>OY720210.1:6008331-7216663 GCA_963082605.1 Rhodophaea formosa
AGCTCGTCTCTTGTGAATATAATTTATTTACTATTTAAAAAAAAATAAGTAGTTTTATCAAATTGGTTTGTAGTTTTAAAGATGGAAAGTTAAGTATGCATGAGTTACTTGGACTTTGAAGCCGATTAAATTATTTTTAGTTACTTCTTTACAGGTTTTTACAAGCTTTTATTTAACTTGTCTCGATTTTTATTGCTTTCAGTAAAATCTTGCAAGTTAATTTATAAGTATTTATCCTCAACCGATTTAGCTAAAATGTTTGTATGCGTTGGATAACAATAGGATATTATATGTCATTTATTAGTAACATAAGTCATTGAGCTAGACCGATGATGGAGTAAGCAGGTGGCCTGGCCATAGTAACAGCTTGAAAAAAGTATAATTTATGACTTACGAGTAGGTATGTTGTTTTTAGTAAGTAATCTATTTTCTCCATATTGTTTTGTCTCCTACTGTAAGCAAATGGTTGTAGATAAATGTGTCTGGTCCGATAGTGTTGCCTTGTGGTTCCCGGCAGAGTAGAATAGGACCACTCCAAGTCTCCCCGTGGATGTCGTAGATGAGGACTAAGGAAACACAAGCTAAACAAAGCTATAAACATCAAATAGACCTCTCCAACCCGTCTGGCCAGCGTGGAGGGTGTAGGCCAAATCCTCTGACTGCCCTGGCTAACATATAGCTCTGGTAGTACAGAGAGGGTCGTGCTCCTGCAGTGGAGACTAACAAAGACCTGTTGATGATGATGATGATGATGTGTCCGGCCCCCCATGAATCTAACTTGGAATCATTCGCTTATGGGTGTCGCCATCTATCTGCTCGTCCGTCATATTCCTTCTCTCTAAATACATTTAAATATAAATAATTACTGGTACAGAATTGTTTTCAAATATTGACAAAGACGTTTACTTTCTAATTCAGATATAAAAATTTTGTTCAAGTTTGTATTGATAACAGAACTTTATTTATTACTTGAATAAGACATCATGGTGTATTGTTAGGAAGTACTTATTTCTCTGACCTTGACTTCAGTCCAAAGTCGAAGCAATTATATAAAAGTAGTCATTAGAAAATTTTAAAATCTAGTGTCTCTGAAAGTTGAAGACGTTGCGACTTCCGAGTACTTCTTTTGATATTTTTAAACATATTAAATGTTTACAATCTTAAAACAAAAAGATGAAAGACGTTTGGTACCTAATATGAAATCTAATGCAGTTAAGATTTCCAAACTTATTAATTAAAAAAGTAACCTGGAACAAACACAGTAGAAATATTAGAAAATTTACAAAAAATAAAATACCCAATATTAAACACCGTTCGCATAGACGAATACATACGACCTGTAGAAGAGAACAGCTGCATAGACATACAAAGAACATTTTACACAAGCTGAATCAGAGATGTTGGTTTGTATATATATAATACTTAAATGTAAAAAACTATATATTCTTACTTCAATATTAACATTCAAATATTTCTAAACTTATAGCAAAATTATTAATATGAAAAATACGAGTCACTTACGTGTATGAAGTCAACTACAGGCCGACATGTTTCGACCTCATCCTGAAGCTGATTTCATACGTAAGTGATCCTTCGCAAAAGCACGAAAACTTTGCCTGAAGGTTTCGTAAAACTTTATAAATCAGGGCTAACCCGCATAAATTAAAACCCGTCGAATAACGTTTCCGAGAAAACACATATCACAGAATTTAATCACCCATTCCCATTGGATCCTGGCAGTGGTATATTTTGTGGTATGGGTTAAAAATATCACTAGCGTACGCAAATTATGTAAGTAATGATAAGTAACGATAATGTTAGTATCTCACATTAGTTATAGAAAAATATGCCTTACCACAAAAAAAGCCTGTGTGACTAAAAATAAAACAAGAGTTAGTACGACACCTCACACATCTAAATCTATTCAAGTTCTAAAATTTACTTCATGAATACATGACTCTGAAAACATCAGGAATTCAGGACACAACCGTGATGAAATCGCTCAGATTAATCTTCTTTTGAGCTTCCCGGTTGTCTCCTTTGCTGTGATACGTCGGAGCCGGGATTCCCTATTTTGACAGAATCCATGCTGTTATATGATTTCGGCAATTTTTACGGCTAGCTAATCTACAGATCCGTGGACAAATACCTAACAAAATAGAGTACAAGTATTGTAAGTTCAGTCACAGAATACATAATAGTACAAGTGTTCAGTAATAACCACTGCACCACGAATGCCGTCGAAAACCATGACACTCTTTCTGAGCAGTCGCGAAACATTGAATGTTACTTGGGATCACGGAGTATCCATGACTGACGCCGATATGATGTGAGTAGGTTTAAAATGTAGATAGTATCTTCCGCATTTGAGAATTACCTACTTATGTACAATATGTATAAAATCGAATATTTCAGATTCTCCTTCCTTCTCGTGCAAATCAGCAAATATTGAGAGGGGGCACACTAGGCACAGTAGCGACGCCAATCATTTTATTCCTAATACTTTACAAATAGAAAGAAATTCAAGAATATAAACAATATAAGCCTTAGTAAATAACCTGAAGTATTTTTGGAATCATGTTTTAATATTATGAGAATCAGTCATTGAGAGAAAAAGTGATAACCGCCAAAAACGGCCGTTTTTGGCGGTAATCAGATTCTCATAATTCTCACTGATTCCGATAATAATAAACATGATTCCAAAAATACTTCAGGTTATTTACTAAGGCTACAATAAATGCCTTCTTGAATTTCTTTCTATTTGTAAGGTATTAGGAATAAAATGATTGGCGTCGCTACTGTGCCTAGTGTGCCCCCTTAAATAAAAATTTTCACAAGCACTAAACATTATGACACATTTAAAATTACCATTGTGTTACAAAACTCACCGTCATATTTTAGTCATCATTATAATTTATGTTACATTCATGAATTATTCATGGCTAAAATTATGTTACTTGTCACAACAAATTATACTTACAATAACGTAACGTCGTCGTCATCGTCAACAGTACTTGTTTAGTCTCCACTGCAGGAGCACGACCCTTTCTGTTCTATCAAAGCCATATGTTAGCCAGAGCAGACAGAGGATTAGGCCTACACTCTCCACGCTGGCTAGACAGGTGCGAGAGGTCTCTTTGATGTTTATAAGATTTGTTAGCTTGCGTTTCCTAAGTCGCCTTCTACGATATCCACGGGATGACTTGGAGTAGTCCTATTCTACTCTGCCGGGAACCACACGACTTAATAACGTAACATAACGTAGCGTAACAGTGTAACGTTAATAACGTAACACTGTAACCAAATAGCCATGACACGAGAGAGACATGAACTCTCTTGGAATGAAACCTTTTCTTACATGTTTGTCTATTCATTTCCAGGTGGTCCATACTCCGCGTTTGCAGGCAAGGACGCGACCAGGGGTCTCGCTACGGGCCAGGTAGCAGCCAGCGACAAAGAATGGGATGACGTCAGTGACCTCTCACCTGACGAGGTCGCCTCTGCCAAAGAATGGGAGGAGCAGTTTAGGGGTAAGCATAAATAATATTTACTGTAATTAAGGTTCCATGCCAAAAATTAAAGACGGGACCTATAAGGGTTCCGTTTTATCTTTGCAAGAAAAAAATAATTTCAAAGTTTTGATTATCAAACACAACGAAAACAATTATACAAAATTTTACAATTGGACATATTCTATGTCTAAATCAAATGGTCTCTTAGTATAATACTGTAACTGAAATCTAAAAATTAAAGTTATCTACCTTGCAGAAGTACATATTAATAGGCTAATTTCTTTGACCAAAATAGCTTGAACACTTGTATACTCGTACAGTTTACCAGTGACACAATACATGTATACAAGTATAATTAACAAGTTACTCACCTGCGTAAACATTTAAATAAGTACATAATTTTAATGGTAAATCTACACTTTGTCCTGTTTTACATGTTTGTTTTTACTTGTTCCTAAATTTTAATAAGATAGCTTATTAATAAGCTAAGCCCGGTGAAGTAGCTACTTAAAAGAAGAAATGAAAGATATTATTCAAAGTGACCTATTTTTAAAAGTGTAGTTATATACTTTTGTTTACAAAACTCTTAAAAATATAACATGATTTTTATTTACACGACGCGTTTGAGTCCGAAGTTTAGTGTTTTGTCTGATGTTTTGGCAACATTGCCTCACTCCTGTTGAGGTAGTCTGTAAAAATGGCAGCTGCAATATTGCCGAAATATGAGAAGCAACTGAAAAGCAATCGCGGTATGTCCCAGTGTGATAATAATAGTAATTTTGACCACTAAATATATAAAATCAAAAATACAAAATAATTTCAAAAATTAAAACATAAGGCAGGACTAAGTAGACTTTGTTGATCATTAATAAAACTTTACCTTTCCAGAAAAGTACGACATCGTCGGTAACCTGCTGAAGCCAGGAGAACAACCAAAGAACTACGATAATGAAAACGAGGAGAAGAAAGAACTGTAGATAGTGTTACTATAAGGTTGAATTTAGAGTAAAACTATTTTTGGATTGATATTGAACTGAAGTAGTTTTCAAAGATTTTTTAACTGCATTCCAAAGATTTAACGAACTATTATTGTATAATAGACTAACACGTCAAAATTGAAAATTTATAATTGTACCTAACTGTAATGTAAAATTAAGTATCTGCTATTGTACTCCACTATTGAGGTATGGCAAATTATTATTTTTTTGTATTGTATTGTAAATTTATAGGACATTGTTTAAGAATGGTATAATCTTTCATATTATTGTGCGTGCAATGGCATGTATTGCAATTTTGAGTCAAAGAAAAGTACCTAAGCAAGGTAAATTACCTTTAAGTATTTTTCTGTAAGTACTGAAATTAATCCAAAAATAATTTCATTCTCATTGTAAAGGAACTGGGTATAAGTATATAAATAAATATTTTTTATAAGTGAGACTAGATTATTATTACATCGCACATTTTTAATAAAGTATCCGATTGATATTTATGCCAGACCCGTAGAACCATACTTTTTGTACCTATATAGTAACTACACAACAGTATTATACGTAACAGACGAGCTCCGTGGCGCAGCGGTCAACACGCCGGCCTGTGACATGGATGGTCCCGGGTTCGATCCTCGGCCAGGTCAAGATGAAAAATGATCTTTTTCAGATTGACCTGGGTCTTGGATGTTTATCTATATATGTATTTGTTATAAAATATAGTATCGTTGCGTTAGTATCCCATAACACAAGTCTTACTTAAGAACTTACTTTGGGGCTAGCTCAATATGTGTGATTTGTCCGTATTTATTTATTTATATTTATTTAATAGGTTGTCACCATCGTTAATTAAAAATCAGTAATGCAAAAGGTAAGAGCTAGAAATAATAACTATAATTCTTCTATCGCATGCAAATTCTTGCATACAAGGTAAAAGGTAATATAGGGACAATACACCCTTATTTCAAATTCAATACACAAACTTTTAGAGGTGACTCAGCCCATCAACATGAAAAACTTTTGCTATGGGGCCAATGCTGAAAATTCAATACTATTTTACCTTTTCCATACATTTGGTCCGATTAGCTGGCCTATTTGCTAACTTTCATTACGGCTTCGGTATGAATGACTTTTTTATTTAAGATATGAAAACCGTAATGGATGCTAAAGTGACAATCAAGTCATCAAGTTTAACACCGAGTTAGCAAATCGGCCTGCAGCTGGATACCTTTGTATGGGTATGTCAATTTTTTTTTACTCTTAGCCTTGATCCCAATAGTTCATGTTAATGGGCTAAGTCGCCCCAAAAGTTTGTATACTGATTAAAAAGTAAGGATGTATGTATATATATATATATATATATATATATATATATATATATATATATATATATATATATATATATATATATATATATATATATATAAAGCTAAATCACACGAATTGAGCTAGTCCCGCGGTAGGTTTTGAACTTGACCAATGAAATTGACGTTTTCTATAGAGAATTTCGAGCGAAGTGAATTTTTCATACTAACGTTTTTAGCATTATTTTGGGTTTGATAAATTCAACAAAAGTGAGATTTTGCATGTAGTTACGGACAACAGTAACCCTACTTTAATATTATAATTATTTATTAAAAGTTAGAAAATAATAGAAAAATGGGTACATTTTTGATCGAAAGGGACAATCTTGAAATGAGTTCTGTCATTCTCCAGTAATTAAATTCACGAAAACAAAAATTTTTATGCATAATAATATAGGCCACTTACAAGTTTAAATAAAAAAAATGTGTTTACCTAAAAACTATTGTCATAACATAAGAAACAAAATGGCAAGCGGTAAAGAAACGCTAATTTCATAGGTAAGGACCTAATATATGACTCTTGCCCTTTTTATCTATGCTCTCGCCTCTCTCTCACTGTCGTCTTGCTGCGACCAAGAGGGATGTGACTCTGAGATCACAGCTCATCTAGCTATGTTAGAGCGGGCCTCACATTATAGACGAGGTAGGTGTTGCTCAGCAGAGACAGACATAAGGCAGAAAATTCGAACACAAATGACACAGAAGATAAACAGATATATTAAGTTACTATTCACTACTTGACAGTACTTACCAGTATTAAATATTTTGCCAGCAATATCTTCACTTATTTTATTACAAACCTTGCGGAATAAATACTTTACATAGTTAAAATTTAAGCATAAAATTCGCGAAAGACATGGGCTTATATGTATCACAACTGAGAAAATAATTAAAAACAGGCCCAGATGAGTCACAGTTTATAAATTCTCTAGTGAAAAATTAGGCTTCTGATTCTGAAAACGCCAAAATATTGTATTAACGTTGTGCTAAAATCGGACTCGCAGCCTACGTTTATTTATAAATAACAGTAAAGATCTTATTTGCAATAAAAATAAGTCATTTTCAGATATGACAACGGACAGAGCTCAGAATAAATTTTTCAATCTTCTTATTCCATTTTTTCTCCGCGAGGTAAAAGAGTTAGCTCCTCGTCCGAGGGTCGCAGCCGATAATTCATAACTCCCATTTTGAAATGCTTCTGTTTATGCTCCCGGGGGAACTCTGTGAAATATGATTCGTGTTGCTGGATTGTTTTTGTTCTTCCCAAAGGTATTATGCTGCTTGGAACGGATGTATCTTGGTTTATTTTTAACTGGTATACTTTGTTATTTTTGACTTATGAATTACATAGCTTTGCAACAAAAAATTTAACGACCAATTCTTGCAATGGCTCTCACAATTTAAATGAGATTTCCGTGACGTGCGTTTTAGATACTACATTGATCAAAATCTTATTATTGTGTCTTCTAATATGCTTAATGGTTTTGATGACAGCTATTAAACGACAAAACAGATTCAACTGATCAAAATGCTTTCAAAGGGTAGGTAACAAAACACTTTCTGAAATGTGTATCTTGTTTTTTTTTACCTTTTTAGTGCAGAGATTCAAGTAGTGGTTATGGGTAAACGCTAACAATGCGCACAAGCTTCTTTGCTATTGTATTCTTTCAGATCTTCTTTTGGGACATTTTTCAGTTTTTTTTATATCATATAAATACCTTTTTAGGTATCTATCTTTATCGTAGACTTTTATAAAATAGACAAAAATAACTATTCTTAATATTTTATAAAAAGACTACTAAATAGGTAATAATATAGGATATTTTATTCTTGGACCATTAAAGGATAAAGATTTTTCTATCACAAATCAATATTGTAGGTATTTTTAATCATCCGGATCTGGTACAGCTGATATAATAACACACTTTTCTAGAATAAAAAAAGAAATAATTAAATTGTAAATTTTATAAAAGCTTCCTGTGATGCATAGTTTTTGAGTCATAGGTTGTCAAACATTGTCGATTTTTTTCCTTATAATGCCAAGTTTAAATATGCTGCCTCTGGTTGAAATGCTGCATCTACCAAAACGAGTAAAAGATATTTTAAGGGCTTTTGTTTACAGTGTATTACCAATTCGAGATTTTCGTTAAGAAAATAAATAATACACTCCGCGTTTTGAGATAACAGGGAGCATTTTGTTTTATAATTCTATGTCATCAATAGACTAGGACTTGCTATAAAAATATTACAATCGCATCAAGAAATGGCGACCTGAACTAAATAATAACTCGTAAATATGGCACCATGATTGATTAATATGACGAAGATGAGAATTTTCTTATCCAATGCTGTGAATCGACTAGAATATCTTGAAATATTCTCGGAAAAACTAACAATGGACCATCAATAAAAGCGTCCCAAACGCGGAAATAGCGACTGGACTTCAAGAACTTGCAAGTATGGCGCCTCGTGAAAAGTCGCGGTCTCTTAAGTTTTAATGGCTTGACCAAGTGGCGTCAGTTTGTTGCGTAACTGTTTACTGGAACTACGGCAACTGTTACTTATGTTACTAAAGATAAACCTACATGAAAGAGATATAGACCTTGGGTATGAGGTTTCATGGTTTAATTTCTTCAGCCTTTTGCACATTGATTAGATTTAGTCCATTCTGTGAGCTGTCCTTAATAACTTGTTTAAGTAAAGACAGCATGAAATAAAGATCCTAGATAAAGCATTTAATACGCCGAATAAATATGCTGCCTCTAGTTGAAATGCTACATCTACTAAAACGAGCAAAAGATTTTTTAAGGGCTTTTGTTTACAGTGCATTACCAATTCGAGATTTTCGTTAAGAAAATAAATAATAAACTCCGCGTTTTGAGATAACAGGGAGCATTTTGTTTTATAATTCTATGTCATCAATAGACTAGGACTTTCTATAAAAATATCACAATCGCATCAAGAAATGGCGACCTGAACCAAATAAGAACTCGTAAATATGGCACCATGATTGATTAATATGACGAAGATGAGAATTTTCTTATCCAATGCTGTGAATTGACTAGACTATCTTGAAATATTCTCTGAAAAACTAACAATGGACCATCAATAAAAGCGTCTCAAACGCGGAAATAGCGACTGGACTTCAAGAACTTGCAAGTATGGCGCCTCGTGAAAAGTCGCGGTCTCTTAAGTTTTAATGGCTTGACCGAGTGGCGTCAGTTTGTTGCGTAACTATTTACTGGAACTACGGCAACTGTTACTTATGTTACTAAAGATAAACCTACATGAAAGAGATATAGACCTTGGGTATGAGGTTTCATGGTTTAATTTCTTCAGCCTTTTGCACATTGATTAGATTTAGTCCATTCTGTGAGCTGTCCTTAATAACTTGTTTAAGTAAAGACAGCATGAAATAAAGATCCTAGATAAAGCATTTAATACGCCGAATAAATATGCTGCCTCTAGTTGAAATGCTACATCTACTAAAACGAGCAAAAGATTTTTTAAGGGCTTTTGTTTACAGTGCATTACCAATTCGAGATTTTCGTTAAGAAAATAAATAATAAACTCCGCGTTTTGAGATAACAGGGAGCATTTTGTTTTATAATTCTATGTCATCAATAGACTAGGACTTTCTATAAAAATATCACAATCGCATCAAGAAATGGCGACCTGAACCAAATAAGAACTCGTAAATATGGCACCATGATTGATTAATATGACGAAGATGAGAATTTTCTTATCCAATGCTGTGAATTGACTAGACTATCTTGAAATATTCTCTGAAAAACTAACAATGGACCATCAATAAAAGCGTCCCAAACGCGGAAATAGCGACTGGACTTCAAGAACTTGCAAGTATGGCGCCTCGTGAAAAGTCGCGGTCTCTTAAGTTTTAATGGCTTGACCGAGTGGCGTCAGTTTGTTGCGTAACTATTTACTGGAACTACGGCAACTGTTACTTATGTTACTAAAGATAAACCTACATGAAAGAGATATAGACCTTGGGTATGAGGTTTCATGGTTTAATTTCTTCAGCCTTTTGCACATTGATTAGATTTAGTCCATTCTATGAGCTGTCCTTAATAACTTGTTTAAGTAAAGACAGCATGAAATAAAGATCCTAGATAAAGCATTTAATACGCCGAATAAATATGCTGCCTCTGGTTGAAATGCTACATCTACTAAAACGAGCAAAAGATATTTCAAGGGCTTTTGTTTACAGTATATTACCAATTCGAGATTTTCGTTAAGAAAATAAATAATAAACTCCGCGTTTTGAGATAACAGGGAGCATTTTGTTTTATAATTCTACTAGCTGTTACCCGCGGCTTCGCCCTTCGGTACCGAGAAGGACATAGGCTATATATTAATGTAGGCTATGTCCTTCTCAGTACCCTAACCTATGTGTATGCAAAATTTCATGATGATCGGTTCAGTAGGCACGGCGTGAAAGCGTAACAAACAAACAAATAAACAAACTCACTTTCGCATTTATAATATTAGTTGGGATGTCATCAATAGACTAGGACTTTCTATAAAAATATCACAATCGCATCAAGAAATGGCGACCTGAACCAAATAAGAACTCGTAAATATGGCACCATGATTGATTAATATGACGAAGATGAGAATTTTCTTATCCAATGCTGTGAATTGACTAGACTATCTTGAAAGATTCTCTGAAAAACTAACAATGGACCATCAATAAAAGTGTCCCAAACGCGAAATGGAAATAATAACTGGACTTCAAGAACTTGAAAGTATGGCGCCTCGTGAAAAGTCGCGGTCTCTTAAGTTTTAATGGCTTGACCGAGTGGCGTCAGTTTGTTGCGCAACTGTTTACAACTACGGCAACTGTTACTTAAGTTACTAAAGATAAACCTTTATGATGCATATATGGTCCTTATATAATACTACAAGGTTTATTTTCATCGGCTCTATTTACATTGATTAGATTTCATCCAATCCATGAGCTATCCTAAATAATCTGTTTTAGTAAAGAGACAGCATGGAATAAAGAAGCTAGACCAAAAATTAAGGACTTGTGCTAATTATGCTGCCTTTGATTGAAATGCCATATCAAATAAAACCAACAATAGATACTTTAAGGGTTTTTTTTTACTTTGTATAACCCATGCGAAATTGTTTTTTGATAAAATATTTTAAGTTCTTTTCATCCTGTATCTGAGATGATGTAAGTATCATGAGTATTTCAGTTTCTGAGAATTTAATTGTCTAGGACTATTTTACTGACTTTCAAAAACAATGTCCCAAAGCATCAAAGAAATGGTGACCGGATGCAAATAGGATCTTATCTTATCTTATCTTATCTTCATTGGGGCCGATTATAAATCGGAAGCACGTCTAACCTTTGGGTTATTTTGTACTTACCCCATGCCTTACTCACTCCCACGGTGATTCCCGAAGAAGGACTGCATAAGCTTCAGGATATCACCTGGTGCGTAGTGCCTGTAGCCCTCTAGATCAGGATACGCCGATCCGAAATGGCACCATGATTGATTAATATGACGAAGATGAGAATTTTCTTATCCAATGCTGTGAATTGACTAGACTGTCTTGAAAGATTCTCTGAAAAACTAACAATGGACCATCAATAAAAGTGTCCCAAACGCGAAAAGGAAATAATAACTGGACTTCAAGAACTCGCAAGTATAGCGCCTCGTGAAAAGTCACAATCTCTAAGTTTTAATGGCTTGACCGAATGGTGTTAGTTTGTTGCGCAACTGTTCACTGGAACACCGCTAACTGTTACTCATGTTACTATTAACAAATCGAGGTAATACAAATACATACCTTAGCTATAAAACAAAAAGTTTCATTTTTTCAGCCCTTCGTTCATTGATTTTCGTTAGTTACGTAAATCGTCCTTGGCGATCCAAAGTGAAAAACAAATTAAGATTTTTCTTGAATTGTTCAAAGTCCTTTATCTAAGATAATGCTTAATGACTAAGTATTTCAGTTACTACTTTTGCAACTTTAATTGACAAGGACAATTTAATTATAAATGTCCCAAAGTATCAAGGAAATGGCGACCGGATGCAAATAAGAACTCGCAAGTACGGCGCATCGTGAAAAGTCGCAATCTCTAAGTTTTAATGGCTTGACCGAGTGGCGTTAGTTGGTTGCGCAACTGTTCACTGGAACTTCGGTAACTATTACTCATGTTACTGTACATAAACTGAGGTGTAACAAATAAGTATCTATAGACCTAAGCTGTAAGACTAAAAGGTGTATTTTTATCGTCTTTTGTTCATTAATAAATATATACATTTTCGTTACTTCTCTAAATCGTTGACAATCCGTACTATGCAAAATGTCGAACAATTTGGGTTTTATCTTGAGAAACTGTTGATAGTCCTGTATCTGGGATGATATAAAGTAAGTATTTTGGTTCCTACTTCTATGATATTTATTGACTAGGACGATTCAATAAAAACGTCCCAGATGCATCAAGGAAATGGCGACCGGACACAAGGAAGGCACCTCATGAAAAGTCGCTATCTCTTAGTTTTAATGCCTTGACCGAGTGGCAAAATTGGTTGCGTTACTGTTCACTGCAACTTAAGCAACTTTTCCTTATGTTAGAAAGACAATCCCAGGTAATAATAAACATTAGCTACTAGACTAAAAATACTTAAATTTTTGTTAATTCCCTGTATTGCCGATGATTCGAACTAGGTAGGTTCTTGAGAAACTGTTAATAACCCTGTATCTGATGATGTAAAGTGAATATTTCAGTTTCTGACTCTGTGAATTCAATTGTCTACGACTTTCATATTGACTTTCAATAAAAATATCCCAAACGCATCAAGGAAATTGCGAACGGATGCAAATAAGAACTCGCAAGTATGGCGCCTCATGAAAAGTCGCAATCTCTAAGTTTTAATGGCTTGACCGAGTGGCGTTAGTGTGTTGCGCAACTGTTCACTAGAACTTTGGCAACTGTTACTCATGTTAATATAGACAAATCAAGGTAATACAAATACATACCTTAGCTTTAGACCTAAAAGGTTTAATTTTTTAGCTCTTCGTTCATTCATCATCATTTCGATAAGGTTACACGGTCAGTCGACCGTGCACACCCTGGTGTCGGAGTTCTTCGGAAACGCCTCTCAGCCTCTGACGTGGTTCCTTCAACAACTACCAGATGGCAGCCGGGACCACCGGCTTAACGCGCCTTCCAAAGCACGGAATCATCTTCGTTCATTGATTTTCATTAATTACGTAAATCGTCCATAGCGATCCAAAATGAAAAACAAATTAAAAAATTTCTTGAATTATTCGAATTACTTTATCTAAGATACTTTACTTTTGTGACTTTAATTGACTAGGACGAGTCAAAACAAATGTCGCAAACGCATCAAGAAAATAGCGAATAAGAACTCACAAGTATGGCGCTTCGTGAAAAGTCGCAAGCTCTTTGATGGCTTGACCGAGTAGCGTTAGTTTATTGTGCAACTATTTACTGGAACTTCGGCAAATATTAATTACGTGAATGAAAAAAAAATCTAGATAAAAGAGTACATACTTTTGGATAATTTTTGAAATCGGTCGAGTAGTTCCTAAAATTGGCGCGTTCAATCAAACAAACAAACAAGCTCATCAGCTTCATAATATTAGTATAGATAATTTATGCACTTCTATGACAAACGTGCAGGTTATTTGCATGGAAAGAGACTCCACCTTCTAATTTCGTCATACAGATTATTTTTCTAAGATTTTTTTACCTACTTAATATTTCCTTAACTAGGTAAATTTATAGAGTATACCTTTTCTTTTTATATCCTAGCTCGTATCTAAGAAGAGATATTTTTTTTTTACTTTTATGATGAAAAGTACTTAAGATTTAATGAAAACGTAGTAAAAACTTAATAAAAAATATATTCCATTAATTTGAAAAAAGGCCTACGTCAGCAATACATCTTTTTATCAACGCAAAGTTAATGAGGACAAAAATACTCTCGCAAAATTCTTTCACAGTGCACTGTAATTTTACGCTGAAGTCTCGAGTTTCACCAAAAATAAAGCGCATCTCAAGTAAATACCTTGTTCTAAGTAAAGAACTTGTGCTGTGTTTTTAAGAAAATTGCAGCCTTCACTTTACAAGAGTGGTTTTTGAAACATTTTTTAAGCTTACCTTCGACAACAGTTCTTAGCTTTAAGTATATTTCATTTTAACTCATCCAAGAAGAATTGAAAGCTTATTACGCATAGAATATATTGATTTGTTTGAATCTGAATGAAATTACATAAATTAAGCATTGTTTAGCAAAATTCTTCTCTCTATATGTTCTTTACTCGTACATATAATATACAATGTAGGTTATGGTATTCAATTATACACAGAAATATGAAGTATTGCCTAACAGTGAGAGCACTACATAAATTACAAAAAGCATCATCCATCGTTACTTGAATAAATTACAATTTAAATTTAAAGTTATTAATATGTAAAATACGGGTCACTCACGTATGATGTCAGCTACAGGCCGACATGTTACAACCTCATCCGGAGGTCTTCCTCTGGGCGAATGTGAACCGAGACGCGCGCACGAAGTCGTCCCAGTCCGCACTGCGGACCCGTATTTTACATATTAATAAAAGTTAAAGGTTGTGCCATGTAGAAGTAATTAAATTAATAGTAACGCAAATTATAGCAGGTCATGTATCTCTTTTTGAAAGTCGTATCTTCTTTAATATTTACAAAATTGACAAACTATTACTACTATAACACCAGGGTGTGCATGGTCGACTGACCGTGTCACCTACACGAAATGATGATGATGATGACTACTATAACTGCGTTTCAGAATGACCACTGCTAAGAAGAATAAACCGAAAGAAACTTGGCCCATTATAGGTCCCTATATCTCATATAATACTTTGTAGTATGCATATTAATGAATTATGTATAATTATTAATAATAATAATGTAATTTTGTGTTGCCACATCTCTAATTTTATCATATACGGTGTAAACAGATACTAGGATTATAAGATCTAAAGGCTATGTTTTGTTTGAATGTGGATAGAAAAAGCAATAAATTGCTTACCAAACAATACGTATGGGAATGCGAAATTCTGTTATTATTCTAACCAGTGATCCCATAAGACAAGTTGTTCATATTGACGGCCTGAATGGCATCCTCAAGTATAAGCTGAGGTGTTTTCTATATACGTGGTAGCAGTTTACGACTTCAATCAAAGGTTTTTGATTAGTTATGTTTAACTAGGTATATGCTTTACTATTCTTAAATAGATGTATATTTTTTTAATGTTCTAGAAACTATTGTAAGGTAATAGGAGTATTATACCCCGAAATAATTGTATGTATCATACCACGAACTTACTTTTGGCTTTTGAGATCCAAATTGTATGTAGCATTATGCCTCGGCTAACTTAGCTCTCAGAGATAATAATATGCAGCCGCACACATTGCGCCCATAACCGTATTTCGACGCTCGTTGACAAACTATTACGCCGCACTGCAGTCATTAAATGCATCACTTATAACGTTTTAAAGAATCAGGACCTAAAATTCGTTTGAGAAATAGCTTTTTTCTAGTTTTGTTTTGTTTTTTGTATGTGTAAATGGCCAACACTGGTGTCAGATTTTTCTAGCTGTCTTAAGGCATCTGACAAAGCATAACGACTGCCATCAACGATGACAGCCGGGACCAACGGCTTAACGTGCCTTCCGAAGCACGGAGGAGCTCGAGATATTTTTATGCCACTTGCGGTCACCCATCCAAGTGGGGACTGCACCAGGGGTTGATTAACATACGTAAGCGCTCATAGAGCTCACACCCACTGGACCATCGGGCTCCTCGTTTTTTCTAGTAAACTATAATGAATTTTAATCTGAAAAAAATATATGATGATTTTAATTACGTGAACTCAGGCCTTCAGTTATAATTTTTACGATTAGATTTGCTTTGACGAATGAAAAAAAAATCACAAACATTGGTCTAGTTTTGACGAAATTTCAACATCATATTATGTCATATGTCATTATCATATTTAAATTGAAAAATATATTAAAACGCTCGTAATTGAATGAGCAAAGGCTGTCGGTCGTCAAAACTGTAATTAATAAAAGCATCTTCTTACCCTTCGTAACGTTTTTAAAATTGTACTTTTTTCGCGAGTTTCTAGATCGCGCGGTTCAATCAGAACTATGGCAAACAACATAGCCGGCTAGCTGATGCCCGCAACTTCGTTCGCGTGGACTATATGACTATCTATCTATCTTTAGTTCGTATTAATATACCTTAATACGAACTAATAATAATAATGTTTTCTTATGTTTTCGCGATTGTTATTCGTTCGTATCGTTTATTACATTATTTATAAATAATGTAATAAACGCGATAAAAACCGTATTAAAATAATGATGATGAATGATGATGATGATTTAAATAATAATAATAACTTTGTATGGCATTGCATTGGCTGCTGCTAAATACTGGAGGGATAAAATATAGGATTCTTTTAGACTTTTTGAGCCACCGACACGATAAGAAGAAGACTATATAGCTACCTCCAAGAGAGCTTGCGCTACTTATTGAGGTATGGGCAGAACGCTTTCAACCTATTGCACATCTCTGCAAAAGGCCTTTGGGAGAGACGGACCTCGGCTTTCGATGGTCGATGGTTTTATCACCCAAACTCAAGTAGAGTTTGGGTGATAAAACCATCTACTACCTTTATTTGTAGTATTTATTAGTGTGACCTAAACTAATTATAAAGCTAAACATGAATAGGGTAGGTAATTGCTAGCCACACAGAGTGTGGCATGGTGCCTTCTTTTATGGTTTAGAAGTAATGCAGCGGGTACATATTAATATGTATTTTTTTAATTTGATTCCACACTTAGGTACTATAAAACAGCATTAGCAACAGCTATTTCGCTATACATTTAGAAACTGGGACACGGTGTTGTCGCAACTATGCCCTGCAAGGCTCGATGAAGACTTACGACGCTTGTTGCTAACACTTTCTTATAAGAATATATCGCTGGCCGACCTGCGCCGGGAGTTTCAGTGATACCTCGTGCGGGTCTAGGTTATATAAGCTGGGTAAGTAATATAACATATAAACACAAAATATATATGTTTTAAGATCAATACTAACGAAATATATAATTTTGGTCAGTATAATTATCAATCAAGATAAAATTCGGAAGAAATAATTATGAAAAAAATTAAATCTTTTGTTGTAACAATTATTCAACATAACAAACCTTTCATATACAGTTTTATCGTTATAAAATTTAACAAATCGATTTGTTGTTACGTATAATAAACGTAATATATACTTATTATTAAGCATAATAATCATTGGTAATACAAATAAAGTGATAGAAGATCCTAATCTACGTTTTGTGACTAAGTCGCTTTCGCACCCAGTCGTCGCTCGCTTGCTTCGCTCGCTCGCTCATATGGTGGTCTATGTGTAACCATAACCTAACTTACCTTCTATTGCCAAGTCGCGTATCCAAACCAGTCGCTTTCGCACTCAGTCGTCGCTCGCTCGCTTCGCTCGCTCGCTCATATGGTTGTCTATGTGTAACCATAACCTAACCTACCTTCTGTTACTAGTAGTTTTTGCACCAAGTCGTCGCTCGCTCGCTTCGCTCGCTCGCTCATATGGTGGTCTATGTGTAACCATAACCTAACGTACCTTCTGTTACCAGTCGCTTTCGCACCCAGTCGTCGCTCGCTCGCTTCGCTCGCTCGCTCATATGGTGGTCTATGTGTAACCATAACCTAACCTACCTTCTGTTACCAAGTCGCGTATCCAAACCAGTCGCTTTCGCACCAAGTCGTCGCTCACTCGCTTCGCTCGCTCGCTCATATGGTGGTCTATGGTGGTCTAACCATAACCTAACCTACCTTCTGTTACCAGTCACTTTTGCGCCCAGTTGTTGCTCGCTCGCTTCGCTCGCTCGCTCATATGGTGGTCTATGTCTAACCATAACCTAACCTACCTTTTGTTACCAAGTTGCGTATCCAAACCAGTCACTAGGTATTGTCATAATCAATTTGATTGATTTAGATTTTTATTGATATATATATTTTAAATAGTATTCGTTTTGATTGTTATATTTTATGGCATGTATACTGAACGAGTTGTATGACAGGTGATGTTTAGTGTTCATAAACGTTATAATAAATGAGTTTATGGTTTTTGAATTGAATATTTTATGAATATTATAGCTTTTAAGAATATAAACAGTAATAATTATATCAAGTAAACATTATATCTTTTGAACTTTATTGAAATGAAAATATATAATTTGTTATTATATCAAACAATACGCACCCATATAAGCTTGCCGAAGTATGAGTCTGAGTTTATATTTCACATGTCGCTTCTCACATATGTACTTATTCAAATTTGCCTATAAGGTGTTAATAGTTATGTGTAACTAAATATAACTAAAATTTTGTCTTTAGAGCTTCTTTTTTATGAAGATTTACCATAAAAGACAAACTAAAAGTTTAGACAAATACCTCTTTTAAGCTTTCAGCGAAAAGGCAATCGTATCGTAGGCAGAGACTCAATATATACGTTGGTTTTATGAAGACATGTTTTCATTGTAATGTTTACAGACCTGTATTATAGTGGTCATATTTAATTTCTCCAGTTATATACACATTATTTTTACAGAAAAAATTAAAGTTAAACTAAAACTACTATTTACAAATAAAATAGGCCTGGTAGCTCGTTGCCCCGTGGTAGCGTGCCCAGAAGGCTGGCAGCATTGCCACGTTGTATGGCAATGCTAATCTTTTGGCCAAAATATATATATTTCTCCTAATAAATGTTGACATCTGTAATTTATATATGCCTTAGTTTAGAGCTGTTTCCAAAGCACAGTGCAGAATAATCCTATGGAAATGTAATATCGCATATCCCTAGCATCTAGAAACATATACATGTAAGTACTTCCTAAAGAAACTAGGATCTAGATTGTTTAGAAACTGTCCGTCATTATTATAAAAGTAATTATAACGAAGAAATTCCCAAGAAATCAAACTAAATCGTATCGATATTTCGCTTCCAAAACCTTCTAGATACCAAATTCTATAGTTATTCTTGAAGCCGTTTCCGAGATACCTGAGTTGTAACTACAATACAATAATATAGGAGTAATAATAGGATATAAGGTATGATAAAAATTAACTTATCCGTTATCCAGCACAAGGAGGAAAGAGTAAGTATTGGAAAAGAAGACATAGACCTTACAAATACTCAACCATTACTTGCGAACGACAATATGGCTCAAATAAATTACTCAAGTCGGTTACTGACACAGAACTTCGGGAGTTAAACAAATACTTGGCGCGTACAAAATTAGGCCCGAATCCGGGGGGTAGTCCACTCAAGCTACAAAGCTTTGATACAAAGATAGTTGATCACAAGATCAACTGCTTGTCGCATGTCAAAATTTCTTAACTATACTCGTACAGTGATGATTAAGGCCGCACAGCAGTGGTCCAGCAGTGAACTTCTTGTGGCTGTGATGATGGTGATGACTCGTACAAGTGTTTTGTCAAGGTCCGATGTAAATCTCAACCAGTTTTTTTGTAAAGCATCTAGATCATGTCTTCAGTGTTTTGTAATTAACAATTGATAGGAATAAATGAAGTAGTATTAGTTACTTGTGTTGTGTTTGCTGTTTTTTAATATATAAGTTTTTATACGTGGCATATTAGACTCGATGTCATGCATGGATTTGTTTAGTTGAGTCCACGCGAATAGACATGGATCTTATGATCAAAATTCGTTTTTTCAATTAAAATTCAGTTTTATCTCAAAAATCAAAAGTTATTAACTCTTGTTCCCTGCCTATCTACAAATAATATTAATAATTATACATTGTTCAGATAAGAAACTGTATTCAACCGAGTTGCTGAACCGCTTTCGATGAATATTTCAATAGGCCGAATGGGGAAACACTTTTAAAAAAATATATAAAAAAGCAATAATGTCGAATTTATGAGGTAACATACATAGAAATATTAAGATTCCGGCAAATAAACTGCCTTTCATTTCTTGAAATCAATAAACAGCGCTTAAGTGAGTTACACAAAGTACTATTTGTGATATGAAACAAAAATGATCAATGGAAAGTTAAAAATGCATATACCTACATATCAAAATTATTAAAGAATTCACTTATGGTCCATCCACTCGAAACATCGAATCATATAAACTGAGTGAACTCACCCGAATCCAGAGGCGAAACGGAAAACGTCCTTGCGGAAAGTATCGAATATCGTGACAAAAGTTCCCTTTAATCCGACTCCCTTTAAATCGGCACGAATTTGAGCCGTTGACAATACTCAATCAAGCGAAATTCATTTGTAAGGAATGCCGCCGTAACGAAACACGGGTCTTATAAACATCTCAAGTAAACACTTAAATTCAGGTACCAAACAGATATTGGGGATTTAATAAAATGATTCTTGGAGAAATTGAGCGCTAAATTTAGTTTTTCTTAGAATTTGAGTTTTATCTGATGTCCCGTAGTATGAATAATATAGTGATTGAGACTTTTTTCGTTTCGATGGCTCCAATAATTAAGGGAAGCATGATTCCATCTACAAAATTATTTTTTTAAATACTGTTAATAAATGAAAGTAAGAATATGAAGCTTTTCTTAGCGTTTTTGCTAAAAACAGCTACATTTGGCAGAAACGTTATGTAAAGCTTCACGTAAAGAGTAGTTTATAAAATAGTTTGAAGGGTTTTCTAGGGCCTCGCAGGCCAAAATGTTAAATTATATTTTTCGTTTTCATACAAATTATTTAATGTTTTCTTATACTTTCGCGATTGTTACACATTTAAATAAAATTATTTTCTAAGGTTTTTATCGCGTTTATTACATTATTTATACACCTAACGTTTCGAACACTTTTCAGTGTTCGTGGTCGCAGGTAGACTTAGTTGATATTTGTCTAATATTTTTTAAGAACTGCAAAATCTACCGCATCAATCAATAAATATTTTAGGCGGTAGATTTTGCAGTTCTTAAAAAATATTAGACAAATGTCAACTTATTTATTTCAAATGGGATCAACACTGGACACCGTCAAATTCGTATATCCCCTTAAACTACGTCGCTGAGCATAAGTCGCGTTAGGTACATCTATGGTTGACTTTGAGGATAGAGTCGAGTTAATTTTCTAGATAATAATATAATACATTCGTGATAGATCATGCTGCAAGAGAGTGAAGGACAAAATCATCTAGAACTTGAGTAATGAAAAACCCGTCTTCATACTAAGATATGTGTACTTCCATATACTCAACAAATAGTGATGTTTTAATCCCATCGACATCAGAGCTAAAAAGTTGCTTTGTTTTCATCTATCTTCTTCTAAAACCTTTTTTTGGGGTGACTCAACCCATCATCATGAAAAACTGGGAACTCAAAATAAAAACTACATATCCATACAAAAGTACATAAAAAGCTGATTGGACCAAATGCATGGAAAAGAAAAAATAATATTGAATTTTCAGTTTTTAGTTGGTCCCATAACAAAAGTTGTTCATGTTGATGGGCTGAGCGGAGTGTATTGAGTTAAAAATAACGTATAGGTTTAAAAATTCATCAAACTCTTTTCAATAAATGCTTAAATATAATATATAGAGGTAGTTATCAGAATAAGAGGTTCAATAAGACGATTCTTGAAGAAATGAAGCATAAAATAGAGTTCCTTCCAGAGATTAGACCTAATGTCGCGCGTCGAGGCATGCGGAAAGTCAAGAGGAAATTGGCCAGCTCTGGCCGCCGTTGCGCGCTGCGGAACTCCCATATGAACACTGCCATGCCTGAGCACATTCCTATTAATAGGTATTGCTCTTACAAGTTACGAGTAGAAAATTGCGTTGTGACGTTAACAGGCCAATGTTTTAAAAGAAGTTAGTGCAAAGTATGTTTATAACTTTAATAACAGTACCATCATTTACTTTTGGTCAGTAATAGCAGAGATGCCATTACTGATACATATACTGATGATTATAAATACAGGCATTAACCAGCATTGATTGAATTTAATCAGACGATCCTGGAAGAAATGAAGCGTAAAATAGTGTTTCTCCCAGAGATTAGCCCTTTTGTCGCGCGTCGAGGCATGTGGAAATTCGGGAGGAAATTGGCCGGCTCTGGCCAAGCTCCGCGCTGCGGAATTCACATTATGTATGAGAACTGTCATGCTTGAGCACATTTCAATGAATAGACATTGCCTGCGATTAAAAAATTATGCAGTAACCAACACATTACTGTAAAATTGTAATTAATTTGAATGATTATTAAATTTTTTCATACAAATAAATGATGCAGTAAATTCAGCCTTTTCGATTTATGACTATTGACTTTACGTTTATTGCAGTGGACTTCATAAAATAACATATAACTCGTACTTCATAGTTACTAAGTATATACTTAAATGCGTCGACACTAACATTTTTATTGCTGTTCCGTATAATCGCAGTTTTTTGTATCTGTACATTGAATAACATACTCCTATATCATAATACATACAGGCACTAACCAGCACTAGGAATTTTATAAAATGATTCTGGGAGAAATGAAGCGTAAAATAGAGATTTAGTCTTTTGTCATGCAGTGTGGAGGGTGGAAAGTCGGGCGGAAATTGGCTAGCTCTGGCCGCCACTGCGCGCTGTGGATCTCACAGGTATGAGCACTGCTATGCCTGAGCACATCCTTCAGATTGCTTTTACGAGTTACGAGTAGAAAATTGCATTGTTACGTATTTATTAACAGGGCAATGTTTTCAGAGACTTTACCGCAAAGTATGGTGAACATGACTAACAGTGACATCATTTGCTTTTGGTCAGTAATAGCAGAGAGGCTGTTATTCCTTACCGTATTCAAACCTTAAAACGTCAGTTTTATTGTGTTGAACACACTGGCACATAGTAAATACTTAAATACAGACACTAACCTACATTAAGAATTTAATAAAACGATGCTAGAAGAAATGAAGCGTAAAATAAAGTTCATTCCAGAGATTAGCCTTTTTGTCGTGCCGTGGAATGGGAAGTCGGGAGGAAATTGGCCGACTCTAGCTGCCGCTAAGCGCTGTGCAACTCACAGATATGAGCACTTCTATGCCTGACATCATTATTAGTAGAAATTGCTCATATTAGTTACAAGTAGAAAAATGCGTTGCTACGTATTTATTAACAGGATTTTTTTTGTTACAAAAATGTTTACTTGTTTAACTGTTCCATCATTTGCTTTGGGTCCGTAATAGCAAAGATGCCATTGCTAACTACCGTATTCAAACCTTTTAATGACTTTTTTATTGCTCCTACACACAATACACACACTCGTACATCATAGTTAATACTTAAAAACAGACACTGACCAGCATTGGAGATTTAATAAGACGATGCTTGAAGAAATGAAGCGTAAAATAGTGTTCCTTCCAGAGATTAGCCCTTTTGTCGCGCTGTGGGGTGGGCCGGTGAGTCAAGAGGAAATTGGCTGACTCTGGCCGCCGCTATGCGCTGCGGAATTCACAGATATGCACTGCCATGCTTGAGCACATCAATATTAATAGACATTGCTGTTACAAGTAGAAAATAACGTTGTAAGGTGTTTATGAATAGATCAACGTTTTCAAAGAAGTTAAGGCAAAGTATGGTGAACTTGACAAACAGTGTAATTTTTCTTTCGGTTAGTAATAGCAGAGATGCCATTATTTACTACCCTATTTAAACCTTATGATAGAGTTTTTATTTAGCTGTTAAGCATTAGCGTTAAATAACACACGTGTTATTCAATGCCAATAAATAAATATATACGGACAAATCACACAGATTGAGCTAGTCCCAAAGTAAGTTTGAGACTTATGTTATGGGATACTAACTCAACGATACTATATTTTATAATAGATACTTATATACATAAACATCCAAGACCTAGGTCAATCTGAAAAAGATCATTTTCCATCTTGACCTGACCGGGGATCGAACCCGGGACCATCCGTGTCGCACGCAGGCGTGTTGACCGCTGCGCCACGGAGCTCGTCTATAATAATACTAAGTCAGGAGAAAATTGGCTGGCTCTGGCCGCCGCGGCGTGTTGCGGAACTTACAGATATGAACACTGCCATGCCTGAGCACATTTCTATTAGGTAAATTTTACATATATGTTCTTTCGAGTAGGAAATAATCTAGTAACTAGGTATTTGGCCAATCTATTTTGTCATCCTCAGCTGCCTGTCCGGTGGTTGCATATGGCTTTGGGTTCACGCGTGGGTTTTTAAACATGCGTAAGCGCATATAATGGGTAAGTAATACCCACTGCGCCATCAAGCATTTAATCTAAATTACCTCATAAGATGCCTTCACGTTCACACCATATTTCTTACTGCAAAGCATCGTTTATATCAATTCTGACAGGCTTATGTGAGCAGCGTGCTCCCATGTCGATTACTGGCGATTTCTGCATCGATATGGTTAATTAACCACTGACTATCCTTTGGGACGTCGGTTAATAATAACGTATTATGGTCAATGATGGGAAATAGCTGAGTATATTTTCCTACACATTGAGTAATAACTCACTAGAGTGAGTGGCGTTAGTATATTTTGTCCACTTAATTATTATCCAGTTTCTTTAAGTTTAACTGGATATACAGCGTGTACAATAACCCTCAACATAACCTTAAAAGTGTGAATCATCCCGTCAATATGAACAACTTTTCCTATAAGATCACTGCTGGGAACTCAATTTTTTTTTTCGATATTTTCATACAAATGTGTTCAGCCGCCCGGGCAATTAGTATTATATTGAGAGTCTGAGTCACGCCTTTATGAGAATGTTGAAGGTCTATTTACACGCTGTATACAACTATATACCAATCACTGATTACTGTAAACATAACATTTGGCGGGTTATACCAACATGCGTGTAATACTGTAATCAGTATTACAATCATAATTCAACATCAACATAGGGTTGTTTTTACTCGTCTGCCTAGAAAGGTAATATAAAGTACGAGAATAATGAGTTCCACTTTCATATTATTTTTGTAACAAATTTTTTTACGACTTAGTTCACGTAGGAAATAATATATATATATGTATATAATAGGCTATAATAGCCATGTCACCCGCAGATAACTGGGCTTCATATAGGTGAAAGAATTTTGAAAATTGGTTTAATAGTTTCGGAGCCTGTTCAATGCAAACAAACAAACAATTGATCAAATTCTTCCTTTTTTATAATAATAATATAGATTTAAATTTAGTTTATTCTACCAAAACTTAAAAATTCTTTGGGTGATAAGTAGGTAAACTTACTATGAATTTTAGCCCAAGGCGATCGTGCATCTAAAATACAAAGCCGATTTCGAAATCAAATCATTTATAAACCGTTCTTGTTTTCATACAATGTAATCGCTGATACAACACTTATTGATATGATACTACACGAAATGATGATGATGATGATATAATCCTATTTGGAACTTACAAACTATAACAGGACTCATAACCAAACTGGACTCTCTAGTAGAAAAAAATAATGAAAATTGATACAAGGCTTTTCTACAGGAACGTTCACATGTCATTACGTGGTCAAACCAGACAGCACTTATGCATGTAAAACATACAAGTCGCCCTATCACTAGCCACACTGTTTGGGCAAGTCACCTCTTTTTGGTGTGCAAGCCTTGCGAAGCATATTTCAGGGTGGCCGGCTACGACCATAAATATGACCACTGCGGCGCTGCCAAACGCAAAGTTTAAACCACCCTTTATAAACGACTTGCCAGCTCCGAGGTTTTTCAAAATAACAGGAATACTGCGCCAAAATTTGGATGAAATCTTTATGCTGTTACATAATCTATTTTTTACTAATTTCGCAATCACTTATTATTTCAATTCGTTCTCGTTTTCATACAATGCAATCGCTGTCACAACACTTTCAGTAAGTGTAATACTCCTTCCTGTGTAGAACTAAAAAAATGCGCTACTTTGATTTACAGAACTAATAAATAAACCGGTCAAGTGCGAGTCCAACTCGCGCAAAAGGGTTCCATACAAAAAGTTTTGTCAAGTCACTCTATGACTTTCTTTGTGTCAAATTTCTTCATTCTGTGGTATCGAGTAGGACCAATAAACTGCGCTACTTTGATTAACAGAACTAATAAAATATAAAATACGTTGATTCTAGACAAACCAAAGTAGACTGTCTAGCAGAGAGATATAAAAAATGTTAGAATATTTTTCTACAGAAACGTTTATGTCCTTACATGGTCAAACCAGACAGCACATAAGCATGTTAAACATACAAGTTACACTATCACTAGCCACAATGTTTGGGCAAGTCACCTCTTTTTAGTGTGCAAGCCTTGCGAAGCATATTTCAGGGTGGCCGGCTACGACCATAAATATGACCACTGCGGCGCTGCCAAACGCAAAGTTTAAACCACCCTTTATAAACGACTTGCCAGCTCCGAGGTTTTTCAAAATAACAGGAATACTGCGCCAAAATTTGGATGAATTCTTTATGCTGTTACATAATCAAATTTTTAAGTAAATTAGCAGTTACCTATCATTTCAACATTATGATTGTTTGTCGGCTATAAAATTTTCCCGCCACTTTGTCCACGTAAATTATAGCCCATGTCACTCGTAGATACCTTTCTTTTTATACGTTGCTACTTACAGAGAAGTGAAAAAACTGGTGGAAGAAAGAGAGGAATGGAAGTAAAAAGAAAACAAATATTTCAGAAACGGATCTCTAAATAGAAATATCAACTCAACCTCAACTTGTTGTCGAACTTCGCAAGGAAGATGTGCTGAGCTTATGTGCAAGTGGAATTTCGCAACTGACCCTTCTTGTTCTTGCGGGGAAGTCCAGAGCATGATTCATCTCACTGACCACTGCCCGCTCTTCTCTATCGAGGGTGGCATACGAAAGATCCATGAGGCTGATGAAAAAGTTTTTGAATGGATTGACCACCTTACTTTCACTTTATGAGTCTTGCTGCATTGAAAACCATTCGCAAATAATAATAACTCAACCTCACAATATTTTTAAAGACCTATTCAACAATACCCAACACAATGGGTTAGTAGACAAAAAAAATACTCCCACTTTACTTGTAAATGATTTAACATAAAAAAAATTTTTAAAGCTTTTTCTAGCACTTTGTTGCCATAATTAATATACATTCCCGTACTAAATTGCAGCTTTCTAGTACTTATAGTCTCTGAGTAAAACCGCGGACAGACAGACAGACAGACGGCAAAACTATAAGGGTTCCTTGTTTACTACGGAACCCTAAAACGGACGGGTTTTATTAAAATATATTCTAGAACGAATAACAAAATCAATTTTCACAAACCGTCAGATATATTTCCCCAAAACTACATAATATACAACTTCTGTAAGAAAAGCGCCTTCAGTCACGAGGCCCAAGCGTTTCTTGGCTGGTTGAACGCAATTCTGCTGATCGTGACAATATCAAGGTGTAATGTAGGTAATCCAAGTAAATGCCAGATAGCGAAACTTCCGTTTGGTGATCTTCGAGGAATAGCTTCCTTTTGAATTTAATTCTAATAGAATCTCAATCACAAACACCAAATCTAGCCGCTATATAGTCTTACTGAACAGAATATATCCTATTCATTAATACTAACTATCGCACAGAAACGCGTTATGTGTAAGACATATTGTAATATCACTTACACATAACGTCTATGTGTACAGCACCCATCCGAAAAGGCCATTAGCTAAAATAAAGAAATACATAGGGACAAATGAGACAAATTGAGCTAGCCTCACTATAAGTTGTGAACTTGTGTCGTAGAATACTAACTTAAGATACTATATTGTGTATAGATTGGTACTTATAAAGATAAACGTCCAAGACCCAGGCCAATCTTAAATAGATAATTTTCCATCATGACGGAAATCGAACCCGGGACCCAACCTCCCTTTCGATAGTTTTTACTGAAAAGGCTTTAGTATAAATATTCCTTTCTTGTAAGATATATATTATAAGTGTATTTTACACAGTACAAATATTGCACACTTGTAATAGTGAGGTAGTTATGTTAGTTTACGTTAATTAGTAAAAGATCGAAGCGCAGGTCGTCGTCGTCAACCAAGTCGCCGATTATACATAAGTCATCTGCTTCGCAATCGAAAACTGATAAAGTTCGAGCAGTTTCAATACCGCCCACTTAATTCAGCGCAGATAAGTGCATCGCCTGACAGAGTTGTGTGTGCGCTAAGTATGAAATAACTTCCCTAGCGGTCGATTTGCAGAGCACTTCAATACGGCTCAGGCACATACACTTTGAAATTATTATCTATGACGTCAGAAAATAAATAAGATATAGATAATATTTCTTTTCAGACTTTAATTTTCATGAGCATTATTAGGCCTTGCGCATGTTAAACAACCTCGGGTGCGGTCCCCACTTGGATGGATTGCAATTGGCAAAAGAGCTGTCAAGCTTCTCCGTTCTTCAGACGGCATGCTAAGCCGTTGGTCCAGGCAGACTTCATCAAAGGTTTGGGAGAGAATGCCATATGGCATTAAGTCCACCTTTTGTACACATTTTTTTTTTGATTGTGCAATGAAGTTTAAATACATAAATCATTGATAGTAGTCGTTACACTACGTTAGACGCCTTGAGGAAGCTTGAAAATCTGACATTAGTGTTATCCACACACACAAAAACAAGCAAACATTAAATTTGTGTTAAGAGTCGCCTGAAAGCGCATGTCTCCATACAAACGTAACAAGGGAATTGTGGCAATATTTGATAATTTTGGAGTAAAATTAAGCGTTTAATCAATTAATCTCATTATAATCTACGTACGTTCCTATACAGCTTGGTTAAAATACCAATGGTTTGAGAATTACAAGCCTTTTCAATTTGTATGAAAATCTTGAGAAGCATATAATTCTCAAACATTTGATAATTTAACCAAACTGTATAGGAACGTACGTAAATTATAATGAGATTAATTGATTGGATGCTTAATTCTGCCCTAAAATTATCAAATATTGCCACAATTCCCTTTTTTCGTTTGTATGGAGACATGCGCGTCCAGGCGACTCTTAAGTAGAATTAATAGGGCAAATAAAATTGTTTGCTTTCGAAAATCAGGGAGTTCAAAACTATTAGATAAGTGGATAGGATGCATGACATATTTGTATGTGCACTAAGTTTGGAATAACTTCACCGACGGTGTGTTTGCCGAGCGCTCCAATACGACTCGCATGCACATACACTCCGAGTTATCGATAGCACCGAGAGTTCTCTTCAAAGTTTTTAACGAATCTGTAATTTGTACTTACGTTTTGTACATATTTTAACAAGTAAATGTATTTTATTTAAGTCTAACTCTTAGTAAATATTTTACTTAAATAAGTCTTTATCGACTTCATTTTAGTATTTTACTTCATTTTAGACTTTCATCATCATCAGCAGGTCTCTTTAGTCTCCACTGCAGGAGCACGACCGTCTCTGTACTACCAGAGCTATATATTTGCCAGAGCAGTCAGAGGATTTGCCTACACTCTCCACGCTGGCCAGACGGGTTGGAGAGGTCTCTTTGATGTTTATAGGCTTTGTTTAGAATTTATTCATATTAGTATTTACTTTTATTGTTAAGTAGTAAAAAGGATGAGTATGAGTCATCCCTTTTACTTTTGACGAGCTTCGTGACGCAGTGGTCAACACGCTTGCCTGCGACACGGATGGTCCCGGGTTCGATCCCCGGGCAGGTCAAGATCGAAAATTGTATTTTTAAGATTGACCTGACTTGGATGTTTATCAATATAAATATTTATTATAAAATATAGTATCGACTTGTCTTGAACTCACTTTGGGGCTGGCTAAATCTGTGTGAATAATCCTTATTATCATCATCATCATCATTTCAGCCGCAAGAAGTCCACTGCTGGACATAGGCCTCCCCCAAGGATTTCCAATATGACCTCATATATTTATTTATATATAAACATCCTTAATATATTTATTTATAAATATTATTTACGGTATTTTTCACTGCTAATAGTTTCATCATAAAATATTGTGTATAAGAATTGCTTTTTAACCTTATTGCAAAATGAGTAAAATCAAATGCCACACTTGTAATGTTGGGGAAGTTATGTTAGATTACGCAAGCCTTACTGCGTAAAAGGTTGAAAAGCAATTCGTGCAAAGACCAAGTCACTGAATTAAATGATTTTTAAATAGCATTACAATGCTCGGCATATTATTAAAATTGAAAATATGTGATGAAAAAGAATTCGCCACAGGTAAGATTCGAACCCACAGCTCTTGATATTACTCACATATTTTCAATTTTAACCAAGTCGCTGGTTCGAATTTTGCCCGCGTGGAATTTTTCCCGTATCTTATTTCTTTACTTAATAAGTTTATTAGAAAAAAATAGCATTCTATTTTCTACCAGAAGAATTAGAACTAAACCGTAAATTTCAAACATTTTTCGCAAATACTCCATTATTTTTGGAGATAGCAATAAATATTATCGCCTCTTGTTTTCTGACGGTGCCCCTATATTTTATTCCTGAAAAATACGATCCCTTAAATAGAAAAGTTCAATTTATTTGGAAATTCTCATTCATTGTAGGTATTTCATTATTCTTATACATAGCATAGACACTTATAAAAATAGAGTGCTGTGAGTATCAAAGTTGCATCAGGGCCATTACCGGAAAACTTCCTATAAGAACATTTGAATATGTGTAAAAAAAAAAACTAAATGTATTATTTTAATTTTTTCCCCTGACTTCAATATTTGTCTATGGTCTCTCTTGCCTAGAGAAAATATAAAGTAGGAGGTCGTCGGATACTAGTAATAGTAACTTCTTCGTAGTTATTGCCAGAAAGCATATAATTACGACGAGAATCATGTGAGAAATATCTACATATTATGTAGCCTTCGTGTCCGTTGTATGTCTGGCAATGCCAATTCCGTTGGACCTAAGTAAGAAGGGTAGACCCATGAAATGCTAGCTTGTTTTCGCCAAGAACTATATGCGCTTCCCAACCAAGAATATTACACCCACCGTAAGAATACGAACGGGAATACTTAGAGTATAAAAAAAATTCTTAATTTTCTTCATACAAAATTATAAAGGGGAGATTAAAGAAATTAATTAGAATCAAAACAGGGATATCCAGTTTTTCGTCCTTTAGATGACACACATGGATTTTGCCTATTACCTAGTTATACGATGTTTACAACGTTTTCTCGGTGACCATAGATTGTATTGATTCAATTTCTAATAATTTCTTTGCACTTCGATCAGTTTTTTTTTTTATTTTATAAAACTGTTATAGAATATTAAGTTTGCAAAGTTCCCAAACTTACTCAGGTCATCTTAGAACCTTCTACCTCTGTGGCAATGCAGTATCGATAAACCACCGACAAAATGTATCTTTCGATTTAATTCAGCGCCATCTTGATCGTCCTAGAGTCATAAAGTAAGATTCTATGAGGGGAGATAAATGATATTGCCGTGCAGTGCAGATCGGTGCAGTATTACGCCCATGGTATATTATATATGTACGTACATTTGATTTCAGGCAAAACTAAACAATGAGGGTTCTCAGAATATTTTTTTCCCCCAAGTGGTGGCACTGTGTCGAGAGGTCGAGCTGTCAAAAATTAAACATGATCGGTGGATTTTGACAGCAGCTGTCAAAAATACCTCTCCAAAAGAACAACCGCCAAAAGAAGACCTTGTCATCTACATTGAAATACATTTATTATTTTATTAAATTGTATGCACATTATACAACAACTATAAAGAAACAACTTTTACGCCACCGGTGTACAAGCTAAAGTGATAAACTACATTGTATGAATGCTGAAAGTTTCAGTCAAGTTTAAGTCCTTTGTATATCACAATTTATATAAGCACAGAGTAATATCTAAATAGACAATACAAAGCAACCAACAAAAATTTGTATAACTGACGGAATGTGGTACTAATATGGTCTTCGTGTATTTGTTTCCTATTAGTATTGCTACTAAATTATCAATACTAATAGAAGCGTTTTACCTGAAATAAAACGCATATTAAATACTTACCTTATTTGAAACTGTAAACATATTGAGATAGGCCCTGCGTTTTCTGCTTTCTCTTTCTACCTATATAGTGCTGTCTCACTCGCACGATCCCACCATCTCATCTCACCTAGCAGGGTGGGGGTCACTTGTAGGGGCGCCCGCCATCTTAGAATCATTGAGTCGAAATATACCCAGGCAGGAATGAAATTACAGTTTCAAATAAGGTAAGTATTTAATATGCGTTTTATTTCAGGTAAAACGCTTCTATTAAAGTACTTGACCGTTATTTGAAACTGTAAACATATTGAGACGTGTTTGTTATCGCCTGGGTGAGATGGACGCCAATGTGAGACGAGTTAGATTAAAAAATGATATTATTGTATGTATCATTATTAATCATTTCAATGGTAAAATGAATTTACCAAAATAAGAATCTCAATTATTGTTTAATAATTGGGAAGAAATATAAGTGGGAAGTGCGAGTAATAAGGTTCTTATATTATATAGAAAATAAAATAATAGGTAATTGCAAAAATAAACTTTTTATTTTTAATGCAACAGTTAACGTTACGATCTAGATAGATATATATCGTAATAAAGTCCACTTCTTGGAATAATTTGTGTTATATGAAAATCACAATCAACAATCAACTTAATGGAATAAACAAACTAGTGATAGTCTTATTAATGGGAGTTGGCATGACCTCTTTTCTGTAAAACTTTCTGAAGGTATCTCCAGATCGCCAATTACCTTGTGATAGAATGTCGTCTATTGGTATATTCTCGAACCAATTTTTAGATGCAACCGCTGAGCGAACACTCCCTGGAGTAGCGTTTATGTTGGCTTCTTTTAGCAGAGATCTGACCCAGCCTCCAATCAGAGTACGTGAAGCCGCTTTAGGCTGGCCTCTAAAATTGATAAATAAATTTGAGCAACCTGCTTCGGCGCGTTTTTCGCTGAGAAGGTCGACGCAGTGCTTTACCCAAAAAACAGAATCAAGTCTTCTATTTGCAGAGTTCATTAGTAATTTCCATCCCGATTGCCTGAAATCAGAATTATCGGTTTTGGATACAAACATGGGCCATAAAATTATGGAATCATCAAAAAGTTTCAAATGTTCATCATCAACTGATAATAGGGTTAAATCGTGAACCCGGCGACCCGAGCATAATAAAAGCAATATAGCTGTGTGTCTACTTGCGGAAAATAAATTGTGCATGTCAAATCTATATTCCGAGAGAAAAGATACTAGTTCGTCAATATTCCATATAGATTTCTTATGTTGAACAGGCTTTTTTAAAGCAATAGATTTTAAAATATGTTTGACCAGTACATGGCAACTCAATTGACCTGAAATTTCCGTACTGCATAGTGTCGAAACTACTGACTTATGAAGTAAAATTGTACTGTAGGAAAGTTTTTCCTTAAGGTATAAGTCAGCTAAATATCTAGCCAAAACTGAGCCATCAGGATGAAAGGGACTCAAATGCCATTTATTGCACCAAGAAACCCACCTATTCCAAGCCACTTTATAAGTCTTCCTAGTAGAAGCTCTCCATGAGCTTTGGAGCAAACTAATCTGAGACTCAGTCCAGTTTGTTAAGCTATCTGACCACCCCCACATTTCCACACTTCCAGGGTCATGTCCTGGATTTTGGGTGGAGGTAGACCGGTTGAAGTGTCGATTAGATGCTGGTGTAGGTTGTGGATTGTGAATGGAGCTGCTATCGCACGGGACTTCAGATTTGCTTTCCAAAATACTCGTTCCCATTTTGGAACAATGAGCAAGAATACACCTCGAGCCTGATTGAGGTGAGCTAATACCTTGGGTATCAAGTATGGAGGAGGGAATACCCATGCCAGATTGTAGTCCCAGGTCCGGGAGAATGCATCGTGATAAATGGCTTGATTGTCCCTTTGGTCCAAAGAGACATAATTGAAGATTACATGAGCGCTCCTCGAAGCAAATAGGTCTATAAGAGGAACTCCGAATTTTCGAAAAATAATTTCTACGCATGGTGGCAATAGATGCCATTCTGGAAGTGAACGGTAGCAAGACAGATGATCTGCGTGGCCGTTGTACTTGCCTGGAATATGCCGAGCAGATATCTGAATCTGAGAAAGATCTAGGAAATGATAAATTCTTGATGTTATGTTCATTAACATCGAGGATTTGGTCCCTCCTTCGTTCCGCATGTGAGCAACTGCCGTCTTGTTGTCGCATTGCCATAAGAGAGTGGACTGAACCAGATTCGTATGCTGGGTTTCTAACACCTTTAGGACTGCAAGGAGTTCTTTTTGGTTGCAATGCAATCCCTGTTCTTGGTTGGTCCAGTGACCTGAAAAGGATAGGTTGTCCAATTGGGCTCCCCAACCTAGATCGGATGCATCCGTCACCATGAAATGAGACGGAGGAGGGACATGAATTGTCGACGATAGATTGTGGTTGTGGAGCCACCAAAACAGGTCTTTCAAAGCTTCGGCTGGTAGAGCATGCTGCTTGGTATCTGGGTTTTTGACCAAAACATTGAGAAATGTTAGTATTGCTCGGTGATGAAGTCTTCCTCTTGGAACAACCATACTGGCAAAGTTCAAAAGGCCCACAAGACTTTGTAAGCTTTTCAAGTCCACTACACCCTGATCCAAAATGCTCATTATTTTTGCTAAGAGGGTTATACACTTCTCTTTGGGTAACGATTTCTTGTTGTTCCAAGTGTCCCAATGTACACCGAGGAATACTAGATTCTGCTGAGGCGTTATGATTGACTTCTCCATATTTACTTGCCAACCCAGATACTGCAGTCTCTCTAGGAGGATGCTGACATGTGATATTAGGACCTGTCGATCTTGGTGGACTAGGAGAAAGTCGTCCAAATAGACGATAATTCGTAAACCGAGTTCTCTTAGGCTTTGCGTCACCCAGTTTGTGAGGGAGGCAAAGATTTTCGGTGCCGTGCTGAGACCGAACGGCAGACACGTCATTTCCAGGAGCTGGTTTTTGTAAAATAGGCGTAGAAACCTCCTGTGAGAAGGATTTATTCCAAGATGAAAATAAGCTTGCGATAAATCGATTTTGCACAGCCAGTCCCTTTGGTTGCAGAAAATCCGGGATGCGTTGAACATTTATTAGACGAAACCTTTCCGTCATAACATAATCGTTCAGAGACGAAAGGTTGAAAATTGGGCGATGATTGCCGTCGCCTTTCGGTATAAGGAACATAGTTGAAATGAAACTTGGAGACGGTTTGACTACTTCTAAGACATGTTGTTGTATCATTTGCGATAGAACGGCTGTCATTGCTTCTGATACAGCGGTTTTTAATCGATTTTCGATTAAATGTGGCATCAAAAGTGGTGGCTTTTGATGAAAGGGAATTCGATAGCCTCTTATTATCTTTAAAATGTACGGTGGAGCACCAAGCCGTTCCCACCTCTTGTAAAATAGAAGTAATTGCCCCGCTCTGAACTGATTGTCAGTACTTACCACGTTTTTTCCCACGCATTTTGGAGTCTGAGGTTGGTCTCGATGACTTGCGATTGCTATACTCTTGGGATCTGTTGGTCTGCCGTCCACCTCTGGGTCGAAAGGAACCTCGAGCATTAGAAGGCGCTGTTCGAGAGTCCGCATTATAATTGCTATGTCCCTGCGGAGGACAAGAGTAACAACAACCCTGCGGGGGTTGAAAGGCATGGGAAACGTGCGATGCACACCATCCATGAGAGTTTGTGGTACCCTGCGTGGGTCCATTACGAGTAGCCTGCCCATGCGGGGGTTGGCGTGTTTGTTTGCTCGAACCAGCTTGCGCAGCCGGTACATTAGCGCTGGATTGTTGCTTTTGTAGCGGTAAGAAAGTTTTCCGTACCCCTCCAGCTTTTTCAAGGACAGAAGTCAAAGACTCAGCATTAAACAAATGATGACATGAGGGTGGAATTTTACGCAAAGCCACTTTGATAAGGGGATCACGCACAAAGTTAATTATTCCATCTCTCCTCATTTGTATGGTTTCAGCTCTGTGGCCACAAATGAGTTGAAGTAATTCCGATGAAACTTTGAAAACATCACCCTTTAGAAACAATTCCTCTATTTTTCACCGTAAACCGTCAAGAGATATTTCTGATTCGCGGGCCCATTGTAAAAGATCGCGCAGAGAAGATTGTAAGACATCACGTTGTTTGAGGACACAAGAGGTTAAAGCAGCGTAGGCTTTTTCAGAGTTCGCTAAATGACGTAGTGAATCATATGCCTTTATTTCGTCGTTCACTTCTAGTTCTACAAATCCCGGTGTAGAATTATATATTTTTTGGGTGTCCACGTACCGGACTTCGCACCATTCACTTTTATCAAAATGTTGAAGGTCTTTTAAAATATTTAAATACTCGACCGAAGTTTTGGGCACAGCAGGCTCCTTTAACTTGGTATCAATTTCAAAAATTAAATTTGAATCACGTGTAACCGATTGGGGCGGACTATTGTTATCATATAATTCACCACTAATATTATCATCAACAATAAATTCATTTTGAAAAGGGTTTGCACAATTTTGATTGTTTCCCTCGTAAAATGTGACTTTTTTGCGTAAATCATCTAATTCACGAGATATTTTATTAAACCGACGGTTATCACGACGGTGATAATCACGTCTGCGATATTTGCCCCCCTTTTTCTTTCGTTTATATCTAATATTATCTGAGGAGGTAGAACTAGAAGATGAACTAGAACTACTGGTAGAATTGCTACTAGAAGTACTTCGTGAACGTTTCCTCTTTAACTTTTGCCTATTCTCGACATCAGATGGGCCCGCTTGGGGGGAATTGTTTCGATTACTGTCAACAGATTCCATATTAACTATAAATCACAACACTTTCACTTCACTTTCTGTGGAAAAAGTTGTATTAAAACACAGTTATTACAAGCACAAAATAAAAAAGGCAGAATTAAAAATAAAGGTAATAAATTCGAACGGAAACTCCGTTATTACTACTTAATTATTCACTTTGAAAATTAAAATTGAAATTAAATTATAAATTTCTCAACTTTTAACCAAGATTTTTCTAAATAAAAAGAAAAACGGTTAAATATAAATGTAATTCATTTTACCAGAATATTACGTAGTCCTAGGCACGACTGTGCACCGCAGAAAACAGGACGCCAATGATTCTAAGATGGCGGGCGCCCCTACAAGTGACCCCCACCCTGCCAGGTGAGATGAGATGGTGGGATCGTGCGAGTGAGACAGCACTATATAGGTAGAAAGAGAAAGCAGAAAACGCAGGGCCTATCTCAATATGTTTACAGTTTCAAATAACGGTCAAGTACTTTAATAATACCATAAATAGCTAACTAAAACTTCGTACGGGAAAATATATCTTGTCAGAAATGAGACGTATCTACATTACCCATTTCCTCTATCGCACGGGTACGGGACGCATACTTTGTATAGTTTGCCTGGTTAAGACATGACTGGCATGAATCCTCTGATTATCTGAAAAGAAGGATGATTCCGTGTTTGGGAAGCCACGTTAAGCTGTAGGTCCCGCACGCTATCTAGCGTTTGTTTAAATCTACAATCTACTATCACTCATCCTAGGAATGGTTCTGATCTACACTTTGGGTTTAGGAGGTCAGACGGCAGTTGTTCTGTGTAAAATTCGGTGACCTAGGATAGGCTGCGGACTTCAGGCTCTGAAGCGTTACCGCTGAGGGAGGATCCAACCGGGTATACGCTTGGATGATGATTAGTAATCTATTTCTCTATATATCTATGGCAGAAAGGGTCACCAGTGTGACAGTGTGATATGTCGGGGTTCCCGAGGGATGGACGTGTTACCTTTATTGCATTAAGGGTTTTCTTCAAGGCCTTCCGCGAATTGGGAGTGATACGTGGTCATATGAAAGTTATGTAAATAGCAAGGGCTTTATATTTCCTTGACTTTGATGTGGAAACAAGTTAATAATGGATACCGGGAGTCGGGAGTAAATTAATAATCAACACCAATAAATATGTGACCTAAAGGCGTGCTAGTATATGAACAACTTTATTATCGAAATAATGATCATCATTACCTGAGTGATTTCCCAGTTGCACCCTCAGCTATGTCGCTTCAGGGCCCGGGGTCCGCTTCCTAACCTAGTGGATTTGACGTAATTTTTGGTTTTTATACAGAGCGACTGTCGGACCCCGCAATCCCAAGGGGTAAACCATAACTAATCCTAGGGAAAGTTAGGAAACTTATCGAACTAATGATAGTATATGAAAAATATTTGTTTTTTTTTTGTACAAAACGGGTACAAAAAAAAAAGACAAATAAGGTACTGGATACAAATAAGGCGTACTTAATTTCGAACCTCTTTATATCATTATTGCTTGAAAAAAGCAATATTTTTAGATCAATTTGTAATGCTTCCTATAAATTTAAACATGCTTATAAATAAAATACATGAGTTCATGCGTCATTATTTTTACAACAAATTAAACAAAAGTCACGTACAAGGCAGTCTAAATAAGGCCCAGGTACTTTATTAAAGCCCTATTTATTTTCGTGTTTTCGAAAAAGTGTCAAACCATTAGAATGTATTTACTAATTGTATTTAAACTGAAAGCTTTCATCGTTGTTTACTTATATTAGGTATTATTATTTATGTATGAACCACATTTTCAGCAAAATGGGCTTCTGTCAATGGAATAGGCTTTATTGCGCGTTGCACATAGGCCTTATTAACCGCAATATTTTTAATCCTTTTTTTTAATAAATATACAATTTATATAAAGGTATTGAAGTGGTGTCAGCTTTTCATTATCATTTTGTATGTTCTTTTTATTAACCAAGACGGTGCCAAGACGTTTACACTGTTGCAAGTCCATTATTTTTCAGGTAGGCTTTATTACATTTCAGGCCTTATTTGGCTCCAGTACCTTATTTTAAAGTTTTATAAGTGCCTATAACTTTTGAGTTTGTACTTAGTACTCAGCTCTGATAGTTTTCCTTTCAACTTCAGTATATATAACATTTATATTACATAACTACTGCTGCAATATTTTTCACGTATCCATATATAATCGTTTAGCAGACCCCCCTATCTAAGGTATATACTTATATCCATATATACCTTAGATAGGGGGGATAACTTACGTTTAAAAAACATTTGCACTATAAAACCAAATATTTCGGAAACAGATCCCTAAATCGAAAAGTTGTGTTCTCAACCTCACAATATTTTTTAAGACCTATTTAACGATACCCCACACGATGGGTAAGTAGAGAAAAAAAAATTACTCCCCCACTTTACTTGTATGGGAGCTATCCTAAAAAAAATTCTTTTCAAGATTTTTTTCTACCACTTTTTTGCCATGATTACCATACGGGCATGTATGGTAATCATGGCAAAAAAGTGGTAGAAAAAAATCTAGGTGATGACTCCGTTGTTCGGTATCGTCTGTTTAAAGTTTTTAATTTTATCGATTTGTTTTGTCGTTATCTATGCTTGTATGGAATCATAATTGTAAAATTATAAGTACTTTAAAAGTTATGAGTCTCAAAACATTCCATTTTAACACGTAATTTTAACGCATCTTTGGGCACAATTAAATACCGGAAGGAGTATAAAATCTCTAAAACAAAATTCATACAAGCATAGTTTGGTTATTAAAAAATATAAATTATTTTACTTTTAATAAAAACATTCAGCTGTTTTATCACAAGAACACTTCTCCCAAACGCATACTCGCGAATTTTTAGACGACGAAGATTTAGATTTTCAATAATATTTGTGTTTGCACACACTAGACTGTTGTTCCGATGTGCTTACACATCAGTGTAAATAGTTTCGCACCGTTTAAAACCGAGTCTATCCCTTTCTCAGCGAAATAGCACGCATTTTAGCCACGTGCGCTGACGAGTTCGAGTTCCCGACTAGCGCATCCTTAATACATTATCTTTGGTGCATAACCTAGCTGTTAACACAAGCTTAAAAAAGAAAAATCACTTCAATCGCGTTCAGTCGGCTATGCAATGTCCTTTAAGAGGAAAAGAAGATATTAATTAGAATGGCCGATCACTAAGCGAAAAAGGTCATAGAGATGACCTTTTGAAAATTTTCATGCCTTTGGCTCATGTTCATATTAAAATACAGTAACAAACAAACCTACAGTTATTATTCAGTGTGGGCTGATTCGCATTGTTTGAACAACCGGCATGACCGCGGCCGGCGCCGGACAATGCGACCGGACCTCGGCCGGAAGCTCGTGGTAAGTAAAATATACAATAAATCATTTGCTTATCCTCTCGTACAGTAAATAATCGCTGGGACCCGATGTACTCGTATGTCATTTTGTATTATATGCATACCAAGTACCTTTTCAGAGATCATGCCACGTTATTTCTGTTGATTTAAGCTCCACAGCGTCTTCTTGTCCAAAATAACTCAGTGCCTAAAGATGAAAGTCATAAACACTATGTATTACCAGTGATGACTTACGGGTCCGAAACGTGGTCCCTATTATAACTTTTATGAAATTTTAAGGTCGCTTAAAGAGCAATAGAGACAGCTACGCTCAGTGTTTCTCTGCGAATCAGAAACGACATGCGTAGACAAACAAAGATCACCAACATAGCTCAGTGGTTTAGCTCTCTGTCTGAAGTGATATTGCGCGGAGAACTGATGGCCGATGGGGCAGAAAGGTTCTTGATTTGCTATCAAGTAAGTACCGGCAAGCGCAGCTACGGATACCCACCGACCAAATGGCCAGACGACTAGACCAAGGTCGCAGAAAGACGCTGGATGCAGTCCGCTTACAACAGGTCGTATTGAACTTTCTTAGCGGAGGCGTTTGTTCAGCGGTGGACTTTTTACGGCGGACTTATTGCATAACTATAGCGAAAGATTAATTACATATAAAGTATGTATTTACTTCAATATCACTTGAAAGCCAGTTACGGCGTCAACAACCTTCTCATTCGCCATCAACCAATTAAAGTTCATACAAAGCGCACAAAGAAAGCGAACTTTGATTGAGATTAAGAAGTTATCCGTCTCTCACAGGTCAAGAGCACACGAGCTTTGTCTCTGATGAGCACATTCACGAGGATTCTATTATCGCCAACAAAGACTTGAAAGTCTTAGCCTTAGGGCTGCGATCTTATGCTTTTCTTTTAGATTTAATATTAATTTTTATGCATTTTACTCTTTTTTTTCATGTTGGTCTAGAAAAAAGAAAGACTAAGAATGTATCAGTTGCTTCGTTTCTTACGCAGATCTTAAATGTCGATGAAGTAAATAGGTCTAAATTTGATGAATCAAAAGCGATGTGACTATGAAAACATCACTTTTTTACATTAGGTTTTACGCCTTGTGACGTACGCTGTGTGATGTACATATAGATCTTACGGTCTTTTTGCCTCTGGTTTCTAAAATTAAAAAGTTGAGATTAAGAAGTTATCCGTCTCTCTTAGGTCAAGAGCACACGAGCTTTGTCCCTGATGAGCACATTCACGAGAATTCTATTATCGCCGACAAAGACTAGAAAGTCTCAGGGTTAGGGCTGCTGTGGGCTTAAGATTTGATATCAACTATTATGCATTTCAGACATAAAATCCACCATGGTGGGAACATTATCTACCATCTGCGGGCCTCCCAATTTTCCGCCGTGTGGTTCCCGGCAGAGTAGAATAGGACCACTCCAAGTCTTTCCGTGGACGTCGTAGAGGGCGACTTAGGAAACACAAGCTAAACAAAGTTTATAAACATCAAAGAGACCTGTCCAAGTCCCGTCTGGCCAGAGTGGAGAGTGTAGGCGAAATCCTCTGAATGGCTCTGGTAGTACAGAGAGAGTCGTGCTCCTGCAGTGTAGACTCAAAAAGACCTAACGATGAAGATGATTATGATGCATTTTACTAGCTGCTTTGTTTCTTTCAGATCGTAAATATCGATCGAGATAATATTCAACAATATGATGAATCGTGTATGATGTTGCTAGCAATCCACTATTTTGATTTGATTTCCCACCTGACTGGAAAAGTCAATGGAGGAAATGGGTAAAATCTGAGAATTCTTGTGCGATGCAGCAATACAGATCACTATATTATTGTATTTTTTTTTCAGGTAATAAATGTTCATATACAAAACTATATTTTTAGAATAAATGGTGACGGACAACCCTATTACATATCTCTGTCAATAAAACCAAACGATTTATCATAACTGAAATAAAGCGATTTCTAATGTCACTTTTATACGCAATTTAGAAAAATCCATTTAGTTCATGAGTAAAATTGTGTTGAAATGATGGAATTATTCTTTTTGACAGCTAAAGAGATAATTTAAGAAAAACTTCTACGAATTCTTAAGCGTATATGGCAAGTGTTTGTTGATATAGCGTTAAATCTGTAGAATATATAGGCAATCCCCAAGCCTGCCCCAACATTTTTCTTTACCTTTACAAACAACAATGTATAACGTATTCAATTTATAAAAAAACTATTCCTCTAAGCTCGCAGAAAAAAGAAGTTAAGCTATCTGGCTATTTAAAATAAATAATTATTTCGTTTAAAACCGCAATTGTTTTTCTATTTTCCTTAGTATTTACTTTTTTTAGGCAGTACCCTAACCCTGGCAAAGACAAAGACATTTTATTTGCATAACATGTGTTAATATCTACATTAAATGCATGTGTTATAATAATTAAACAGTATATAGTCCAAACATGTTTACCATTACTGGTGTGCAAAAATATGAGGTCAGAAAGCATGCTAGGTATACATGTCAAAGTTAAAGTGAAAAGTACCTTATAACTGTAAATGTATAAAAATATCTGTATCCGGAATCATGTCATACAAAATACATAAAAATATATAATTCTACAATTTGTCACTTAAAAATTCGTCAATACTATAATAACGTCTGTCAGTTAACAATACTTTAATTTTTTTCTTAAAAAGTTTTACGTTTAAGTCCCTATACTCTTTTGATATTTTATTATAAATCATTGGTGCCATACATACTACACTTTTATGGAGCAATGCAGTTTTTGAAGCATGGAGACTTAATCTATCGCCACCTCGTCGATTTCTTACTCCGTGGCGCAGCGGTCAACACGCTAGCCTGCGACACGGGGGTCCCGGGTTCGATCCCCGGTCAGGTCAAGATGGAAAATGATCTTTTTCATATTGACCTGGGTCTTGGATGTTTATCTATATAAGTATATATTATAAAATATAGTATCGTTGAGTTAGTATCCTGCGACACAAGTTCACAACTTATTGCGGGGCTAGCTCAATTTGTGTGATATGTGCCTATATATTTATTTATTATTTATTTATTTATTATTATTCTATCAGATAAACTAGGAAATAAATGAGAATTTAGTTTTACGAATGTTGCCAGCTCCAGTATAAAAGGTGAAGGAAGTGTGAGAATTTTATGTTTTTTAAATAATGGTTTACAGCTATCTATACTTTGTAATCCAAACATTCCCCGAATACAGCGCTTTTGCATTTTAAAGATTACATCCTTATCAGTGGAGTTGCCCCAGAAAATTATACCATACTTAAGTATAGATTCTACCAAGCCATAATGCTGCGACACATTTTTCTTTTTAAACGACAATGTATACCTACGTATTCAATTTATAAGAACACTATTTCTCGAAGCTCACCGACCGGAAGTTCCGCTATCCGGCATTTATTTGGATTACCCACATTATACTCAGTATTGTCGCGCTCAGCAGGATTGCGCTATTGCGCTCAACGAGCCACGAAACGTTATCGGCTCTGACTTCGGGGCTCTGAGCGTATACCATGAGTTTATAAATATAATATACGTCAGTAGTAAATGAGGTCTGTCCTTACATCCATACTAGTCCATTCTATTATTATAAATGCCAAAGTCACTCTGACTCTCTGTCTCGCTTTCACACCAAAACTACTGAGCCGACTAACATGTGATTTAAAAAATAAAACGAAGATAGTGTGTCTAAGAAAGGACATAAGCTACTCTAGGATTCGCTTTACTATGCGGGCTACCAAGACTTGTTTAATTTTATTATTAATATTAATTAAATATCCCGTTAAAAGCTTTATTTTAAAGCTTTTGTATTTTAAAGTATCGTCAAAAGTTTATTTCTGACTGTATTTTTCTTTATTGTTATCCGAATTGTCAGTGAAAAAATTAAAATCATTCAATTCGGACAGCGTTTTCGAATATATTGTGTCCGAATCGTCAGCAACTTCTTGTAGCAGGCCCTAATTTAGTCCAATGTTTTTGTATGAGTTTGGTACTCTATACGTTAGTCTTTGACGCAATAGAAATTAAATGCTATTACAAAATAATATCGGCGTATTTGACGAGGCGTGCGGTTTTCATTAACAAGTTCCCTTTCTGTATTTGCCGAGCTTCTTTGCTACTTGAGGCTTAACTTTCATAATAGACGGCCTTCCGCGAACCGCCGGTCAGCCTGAAAATGATCGAAGGTTTCTTGAAAATAATTCAAACATACTTATCAAAAACTTTTGTGTTTAAGGTTTAGTGATTTAAGGAGTTTGTACGTGTTTTTACTACATTTTGGTACACAAAAAATAAAGAATACCACTTCCTTGGCAACAAAATAATAACCTTTGTCATCATCGATATTTTAAGGATTCTAACGATATGACATACGTCCAAATCCCTGGAGGCATTTAGAATTAATTATTAGATTATTAGACATTTTATTTACATATGTACACCAATACGTGAACTCGAAAAACGTGACTTCACTTGTGATATAAGTTCTTCTAAATATCCTATTGATATGAGAATGGTGTATAAATACTTCTACAGCACGTGGTTATGTCAATAAAGTAAACAAAAACAAACGAAGCTTGAAGTGAAGTAATTTCGCAAAGCAACACATAGCGCATATCGGTGCACTTGTCTCGAAATTAAGTAGGCGGCGTTGCAGAATTGGAACTCCATTAGTTTTCAAAGTGGATGCTCTAAATATTTCTCCTCACTATCTTGTTTATATGATAATGATATATAAAAACTTCCCACTACACGTGGTTAAGACAATAAAGCAAAAAAATAACAAATGAAGCTTGCAGTGAAGTGATTTCGCAAAGCAATCGGTGCACTTATCTCCAAAATAAGGGGGCGGAATTGCAGAATTGGAACTCCATTAGTTTTCAAAGCGGATGATCTAAATACCTCACTATTTTGTTTATATGAAAATGATATATAAAAACTTCCCACCACACGTGGTTATGACAATAAAACAAACAAAAACAAATGAAGCTTGCAGTCAAGTAATTTCGCAAAGCATATACACATAGCGCATATCGGTGCACTTATCTTGGAATCAAGTGGGCGACGTTACAGTATTGGAATTCCATTAGTTTTCAAAGTGGATTATCTAAATACTTCTTTTAATCCTGTAAATATAAGAATGACGTAGAAATAAATATCCCCATTGCACGTGGTTATGACAATAAAGCAAATAAATAACAAATTAAGCTTGCCGTGGAGTAATTTTGCAAAACATTTACATAAAGCGCAAATTAGAGCACTTATCTCGGAATTAAGTGAGCGCCGTTGCAGTAGTTGGAATTCCATCACACTACTTTTCATCTAAGTATCTCTTCAAATATCCTGTTGATGTGAAAATGATGTATAAAAACTTCCCACCACACGTGGTTATGAGAATAAAGCGAAGAAATAACAAATGAAGCTTGCAGTCAAGTAATTTCGCAAAGCATATACATATAACGCATAACAGTGCACTTATCTCGGAATTAAGTGGGCGGCGTTGCAGTATTGGAACTACATTAGTTTTCCAAGTTAATGCTCTAATTTTTTTTCGTAACTATCTGTTAATATGAAAATGATGTTTGATACCTCTCACCGTACGTGTTTATGATAATAATGCAAACAAATGACGGTTAAGTTATTATTAAGTGGGCGGCGTTGCAGAATTGCAACTCCATTATTTTTCAAAGTAGATGCTTGAAATACTTATTCTAACGCCCTCTGTACGTGGTTATGACAATAAAACAAACAAAAACAAATGGAGCTTGCAGTGAAGTAATTTCGCAAAGCATATACACATAGCGCATATCGGTTCACTTATCTCGAAATTTAGTGCGTGGCGTTACAGAGGTGGAAATCCATTAAATTTCACAGTGTATGCTTTAAATATTTCTCCTAAACATCTTGCTTATATGAAAATGATATATAAAAACTTCCCACCACACGTGGTTATGACAATAATGCAAACAAATAACGGTTAAGTTATTATTAAGTGGGCGGCGTTGCAGAATTGCAACTCCATTATTTTTCAAAGTAGATGCTTTAAATACTTATTCTAACTCCCTCTGCACGTGGTTATGACAATAAAGCAAACAAAAACAAATGAAGCTTGCAGTGAAGTAATTTCGCAAAGCATATACACATAGCGCATAACGATGCACTTATCTCGGAATTAAGTGGGCGGCGTTGCAGTATTGGAACTCCATTACTTTTCAATTGCTGCGAGGGCGGACGACTTCTATTTTTCTTTCTTCTTTAACCGTGTCAAGTTCTTAGTATTTCTATTGAATTTATTATTTGCACTATCATTTATAATTCTTTAAACACTTAAATTAAGACAGTTAATTGTTAAGTAAAACAAAATAACACGTTTCTAATTCTCATCATCATCATTTCGAGTAGGTGACACGGTCAGTCGACCATGTACACCCATGCGTGTGGTGTCAGAGTTTTTCGAAACCGCCTCTCCGCCTCTGACGTGGTTCCTTTAACGACTTTTCTAATTCTATGACGCCTAAATAGACCACTGTTATTCATTCTTCAACATAACAAAGGATTGGTATAATTTATTCACACGTAAAGAGAGAAAATAAGAAAATCTTGGAAAAGTCTTTAGTTACACTTTACATTTCACCATAATAATTAATTATGTGAGTTGTTAACATACATAACTAAGTTACGAAGATCTTTTACTATGCGCAAATATAAATACAACGTCAACTTCCATATAAGTAACTTACTGTTAGTCTACAACCGAAAGAGTTTACGTCGATTTCCGCAAACCATCCAAAATTAATTCATAATACCTCAAAAATACGATTGATTTTCGCCTGCAAATGAGACACGTGTTTTGTCGCTAAATCATCTAAAAACAATATTTAGAGAGAGGGCGCAGGTCTTAGACAGAGAGTGATTGTGACGCATGGTCGTCCCGACCCTCATAACTCGGAAAGACGATCCAATCCAACTCTATGTACCTTTTTATGTATTTGGAAAATTGCGCGCCCTAATGCGATGGTAATAAAGGTCGTATTTAGGTGGAAATTGAATTGTCCTTGTCATTGTTGGAGTGTTCAGAATCTAGGTTAGCGGAATTGTTTAAGATTTGTTTTTATTATGCGCGTAAATCTGGCTTACAGTTGGGTTTGTGTCAGCGGTGCTGCGTAAGGTACTATTGTTTTCGGTTAAATGTTCAAGGTTTACGTTTTTGTATAAGTGAGTTTTTATATCAAACCTTTTTTAATTCAATTGCTGTACTATTTACATAAACATAGGTACAGAACTATTTTGTTTCTTGAAATATTCTGGAAAAGTCGCAAAGTAAAACCATCTTGGTTGATAATACTTGAACGTAGTAAGAATTTGTTTTCCTCTGTGATAATACACACACCCGACGTGTTCTTTGCACGCTTGTCATTATGTTTTACTGCATGAAAAACTTAGATCACGATGAAAAGTAATTGATCAGCAATAAACCGGTAATGTTGGATGCGACACAAACTCATACTTTTTAGGAACTTTCAATATAATAAATTTTATATGATATTTATATCATTGTAACCCATGTATATACCATATAACAAGTAATTGAATGTAAAAAATCTAAAAAACCCGACTGACAATTTGCAATATTTACGTCTGGGTTTTTACGATGAAACATTTTGAAATACTGGATTGGATATTCGGCTCTCAATTGGATTCACAAGATGGTAAATTTGCTGATATAGAAGAGGTTCAAATTTTTCTCCAACTAACCAAGATATTTTGCCAAAAATGCTATTTGCTAATAGGTGTCATTCTTAACATAACCAAAAATATGCCTGGATCTTAAGGTAATTTCAATCGAATTCTACTTGTTTTTTGGCTGTTTAGTTTGTTCTTTGGTTATAGTATTCAAATGCGTAGGCATTTGAATACTATGCTACGCTCAAAAATGAAAATTTATATTGCTTATGAGATACCAATAAATATCTTGAAGCTAGATTGAAATTACTTCAACAGAAATAAATTTCCTGAAAGTAACTACAAAAAATTAACGCACTTGTTACAAAGTAACACACCTTCTATAGTTAAGTAGGCTTAATAAAAATGGGGTCAAAGTGGAATCCGCAGTTCCTGCAGGTGGCAATTAGGACAATGTTCGTCATAAATCACCATCCGTCTACGTCACGACTGTAAGGACGAATAGAAAAACGTAACGCATCACGCACGTTTACGAAAGATTGATATAATAATTTAGTACCCTAAACTTGGGATCAGGCAGGAGACTGCAATACCTTTGGACACCGAGAGCCAATACTGCGTAATCCGAAAGTTATCAATAATGTAGAAGCTAGTTTTGCTTGTTTTTTATAGATAATAGACAAATCACAACTTAATCTACCTGTCAAAACGATCAGTGTAAAGATAATGTGTTAATAATTTTTATTTAAAAATAGGTTAGTTGAATAAACCTATTATTTTATGCAAATTACAGATTTGAAATAGAAAAGAAAATGAGCTTAAGCTAGGTACTAGGCGGTACTGTAAACCTGATACCTTTCAATGGTTGTTGGGGTTTCATTTTACTAAAGTTTTGAGGCTTGAATAATTTTATTTTAACCTTCCATATCATTTGTTCAGTGTTAACACTAATTATTGAACTGGCAATATTTTATCTGCTGTCAATGTCTGTGTGTCAATGTCATTAGACTCGTTAGATTTTTCGAAATTAAAATAAAAACGTTTCTCTTTTTTGTCGTGCGCTCACCGGGGACACTGCCTTTTTTGTCGTTATACTAAATCTGCAAAAGTAATTGTAAATTCAAACACAGTGTACACAGTAAATTATCAGTGTGCTAATAGATAATTGACTAATTAGGGATTTGGGGAAGACCCTAGGAAACCTGCGGTTACTAACTCGGTTTTACACCGACATACATCGCGTTCTTCTTGGTAAGTCATCTCTACCATTTATCGTCACATACTTACATCTATTATTAAACACCATAACACAATATTTATACACAAAAAACGCTTGAAAAATGTTTCTTGTGTCTTATTTTTTAAATTTATTTGTGTTTATTATTTGTTGTTATAGCGACAATAGACAGGTATACCTACACATTTTGTGAAAACTTCAAATCTTTTACTGAAACGGTTCAATTGTAATACGGAACCATAATATAATTAAATAGTTTTTTCACACAATGACACTAAAAATAAACAGTACTTTTAAATATGAAATGAAATCGATAAATCGAAATGGAGCCATTATTTTTCAATGTTTGGAAGATAACAAAACGAAGAAGTTTGTTCGCGAACTACGGGAACAAATCTTACACCTACAGGAACCGCCAACAATGTCTCCTCTCTTGGGGCACACAATTTATCTGTGACTTGGAGAATTACTTTGCCACGTTTAGAAATACATATAGGTATACATTTTGGTGTTCAAACACGTAGAAGTATAAAGTGTTAAGGAGTCATTTTTGTCGTCGTGGTATAAGCTTGCTAACTAGAAACAGAAAAGCCCATTACATAGATAATTTGTGTACATTTTTTTCCCTGCTTGTGTCTACTTCGTTATAATTCATTCACTACTCTTAAATATGAAATGAATTTGATAAATCGAAGTGGAGCCATTATTTTTCAATATTTGGAAGATAACAAAACACGAAGAAGTTCGTTACCTTGCGAAGTTCGCGAACTACGAGGACAAATCTTACACCTACAGGAACCGCCAACAATGTCTCCTCCCTAGAGGCACACCATTTATCTGTGACTTGGAAAATTACTTTCCTAAGATCTACTACATGTATAGGTATTTGGAGACAAAACTTTGGGTATTTAATATCTGCGAACAAAACTTTGAATCTTATTAATAGGTATGTAAAATACGGGTCACTCACATATGAATTCAGATAAAGGTCGATACAAAAACCTTTGAACCTGTTAAGAAATCATTTACCAAGCCTCGTATTTCTGATTCATATCACTAAAGCTCAAAGTACAATGATCTAGATAAAATTGGCTTCATTATACACTCATTAAAACTTTCACGCATCTGCTCAATTCGATTGAAGTACAACAAGACTTGCAAATATTCGAAAACAGTGATTACAAAATATCCTACAAAATAGTAATGTCATTAACGAATGAACGGAAATCTCTATTGTAATAAATAAATTCAACATTCAACATTAGTGATGTTTATCCAGGTTTATACACGTCTGTTTGTGGAGTTATCCCGCGCAATTTAACATGGCAACGACAAATAAAACCCAATGCAATATATTTAAAAAGGTCTTATGCAGTCGCGAGCTTCGAGTACCTGCGTTTGTGAATTTATTGGATCAGCGTGGAGCCGCGAACTGTTGAATCAGATGATGCGTTCTGTAATTTGAATCAATTTTTCGAAATACGTAAAAATTTCGTAGTCTGATAAATTTTGCCATACAACATTACTTGGAAAAGGTATGCCTAATCAGAATAAGGTTTTTATCATGAACATTATCAAACGTCCATGATAAGGTAAACCCCGAAGTCGCAGAAATAATCTGCAGTTTCAAATTTTTCGCATACCTATAGTAAAGGCAATATAATGCTAGCCTAAGACGGGCAAATACATTTAAAAACCATATTTAAAAAAAAAAAAATTCTTAAACCAACAATCTAAGTAAAGCAAATCATTGCATTTTACATTGCAGTGACAAATAAAACCCAATGCAATATATTTAAAACGGTCTGATGCAGTCGCGAGCTTCGAGTACCTGCGTTTGTGAATTTATTGGATCAGCGTGGAGCCGCGAACTGTTGAATCAGATGATGCGTTCTGTAATTTGAATCAATTTTTCGAAATACGTACAAATTTCGTAGTCTGATAAATTTTGCCATACAGCATTACTTGGAAAAGGTATGCCTATTCAGAATAAGGTTTTCATCATGAACATTATCAAACGTCCATGATAAGGTAAACCCCGAAGTCACAGAAATAAATTTGCAGTTTCAAAGTTTTTTCGCATACCTATAGTAAAGGCCATATAATGCTAGCCTAAGACGGGCAAATACATTCAAAAATTCTATTTAAAAAAAAATTCTTAAACCAACAATCTAAGTAAAGCAAATCATTGCATTTTACATTGCAGTGACAAATAAAACCCAATGCAATATATTTAAAACGGTCTGATGCAGTCGCGAGCTTCGAGTACCTGCGTTTGTGAATTTATTGGATCAGCGTGGAGCCGCGAACTGTTGAATCAGATGATGCGTTCTGTAATTTGAATCAATTTTTTCGAAATAAGTACAAATTTCGTAGTCTGATAAAATAAACAAGCAGTTTTAAGTTTTACCTTGTCACATAAACTTACTTTAACATACAATCCTTTTGAAAACGTAAAACACTATCAGAATACAAAACGAGGTAGTCCAATAAAGTATAGTGCGTTTTACATAGTACATACCTACATATATCTCCATGTGCGTATCTTAAAATAAATAATTCATGTGATGTCGTTTAGGCGAGGCTAACTTTACAACTGCATCTCAACGTAGACTTATCTAAAAGTTACATTCTTCATGCTAAGATCAAGAGAAGAAAGACTAGTTAATTACATCTATAATAAAAATAAGTTCAAAAGCGGATATCCTGCTTCCGACATCCGCCGGTAGAGTGGCCACAATGTGAAGCTGAAGTCCATTATTAAATTTACATATGGCGACTTCAGAGGGCCATGGAAATGCAATTAGTGCACGTACTGCAGTGACACACACAAATAAAAATAAAGCAAGAAAATCAAGTAGTTTAGTTTCTTTGTCTATGAAAAAGCGCGTAAAACAGATATCTTGCTTGCGTCATCCGCTGGTATTGTGGCCACAACGGTCAGGCTGCAGTTAATTACATCGACTTCAAAGAGAAACAGAAATTTTAATGCAATTAGTGCGCGTGCCATGTTTTTACGGCAGTTTTGGCCAAATACACACTGAAAAAAAATATAGCAACAAAATAAATTACTATAGTTACTTTGACTAGAACAGTCAACGTGGCTGCGAGACCGGCAGGTTTTAAGTAGGACTGGGTAGAACACTTCACTCGAATGCCCGATGATCGCTGGGCTAAGATAATAATAGACTGGAGCGCAAATGGCAAACAACCTGGATCGTGCAATGAGCTTGACAGTTTCGATAAACAGTGGACAGTAAAAGCAACAGACCGGAAATAAATGGAAACGAGAGAAAGAACCCCTCCTCAACATCGGGACAGAAATGGCTCCGGACAATAATAATAATACTTTTTGGCCGCAGGGCAGCTTGTGGCGAGCTGTTGGTGAGTAACGACACCACGGACCCGAGTGCTCCAGAGAGTCGGTCAGAGCCCTCGCCCCCGACGTGTCTTCATCGGTCGGGGTGGAAACCCAAGAGGGCCCGCAGGACTCTAAGCTCTGACTTGCCTTAGTTGGCCGTCCAGAGAGGAGTCGTTAGAGCTGTTGCTCCAGGGGTGGAAATGTTAAAGGCCTAACGACGCGAGTAACTTCGGAGAAAGCGCGGCACACCTCTCGACACCCCTGAGTCGCCCACACCGATGTTGCTCCTTTTGCCGGCAGTAATCGTCGGCTAGTTTGAGGGGCCCATCTAGTGGGCGGCAAGCCACCACCTGCCAATTTTAGTCAGTATCATGATTATGGCAGGTGTCCGACCCTTAGCAATAACCCAGCGTAAAGTTCATCCACATTCCAATCCCATAGCCTACTAATTTCTCTTTTAAAATACAATAGTTCCCCCTCCGGCCAAGACCTGTTCAAGGACATATCATACATTGGTATTTCCAGGAATGGGTTCTGGCTGGAGACATACATCACATCAACTTCTCCAAGGGGCCTCTACGTGTTGGATCTATATCCCCACGCAAGCCTTTCAAAGGACCGGGGTAACACCCGTGAGTCTCAGAGAGATACAAATAATAATACTTTGACTATGAAAAACCGGCGATAGTGTGGCCACAACGATAAGGCTGCAGTTAATTACATCGACTTCAGAAGGAACCAGAAATGGAATTAGTGCTTGTGCCACAGTTTTATGGCAGTCTTAGCCACTTACAAACTGGAAAAAAATAATACATCAAGGAAATAAATTTGAAAAACCGCTTAAAGCGGATATCCTGCTCGTGCCATCCGCTGGTATTGTGGCCACAACTCTCAGGCTTCAGTTAATTACATCGACTTCAGAGGGAACCAGAAATGCAATTAGTGCGCGTGCAGCGTTTTTATGACACTACTGAGCGACGAGTACAAATAATATCAATATTTTATTTACATACATATTTTAACATCTTTTTCCCTTGTGGGGTAGATAGAGCTCAAGTCTAGATTACCTAATTATTTTATTTAATCTTAAAAAATGTAAGCGTCAAGTAGGCGACCGGCCGTTAATATTTTGCCAAATCATGATATAGCATGAATGCTCTCACTATTTGAAATGGATGTGTGAGCGCGACTTATAAGCGGAAGATCCCGAGTTCTGACCCCACCCGACCTGACTTTTAACTGTGAGTTTGTAGACCAATTTGACTCGGGAATAATCATTTTCATCGACATCTACGAGTATCTGCGTCTGGTGACGAAAAACATGTTGCAATTTGCTCACATTCTCTGATGTTTAAGAACTGGGCTTTTTACTGTGTGATTGTGTGGAAATAAACGCACTCTATGGAATGGATGGTCCACTTGTGTGGGGAAGAAGGCAATGGCAAATCACTCCATAGTTTGCAATACGATGAGATAGTTCTCTGATATTTACTTAAGAGCTAGGCTTTTTATAGCTGTGCGGCTCCCAGCAAAGTAGAATAGGACCACTCCAAATCTTCCCGTAGATGTCGTAGAAGGCGACTTTGGAAACACAAACTAAACGAAGCTTATAAACATCAAAGAGATCTCTTCCACCCGTCTGGCCAGCGTGGAGAGTGAAAGCCAAATTCTCTGACTACTCTGGCTAACATATGGGTCTGGTAGTACAGAGAGGGTCGTGCTCCTGCAGTAGATACAAGAAAGACCTGATGATGATGAGGCTTTTTACAGTGCCATAACGTGTATGTATGGAAAGAAATGCACGCACTATGGAGTGGCTCATTCCCATTGCCACCTTCCAAACACTAGTGGGAAGTTCACTCCATAGTGAGCGTTTCTTTGCACACAATGCCACAGTAAAAAGCCTAGCTCTTTAATATCGGAGAACTATTATAATGGCGGACCTCGGGCGCAGATGCACCACAGCTGAAGATACAACCGGAAATCACTGAGATGATGACGATGTTCGATAAGTGTAAGATCTTTAACGGGTAACTGTTAAAGATACCTCAATTAAACGTCTTAAACAAGTTTCTAATTTATTCCTGGTTTGGCAAAGTATTTATTACGGGTATATTTACTCGAGGGGTGTTATATAAAAAAATAACCAAAATAATAAAAAACTCACCTTTAACAAACAAAAAAAACAACAATACACTCCTTTTTTGGGCAGTCATGTAATAAATAACTAACGTCCTTTTCATATTTTCATTCAAAATCTTAAAGAAAATTTCAGTCATTCAATTTCGCAGAAAATTTGCGTACGACATTACGTGATCCCACCGCATAAATGGCCCTCGTTAAACCTTAACAAGCTGCCAACTCTCTTTCACAACTCAAACTCTTCACAGCACTTTGTTTGCGAGTAAAAAATATGAAAAGAACCACACAACTTAACAACAAGGAAACGGCAAAATGTTTACAAACGCTCCCGGCTATTATCGAGGACAAAGAAAGTATTAATCAGAACAATTTTTCTTTGGCAAAAGTAGAATAGAGGGGCCATTCCTTGTAATGCCTTGCGTAATCCTTCTCAATCAAGATAGGGTTATGCTCGACGGGGAAATGGGAGGTCTCCCCTGCGTATTCATTAGAGAATCTCTGGACAAATGTCCCGGAATTATGTTGCCGGGATTACACGCTTACGCAAGGAAACAAGATGTGACAGACGAAAGAAAACATTGTGTCATGGTGATACGTCCGCTTACTTTGGATGAGCGATGTGATTGTGACGACGGGCAAGATATTAAATATATATTCGTAGTATACAATTATAGTAAATGATAACAGGAAACATATATTTTCATAATAACGAAATTAGGCCATATTGCCTTCGTCATGAAATGTCATGACCAATATGGCCTAATAATAAAATGGTCTAATAGGAAATAATAGTTATTTAGAATACTCGTGACTTCATCCGCGCGTAAATTAAAGACAATATCACCCACAGATAAATTAGCTTTCTATGGGTAAAATAAACTTGAAAAACGGTCTTGTTGTTTCAGGGCCTATTCAATGCAAGCAAAAATTCAAAACTTTCCTTATTATAATATAAGTCTAGAAGCCAAGTCTCACCTTCTACTGCCATCTAATGATGGCCACCAGCTTACCAGACCCATCAAAGAACAAGGCACTACTAAAAACAACCACTAAATAGTCACCAAATCATGCATGAACCATACCTGGTGTTGCTTTCCCTCACACGCTCTGATCACTTAAGGTTGACTTTCAAGTTTAACGACGGCGTTAAGTGGCACACATTTTATAAGAAACTTTTTAAGGGTTCCGTAGTAAACTAGGAACCCTTATAGTTTCGCCATGTCTGTCTGTCTGTCTGTCTGTCCGTCCGCGGTTTTACTGAGAGACTATAAGTACTAGAAAGCTGTAATTTGTTATGGGTATGTATATTAATCATGGCAAAAAAGTCATAGAATAAAATCTTGAAAAAAATATTTTTAAGGGTAGCTCCCATACAAGTAAAGTGGGGGAGTAATTTGTTTTTCTCTACTTACCCATCGTTTTGGGTATCGTAAAAAAGGTCTTTGAAAAATATTGTGAGGTTGAGAACATTATTTTTCGACTTCGTTTCCGAAATATTTGGTTTTAAAGTGCAAATTTTTGTTAGAGGTAAGTGTCCCCCCCCCCCCCCCCCCCCTCTATCTGCTAAACGGTTATATATAGATACGTGAAAAGAATTACAGCAGTAGTATATATACTGAAGTTGAAAGGAAAACTATCAGAGCTGAGTTCTAAGTGCAAACTAAAAAGTTATATGCAACCAACTTATAAAATGTACTGGAAAATGTAAAATTTCATACAATTTTCATTGTAAGATGTTTTTGGTCGTTAAACTGTGAGGTGCGAGTGTAAACAGTGGGAACTCAAAGTTGTCATTCGCAACTACGGAACCCTACAATGCGCGTGGCCCGACACGCACTTGGCCGGCTTTTTTATGATATAGGACGGCAAACGAGCAAGCGGGTCGCCTGATGGTGCCTCCACTGCCCATGGACAACTGCAACACCAGGGGTGTAACTAGAGCGTTGCTGGCCTTTTAAGAGAACGTAGACTCGTTTTTTGAAGGTTCCAATGTCGTATCGATCTGGGAATACCGTTGCAGGAAGTTGATTCCACAGTTCGGTCGTACGTGGCAGAAAGATTTTTCAAGAAACTAGCAATTTCCCGCGATTTTGTCCGCCTACATTATAGCTTATGTCACCCGCAAGCTTTCTATAGGTGAAAAAATTTTGGAAATCAGTCCAGTAGTTCCGGAGCATATTCAATGCAAGAGAAGAAAAGATTCAAAAAATAAAAGTAAAAAATTGAATAAAATACATGCATCTGATTTAAAGTGCTTTTTTCTATTTTAAAATTTAATTTACAGCGTCAACAGTAATGCCAATCTGAATTTGCAAAATAAATGTTTGTTTTTGCGATAAAACCAAATTTATTCACAGCGGCCCTCTGTTTACCCATTTGCTTACTAATGTGTTTTAAACTAGCTAAATAATAAATCAGTCGATTAGTGAATTACGAGTACACGCAAATAAATTTACCTAGCTAAAATTTAATACTTTTTTATAAATTTAATCATACGACCATTAAAATATTAGACCAGGGAAAAAGCCTTTTCGTATTTTTTTTGAACGACGAATTGAGAATTGACAAATGTTGAAGATTTTCTAATCCATTCCAAGTCCATACAAAAGAGCTGTATCTTTGACATCAAAATTCTCGGGTAGAGAAGTCTTGAATAATCTTTGTGATGTTCTTGCTAAGACTACCGTATTTTAATAAACAATCAATTTCATTTTTGGCATATAATTTACGCGGACCAAGTCATGAAAAAATTGTTTGTATCAAAATAAAAATAATTTCAAAACTAGAATGAGGTAGAGTTAAAAAAAAACAGTAAAACAAATAAAGATTTAAGAACGAAAATTTTATTGTTTAATTTAATTAGATATTCTTTCAAATATAATTTCTCATCGAGTAACAGTGTCAAAAGGTCGACCCTCTTCGTTTCCTTTATTATATAGATCATGGATCTGATCTGATCATAGGTTTGATCAAAGTAGGATTCAAGTGTTAATCAGAAAAAACATAATCATGACGTTTTAAGATACGATTAATCAATTTAATGCTTCGCAATACAATTTCCAGTATCCATTAAAGCAAGCTGGTCATCAAAATTAGTTCGCCACAATCGTAAATCGTAACAAACAAAACAATTAGAGGCCGAATAGAGTTGTAGGTAATTTATAGGAGAGATATTAGTTCAGGCCGTCCATCAGCCGGGCTCGAATACAAACGGGTACACGGTTTGGTGTTAGCCAAGTTAGGAGGAATAACCTTTATATTAGCCATCGAAAATTTTCTTTATATATGGCCGTGTAGTTGCCAGCAGAGTAGAATGGAACCACTCCAGTCTTCAAGTGTATATCGTAGAAGGCAACTTAGGATACATATGCTAAACAAAGCTTAAAAAAATGCAAAGGACCTCTTTAACCAGTCTGGCCCGCTTGGATAATGAAGGCCAAATAGTCTGACTGCTCTGGCTAATATATGTCTCTAGTAGTACAGATAAGGTTGTGCTTCTGCAGTGGAAACTAAAAACGGCCTGATGATGAAGAAATAATTAATCAATTAAATGTTTTGAAATACAATTTCCAGTACGTACCGAACCGTTTCGATTGAAGCAAGCTGGTCATCAAATTAGTTCGCCACAATCGTAAATCGTAACAAACGAAACAATTAGAGGCCGAATAGAGTTGTAGGTAATTTATAGGAGAGATATTAGTTCAGGCCGTCCATCAGCCGGGCTCGGATATAAACGGGTACACGGTTTGGTGTTAGCCAAGTTAGGAGGAATAATCCTGGTCTGAGAGGAGAAAAAAAACGTGGAATGTACTCTGGCGTTTCGGCTATTTTGATTCCGTTTCCACCTACCTACAAGCCCACCAACATGCTAAACGTGGCCTTTAGGTTTTAAAGACCTGGGCTCTGTCTAACCCACAAGAGACAAAGACGTGATAGTATGTATGTTTGTACCTTATAATTAACCTTCGAATGAGAGTTTTCTTTTTATGTGGCCGTGTGGTTCCTGGCAGAGTAGATACTCCAGTCTACTCGTGGATGTCGTTAAAGGCGACTTATTATGCACAAGCTACATAAAGCTTATAAACATCAAAGAGACCTCTCCAACCCTTCTGGCTAGCGAGGAGAGTGTAGGCCAAATCCTCTGACTGCTCTGGCTAATAAATGGCTCTGAAAGTACAGAGAGGGTGGTGCTTCTGCAGTGGAGACTAAATGATGAGAGTTTTCTGAAATTAGAGATAACAGTTAAACGAAAAAAGACCTCTATTTTAGTCATAAAATAATGAAGAGTGACATTCAAATATAGATAAATTAAAGTAGGGATATTTACTAGTTAGGGCCGTCCATCACTCGCGCTCAAATACAAACAGGTGCACAGTTGAGCGTTGACCATGTCAAGAAAAATTACTTTAAATTTTGCCCAATATAAAATTATGACGACTATCGAAAAGATAAAAAAAAATTAGGTAATTTATTAATGAGATATTAGTTCAGAACACCCGTTACCTGCGCTCGCATATAAACGTCGTAAGGAGAAAGGTTAGGTATAACTGAAGGTTGATTTAGCGCTAGGGAAGCGAATGAGGTCTATAAATCGAGTTGGGGCGAAAACATGTTTTGTGTATGTATGAACTACTAGTTTATTCGAGTGCTAATAAACTAGTAGTACAATAAAAATGCTTGGATATAAACTATGGCGAGTATGTAAATCAAACCGCTTAGACCGGTAAAATGATGAAAATGAATAATTTGTTGATTACTAAGTAAACTAACTTATATACTAAAGTAAATACATGTAAAGTAGTGGGGATGCTCGCTGCGTTAGGAATACGTGTTGTGATATAGGTGCGTGTATTGAAATAAATATTTTACCACTACGTATAGGTACTTACACCACGTTCGTATTCCTAAGACCGCAACACAGTCTTGAATTTAGTACACTTCAATGATTTCTGTAGCACATGTAGGCCACTGTTAGGAATCTTGTTGGAGGCGGTGCCCGCAGTGAAAATATCTACTGTGTTGTATTGTATACGACGTTTATTATGGAAGATAAAACAATCAATTACAAGCTTTTTCGAAAATATAATGTATGACCGCGTAGTAAGCAAGCGCCCGCGTCGTCCCGTGAAAAATTTGTTCTCTGGCGCAGTGGCGCCACCATCCTTCTTTCCCGCGCACTAGTGATGTGCCGTTTGAATCAGTCGGCTAATCGACGCCTAGTGTTGGGCATGTCATGACTTAACATACTGCCGCCCTTGGAACATTCTGTTCCAATGGTAATGGACAGAGCCTATTGAACGCCCTTCTCAGGGTGCCTGATGTGGTGCGGACGTCTGCGACTCGAGCAACGCCGTCGGTGCCTGGATACACAGCTTCTATTCGTCCCAGCAGCCATCTGTTGGGGGGCAGGCGGTCATCCTTGATGAGGACCAAATCTCCTTGGCGAGGTTGTCCCTTGTCCGTCCGCCATTTGTTTCTGAGCTGCAATTCTGAAATGTATTCCTTGTAATAGCGGCTCCAAAAGTGAGACTTCAAAGCTTGAGTCCGGTTGTATCGAGTAAGTAGACTGATGGGAGTATCTTCAACCTGGGAGGCAGGCAGCATGGCAATCGTACGTCCGATCAAAAAATGCGCAGGTGTAAGAGGGACTAAATCTGAAGGGTCTGAAGAGAGTGGAGTGAGAGGCCTAGAATTCAGTATTGACTCTATCTGTACCAACACAGTATTCATTTCCTCATAATCTAGGTGAGCCATTGATAAGACACGCTTCAGATGATGTTTGACTGATTTAACCGATCCCTCTGCTAGACCATTAAAATGTGGGCTATAAGCCGGGAAAAAATGAAATTTCACTTCAAGTTCAGAAATATTAGATAGAATTGAATCCGAGTTTGACTTTAAAAATTTGGCTATCTCATTACAAGCTCCCACAAAGTTTGTACCATTATCTGAATATAGGTTCTGAGGCTTACCTCTGCGGGCAATAAACCTGTTTAAAGCGGCTAAAAAGCCTTGTGATGTCAATTCGGTGACAAGCTCAATATGGATAGCCCGCACTGCTAAACAAACAAATATACAAATATAAGCCTTTTTTAGCCTACACCCTCTTCCTCTTCTGTCTGCTATCAGGTAAGGTCCTGCATAATCAACAGCTGTATTTGCAAATGGATATTCTGCATATAAGCGCTCAGCCTTAAGATTTCCCATGATAGGCTGATAAGTTTTGCCAGAGAACCTACAACACTTAAGGCAATTGTGTGTAGTTTTTCTGGCTAAGTTACGACCATTGATGATCCAAAACTTGTGGCGTAATGTAGCTAGTAGAAGCTGGGGACCAGCATGTAATAATAATGTGTGATAATGACTAACTAATAATGATGTGATGTGATGAGATGCATGCAACAAGATGGGATATTTTGTATCATAATCATAGTTGGAATTTGACAGTCTTCCACCAACTCTCATAATACCAGCTTCATCAATAAATGGATTGAAATGTAGAAGCTTATCCTTAGAACTTAAAGTTTTCTTATTTACTAATTGATTATATTGTTTACAAAACATGGATTTTTGTACCATCTTACAAAGAGACAAAGTAGCGTTTCTAAGTTCTAAAACTGTTAAAAAACCTTTATTTTTATGATTAGGGTTTTTAGAATTGTGAATAAATCTCAATAAATAAGCTACAATGCGATGCAGTTTACTATAATTTGAAAAGTTGTGAGTAAAATCCTTTTCATGACTATGTTTGTCTGTCTGAGTAGAAAACTGGCATGTAATTTTTATTTCCGGCAAATCCTTAGCATCTAATCCTAGGGGTTGAACTGGATATTGTATTTCTGTATTATGCAAGAAATGTGGGCCATTCCACCAAAGACTTGAATTTCTCAATTGAGTGGCATTGAGGCCACGAGAACCTATATCAGCAGGATTCAGTTCAGAAGGCACATATTTCCATGACGATGGTTGACAATAATCTGTTATTTCTGTTACTCTATTATAGACAAACTGTTTTAGAATTTGTTTTCGCGTTTTAATCCAACTTAAAACAATTGTTGAGTCACACCAAAAGGATTTAGAATCAATACTAAGGCGAAGGGATTTTTCTACCTTTTTGGCTAGCTGCACTGCAAGAACAGCCCCGGTCAGTTCCAAACGTGGTATGGTCAATTTCTGTCTAAGTGGGGTCACACGTCCCTTTGCAATGAGTAAATGTACACTGACAGTACCATCGCTTGCAACTGAACGTATGTAGATGCATGCAGAGTATGCCTTTGTGGATGCATCGCTGAATGCATGTAATTCTATTCTATTATGACCAGTACACAAAATTAAACGAGGAATTTGAATAGTAGTAAGATCTGGTAAGGTGTTAATAAAGGTGGTCCACTTTGCTTCAATATCAGTTGGCAATTGATCATCCCATGAAATATTTTTAGACCATAGCATTTGCAAAATGATCTTAGCTTGTAACATGCAAGGACTTATTAAACCTAGTGGATCAAATACCTGTGCAATGGTGGATAAAATTGTACGCTTGCTTGCATTGTTTTTATGTGTGTAAGTTGGATTAGTAGATGAGAACAACAAAGTGTCTGTTTTACTCGACCAAAGCAAACCAAGAGTTTTTGAATGATCATCCTTGTTTATTACTAATAAATCATCATTGCTATTTTCATCGACAATCTGTGAGAGTATTGATGGCTCATTTGAACGCCATTTGCGTAAATAAAAATGTGCTCCTTCTAACTGCTTGATGACACCTTTGCAAGTATGTATAATTGATTCCCCTGACACATCTCCTGTGACGAGATCATCAACATAGAAATCGTGTAGGATTGTTTCACCTACCTTTTTGTCATGACTATCAATACCTAATTGTATAAGGCACCTTGTTGCCAAAAACGGAGCAGAGGCTGTGCCGTATGTAACGGTATTTAATTTATATTGTTTAAGTTCTAAACCAGGATCCGACCGCCAAAATATCTGCTGAAGACTTCTTTGATTTTCATTAACTAAAGGCATTCTAAAAAACTTTTCTATATCACAAGTGACTACTATCCAATGCTGCCGGAACCTAATCAAAATGCTTACCAAGTCATCCTGTACCGTATCACCAGTGTGTTGTATGCAATTAAATGATTTGCCAGATGTGGTAGGCATAGACGCATTGAAAACTACCCTTAACTTAGTTGTAAGACTATTCTCTCTCAAAACCCCATGATGGGGTAAAAAATAAGACACCTCATTGGATTGAGTATCTGTATTTTCTGACATGTGCTCTAAAGCTATGTATTCATTCATGAAATCAACATATTTTTGTTTAAGTGTTGAATTGCGTTGAAGTTTGCGTTCTAATGATTGAAATTGTGCAATGGCTTGTGCCCTGGAATCACCCAAACTCTCAGGAGGTTCTCTGAGAGGAATGGTAACAACAAACCTACCATCTGCTCGACGCAGTGTTGTTTGTTTGAAAATAGTTTCACACTCACTCTCACCTTTGTTCAGGACTTGTTGAGTGGTGGGAAATGATTCAAGCTCAAAAAACTTGTTTAGTTTCTCTTCAAGCTCAGCATCTTGAGTAAAATGACAATGGACTGTATTGAATGAATGATTTTTGTTGGAATGTGTCTGAATAGAACCAGAGACAAGCCATCCCAGTTTTGTTTCAACCAAGGTTGGTTTGCATTTGCCTAAGGTTATGTAATTGTTTGATAAGACCTCCCAAAATAGATCTGCACCTAACAATATCTGCACCTCTGACGGAGTATGAAATGTTGGATCCGCAAGGTGGATATGCTTGGGTATATTGAATGGAATGTAATTAATTCTTGTATTAGGTATCAACTGGGTGATATGAGGGACTATAAAGCAATTGACATCTGCTGTATAGCCACTGGTTGTTTGTGATGATATTGACACACCACATCGCTTTGTAATTTTTGAAAATTGATTGTTTAACCCTTGTACGGACACAGAAGTAGAATAACTTGGTATATTCAATTGTTTGTGTAATGCTTCTGTGATAAAGCTTGAAGTACTGCCATTGTCTAACAAAGCTCTTACTGGATAAAGTTGACCATCGTGGCCTGTAACATTTATGATGGCAGTAGAAAGCAAAACTTGACTCTTATGTATAGAAGACAATGTTATGTCTGTTTGTTGTGTGACCTTGTTGTCAGATGAATGCGAGTCAGTATTCACTCTTGATTGTGAAGTAGGGAGAACGACGCAGTTACTAGATGATTGTTGGTTAATTGTATTTTGTTGAGAATGTAGCATACTGTTATGTTTCTGGGAACATAGTCTACACGGCCCTAATTTACATTGTTTGTCATCATGACCCTTGCGCAAACAATTCATGCAGAGGTTTAATTGTTTCACCCTCTGTATACGTGCTTCTATTGGCATAGATTTGAATTTTATGCAGTGATATATAGCATGATTGTTTTTACAAATGGGGCATGTGAATGCGTTGCTACGTTGGTGTGAATTGGATGTATGGTTGGTTATAAATGTTTTGGGACGCACATAGGTGTTGTCACTGTGTCTACGGATCTTCTGATGAGTATCCTCCATAGTTTCAAGCAGATCTGCACGATTTTTAAGAAATAAATTGAAGTCCTCAAGGGTAGGAATTTTTTGTAAATCATTTCTATGTTCTTCCCAATTACGAACTGTAATTTGATCAAGCCTGCTAGAAACTATGTGAACAATGAGTACATCCCAGTGCTCCGTAGGCAGGTTGAGTGCTTTGAGTGCCCTGAGATTCTTATTAACTGTATCAATAACATTTCTGATTGACTTAGATGACTCCTTCACACAAGACTCAAGATTAAACAAAGCACTGACGTGATTGTTGATTAAAAGCCTATTGTTGTTGTAGCGATCACATAATAGTCCCCAAGCTATGTCATAACCCTCAGCTGTAAACTCAATTGCTTGTATGATTAACGCAGCACTATCCTTAAGTGAAGCACGCAGGTAATGGAATTTTTGGATTTTAGAAATTGATGTGTTGGTGTGTATGAGGGATCTGAATGTGCCACAAAACTCCAACCAGTCCTGATAGCAGCCAGAAAAGGTAGGAAGATGTATTACCGGCAATTTGACAGACTTATTATTGAAAGCAGGCCCTGATGCCACACTTGAGGCCGTCACCAAATCTCCATCACCACCCGCAGAAGCCGCCTCAGCTCTATGCTTGTCCAGCAACTCCTGTGCAGCAGCAACTGCACTGAAGTAGCTGTCCTCGAAGGCTTGGCGCTCCGTCAACTCCTCCTCTGGAATTTCGATTAAATTTTCTATTTCAGTCTGAGTTGCATCAAAATCATTGTACATTTCCTGCATTTTGGTCAATCTCAGTTTCAATTCATGAACTTGAAGGCTGCTTAATTCTTTGTTAGGCAAGAGCGGTTGAAGATGAGACTTGAATAGCGTTAATTTAGACTTAAAACTGCTTCTAGTTTTCTTTAGTCTCTTAAGATCCATGATAATGCTTTAAAATTTTATTGTTAACTTAAAATGGACTTGCTTAAATTTACTTAAAACAGGTGAAGGCTGTGCAACTGAATAAAATGAAAAAATGGAATAAAAATGGATATTACTTTAGATATGGGTGGAAGCCGTAGCAGAAGATGCGTGTCAAACCAGTCACTGACGCCAATCTGAAGCGTGGGTGCAAGCGAAGCGTGTCGAGCCACACCCAAGTCACGTATGTACCCAGGCGGCGTTCACCGAAATTCTATGAATTTCGACAAAAAAACAAAGCATTAAATAAATGTGAAGGATAGACAAGTGCAAATGAGTACAGATAAAGCCAATTCCTAGCTCCAGACCTCGAAAATATGTGGAAATATGGGTCTGAAGTACTGATGGGGAAAATGACCAAAAGTAGGGTTATTTTTACAGTTTTTTACAATTGCAATGACATATTTTTGGAAATAATGGTGAAAAAATGTACTTGAAGATGAATTGAAGCCACTTTGGGCGATTCACTAATAAGAAATATCGTAAGAAATTGGGACCTGCGCCGTTTTATGAAACGATCTAAACGATACGTACGTCACCAGCTGGGGTTACCTCCCTTTTCGTGGTTTTCACTGCAAGATCCTCGATATTCCTGCAGATATGTCTTGGCCTCTTCCCTCCAAGTCCTACACGACGCCTGACGCGAAATGGCCGCCGTCCTGACGCTGCTGCTTGGTTGAGGAACGAGCTGACATCCGGCTCGAATCTTGTTAGGAATCTTGTTGGAGGCGGTGCCCGCAGTGAAAATATCTACTGTGTTGTATTGTATACGACGTTTATTATGGAAGATAAAACAATCAATTACAAGCTTTTTCGAAAATATAATGTATGACCGCGTAGTAAGCAAGCGCCCGCGTCGTCCCGTGAAAAATTTGTTCTCTGGCGCAGTGGCGCCACCATCCTTCTTTCCCGCGCACTAGTGATGTGCCGTTTGAATCAGTCGGCTAATCGACGCCTAGTGTTGGGCATGTCATGACTTAACAGCCACCATTCCAGCGTGATACACCAGAGATCCCTAGTTCGTTCCCGATTAGGTCAAGTAGGAAAATGATATTTTTCAGATTCACCTTAGTCTGTTTTTTTTTTATTTATGTATGTTTTTGTTATAAAATATAGTATCGTTCTAAGCACGAACACAAGTCTTGAACTTAGGTAGAATATGGCTTACAGTACAGCGCAGTGCAGTAAATAATCTCAAAAGTTTATTTACTACATAAAATATCTTAATTAAATCGCTGTAGACTCAAAAATTCGTTATTTATTTGAAAAAACTCGTTATTTGACTCCATAGTTTAATTTGCAGCAATCTAAGCTCACTGTTTCAGAAGGTTGGCACTGTAACAAATAGAAGTTTTTTTGACGTTTTCATTTTAACAAACAAATCCTACCAACAAATCACCGCTACAAAGTTAACAACTCGATATCTTGTCGTGGGTATGAAAGCGTAATTTAGGTGCGAAAGATGAAGGCGCGAAGATCTGAGGCGCGAAGGAACCGAGGTGCGAAATATGCTCGACTGCCACAATGGGAAAATCTTACCGACGAGCATTGAGTTGTCTGGGGAATCGTTCGGTTTCATCGTGTTGAGTCGGAGTTTATATTATTTAGCTGATCTCGAAAAATCTCATAGCGTGTTTCAGGATTCGGTATCAATCTTTCTAGTTTAAACATAAACTCAGCGCCATCTTGTTTATATTACGATAGGCATAGATTTAAAAAAAATCGTCTTTGAAACGACAGGGCTATTTAAAATTTGTATACTTTTTATAAAGTAGGTCGTGCAACTAAAAAGGAAAATACGAAAAGTTACACCATTACAAATTCATAGAAGCGCAAACAGCGTAGCATTTTTAGGAAACTGCAAACGCATGCAAAAAAATAATATCAAAAATGCACGTTGCCGTAAACTTTTTTTCTAAAACCGTTTCTTTTTTTTTGCTAACGACGTCGTTCAAATTCATTGGTGCAGTTAAATCGCATAAAAAGTTTTCCGTGTACAAATATTCAAATCAAGTGGGACACGGCGTGTGCTTTTGAATTTCATTCGGATTTCGCTGCAGTTCACTTGCTCACAATTTCGGCCGGGGTTAGGACGCGCTCACATCTAGTGCATAAGCGGCTTATATCCGGATCAGTGTGGACGGTTATTATATTGAGATAATGTGATGTAGATCTTAAATTACTGTATAAAGTAAACTTTGTGGTAATTTGAATAAGCGTTTAATTTCTTTATATTTCACAAAATTATTCCATTTCATCCACATAGTTTTGGCCCGGGTAAGGGCGCGCTTACACACGTGAGTGTGTATGCACTAAAATGCATAAGCGGCTTATACCCGGATCAGTGTGGACGGTAATAATATAGAGATAATGGAGTGTAGGTCTTAAATCACAGTATAATGAAATTAGTGGTAATTCAAATTAACGTTTAATTTGTCTACATTTCATAATATTATACCATTTCATTCGGATTTCACTGCAGTTCTGTTGCTCACAGTTTCAGGTCGGGTTAGGGCGCGCTCACATAGATGTGAGAGTGTAAGCACTAAAGTGCAAAAGCGGCTTATATCCGGATCAGTGTGGACGGTAATTATATTGCGATAATGAGATGTAGTTAAGACCTACATCCCATTATCTCGATATAATTTAAAATAATATAAAAAATGCACGTTGCCAGAGACTTGTTCAAAGATTATTTTTTTTCCTAAAACCGTTATATTTTTTTGCTAACGACGTCGCTCAATTCATTGGTGCAGTTAAATCGCATAAAAAGTTTTCCGTGTACAAATATTTAGGGTGGGTTAGGGCGCGCTCACATCTAGTGTCTATGCGGATCAGTGTGGACTGTTATTATATTGAGATAATGTGATGTAGGTCTTAAATCACTGCATAATGTAAACTTTGTAGTAATTTGAATTAGCGTTTAATTTGTTTATATTTCACAATATTATTCCATTACATCCTCACAGGTTTTGGTCCGGGTTAGGCGCGCTCACAAACGTGAGTGTGTGTGCACTAAAGTGCATAAGCGGCTTATATCCGGATCAGTGTGGACGGTATTTATATTGAAATAATGGGATGTATGTCTTAAATCAAAGTATAATGAACTTCAAGGTAATTAAAATTAGCGTTTAATTTGTCTATATTTCACAATATTATAGTACGACGCATACATCGCAAACTTTTTTCTTATTTAAATGGAGTTTGTCACACAGTGATATGTCATCCCTGTAGGTTATACAATAAGGAAGTCTCTACAATTTTAAAAGGCTTTAGTAAATTTATTTTATTTATTATTCTTGCCTTCCCAAATTGAAAAAAATAGATATTCTTCAGTACTTCGGTAGCTTATAAATACTGAATTAGATATTTTAAATTTAATCTCATTTAAAATGAAAGAAAATAAAATGAAGGTTTGTTAATCTAAGCCCTGTAACTCAATCTATTGAATTGAGAGGAAGTAATGAACTACCTGCTCCTATTTCCATTGTAGACTTAAATTATTATTAAGACGCAACATTTTATTCTAAAAATGTTGATTTATCAATATGGCTAAAATCGGACATGCCCTCTTTTCCACTAGAGGCACTGATTAAAAAAAAAATCTTGCTAAGTACCTATCGCTAACGAAATAGGTTGCTTATTCAATCGACTTGTACTAATATACCGACAAGGCAAATTATTTCATCCTCAAAATTCCCGTTCATGTGCGAGACTTTACTTCACTGTAAGCTTGTTAATGTTGCAGAATAATGTTGCTTTGCAAACATTGCACATATGTTATTTTACTTCCTGCATTACAGGCTTGCAGAAGTTCTTTGTGTCTAGTTATATACGACTTTGTTAGTAGATAGTTGCATCCTTTCAGTTTAAATTAAAGAAGCAATGTTATGCGCGTGTGTTTATTTCTAATGACTCTACTTTGTTCTGATTAAAATATGTCTGGGTTTTCTTTGATGTTTTTAGGGCGTATCGTACTGGGAACAAGATTTTAAAGGGAAATCACCTATTTTATAAAAACAGACCATTCTGTCACTTCAGGGTTCTATTCAGTGGATTATTGAACAACAAATGTCATAATAGTTTGAACACATCACTGACTTGTCATAACTTAATTTTATATGTTCTAGAAAACTAAAGAAAGTATTGTTTTATTTTTAACGTGTTATTTTCTGCCACAGTATCTTATCTTATTATAAGATACTGTAGCATCAAACAAACATCAAAGAAACCTTTCTAACCCATCTGGCTGATGTGTAAAGTGTAGGCCAAACCCTCTGCCTCCTCTGGCTTTGGTAGCACAGAGAGGATCGTGCTCCTGTAGTGGAGACTAAAAAAGACCTGATGATGATGAATATAATATCTTACTGATAAATACATTAAGACTCGACAAGAAGAAAAATAAACAAGTACTAGAAACCACCTTACATAAATCATGTACATTTTGCGCGCGTTACGTATTCACAATTTCATGTAAGCACCAAAATAAGTTTATCTCAAAATGAAACATTCCCAAGTCGTTATGCTTGTAAACATCGTATGTTCTGCTAAGCTCATAAAATAAATTCTTAAACACACGTTTGTTGTAAACGAGTGACAAACCGCATTGCAGTGAAACTAAGGATACTTCACACGAGAAGAAATAATGACGGAGCTATAAACAATACCTTGAGCAGATTAAGGTTGGTGAAAACTTCATTCGAATTTCGTCCTTATTTGTTCTAACTTAGTGCATAGATCTGCATGTGTTCGGCGTTGACTTGTTAAGCGTTTATAGGGCGTCAGATGTGACCACGTCCTTACTTGGCCAGGATTCAGTGGCGGCCGAAGCGAGTTTTATGGCAATGGTTTCTTTGAATAATGTAGCAGGCGGCGCGTGAAGAGACGAGCGCGCTGCGTGGCTGTGGCGCGACTGGCGGGCGGAAAATCTGGAAGAAGAATATTTTTATAGGTGTTTCTAGGGTTCCGTACCCAAACGGTAAAAATGGGACCCTATTCACGAGACTTCCCTGTCCTTCCATCCGTCTATTTAGACACCAAGCTGTTATCTCATGAATCGTACCAAGTAGACGTTTAAAATTTTCACAAATGATGTATTTCTATTGCCGCTATAACAAAAAATACAAAAAAAAATATTGAAGGGGTCTCCAATACAACAAACGTGATTTTTGCTACTGTTTGCTTCATATTAATAACAGGTAAACGCTTGAAATATTCACTAAATATACAGTTATATACTAATATATATTTTACTTAAAAAAGAAATACTTTAATTATAATAAAAAATATTTATTTTAGTTTAAGCAATCAAATATTTTATTATGTAGTATTTTGTTTTTGTCTCTGATATAATTTATTACCTAATTAAAAAAATAAACTTAAATTAAATATAATTAAATAAAACTAAATTAACCAAAAAGAAAGAAAATTATTATGTACCTAGTATTATATTACGTTTCTTACTGTTCTTTTCGTTCAGTGTACAACTAACATATGATCCAAAGATAAGTAGTCCAGACTGGCTCTTTTACGTATGTACCTGTTCACAGGGTAATATTTACTTTGACACGTTTTCCAAGCTGCAAGCAATGAACGTCCATATTTTTTTCTCGTGTGCGGCCATCAATCGCGCGCAAGCTCGATTGCGAGCACCACTCACGTTCCTGAAACGACTGAAATCATAGAATGAAGACGAATAGATACTTTAGATAGACTTATAGATAAAAAATGAGTCCGTCAAATAGATACATTTTTCCTAAAGCACCAATGCTAGAAACTAAATAAAAAATCGTCATTTTGACCAATGCGATAAATTGTTCATTTCGATCAACTGATTTGTTTAGTTTTACGGACAACGGTGTTTACATGTTCTCCTATCCTGTATTGTTACGAAAATGAATTTGTATTATTTGCCGAGCGGAGATGCAGTTGAAAACTAGTAGGCTTATATTTATTGAATAAATTTCCACATTGCAAGTAGCTTCGCCGACAGTGAAACATACTTGGATAAAGAGAAAGAATGACACACAAAAAAGACATCTTCTTTTCTCAGTTACTGGGTAGCTGATGTATTCCGTAAATACAGACACACTTTGGTTTAAACCATATTTAATTCTCTTAATAATAATTATCATTGGCAACGAGTCAAACTAAGCTAACTACGTTATAACTCACCGATAAAATGTCCTACAATAACTGTAATAAGGCCCGGCTACATCTTCTTCTCCCAGTTACTGCTCGCAGCGAGTCAAACTAAACTAAGTACGTTATAACTCATCGGTGACGTGTCCTGAATTAGCTGTAACAAGGCCTGGCCAGGATAATTAAAGGTAGTTGACGTTTTACGTAGCTTCAGATACACACGTATTTAAAATACATCTCCTGCTCTCAGTTATCTGTGGCAACGAGCCAAACCAAGCTAAGTACGTAACAACTCATCGGTGACGTGTCCTGCATTAGCTGTAACAAGGGCCAGGATAATTACAGGTAGCTGACGGATTACGTAACTTTAGCTACACACATATTTAAAACACATCTTCTTCTGTCAGTTACCAGTGGCAGCGAGTCAAACTAAGCTAAGTACGTAATAACTCATCGGTGACGTGTCCTGCATTAGCTGTAACAAGGCCCGGCCAGGATAATTACAGGTAGCTGACGTATTACGTAACTCCCGAGAAACTTGAATGTTATTTTGAGATGGACATACATAAGAAAGACCGACTGCCTCTGTGGTCCAATGGTCGACGCCTGTTCTTCGTTAGTCTTCGTTGATACTAATGCCGTGTGAAATAAAGTTACTATATATAGTCATGAGTTCAAATCCGACTAGTAAGCAAACTTACTAAAACTAGAATCACCTGATTCTTCGAAAAGAAAGATGATTCCGTGCTTTGGAAGGCAGTTAGTTTGTGGGTCTCTAACACTTTTTTTAGCGTTGGTTCATCATTAGATTTAAAAAGAGTACTTTTTAAAATCTTCTATGTTATAATCAACACGAAATTTATTTATTTTTTAGCCTGCTTTTGTGTCCCACTACTGGGCAAAGACCACGACACGACATTATAAATCCTAAATCTAATCCAAATTATAAGTACGGAGCACAAAGAACCGTAGTCTGTAATTAACCGAGTTACCTGGGTTAATTAAACGAGTGCACGGCGCGGTAAAACTACAAAGACAATAGAGAAATGTTGGTGTCTTTAGAAATTATAATCATATTGTCTTCGTAAACTTAACGTACTTCCTACACTTTAAAAATTTAGTTTTTGTCAATTTTATTTGTTATTTTCTCTCGCTTGCTGCGATCAGTGGTCGAAAGTGTGTAACAGGAAACCGGCGGAGCGCATGCTATTTGATGCCAATAAGCACGTGGGGTGGTAGAGTTGGCTGCCAGATGGTTCCAACCAAATAAATTGCATAAACCAAGGTCAGATGTCAGATTTTTGGATGTTACACACACATCATATACATGTGACTAAGCTTAATTTTCAACAAAGTGAATAGTGTTTTATAGTTTCAAAGAATACCAGCTGCTACGAATTGCTACGATTCTCGTAGACATATGTATGTATATAGTGTTACTTCTTACTTTATCCATGTATACATACACTTTACACACTAGAGACATACCTAGTGTATAAAAATGGTATGCAAAAGGCCTGCTGCCTTTTGTTTAGTTTAATACATTCAAAGTGATCAACAATTTCCGGATAAGACTAACCTTACTCCAAATTACAAACTCCTCTCATAATATCATCGGCCTTCCAGTCTCGAAGGAAAACAACTCCACACATGGCCTTTTCGCCTTCATCTCCCAAAGTTATCCATTAATTTACTGAGCACATATCTTGACCTTCACCTTGACCTCGGAAATAAAATTATGTAGATACAGATGGATATACATTCTGTGTACTAAGTATCGGGAATTTGTCAATAAAACAAAAAATACAAATTATTCATCTAAATTTATTTTATCGCCTTCAAAGTAGGCCCCATCGCTTGCAATACAACATCTCCACCGCTTCACCCAGTCTTCCATACATTTTTCATAGGCTATTTGCGGTATGGCCTTAAGCTCATTTAGCGAATTTTCTTTTATGCCTCCTATCGACTCAAAACGTTTTCCTCGAAGTGGTAATTTTAACTTGGGAAATAAAAAAAAGTCAGACGGAGCCATATCAGGTGAATACGGTGCTTGGTCGAGAACTTTTATTGAATTTTTCGCTAAAAACTCTTTCACTATAATGGCTGTGTGAGATGGTGCAGCATCCATGAGTTGTGTTGCCACAAATCTGGACGTTTTCGGCGGATACTCTCACGCAAACGCTTCATGACGCCTAAATAATATTCTTTATTCACTGTTTCTCCCTCTGGAAGGAATTCGGAATGAACCACACCACGGTAGTAAAAAAAAAACTGTCAGCATCACCACAGAGCATCACCTTGATTTTGTAGCGACTTTGCCGCGGTTTTTTGGGTTACGGCTCGTTTTCGAGACGCCATTCTGAAGACTGTTGGCTTGTTTGCATGTCGTACTCATAAACCCATGTCTCTTCGCCAGTTATTATACGTTTCATAAAGGTCGGATCCGTAGAAGCTCGGGAAACCATGTCTTCAGCGACATGCTTTCGCTGCGCTTTTTGAACAAAATTGAGCTCTTTTGGAACTAGTCGAGCGGCGACGCGTTTCATGCCTAAAATGTCAATGAGAATGTTGTGGACGGACTTAAAAGATATGTGCACCTCACTAGCCAACTCTCTCAGACTCATACGTCGATTTTCGAGCACTAGCTTCTTGATTCTGTCGATGTTTTCTTTGGTCGTAGCGATTGAAGGTCTACCAGAACAAGGCAATCTATTACTACTTCTCGGCCTTCTTTAAAAGCCTTATACCATTCATAAGTCCTTGTTTTCGATATACACGATTCGCCGTAGGTATTTCGCAACATTTTACGTGATTCACCACATGAAATATCATTTATATCATTTATTTTCAACACAAAATTTAAGGCACACTCTTTGTTCAACAATATTTTCCATTGTAAAAACCGCCGAGGACTCAAAACTATGACCAACAAAAAGCGTAGTTTAAAACAAATTAAATGACAGATCCCGCTCAAATTTTGCGCGCTAAATCAGTACAGTGCTACCAACATGCAGTAAAAAAATTAGAACGACGTCTTTTACGCGGGTCTTTTTATTGACACATTCCCGATACTTTTTACACAGAGTAGTATACGTAGTAAGGATATATAAATGCTTCTTACTTACAAAATTATGGCTTAAGAAACATTTAATTTACAATTCCCAAATACGCGCCTAGTTATTAAACGTTAGCAAAGAATGTTTACGTATTTTATTGAGTATCTAGGTAGGTACCTACATGTCAATAAGTTTTAACGTGACTATCATAAATAGTAGTGTTAGGTATGGTTTAGGGTAAATTATATGTGAGTTTATATACGTCATCTTCTTCTTGCTTTATAAAATACGTAAACATTCTTTGCTAACGTTTAATAACTAGGCGCGTATTTGGGAATTGTAAATTTAATGTTTCTTAAGCCATAATTTTGAATATCCAAAATGAAATGAGGAATTGAGGATACAACATGAATATACAAATTATTTGACACAATATATGTACTTATAACATGCGTAAATTAGAAATTTTGAGATGGGGCTGCCAGATAGTATGCTTCCCAGCTTACCCAATTTGCACTACGGGTTATGTCGAAACTAGGGATATACATTTTTTTTATTAATGATACAATTATATACACTTTATATACATCACTTATATTATATTTATTTTAAAAAACTCTAAAGTGGGTGTGCTAGAAAGCATCACATGACTGAGCACTGCGAAAAGATTTTTAAAAATTGAACCCCTAAGAGAGTGAAACAGGTAGGGGGGAAGTTTTACGCGGACGAAGTTTAGGGAAATTTGCGTGTTAAAAATATAATCATACTAGTTCTGTCTACAACAGTGAAAATTTGGGTTATTCTTGCCAACTAAGTTGCCAGTCTTCATTTCTTTGTTATCAAGCACATGCTTTTTCAGTCATTTTTTTTTTATTCACATGACTGTGTGATACACGTTTACAGCAACGCAGTATATTCTTAAGTTCTACGCGGCTAGTAATATGGCTATTTTTCAATATCCATACTTGCATTGTCACTAGCGTTAGTTTCTGAGAATAATTTATTTAAAACAATATAAACTTTAATTCCTTTAAAAGAAGAATATGTTATTTATATGAAATGAAAGAAGAAAAGAGGGTATATAATTTAAATTAATGAAGTGATTGTACCATGCTATTAGTGATGTAACCCTACCGTAATTGAGTAAACTTAACCACATATTGCATTGAAAAAATAAAAGAATCATTATAGACATAAACACAATTTGCCTTCGGTGTCTATTCTATACTCTATATGTTTTGTGCCTCGGATCTGTTACAAAAAGTTTCTACTTCTAATTTATGTAATAGCCAGCCCGACCTATATTTATGTTAAAGAAAACGAGCTGGAGGCTAGTCTTATCTTTGGTTATTGCTAATAGAGGGATATTTTTATACAATAAATGTTATCAAATATATTGGACAGACGAAGAAAATATTTGTTTGTATTTGTTACTTGACAAGATTTTGGGAGACATGCGTAATGTAATGTTCCTTTGAATACAAAAAATACAGTCCGAACATATTCGATTGATCTTAAAACAAAGAAGAAAATATGGGGTTAAAACTTGTAGGTCAATTCCTTTATATGCAAAATATTATTTTAAATACCTATACTAACAACCGTACCATGCCTGACACGTATGCATATCTTTCAGATTAAATGGAGCTAGCCGGTGAATATCTTATCTATCAATCTACTTATATAAAAGGCAAGCCTTTCTTTTTTAATATAAGTAATATATATTAATATAGTGTTTTTTTTTTTGATCGAGTAGTTACTGACTGACTCACGGACTTATATAACAACGCACAGCCGAAACAACTATACCTATAAACTTGAAATTTATCACAGGGGTTTCTTACATGATGTAAGTACCTAAGCGCTAAGAAAGGATTTTTGGAAATTCAACCTTTAAGGGGGTGAAACTTGTATCAAGTCGCGGAAAAATTGCTAGTGATATTACAAAGTATGTTTAATCTATTTCAAGTTTCATTAAAATCCGAATGCATTACCTTAAAGTTGCGTAGTAGTAAGTAATTAGATACGTGAGCTAACTCAAAGAGAGCAGTAGGCTCGAAAATGTTACTATTAAAAATGATGATGATGGTGTAGTTAAAAATAATGATTTCGTAATGTAATGATATGAAGTTTGAAAAAAAATTAACTATCATGAGGCAATTAGGGTATATAATAATAACACTTAGCAATGGTAAAAACCGTAAAATATTTATAGAGAGAGGAAAATCACGGGTAAGATTTTCCCTCATCTATTACAACAAAACATACATACATACATATTATCACGTCTTTTTCCCTTGCGGGCTAGATAGAGCCCATGTCTGTAAAACCTTGAGGCCACGTTTAGCATTACAACAAAAACATGAATTAAAAACACGATATCGGAATCGGAACTATAAACTGAAACAATTACGACCATTTGTATTCACTGGCACATGGAAACAAATGTTACAACAGAAATTTTCGATATTATTACAATTTTATTGGACAAATTGTCAAAAAACAAAGCGAAAAATGTCGATTCCGCGATATGCTTCTGAGAAATTCTCACAGTACAATAACGAACCAATTGATTTGTGCGTGTCCCGAGGGACTTTGAACAATTTCCTTCGCTCAGATGAAATGTACTTGAAAATCCAGCTCCCTGATGGGAAGAGGGTCACCACCCTTAATTGAATGCCTCTATTTCTTAGGGTATTAAAGTTCAACCTTATAGAAATGTAATTGGAAAGTCAGACCGTTTCCAGCATCGTTATTGTGTTTTGTATTTAAAACTTTTATAGTAAAGGCTCTTGTTTCTTACAAAATGTTTGTAGAGCCGTTGGTAACGGCTGTCATCGTTGATAGCAGTCATTCGTCGCTATGTCAGATGCCTTTAGGCAACCTGAAAAATCTGACACCTGTGTTGGCCACATACACACACGAAAAATAACAAAACAATATCTTTCAACTGCCATCAACGATGACAACCGGGATCAACGTCTTATGTATATAACGGCGATCATGTCTTCCGAAGCACGGAGGAGTACGAGATAATTTGATGCTACTTGCGGTCGCCCATCCAAGGGGGAACTGCACCCGGGGTTGCTTAACATGTGGAAGCGCTTATAATGCTCACAACCACTAGGCCATCGGGCTCCTCATTAAATAATATAAAACATCTACACAAAAATAAATAAATAATTGCCCGAGTCGATACGCTAAGAAGAAGAAAAATAAATTATTACAACAGGACTAGCTAGAACAGTAAATAACGCCGTCTGCCCGCGCCGCGGCAAAAACGCGGAAGCAATTAACAACCCAGCCATGAAACTTTAATGTTCTCAAAGGAATTGTCTTCTTCACTTGTTTGCATGGCCTTTGGATGCGAAGGCAAAATAAATACATAGGGACAAATCACACAAGCTGCGGATGAAAGCTACTTATTTAATAATATAAAACAACTACACAACAGAAATTATCACAACTCGACTAGCTAGACAGTAAATAACGCCGTCTGCTCGCGGCAAGACACGGAAGCAATCAACAACCCAGCCATGAAACTTGAATGTTCTTAAACGAATGTGGCGCTCCGTGGCGCAGTGGTTACCACGCCAGCCTGCGACACGGGGGTCCCGGGTTCGATCCCCGGTCAGGTCATGATGGAAAACGATCTTTTTCAGATTGACCTGGGTCTTGGATGTTTATCTATATATGTATTTGTTATAAAATATAGTATCGTTGAGTTAGTATCCCATAACACAAGTCTTTCTCAAGAACTTACTTTGGGGCTAGCTCAATCTGTGTGAATTGTCCGTATATATTTATATTTATATTTACTTGTTTGCATGGCTTTTAGACGCGAAGGAAAAATAAATACATAGGGACAAATCACACAAACTGCAGGCGAAAGCTAGCTAATTCATCAGCATCTGCCTTATCTTATCCCATTACCTGGGATCGGCGCAATATGTCTTTTCTTTCCATATACTCCTATTCTGCATCATTTCAGCATCCACTCCCACCCCCGTCATATATTTGTTAACGCAATCCATCCATCTCTGCTTGGGTCTGCCTCTTCCTTAATACCCATCTATCTTCATATTTAGCGCTTTTTAGTCAGATGTTGCTTCTCTTTTCTCATTACGTGACCAAACTAAGCCAATCTATTGCTTTTAACTTTGTCAGTTACCGGTACGACTTAAGCTTATTAATAATACGTTTTAGCTAATTAATAATATAAAACATCTACACAAAAATAAATTATCACAACTCGGCAAGCTAGACAGAAAATAACGCTGTTCTTCCCGCGGCAAAAACGAGGGAGCAATCAACAACCTAGCCATGAAACTTTAATGTTCTCAAAGGAATTGTCTGGATTTTGGATGCAAAAGACATGAAATACCAGCTAAAATCCACATATACTGTTTAGTTACAGTATCCATATTTAATGTCTAGATAAAATTAACTATTCTGATATTGTAAAACTTGCCTAAAAATTAAATATTAAACCAACTGCATAAAAGTAAGATATCACAATTCGAGTAGCTAAACAGTAAATAACGCCGTCTGCCCGCGGCAAAAAAGGGGAAGCAATCAACAACCCAGCCATGAAACTCTAATGTTCTCAAAGGCATTGTCTTCTTCACTTGTTTGCATGGCCTTTGGACGGGAAGGAAAAAATTAATACATAGGGACTGTACGGTGCCGGACTTGGTGTTAGGCCCAACACCATACATCAAGAGATGTTGCTGCTTGCTGGGTTGAAGGTGGTGGTGTGGAGATACAAGATCACGTCACGGAGATAGAAGTTTATTTTTTTTGCTGGTTACATGGTGATGGCTGGGTGTGACGGTTCCATTCTCGATGGCAGTATTCAGGCTCGCCGACGGATAGTATCACGGAGAGGCATCGATAGTATCTCGGAGAACCATCAATAGTATCTCAATTAGTTCTTAGTTATTGAAATTATTTATATTATAAAAAGAGCTGACACGCGCCCTACATGATGAAGGCCGCGGGTCGCTAAATGTGCGAGGTAAGCTCGTACAAGGACCAATCATACAAGCTGAAGTAGTTAATTAAAAATATAAAGCAAGCACACAAAACTAAATTATCATAACTTGATTAGCTAAAACAGTGAATAACGATGTCTGCTGGCGCCAAAAACACACAGACGCAATCAATAACCAGCCATGAAATGTTCTTAAAGAAGTTTTTTTTTTTATACAACTATGTTGGCAAACAGGCATACGGCCCACCTGATGGGAAGCGGTTACCGTAGCCTATGGACGTCTGCAACACCAGAGGTGTCACACGCGCGTTGCCGACCCTGAAGAAATCTTTTCACGCCCTTTTTGAAGAATCCCATATTGTAGTCTCTCGGAAAAACCATAGCAGGGAGTTCATTCCATAACTTTAGCGTACGTGGAAGAAAGTTCCTGTCGAAGCGTACTGTACGTGACCATTTAGGATTTAAGGTATGAGGATGAACCCCCTGTCGATGGCGTGAGGTGCGATGATAGAATGTAGCCGTAGGCATCATCTCAAACAGTTCTTCAGAGCACAGCCCATTATACAAACGGTAGAACACACATAGAGAAGCGAAATCTCTCCTTAAACTCAGGGGCTCGATACCACTTGTAATATTAGGATCGTCGATAATTCTGACAGCTCGTCTTTGGACCGAGTCAAGTGGATCCAGCTGATACTTGGCTGCACCTGCCCAAAGGTGACAGCAGTACTCCATGTGTGGACGGACTTGCGACTTATAAAGGAGCAGTCTTTGCTCTGGGGTGAAGTATCGCTTTGCCCTGTTGAGCACACCCAGCTTTTCGGATGCCATCTTGGCCTTGTCCTCCAAGTGACTGCGGTATTGGACGCTGGCAGAAATATCGACACCAAGGATCCCAATTTTGTCAGAGATGGTAAGGGCCGTGCCTTGGAATTGAGGAGCTACAGCAAATGGGGTTTGTTGTTTTTGTCTTCTTCACTCGTTTGCATGGCTTTTTACGCGGAAGAAAAAAACAATATAGGGACAAATCACACAAATAGAACAAGCCCCACAGTAAGTTGTGAACTTGGGTCGTAGGATACTACATTACGATACTAAGTATGTTTTATAATAGATACATATCAGCGTCATAAATTGACCCTCGACATTCCCTTAAAGGGGTGGCTCATACTTTAAATATGAACCACTTTTTCCTATGAGACCAATGCTAGGAACTCTCTACTTTAATATAAACAACAACACAAAACAAAATTATCACAACTCTACTAGATGTTATTAATGGCTATTAAACGGTAAGTGTTCATTCGTTTGCATCAGAGTAGAAGCCGACCAACTAAGCCGATTGTGTAGTTAAGCTAGTGTTTACATCTAATGTTCTGCCAGCGTGGACTTTTCCCCATATCTTATTTCCTTATTTAATAAGAGTATATCAGAACAGCATTGTGAATAAGTACATAAAATCACCTATAAAAATATCTAATGTTAGCTTAAATAGCACAGGTAATGGTGACGGCAGTTATTGTTATGAAGTTGCGTGTAGTTGGTAGCACACTTGAGGCGCAGACCTAAGAGCTATGGGTTCGAATCCTATCTGTGGCGAATTCTTTTTCATCACATATTTTCAATTATATATATTTAAATGGTTATGATAGTCAGAGAGGGTCGTGCTCCTGCAGTGGAGACTAAAAAGACCTGATGATGATGATGATGATTTTCAATTTTAATTAAAAAAGGTTTAATAAGCGATTGTTAATTTTTATAAATATGGGGCTAAAACGTTTATTCAGAAAATAGAACTTTTTAATTTCAAAAAAATAATTGTGTATATATAATTGAATATGCCTACCAAAAAGATAACATTTCGAAGGTAGACACAAAATTTAGTACCATTTCATACCAATTTGCTACCGATGAGAAGCCGGCTCAAAAATGGTACTGTTTTTATTAAAACAATACCATTTTGGAGCCGGCTTTGCTCTCATTACGAAGTCGGCTACGAAATCTAGCTAGTCGTCTAAAGGGAAATAGTTTAGTATTACCAAAAACTACACACTAGCGTTGTAGAACCAACTAGTGCAGAGACATTAGAACTAAATATAACATTAGTATTAAAGTAACAGCGGACCTACTAAGCTGACTCTGGGTAGCAGTTTCTAATGTCGGCTAATTATAGAACGAGAGCTTAGTTGCATCAGATATAATTAATGTTTCAAACATGGACGTATAAAAAAAGACGGACGGCGTTTTGCAAAGCGACGTACTGAAGCATCGCTAGTAACCCAGCCTTGTGTATAGACAAGGCGACACGCACACACTCTCACCATAGTAACCCTGCCGGCCGCCATTTTATAGTGAACTCCCGACCGAATAACCGCGTGAGCGTCTCTCGAAAAATATTTATAATGCCGTCTTGTGTTGTTAAATGCTGTCGGAACTAGAGTAGGTCTATTAAGAAAACACAGAGGAGTACCTTTCACATACAACGAAGTTGTTCATTTTACGATTTGATGACAAAATAATTACGATGAAATTATAAGAATAAATTTGGCGGACATAGTCGTTAGGGCCGGTGTTGCCATTATTTGAAAATTTCATTTACCCTAAAGTCGGGGAGTTTAAGATAATCCGTACTAATCTATAATTTTATAATATTTTATAAATGCGAAAGTAACTCTGGCTGTCTGTCTCGCTTTCACGCCAAAACTTCTGAACCGATTTAATTGAAATTTGGTACACTATTACACCAATTTCATATTATAAAGTCCGCTAAAAATCAATTTACAAAATTGTCTAAGGCAAACTTTAACTGTACCCCTTGACTTCCCTCCACACCACCAATCATGTTTAATCAGCAATATTTTGATTGATATATTTTGACAGCTCGTCCTGTCGACAGTGCCGCCATCTAGGGGAAAAATCAATTCTAAAAACCTTAATTGCTCTCTGTTCTCCTGAAATGCTATTAATTTGGTAATATGTATTAGTGCTTGGGTGGCCAAAGGCGCGGAATCTGCTGCACTAGTTCTACCAAACTGATGTACTTTTTTTCATCCTATATTTTTGTGCTGCGATTAAAACCTCATCAAATACCAATGAACATCGAGGTTGCTAAAAATTTAGCCTTTAGAGCTTGGTAAGCTTCCTCTGTAAAGCCACATTCACCTTTTGTGGGTCCACACAATTTTACGAAAGTTCTTGGATGGGGGAGGCAAGTATTAAAAGTTTTTCTCCTTTTGGGGAATAATAATTTTAAGTCAGACAAAATTTCCTTATTATCGATTTCTACAGCGGTTATGTGTTGTATGGCTGTGAATAGATTTTTACGTGCGTCACACTGTTACATTTCCCAAAGGCTTATCCTGATTATTCATAAATCCATGAATAAATTAAGAAAAACTGTGTTATTGTTTTGTATTTTGATCGCCATAACCGATTTTTGTTTGAACAGACTATTGAACAAGTTCGTGTATTGGTGTCTGCATGTTCAAGAAATACGAAATTTAAATCATATAATGATTATTAAGTTGAATCTTAATATTTTATTCAATTTCTTTATTAGAATAGCAAAGTTTTTTGATCTCTTTGTCGCCCTGGTCTCCTGCCGTCTTTTCTAATATCAATTGCGTTAAATTATATGTTAATTTAATTATAATATGTATAGGTAGAGTAATAAACAATAAATACACCAAAAAAAAAATACAACATATGTACAAAAAAAGTGGGGTAAATTTCCTGCATATGGCAATCGATCTGGCACTCACACATGGACGCGTCGCCGCCATTGCAATGCTTCACTCAGTGTTTAGGCCACAGTCCGTCCGTCTTTTTTTATACGTCCATGGTTTCAAACTTGTGTAGACGGCAGTTAAGTGGCTAATGGTTAATCTTCACATTGGCATACGATTAGCAGAGAGCAGACTGAGAATATTAGTTTTGGTTTTTCTATTATGTTGTTCTATACATCTATCATATTTTAAGAAAATCATATTTTTATACAGTTTAAGAGAGTTATGTAATCACCTTTTACAGGTGGACAATACGAAAAGTCACAATAGGTACTAAGAAAAAAATTCCACCATATTTTTATTTTAGGTTTTTTCTCAGTTACTTCGTATTCAAAATTCACACAAGCTCTTCATCTCTTCGACTATATTAGTCAACATCGGATCCTACAAAATAGTTACCAAAACATGTTGATATACCTATCAATATTAGTTCATTGGTACATTAATATTGAATAGAAATTTTGTTTATTATGTTCCTTAGTTTGGTTCATTTTTTAAAATGGACAGAGTGCCTTTAAGATTTTTCTCTATCTCTCTTGCGACCAACTACAATCTGCGCGGGCAACAAACAAGCTGGTACGTACCAACATGGCTAAAGCAGTTAACAATCAACTTATCTATAATAATATTATAAAAAAAATTAAATTTGTATGTTTGTTTGCATTGACACAACAGGACAAATTTTAAAAAAATTTTCACCAATAGGAAGGTAAAGGTAAAAAAATAGGTATCTGTCGGCGAAATGGGCTTTAATTTACGCAACAGAAGAAAATAATAGTCAATAACAAAAACAAGTTGCCACTACAACGATGTAACCACTCGACGATTCCCGTATGATCCGTTACAGGTTGCAGTATCAAACGATAAGCAGCCATGCGCGGTAGCTTTGATGTTGAAAATAGCTGGAGTGGCTTGTTCGCTCTTCGACACAGCCAATTAGGGTGCCGCGTCTGCGATATTCGTAACTCTGTGAGAGGAGAGTATATGTTTTATCATGTTTACAGCACAGTTATTTAAGTTTTGTTATTTTTAGGGTTCCGTACAAAAATTGAAAAACGGAACCCTTATAGGATCACTCGTGCGTCTGTCTGTCCATCCGTCCGTCTGTCACAGCCGATTTTCTCCGAATCTACTGAACCAAATCAGGTGAAATTTGGTAAGATGGTGTAATTCTATGACCCAAACACGGATGTGTAAAGTAAATAAAGATTTTTTTGAAATTAGGGTCATTTTCAGGGGCCCAATTACAAAACTTTAAAAAAAGTTTTGCTAACCCTACTGTGTCATATATCAAATGAAAGGGCTCATATCGGATCTCAAAAATATATATTTTTGTTCGTGTAAAATTAATACTTTTGATTTTATTTACGAAAGAAGGCAAAAATTGACCATTGGCGAGTTTGACTCACACTTGGCCGGTTTTTTTTACTTTAACTGACACACTTTATACTACCAAGCGATCAGTGACTTCAGTTATAACTACGGCAAGCACTGCTTTACCTGCATATGCACTGATAATACATAAGCCCGCTGGGCCATCGAGTTAATGCACTAACTTGTCAACAAACAACACAACAACGATGTAACATCTCCACAATTCCGGTATTATCTGTCTTAAGATGCAGTATACAGCCATGTGTTGCATATTTTTGGTTTTTAAAATAGCTGAAGTGGCTTGTTGGCTCTTTGATACAGCTAATTAATGCCGCGTCTGTGAGACACATAATTCCATGAAATTTAAACATTGGTTTATATTTTCGTCAAATTTACTGTAAGTGTATAAGCCATACATACAAACAAAGGTAAGTTTTGTACCCGTGTTAAAGAACTTATCGCTGACATAAGGAAAAGACGTTTTCTTATGTTTTCGCAATTGTTACACATTTAAATAAAATTATTTTAATACGGTTTTTATCGCGTTTATTACATTATTTATACACCTAACGTTTCGAGCAACAACCTCAACCTCCTAAAAACACATCACAGAAGCCGCCCAAAGCCTCACACAGTTGATCGTTTTCCTGCCATCTTACCATATGTAAAGGGAGTCACGGACAAAATTGGTAATATACTTAAGCGTGCTTCGATCAAGACCTACTACAAGCCGCACAAGAAAATAAACCAACTTTTAAGACCGGTCAAATCTAATATCCCGTTACAAGATGCTGGAGTTTATAAAATTGACTGTAAGTGTGGTTTATCATACATTGGGCAAACAAAGAGAAGCATTGGTTCCCGTATAAAAGAACATATTACTGACATGAAGCATAGGCGCTCAACGAAGTCTGCAGTCTGTGAACATGCCCTAGACAAACCCAACCATTATATGCGTTTTGATAATCCTCAAGTCCTTGAAAAAGAAAACAGATACATTCCAAGAATGCTTCGTGAGGCTATTGAAATTAAAAAACATCCTAATTTCAATAGAGAGGATGGTTGGCAGTTACCACCAGCTTGGGATCCAGTCATAAATTTAATCAAATCTCAAGCTAAGCAGAAGACTGCAAGACCTTCAGACACCGTGAGCCAATACTGCGTACATCCGGAACGTTATCAATAAATATTTTAGGCGGTAGATTTTGCAGTTCTTATAAAATACTAGACAAATGTCAACTTAGTCTGCCTGCGACCACTAACACTGTAAAGTGCTCGAAACGTTAGGTGTATAAATAATGTAATAAACGCGATAAAAACCGTATTAAAATAATTTTATTTAAATAAGGAAAAGACGCTCATAGTAGTCTGCCGTCTGTGAATATGCCCTGGACGAACCCAAATACGATATACGTTTCGATAATCCTCAAGACCTTGCAAAAGAAAACAGATACAGTCTAAAAATGCCTAGCGAGGTCTCAATTCAATAGAGAGGGTTGTTGGCATTTACAACTAGCTGGGATCCAGTTATCAGTTTAATTGAATTTTAAGACTGCAAGACCTTCAGACACCGTGAACCAATACTGCGTATATCCGGAACGTTATCACTAATATTTTGGGCGGTATATAGTTTTGCATAGTTCTATAAAATATTAGAATTTATTAGAGAGGCTTTGATGTCCTGTGGGCGTAAAAGTTCTTAACGAAGAGGATATATTGAGATTGTTTAGACTGATAAGGATTCCTTATTTCAAGTAAGATATTGAATCGCGTCTATTTTAGCCGTCGAAGTCGTTTTACAAATTATAATGAGGAGCTCGATGTCCTGTGGGTGGAGCTCGTCAAATTCTACTGACAAATTCTACCGGGAGTACCGGTTTTACTTTTAGTAAATACGTAAGTATAGAGCAAGTAAATTGACCTTCAATATACCCCTAAAAGAGTAAGCTCGTCAATACGAACAACTTTCCTATGGGATTAATGCTGGGTGCTCAAAAAAAAATTCGTCATTTTCCGAGATAGCGCCTTATAGAAATGTTATAGAAACTGGATGACAACCGCCTTTTAAAATCATTCTCTATATTAAAAGAACCTATATATCTAGCCGCTGTCTAGGTTTATTGAAGATAATAAAACAGATTTCCAGACGAAACTGTGATTAGATGTCTCCTGGAAAGCCTTTTTGTCCTTCGACTTACCGTACAAAAAGTTAATTCGATAGTACCGAAGTACTGAACAGAAATGAGTCTTATTGGCAATACGTGTAGGGTACAGTAAAAAACATGTAATAACGGTAATTTGGAAGAAGTACAGGGCGTAATGAAAGCCATCCCTCTTGGCGAATATGCTTTTATAGGAGCCGACTCGAAGAAATTTTATTTCGGCACGAGTTTCTCTCCGTGACGAGTTCGGTATATTTTTGTAATTTACTTTCTCGTAATGTATCAAATTTATTATAATCAAAGTTGATGCGCGATATTCATTTCGTCAGATGTCTTATTAGCGTAATACCTATTATTGAACTGAGAAATCAAACAAACTTCTTTAGGCACTTTGAACAATGAACCTTTTCAATTCTTTAGAGAGTATAAATTTACAAAAAGATAACGTATAATGAACACGTGAAAACTGCTATTTTCTAGGATAAAGTTCTATAAGTACACGAATTAGTGGATTCGGCGAAAAAAGGACATTTATCAATTTTCCAACTAACATGAAATGAATGCCTGTTATTTAAAGGTTTACATCTTTAAATACACTGGTTGTATTAAGTAATATATACGATTAAATTTTTAAAAGTATTGCATATTGATAGTCGAGGAGTTAAAATGTCATAAGTTTTATTGTGGCTTTAGAATTAAACATTTCGGGATATTTACCGTGATTATTGTGGTTTCTTTGAGTTTTCGATATTTCAGACCAGTTACATCCTTTCTTTGAATTCCTTCGTGATCATGGTCCATGTAACTGGACTGAAATATCGAAAACTTAAAGAAACCACAATAATCTCGGTAAATATCCCGAAATGTTTAATTCTAATGTTGATAACCGTGAAAGTTTAAAAAGTTACATTTATTGTGGCTCTTCACTTTATACCTCAGAATAAAAAAGAAAACCAAATTATGTACCGTCGTAATTTCATGATAATCCGGCCAACCTCTTGTTAATTAAATAACTCTGATAAAATGTTTTATTTCTGTTTCCTATGTACCGGCACAGCTAACCGTCGCCTTTGATCTTAAATAATTACAAGGAAATTAGGTTTTCAGTTAATTAGTGCTAGTAAAAGTAAGGGAAATGTGAATTATTTAATTAGGCAAATGGCTTAGTTACCCTGAAGCGTCGCTACGAGTCCGCCCACACGGTAACTTTATAATGAAAATTGTACAGCTGTGATATTTAAATAATAAAACAAACAATGTTATGTATGCATAAGTAGTAAAAACATATAACTAATTAACAATTGGTGTAAGAAACAGAAATGAAATTTTTATTTTGTTTCCTCATAATGAATTATGACAGACAGCAGAAACGTTGATCAATTGGTCCATTTGTATGGGGAATATCACAATCAGCATCACCGGAAAAGTTGTTCAAATTGACGGACTGAATCACCCCTTAAAGGGTCCAAAACGCAGGTCAAAAATGATCAATATTTCACATCGTATAACATGCGAACTTTTACCCACAAGTATTGCCGCCAAGAAACAATCACAAAGAAATTATCGTCCGGAATAAAGCGGAAACAAAATCTTATAAAATGACCTATATGAACTTCTTATTTGACACGGTGGTTTAGAACGCGTCACTTACGCGTGTCAGCCGACATGACAGCTACATGACGTGACTGCGACTGACATAAGCGATGTTATCATCTGCACACAATGTGCCCCAACAGCATATGCTAATATTATGTTTTCTGACATAGGTACGTATATCTGTGTATGTTCTGTGTAATCACAGTTATTATTAAAATGAGTGCATTTGTAGTAAAGTGAAATTTCTGGTAGAGTGGAATAGGACTATTCCAAGTCTTCACGTGGATGTTGTAGAAGACGACTTAGGAAACACAAGCTAAACAAAGCTTACAAACATCAAAGAGACAATGAGAGAAAATGGCTTGACCTTGAGAAGTCAAAAAAAATTGCACAAAATAAACGCTCCGCGAAATGAGGCGTGGAAAAAATAGATCCTTATTTATTTTAGCTCACACCATAATCATCAGTGTACCGAACTAGTTGAAAATGTTCCAGTGTGATAAGTGTGAACAACAGGCTTTTTTACTGACCCTTATTTATGTACGCACTAACAAATCTAATTAAATGAGGTACACCAATATGAACCTCTTATTTGACACGGTGGTTTAGAAGGCGTCACTTACGCGTGTCAGCCGACATGACAGCTACATGACATGACTGACGTTGACTAAGGCGATGTTATCATCCGCACACAATGTGCCCCAGCAGCCTATGCTAATATTATTTACATACGTATATCTGTGTAATAGTTCCTCACAATTAACATTAAAATGAGTGCATTTGTAGTAACGTGTGATTTCTGGCAGAGTAGAATAAATAGGACCACTCCAAGTCTTCCCGTAGACTTCGTAGAAGGCGACTTAGGAAACCAAAAATAAACAAAGCTTATTACATCAAAGAGACCTCTCAAACCCATCTAGCCAGTATCAAAGACAATATAATAGCCAGTATGGAAAGTTTAGGCCAAATCTTCTAACTGCTCAAGCTAATTTTAGAACGTATCCTAGAAGTATGTTTTCCATACAAATGTATTCCTCTATTTTCTCGCTGAAAACTGCTGCTAGAGGCACAATTCTTTTTTCATAAAATCTAGTACTCAAATACGTATGGACCTAAGATTTTTTTCAAACGGTTTATGAAAAAATTTTTTTAGAAAATCAGTTTTATAAATAAATAAACATTTTCAGTTTTGAAGAAGTAAAAAGATAACGAACAGAAAGCAGTGTTATTCTATTTTATATTTCTTATATTATTTCAGCTCACACTATAATCATCAGTGCCTGTACCGAACTAGTTGAAAATGTTCCAGTGTGAAAAGTGTGAACAACAGCCCCTTGTTAGTTGACCCTTATTTATGTACGCACTAACAAGATAACCTCCGTAATGAGGCTCCTAGCTGCTCTTCACACGAGTGTTTGCTTGTAGTCTTTACACACACACACACAGATAGTGCTAACTAGTCAACGCATTATAATGGCGTTTTATAAAGAAAAAAAGTAAGGAAACGAAGGGCGAATTTTATGAAAGAAGATAAACTTTAAAGACTGGCGAACTTAGTACAATCTAAAAATCTTGCAAAAATGAGACTCTGAGAGGTCTTTGCCCAACATTAGGACAACGTTGGCAATAATCCGTAGGGTAGGGAGGTCCATAGCTACTACGTGGGCCGGAACTGGTAGGGAGCCAGAGCGTGAACCATGAGTTTATACGTTTCATTTACAAGAGTAGTATACGGTACGGTTTTTATAACCGTCATAGTTTACTATACTTTAATCTTTTTTTCGTCTTTTTATAATCGAAAAAGACTCAAGGTTGAATATGTTTATATTCAATTATAAGAATACGATCCTGTGTTTACAGGATCATTTTTTGCGGTATCAGCACCATGAGTAACAAAACTGACCTTCGTTTTCTATCGAGCGAGTAAGACAATAGTTTACTATTACGAGCCATCGAATAGTTTACTTTCGATCGAATCTATTACTACTCACGTAAATAAACTCATGGTTGACGCTCAGATATATTGCCGTATAAATAATAATAAGGCTGCAATAGTTATCGTACGTTTAAAAAGCATAGCGACACCACTCCATCCCTAAGGGTGCTGGGGTGCATAGGTATTTGGATACAAACGACGAAAGGGAATTGCAATTGAAAAGCAAAATATCAATTTATCTCATCATAATCTAGCTACGTTCTGATACAGCTAAGTCAAAAAATCAGTTACCCACTTGAAAATTAAGTAACATTAGTATTTTAGCACCATTTTAAATCCAACTTTGCATTAAATAGGTAAATACCATTTTGAACATTAAAGTATATGAAACTAGCTGTTACCCGCGGCTTCGCCCGCGTAATAAATACCCTAACCTATGTATATGCAAAATTTCATGATGATCGGTGCAGTAGAAACGGCATGCAAGCGTAACAAACAAACGACAAATAAACAAAAAAACAAACAAACTCACTTTCGCATTTATAATATTAAGTTGGGATTATACAATACCTACTTACTTGCATAGTTTGGTTATTCATGAGTCATGAGTTCAAGTATCATATTATTTCCAGTATATACGTATGGTTTTCTTCAAACTCTATTCCCTAAAGAACAGAAGACGGCTTGAATAACGCTTCGAATTTTTAGTATAAAAATCATCTCATCTCGCTCGCTCGTGTAGCGCCCCTGGTTCATGAAGGTAAAACAACAAAAAAGCTACGGATACACATGATAGTTTTGAGCATGCTTTAACTGACGTATAATTTTATTTCTGCTGTATGTAGATGTTACGCACCGTGAGTACTTACAACCTCTCACAGACTGTCACACTAGATAAAGCTCCGGACGTAAGCCCGGTGCGAGCCGTCCCCGGCTGCAACCCGGGCCGGCGCTACGCCGGCGCCGGCGCCGTGAAAACACCTACATAGAGCTTCATACATTATTAATCGAACGCGCGCCGGATTTCATAATTAACAAAATTATAAAACTACAACAGCGTTACACCTTCAAAAATGTCGCTGCACTGAGTTCAGATATTAAGCAAAAAATAGGTTTCCTAAGTTCAGCTCGAAACCGCAGCGCAGCGCACGATAATCTTTTATAGAGCTAATAAAATTATTTTTTATGTTTCAGGGGATAAAGTTTAAAATCCAATAAAAATAGACTCGAGGCTGGGCGAGCATCGCGCGCGATAGGTATACGTTAATTCTGCCATTACCGCGGCTTTTGTGCCGAGGAGAGGCGCATTATGCGAGTTATACAAGCCTTTTATATGAAAAAATCAGCTATTCCCATTTCGAATTGCCACTTGTGCTCGGTTCAGAAATATAAATCTGGCAAAGGGAGAGTCGGTGCGTGCCCGGAGGGTTCCATATACATTATATGCTTAGATCAACGTTTGTTTTGATAGAAGAAAATAAAAATAAAGGTTCTCGAATGGCGACCACGTACCGGCAAGCGCAGCGTCGGACACCCACCGACTACGACCCGGTGGTCGGACGACCTCACCAAGGTTGCAGGAAGGTACCGGATGCAGGCCTCTTTCAACTGGTCGTTTTGTCCAGCAGTGAGCTTCTTGCGGCTGAAATCATTATGAAGTTAAATAAATATATCGCACAGCGAACACTGAGCTACCCCTACAGTTAGTTGTGAACTTGTGTCTGAGTGAACTAACTCAAGGATACTATATTTGATGACAGACTCTTTTATAGATAAACATTCAAGACCCAGCCCAATCTGCATAAGATCATTTTCATCATGACCTGGCCGAGGATCGAACCGGGGTACCTATACTCTCGTGTGTCGCAGGTTGGAATGTTTAGCGATGCGCCACGGATGCCGACAATACAATATATTTTATGAGGCCATAAGCACACATATCCTCCTAAAGACAAGCAAGCCAAGCATACGCTTAGTGTGCAACCAGGCAAATGCAAAAATGAGAGAGTGAGTGGTACTTTCCATTTTGAAGACGTACATTAGTCATGCTTAATAATACACATAGGTACTTATCAGTGCATTAACGATTTCAAACTCTTAGATGCTTCGAGCTAGAAAATTTTTTTACTACGCTGGCGTTGGTCAAACACACACGATCAAAAATCAAAGGCAAGCAATAGTTACCGATTGTTATTTGTTTTTCGTATGTGTAAGTGGTCAACACGGTGTCAGACTTTTCAAGCAGCCTAGAGGCATCTAGTAGTCTGTAGCTTTTGAACAATTAATAAATACATATATCTAATGAGATAATTTTAAATATGATATGACGTGAATAAGTGCCTGCAAAGGCCTATTTTCTGAATAAACGTTTTGATTTTTGATTTGATTTTGATTTATATAGTTACAGATACCTACACTGATAAAGAATTCGAATTTCACCGCTGTATTTTACCACGGATCTCCAAAAATAAGGTTGTACAAACAAGGGGGTGTCGACTGTAGATACATAAGGGGGGCTGTAATAAAGCTTACGAGTATTTCCTTTTGAAACGTGTTATTTCAGCAAGGTTTTAACGTGTTTGTAAATATCTGATTACTAAACGAAGAAAGCGGAGCTTGCGTGTTTAAGTTGCCTCGTGTGGAGTCACTTATATTAAATGAAAATTTATATTTTTTGAAACGGTTAATTTAAAATGTACTTGTGAATATGTTAGACTGCTAGCCTCAAGTCTATATTACCTGTTCTACTGGCATAGTATCTAGGGAAGTAATTTGTTTTAAACTACAATAATGTTATGATGAACAAGTATAAATTATGGCAATAAATGGCTTTTTTTATCGAAATCTTTATTGTAATTTTTTTTTTCATTTACAAGCGAAGAGATAAGAAAAAACATTGAATATACCAGCGGCCTTTCTTCCCGCGCAGACCGTAAAAGCCAGTCAAGGGATTGGGTGAAAATCTAAGGAATCACATCAACCGGCGATGCGGCTAGCAACTCATTACTATTTTGATGAATATTTAAATCAGTCAAGCCATGTCTGCCGGTGTGATTTCTCTCCTCAAACTATGGCGCACCTACTCACATGCCCCGAGTGCCCAAACACATGCACGAGGGACGATCTACTTGTGGCAAACGATAGGAGTACTCAGGTAGCCCTTTATTGGAGCGACAAAATTTAATTTAATAATAAACGTACCATCGACACGCTAAGAAGAAGAAGAAGTCAAGCCATTTAGGCTACAGAAGGCAACAATAGAACAGACACACTGCCACATACATATATACATTTATTAATACATACGCATGAAAAAAAATTGCCTCCACGTGATTCTGCTGAGTAAAAAAGACGCGTCGAAATGGGATTTGTTCTCGTTTGAATCTCGATTAAAAGCCACCTTGCCAGCCTCATATATTAGCAATTTATCAGACGGATAGAACTAGCCTCATAGTTAGTTGTTAACTTGTGTCGTGATACTAAACTCAACGATACTATAATTTACTAGCTGTTACCCGCGGCTTCGCACACGTCATATGAAGCCTATTTCCCTTGCAGTATCCTAACCTATGTGTATGCAAAATTTAATGATGATCGGTTCAGTAGATAGGGCGGGAAAGCATAACAAACAAACAAACTCACTTTCGCATTTATACTATTAGTTAGGATAAGGATAATAGATACTCATACAGATAAACATAACAAGACCCAGGCCATCTGAAAAGAACGTTTTCCATCATGACCTGGCCGTGGATCAAACTCGGGCCCCTCATGTGTCAATTGTATAAAATTATACTCATTTAAATTCGCCTGTTGAGCCTTTCGTGGCCTCGTCACGTGGAAGTTGCTTAAACTGGCGTAAGCGGTCGACAACAGGTGCGCTTTGATAATGACTAAACAGCCCCTGAATTTATAATGGACACACTGAGTAGCAGCGGACTTTGTAACGATGTCTGGAAATACTTATTACTAACGTAAATGCAATTGTAATTTGATGCAGTAGGAAAAATCTATCTGTGTGTGAATTTTAGTGTTTGTCACTGAAAAATGTTTATTTATTTCTGGATTAAAAGCAACCTCCAATGTCTCTAGTTCATGTTCTTTACTTAATAAACTTAAACGTACAAATGACTAACTATATATCAACGTATCGAAATAAGAATTTTATGTTGATAATTTTATAAAGTCGAGCGAATCATTACATAATTGTGATGACTATCGATGTCCAAATATTATACAGCCACCAGTCTGAAAAGCGCTCGTCGAGCCTAAGGTGGCCTCACTAACGTGGTAGTTGCTTAAACTGGCGTAAGCGGTCGACAACAGGTGCGCTTTGATAATGACTAAACAGCCCTTGAATTTGTAATGGACGCACTGAGTGGGCGCAAACTTTGTAACGGTGTCAACTGGTATTTACCTTTATTATAACGTAAATGCCTCGGATATTGATACAAAAGGGCAAAATACTAAATACATATTAATGCATCGAAAAAAGAATTTTTATGGTAAATTTTATAAAATCAAGCCAGTTAGGCACACCTACTAGTGGCTTTATAAGATTGGGACATCATATTGAGTCATCACAATGACTTAATATGAAGTCGCAATCTTATAAAGCCACTAGTTTGAAATCCGCCCGTCGAACCTAAGGTGTCATCACTAACGTGGTAGTTGCTTAAACTGGAGTAAGCGGTCGACAACAGGTGCGCTTTAATAATGACTAAACAGCCCTTGAATTTGTAATGGACGCACTGAGTGGGCGCGAACTTTGTAACGGTGGCAACCGGTATTTACCTACATTATAACGTAAATGCCTCGGAAACTGATACGGAAGGGCAAAATGCTAAATATTAACGCATCGAAAAAAGAATTTTTATTGTAAATTTTATTAAATCAAGGCAGTTAGGTGAGATGACTCAATATGATGTCCCAATCTTATAAAGCCACTAGTTTGAAATCCGCCCGTCGAGCCTAAGGTGTCCTCACTAACGTGGTAGTTGCTTAAACTGGAGTAAGCGGTCGACAACAGGTGCGCTTTGATAATGACTAAACAGCCCTTGAATTTGTAATGGACGCACTGAGTGGGCGCGGACTTTGTAACGATGTCAACCGGTATTTACCTACATTATAACGTAAATGCCACGGGTATTTGACACAGAAGGACCAAATACTGCCGATATCAGTTTTTGCTAAGGGTAAAATAATCTTGTGTGTATAATAATTATATTCACCTTAAAACTTAAACTTTTTTGACCAATTGCCCGGGCGGAAGAACACTTTTGTATGAAAATGTAAAAAAATTAATCCCATAGGAAAAGTCGTTCATATTGAGGGGCTGTACATGCTGTATATTTAATCTATAAGATATATTATATTGTCTTTTATCTATACATACATTGTATCACATCTTTATCCCTTACTGGGTAAACAGAGCCTAAGACCATAAGACCGAAAGGCCACGTTTAGCATGTTGATGGGCTTAAAGATGGAATATGGAATCAAAATAGTGATGGGTTGCTAGCTGCACCGCCGATTCCGGATGTGAACTGGCTAAGGGAATGGTCCCTTAGCTGGTATCTACGGCCTGCGCGAGAGAGGAAGCAGCTGGTACAATCTACATAGGTATATGTTTTTTCTTTTCTCCCAGACCAGTTTTGAAGAGATTTAATCTATGTTATATAATTCCCCATCGGACATAGTAAGGAGTAGGAAGGCACACATTTCATAAACTTAAGTTACGAGTAGTTGCATAATTAGTCAGCGGACGACAGAACTTGACCGGATCTGCGCAGATGTTCCTGTGGCGACCAAACTATATTAAACTGGAAGGATAGAATACAGTGGCATTTAATCATTTTAGATAAACTAACTTGAAGCTAATAATTTAGCAGTTCAGTAGGATATAAACAGCTCACCTTAAAAAGTTGTTTATATTAACGGGCTGGGTGTCTCAGCTGTCAATATGAACTAATTTTTAAGGGTATCATCATCATCATCATCAGATCTTTTTGAGTCTCCACTACAGAAGCAGGACCCTCTCTGTACTACCAGAGCCATATAAATTAGTCACAGCAGTCATAGGTTTGGCCTACACTCTCCACGCTGGCCAAACGGGTTGGATAGAACTCTTTGATGTTTATAAGCTTAGTTTAGCTTGTGTTTCCTAAGTCGCCTTGTACGACATCCACGGGAAGACTTGGAGTCATCCTATTCTACTGGTTTAATGGTATGTCGGGAATAAATTAACACGCTGTATATTCAATCTATCCTTATCCTATCCTAACTAATATTATAAATGCGAAAGTGAGTTGGTTTGTTTGTTTATTTGTTTGTTACGCTTTCACGCCGAATCTACTAAACCGATTATCATGAAATTTTGCATACACATAGGTTAGGGTACCGAGAAGGACATATATTATAAATTATGCGGGCAAAGCCGCGGGTAACAGCTAGTGTTATATAACTCCCCTTCTGATAGAGCAAGTAGTAGGAAGGCACACATTTCATAAACTTAGATTTACGAGTAGTTGCATAATTAGTCGGCGGACGACAGAACTTGACCGGATCTGCGCAGATGTTCCTGTGGCGACCAAACTATATTAAACTTCAAGGATGGATTTTACTACCAGTTAATCATTTTAGATATTCTAACTTGTACTTAAAATTGACCTCAGCACTAAATTACCAATTATTTGATTAGTTATGAATGTTTTAGAGTTCCTCGCTATATCACAGTATTAAAGGTCCGGCGCACCCTGGGGGGGGTGCATGAAAGGAGCCTCCCCGTGTGACGTAGTGACCCTCAATACGTCCGGCGCACCCTGGGCAACAATCTGCGGGGACAGTCTAGTCGGTAACGCAGATTGGCTGATCCTCTCACCACAAAATGGCTAAACAACAACGGCACTTCTCAGCGCCAAATTTTTAGCCATTTTGACTCGAAAAGAAGAAGTATTAAAGAGTACCTTCCAAGCTGGTCTGCGAGAAAAGACAAAACGTAGAATATACCAGCTGCTTCTCTTCCCTCGTAGATCGTAAAAGCCGATCGAAGGATGTTGATAGGCGATGCGGCTAGCAAGCAACCCATTACAATTTTGATTCCGTTCTTCACCTACAAGCCCACCAACATTCTATACGTGGCCGTTAGGTTTTAAAGACCTGGGCTCTGTCTACCTCGCAAGGGAGAAAGACAGGATAGTATGTATGTTTTTTTTTTATTTATTTATGTAATAAAAAATTAACTACAAGATTACAATTTAATGACATCCAAAAACCACGAGGGTTTGTCTGGATGCACTGTGATCTGCATACAATCATATATACATATAAAAAATATGTATGTATATTTTATCTATGTTAAATAATTCCCCATCTAACATATTAGATAGTAGGAAGGCACACATTTCATAAACTTAGATTTACGAGTAGTTGCATAATTAGTCGGCGGACGACAGAACTTGACCGGATCTGCGCAGATGTTCCTGTGGCGACCAAACTATATTAAACTTCAAGGATGGATTTTACTACCAGTTAATCATTTTAGACATTCTAAATTGTACTTAAAATTGAGCTCAGCACCAAATTACCAATTATTTGATTAGTTATGAATGTTTTAGAGTTCCACGCTATATCCCAGTATTTAAGAGTACCTTCCACGCTGGTCTGCGAGAAAAGACAAAACGTAGAATATACCAGCTGCTTCTCTTCCCTCGCAGATCGTAAAAGCCGATCGAAGGATGTTGATAGGCGATGCGGCTAGCAACCCATCACAATTTTGATTCCGTTCTCCACCTACAAGCCCACCAACATGCTATACGTGGCAGTTAGGTTTTAAAGACCTGGGCTCTGTCTACCTCGCAAGGGAGAAAGACAGGATAGTATATATGTTTTTTTTTTATTTATTAATGTAATAAAAAATTAACTACAAGATTACTTACAATTTAATGACATCCAAAAACCACGAGGGTTTGTCTGGATGCACTGTGATCTGCATACAATCATATATACATATAAAAAATATGTATGTATATTTTATCTATGTTAAATAATTCCCCATCTAACATAGTAGATAGTAGGAAGGCACACATTTCATAAACTTAAGTTACGAGTAGTTGCATAATTAGTCGGCGGACGACAGAACTTGACCGGATCTGCGCAGATGTTCCTGTGGCGACCAAACTATATTAAACTTCAAGGATGGAATTTAGTACCAGTTAATCATTTTAGATATTCTAACTTGTACTTAAAATTGAGCTCAGCACTAAATTACCAATTATTTGATTAGTTATGAATGTTTTAGAGTTCCTCGCTATATCCCAGTATTAAAGAGTACCTTCCAAGCTGGTCTGCGAGAAAAGACAAAACGTAGAATGTACCAGCTACTTCTCTTCCCTCGTAGATCGTAAAAGCCGATCGAAGGATGTTGATAGGCGATGCGGCTAGCAAGGAACTCATCACAATTTTGATTCCGTTCTCCACCTACAAGCACACCAACATGCTATACGTGGCCGTTAGGTTTTAAAGACCTGAGCTCTGTCTACCTCGCAAGGGAGAAAGACAGGATAGTATGTATGTTTTTTTTTATTTATTTATGTAATAAAAAATTAACTACAAGATTACAATTTAATGACATCCAAAAACCACGAGGGTTTGTCTGGATGCACTGTGATCTACATACAATCATATATACATATAAAAAATATGTATGTATATTTTATCTATGTTATATAATTCCCCATCTAACATAGTAGATAGTAGGAAGGCACACATTTCATAAACTTAGATTTACGAGTAGTTGCATAATTAGTCGGCGGACGACAGAACTTGACCGGATCTGCGCAGATGTTCCTGTGGCGACCAAACTATATTAAACTTCAAGGATGGAATTTAGTACCAGTTAATCATTTTAGATATTCTAACTTGTACTTAAAATTGAGCTTAGCACAAAATTACCAATTATTTGATTAGTTATGAATGTTTTAGAGTTCCACGCTATATCCCAGTATTTAAGAGTACCTTCCACGCTGGTCTGCGAGAAAAGACAAAACGTAGAATATACCAACTGCTTCTCTTCCCTCGTAGATCGTAAAAGCTGATCGAAGGATGTTGATAGGCGATGCGGCTAGCAAGCAACTCATCATAATTTTGATTCCGTTCTCCACCTACAAGCACACCAACATGCTATACGTGGCCGTTAGGTTTTAAAGACCTGGGCTCTGTCTACCTCGCAAGGGAGAAAGACAGGATAGTATGTATGTATATTTTATCTATATTATATAATTCCCCATCTAACATAGTAGATAGTAGGAAGGCACACATTTCATAAACTTAAGTTACGAGTAGTTGCATAATTAGTCGGCGGACGACAGAACTTGACCGGATCTGCGCAGATGTTGTTGACCAACTATATCAAACTTGAAGGATGGAATTCAGTGGCGCTCAATCATTTTAGATATTTTAACTTGTAGTTAAAATTGAGCTGAACACTAAAGCAACAATCATTTGATTATTTAGAGTTTATTTAGGTATATGATGCTTAAGATATATATCAGAGTTCTAATAATTCAGAAACACTTTTTGTAATTTCAGTAAGTTTTGCTATTTTGATTCAGTTTTCCACATTTTCGCCTATCAACGTGATAATTGTGGCCTTCGGGTCTTGTGGTCTAAGTCAAATGATACTAAAATTGAAAATATGTGATGAAAAGAATTCGCCAGATATATATTTTCAATGTTAATAATATACCGAGCATTGCTATTTAAACCAATTTTAATATATGTAGAATATTAATAAACAGACTGGCATACACCTGGGGATTTATTTAAAAATAGTTATTGTAGACCACAAGTGGCATTAAAATATCTCGAGCTCCTCCGTGCTTCGGAAGGCACGTTAAGCCGTTGGTCCCGGCTGTCATCGTTGATGGCAGTCGTTAAGCTATGTCAGATGCCTTAAGGCAGCTTGAAAAATCTGATACCAGTGTTGGCCACTTACACACACGAAAAACAAACAAAAAACTAGGATAGTTACCCCATAAGGATAAAAGACGCTACCATCTACTAGATCAAAAATTTTGCATAGATTGAAACTCTTTCAAGCGTTCAAACTTCAAAAACGTGTCTCACACAGTTTCATATAACGGCATAATTAACATGAGATGAGCTTTATAACTTGGGAATCAGAAGTCATTGAACTCACTAAAACGTCGTCTATTATAACTTTGGGGTAACTCGCGAGAGATGTATTAAGTAAGCGACTAAGCGTGTGTACGCGACTTAAGGTATTAGCAGTCGTTACCAACAACTTAGCCGTAATAGGAGCTATATGACGCATGCAGCTGAAGATGCCTTTAGGTCGAAGGTATCTGTGTAACGTGAATATTAATTATAACAATATGGCTACGAAATGCAGACCCTAACAATAATTGAGTTGGGGTTACAACTATATACTATTAAAAATGTGAAAGTGAATTTGTGAATTTACACTAATTTTTAATTTTAGTAAAATACCGAGCATTACAATGCTATTTAAACCAATTTTAAAGTATGTAGAATTATAATAAACAAACAGGCATACGTCTGGGAGTTTATTAAACAAAAACTTACATATATTTTTTCAGGCAAATATTTTTTACATTTTTATTTTACATAATTATAGTCTCTGAACTACGATTCTGTTTACCCCGTACGGATAAATGACACTGCCGTCACCTAGATCAAAAATTTTACATAGATTGAAACTCTTTCAAGCTTTGTAACTTCAAAAATGTCTCAGACACAGTTTCATATAACGGTATAATTAACATGAGATGAGCTTCATAACTTGGGAATCAGAAGTCATTGAACTCACTAAAACGTCGTCTATTATAACTTTGGGGTAGCTCGCGAGAGATGTATTAAGTAAGCGACTAAGCGTGTGTACGCGACTTAAGGTATTAGCAGTCATTACCAACAACTTAGCTGTAATAGGAGCTACATGACGCATGCAGCTGAAGATGCCTTTAGGTCGAAGGTATCTGTGTAACGTGAATATTAATTATAACAATATGGCTACGAAATGTTTATGACCCTAACAATAATTGAGTTGGGGTTACAACTATATACTATTAAAAATGTGAAAGTGAGTTTGTGAATTTACACTAATTTTTAGTTTTAGTAAAATACCGAGCATAATAATGCTATTTAAACCAATTTTAAAGTATGTAGAATTATAATAAACAAACAGGCATACGTCTGGGGGTTTATTAAACAAAAATTTACATTTATTTTTTCAGGCAAATATTTTTTACATTTTTATTTTACATAATTATAGTCTCTGAACTACGATTCTGTTTACCCCGTACGGATAAATGACACTGCCGTCACCTAGATCAAAAATTTTACATAGATTGAAACTCTTTCAAGCTTTGTAACTTCAAAAATGTCTCAGACACAGTTTCATATAACGGTATAATTAACATGAGATGAGCTTCATAACTTGGGAATCAGAAGTCATTGAACTCACTAAAACGTCATCTATTATAACTTTGGGGTAACTCGCGAGAGATATATTAAGTAAGCGACTAAGCGTGTGTACGCGACTTAAAGTATTAGCAGTCGTTACCAACAACTTAGCCGTAATACGAGCTACATGACGCATGCAACTGAAGATGACTTTGAGTCGAAGGTATTTGTGTAAGTAACATAAAGACATTCATTTCTTAATGTTCCTTCTTTTGATTATTAATTAGAACAATATGGCTACCAAATTGTAATCCCAACTGTACTATTATAAAAACGAAAGTGAGTTTGTATATTTGTTTGTTTATTATCTCTTCTCACATTATACATGGCGAAATTTTGATCGTTCTGGACCCTTAAAGGGGTGATTCAGCCCGTTGATATGAACCATTTTTCCTATGGGACCAATGCTGGAAACTCAAATTTTATTTCGACATTTTCATACAAAAGTGTTCAGCCGCCCGGGCAATTTGTATAGGAATGTCGAATTTTTTTTTCGTGTTTACAGAATTTGTCCCATAGGAAAAATTGTTTTTATTGACAGGCTGAATCACCCCTTTAATGGTCCGGAACGATCAAAATTTCGCCATGTATACTGAACCAATCTTCTTGGAATTTGGTATGCACGTTGGTAATGCTTTGTAGAAGGATATAGGCTATACATCACGCGGGTAAAGCCACGGGCAATAGTTAGCTTATTTTTATGAAGGACCAGACTCTACCAAAGCGGAAACAAGACGTGAGGAGAAGAGATGGGTTTTAAACAAAAGTATAATCTAACATTATTCAAATTTTTTTGCTGGATTGTGAGCTCTTTGATTAAACTAAGTCGCCTTAATCCAGATTTTGTGCGCTTTCGTGAAAACTCCATTTATTGCGACTCGAGCTGAGAGCTATCAAATCTTATTTGATCAAAGATTTTTTTTATATTACTAGGATATATTTGTCAATTATATAGTCAAAGAAAAGTCGTAAAAAGGAAAACTTCGGAAACAAAATAAATCGAACTGTATATAATAGTATATTATACAGTAATTGAATAAAAGATCAAAATCATGAGCAAGCGAAGGAGTCCAACGACTGAATCATACTAGTAAGGAGCGATTCATGATCATGATCAAGAGCGTAGCGCGTGATTCAAGTGAGAATCCTCAGTCCTCCTCATACGCGAGTGATTCATGGCACTTAATATAAGTCCGTGTAATTTAAGAGTTGCATACATTATATTATACCGAAAACTGAATATTATAGCGAAAATGGAAATTATAATATTAAATGCAAAACCGGAAATTAACGCGAAACATACAGTTTTTCTTTAGACGTTTCAGCCAGGTTGTACCGACCGTGGTCACACGATATTTCTGGGCACATTGATTTGTGCGAAAGTTTAAAAGTAGTTGGACATTATAATGTCGAGTATACTTTGCACAAGGTGGTATGTCAATGAGATGGAGGTCAAATATATGCTTTTGTTAACACTGTTTTCAGTAAATATAATAAACATTTAGAGAGGGAATGGTATGAAAATATATAGTCTCATTACTAGAATTTATATAAATAAGAAATTAGTTCAATGCTACGAGATAATTTCTAGTGAATTTCCTTCCGAAGGAATAAAACAAAATCCAATGTTTCTTTTGACAGTTCGCTTCGTTTCATGATTTACATTTTACGCTGGACTGTGAGCTGTTTGATTAAACTGAGTCGACCTAATCCAGCGACTTGAGCGCTGCCTTGAGATCTTCTTTTATTGCAACTTAGGGTTAACAAATCTTGATTTGTTTGAGGAATTCCTTTGTATTACTAGGATGTGCTTTAGACTGCAATAGTAATAGGAATTTTCTATAAAAATACTTTAAGATAGAATACATCAAACTATGTACAAAAAATATTAAATTCTGTTTGCAATACTTCAAGAAGTTGATGTCGGTACAAAATTCAAAAACCAGTGTTTCTTCCAACAGTTCGTTGTGGTCCGTGATTAAAGTTTATTAAATACTAAATAAATAAATATATATACGGACAAATCACACAGATAGAGCTAGCCCCAAAGTAAGTTCTAATGAAAGACTTGTGTTATGGGATACTAACTCAACGATACTATATTTTATAACAAATACATATATAGATAAACATCCAAGACCCTTATTGCTGGATTGTGGGCTGTTTTGATTAATTGTGATGTCTTAATCTCTTAAAGATCTTTTTATTGCGAGCTAAACTCCAAAATATCAAATCTTTATTCGATTGTATTTTATGGTTTTTGTAAGATTTGTCTACTATTGCAATAGCATATCATATTTCACTGATAATAGTCCGATACATTGGAAATAAAAATATTATAAATAAGGTTTTAGCTTTGTTCGACTAGGTACACTTAATATTGAAAATTCTTTACTTTCTTAGTGGACTTTAAAATACCAGAAAAATGTTTAAAACTGAAAAAAATCTTAAATCCTAAAAGAGTTAAACAAGTAGTTCTTGTGATAGCTACAGAATAAATTTAGCTTCTGTCAATGATTAACGTTTAATTCTGAATTGTGAGCTGTTTGCTTTTAACTGCGACGTTTAATCCGGTGACTTCAGTGCGCTGTTGGGAGAGCTCTTTTTATTGCGAGCTGAGCTGCGTGGTATCAAATCTTGATTTGATTAAGTAATTTTATAGCTTTTGTAAGATTTTTCATTTAATAGCTACAGTATAACATATTTTACAAATAAAATACAAAAACATCGGGAACAACAATACTATACTTTATAAGTAAGGTTAAAGCTTCGGTCGACTAGGTACACTAAATATTAAAAATCCTTAATTTTCTTACTTGACTTTAAGAAAACATGAAAATAGTTTAACACTATTAAGATCTCAAAACATTTTAAACAAGTAATTCTTTTGACAGTTGCAGTATAAATTTAGCTTTTGTTAACGTTTAATTCTGGATTGTGAGAGAATAGATAAACACCTAGTCATCATCATCATTTCGTGTAGGTGACACGGTCAGTCGACCATACACACCCTGGTGTCAGAGTTCTGCGGAACCACCTCTCGGTCTCTGACGTGGTTCCTTTAACGACTACCAGATGGCAGCCGGGACCACCGGCTTAACGTTCTTTTCGAAGCACGGAATCATCTTTCTTATCAGACAATCAGGTGATTCATGCTTGCTATGTCCTAACCAAACTGGAAACACCTAGTAAAAATCTAAGGAATATTTTTTCACACAAGAGTGAAACAGACATCCACAGATTAAAAATTAGGCTTACGCTTAGGTCCATGATTAATAGTTTTTGCCAAATTGTGTGAAGACTTCTGTACTATCGCAAGAGTTTCTTTTATTGCCAGCCGAGCGCAATGTTATTAAATCTTGTTTTGATTAATTTCATAGTTTTACTAGGATTTGAAATAACGGTAAGTAGCATTTCAGAAATATTTTTAAAATAAGTATTGAACTGCAAAAAAATACTTTAGGTACTTGGCAGTCGAGCTGAAAACGCCAGAAAAGCTTTAAAACTTTTTCAAAATCTTTCTCTCAAAGGAGCAAAACCTAGACCTAGCTCGACTTTAGCTCGACAGTTAAAGGTGAAATAAGAATTTTGCTTCGGTCCATGATTAATATTTTTCAGTGGATTATGATGCATTCGGATTAAATGAGCCTGTACTGTCGCAAGAACTTCTTTCATGGCGAATCGGGCTAAATACTAACAAATCTTGATTTGATTAAAAGCTAATCAAGATTTGTTTACTTTGTTTAACTGGGATTGAGAATAACGAATAAAATAGTAGTTTGCTTCAAAAATAAGACATATTCAAACGAATAAAAAAATATTAAAATTCTTACAATATTTGGTACTTGCGTTAGAATGTAAGCAAAGAGCGTTAGAGTTTATTTTTTTTATTATTGACGAGCTCCGTGGCGCAGCGGTCAACACGCCTGCCTGCGACACGGATGGTCCCGGGTTCGATTCCCGGTCAGGTCAAGATGGAAAATGATCTTTTTCAGATTGACCTGGGTCTTGGATGTTTATCTATATAAGTATTAATTATAAAATATAGTATCGTTGAGTTAGTGTCCCATAACACAAGTCTCGAACTTACTTTGGGGCTAGCTCAATCTGTGTGATTTGTCCGTATATATTTATTTATTTATTTTGAAAACCTTTTACTTGAAGGAGCGTAAATAAGAACTAAATAGTGAGCTTTCGACAGCTACAGTTTGAATAAAGCTTCGCTTCGGTCCATGATTAACATTTTTCGCTGGATTGTGAGATATTTGGATTAAACTGAAACTTCTGCGCTGTCGCGAGAACTTCTTTTATTGCCAGTCGAGCGCAGGGTTATCAAATCTTCTTTTGATTAAGGAATTTCACGGTTTTAATACGATTCTTTCAGCATTGCTATTGTAATAGAAATTTTGTAAATAATCCTTCCTGATACAATCCTTTGTTTGTTTCTCTTATTTATTTATTTTTAGATTAAACTGAAACTTCTGCGCTGTCGCGAGAACTTCTTTTATTGCCAATTGAGCGCAGGGTTATCAAATCTTCTTTTGATAAAGGAATTTCACAATTTTAATACGATTCTTTGAGCATTTATTTTATTTAATAATCCTTCCTGACACGACCTTTCTTTTCCTCTCTCTCTCTCTCTCTCTCTCTCTATATATATATATATATATATATATATATATATATATATATATATATATATATATATATATATATATATACATATCTTCCTGTCCTCCTCTCTCTTATCTGATCATTTTCCGTCGTTTCCTCAGCTATAATGCGTAGGAACCTGGGGTCTACTATTTTGTCGGACTTCATGCCGTACATGGTATGACGAAATTTTTGATGTAGACAAGAGCGCAAGATAATAATACCCAAAGGCCAGTTAAGTATTTAAATAAAATTATTTTAATACGGTTTTTATCGCGTTTATTACATTATTTATACACATAACGTTTCGAGAACTTTACAGTGTTCGTGGTCGCAGGTAGACTAAGTTGACATTTGTCTAGTATTTTATAAGAAATGCAAAATCTACCGCCTAAAATATTTATTGATAACGTTCCGGATGTACGCAGTATTGGCTCACGGTGTCTGAAGGTCTTGCAGTCTTCTGCTTAGCTTGAGATTTGATTAAATTGATGACTGGATCCCAAGCTGGTGGTAACTGCCATCCATCCTCTCGCTCGCAAACCGATTTTACTCGTTGAAGCTCCTCCTTGAGGTGGTGGGTGTCACAGATGCCATGTGCTCTCTGAAACAAAGATTTACCAACGGTAGCCAACTGACATTGATGATGATGGGATTTGCCATTGAGATATTTGTCGTTATGGGTAGGCTTTCTATACACAGTATGACTAATAGTATTATCAGGATTTCTTATTATTAAAATGTCAAGAAAAGCTAATGAATTGTTTGTCTCAGTTTCTTAGGTGAATTAAATTCACCTTAGAAACTGAGACAAACAAAGTTTCAGAGAGCACATAGCATCTGTGACACCCACCACCTCAAGGAGGAGCTTCAACGAGTAAAATCGGTTTTAAGAAGCAACAACCTCAACCTCCCAAAAACACATCACAGAAGCCGCCCAAAGCCTCACACAGTTGATCGTTTTCCTGCCATCTTACCAAAATTGGTAATATACTTAAGCGTGCTTCAATCAAGACCTACTACAAGCCGCACAAGAAAATAAACCAACTTTTAAGACCTGTCAAATCTAATATCCCGTTACAAGATGCTGGAGTTTATAAAATTGACTGTGAGTGTGGTTTATCATACATTGGGCAAATAACGAGAAGCATCGGTACCCGTATAAAAGAACATATTGCTGACATGAAGCATAGGCGCTCAACGAAGTCTGCAGTCTGTGAACATGCCATAGACAAACCCAACCATTATATGCGTTTTGATAATCCTCAAGTCCTTGCAAAAGAAAACAGATACATTCCAAGAATGCTTCGTGAGGCTATTGAAATTAAAAAACATCCTAATTTCAATAGAGAGGATGGTTGGCAGTTACCACCAGCTTGGGATCCAGTCATCAATTTAATCAAATCTCAAGCTAAGCAGAAGACTGCAAGACCTTCAGACACTACAGCCAATACTGCGTACATCCGGAACGTTATCAATAAATATTTTAGGCGGTAGATTTTGCAGTTCTTATAAAATACTAGACCAATGTCAACTTAGTCTACCTGCGACCAGGAACACTGTAAAGTGCTCGAAACGTTAGGTGTATAAATAATGTAATAAACGCGATAAAAACCGTATTAAAATAATTTTATTTAAATGTGTAACAATCGCGAAAACATAAGGCCAGTTAAGTGTTTTGGTGAGAATATAGATGGAAAATGAAATCAAAATAGTAATTGGTTGCTAGCCACATCGCCTATTGACATGATCCCTTACTTTCGCACATAACCTCAAGTTTCTTATATTTGAGAAGGTTTTTAATTTATTACATTCCGACCTGACGTAAGCCTGGTAATTCCTAAGCCACAATCATTTTCACAGTGTAGGCTGACAGTAATTCCTTCAGCTCCTAAATTACTTCAGTCTAGACTAGTACCAGCCTAATCTAATTTCTGCGCTAGTAATTCTGCGGTTCATAATGGTAAATTATTTGAATGATGTCTATTCAACTGCTCAGATCTGCAAAAAAAAAGAAATCTGTGAAATGAAGGTTTTATTTAATATCCTAGATATTTCATGTTTATTTGGGAGAAAAGAAAAAAACAGTGTCAGTATATAACAGATCTCTTCCTTCATCGTAAAAGCCGGCTAAGCAATGGTCAAATGTCTCAGGAATCATCATAGGCAATGTCGATAGTCATCTAACACTTTTGGTTCCATTTAACGCCTAGGTACAGGCTATAATATCACGCTTTACTTGGCCTTTGTCTTATGATCCGGACTAGGACTAAAGGATGAATACATGATTTGATTACACGTTTGTACCTATGTATGTATATATTTTGTCATAAGTTGTTTGAAGTAGTGATATGAAGTGAAAGTATTTATGTACCATATAGATAGTTGTTTGGGACGATTCATAAGTACGGTAATCTTAGACTTACGAACTGTCCAAGATTTGACGAGAAGGCTTTGTCTTGCCTGGGAACGCATATTTTAAAATTAACATTTACATTTGTTTAATGTAATCTATTTTGGTGACATACTGATAGTAGGCCCACCTATTGGATCCCATTACAACAAACACACAAAATTTCATCCAAATCGGTCCAGCAGGAGGAGTTTTATTTATTTCAACATTTTTCTGTAATATAATTGTTTATATATTTATGTAATAAAATTAAATAAATATATATATAATAATATATAAATAAAACCATGAAACTTGTCGGATTTAGAATGCACTTGGACTGAAAGTAAGGTATATGAGGTAATAATAATCATTACTAGATACATAGCTTGCTGTGCTCAAACACCAGTTCATTATCACATAAATATACGTTAACCGTTAAACCAATTCGGCGTTTCCGGGAAAATTAATATTTCTATCTTGCTTGCTATTTGAAAGATAAATGGTGCATTTTTCATACATGTGGCTACAAATAGGTAGGTAGTTACAAACAGCGATACATCACCCAGATCACGAGCGGGCAGTTCTTACGAGAGGTCGCGGAGTTCAGCCCAATTTATTTTATTTCAGCCACATAAGTGGCGGCACGCGTGACGCGACTGCTGGCGACGTGGTTGCTTCACCTGACTGAACAAATAAGTTTCACTTTTTAACTTTTAATACAGTACTTAAAGAAAAGAAATTAAATAGTATGCCGTAAATAATATAGTTAGCCACAAAAATAGCATTAAATCATTTGATTAGCATCCAAAGATTTTGTTTGCAATATAAAACAATCTGGAAGCAACCCTTGTTTCACATACAATCTTGGTAATGTTCTTTTTTAAACTATCGCGCTTTAAAATAATTTATGTATACATTCAGCACTAAGCATGAATCTTTTATTTATTTCTTCCCGTAGTCGTTTCAATTGTTAGGGCAACTGTGTCTACTACCACAAGAAGACATCGCAGTACTTTCTGCAACTTAGATGGCTATAACTCCATTGAAACGTCTGCGGAAACAAATAAATAAAAGGTTGGTGCTAAGTCCTTTGTAAATAAACTTGTTTGCTTGCTATTTGATAGATAAAGTGTGCATTTTTCATACAAGTGGCTACAAATAGGTAGTAACGAGTGGCGATACATCACTCCGATCACGAGCGGGCAGTTCTTACGAGAGGTCGCGGAGTTCAGCCCAATTTATTTTATTTCAGCCACATAAGTGGCAGTACACGTGACGCGACTGCCGTCGAAGCGTTTGCTTCACCCTGACTGAACTAATAAGTTTCACTTTTTAACTTTTAATACAGTACTTAAAGAAAAGAAATGAAATAGTATGCCGTAAATAATATAGTTAGCCACATGAGACGAAAAATTTTTCTGGTAGCAACCCTTGTTTCACATACAATCTTGGTAATGTTCTTTTTTAAACCATCGCGCTTTAAAATAATTTATGTATACAAACAGCACTAAGCATGAATCTTTTATTTATTTCTTCCCGCAGTCGTTTCAATGGTTAGGGCAACTGTGTCTACTACCAAAAGATGACATCGCTGTACTTTCTGCGACTTAGATGGCTATAACTCCATTGAAACGTCAGCGGAAACAAATAAATAAAAGGTTGGTGCTAAGTCCTTTGTAAATAAACTTGCTTGCTTGCTATTTGATAGATAAAGTGTGCATTTTTCATACAAGTGGCTACAAATAGGTAGTAACGAGCAGCGATACATCACTCGGATCACGAGCGGGCAGTTTTTACAAGAGGTCGCAGAGTTCAGCCCAATTTATTTTATTTCAGCCACATAAGTGGCGGTACGCGCGACGCGACTGCCGGCGACGTGGTCGCCTCGCCTCACCTGACTAGAAAAAATAAGTGCTATTTTTTGTATGCATTGAATAGGCTCCGAAACTTTTGGACATATTTTCACAATTCATTCACCTATTAAAAGCTAATTTATATGCAAGTGACATAGGCTATAATTTACGCGTATGAAGTCGCGAGAAAATTGCTACATACATACATACATACTATCACGTCTTTCTCCCTTGTCTTGTAGGGTAAACAGAGCCCATGTCTGTAAAACTTTACGTCACGTTTAGCATATTGGTGGGCTTGTAGTGAGAACGGTAACAATAGTGATGGGTTGTTAGCCGCATCGCCATTAATATGATTCCTGAGGCCCAATTCCTCGGCTTTGCGAGAAGGAAAGCAGCTGGTACATTCTACGTTTCTTCTTCATCCTCAACGACCTATCCTGTTGTTCCGGCTATGGCATCGGGTACGCGCAACCGGCCGCCCGAGCTGCTTCTTTCTCATTTCAAATACCTTTAATCCGTTCCTCCAGTCCAACTAACTCCTACCCTTCCTTCGCTTAAAAACTGTTTCGATGGGCAGCAGCGTCGAAACTGATATAAGTCAAACAAACTGCGCTCACCAACCTGTATGCCAAGCGTGGAGAGTATGGAAAAAGGTAATGATATATATCTTTGGGCGAGACCTATGTCCAACTCTGAACTTCTAACGGCTGGAATGATGATTTATATTTTACTAGCTGTCACCCGCGGTTTCGCCCACGTATTATATATAGCCTATGTCCTTCTCGGTACCCTAATTTATGTGCATGCAAAATTTTATGATGATCGGTTTAGTAGGTTGGGCGTGAAAGCGTAACAAACAAATAAACAAACAAACTCACTTTCGCATTTATAATATTAGTTAGGATTAGGATTGATATTTACACCATCTGATGGATACTGCATGCCGTGTGGTTCCCGGCAGAGAAGAATAGGACCACTCTAAATCTTCCCGTGGATGTCGTAAAAGGCGACTAAGGAAACTCAAGCTAAACAAAGCTTATAAACATCAAAGAGACATCTTCAACCCGTCTGGCCAGCGTGGAGAGTGTAGGCCAAATCCTCTGACTGCTCTGGCAGTACAGAGAGGGTCGTGCTCCTGCAGTGGAGACTAATAAAGACCTGATGATGATGATAATGATGGATACTGCAATCGCGAAAATGATTGATTCTTCTAATTATACTTGGTTCGACAATACATTGAACGTAATTATTTTTCTATTAGCAAGATTGATGAACAAACTTATTGCAACTTAATTGTTTTTAGACACGAGTCGGGTTAGAATTAAATTTTATGTAAATTAGAGGCACCATCCGTCCGACAAATTTATATCGATGTTTAATTAATTAAATCGTCTAGTTTACCACAGCAATGTTTTTACGTTAATTATATTTTTTACAAATGAATACGACACAGAAATTGATTAATTTGTGCGTAAAGAATACCCAGCATTGATCCTAACACAATCACAGAAATTTATTTTTTAATTTTAATATTAAGAGTCGCCTGGAAACGCATGTCTCCATACAAACGGAAAAAGGGAATAGTGGCAATATTTGATAATTTTGGAGTAAAATTAAGTATTTAATCTAATAATCTCATTATAATCTACGTACGTTACTATACAGCTTGGTTAAAATACCATTGGTTTGAGAATTACAAGCCTTTTTAAATTTCTATGGAAATCTTGAGAGGCGTATAATTCTCAAACTATTCAACCAAACTTTATAGTAACGTACGTAGATTATAATGAGATTAATTGATTGGATGCTTAATTTTACTTCAAAATTATCAAATATAGCCACAATTCCCTTTTTCCGTTTGTATGAAGACATGCGCGTCCAGGCGAACCTTAAGTTAGCTGGCTACAGAAGCACTAGCGCCATTACACGTGTGCTTTCCCTAGGCTGTTTCATTATTGCCCCATAGGTGACTTTAATAACAACTAGGTACATGGGCGAAATAGAATGAGCCAAAAATCTGAAATTTTGGTTGTAATGTGTCTTTTTCGTCCCTATTCAATATGAAATAATAGTAGATTGTTGCACTGAGCAGAAAGTAAGTTATTGCTGCACGAGTGTTTATTTGAAGCCCGAGCGCCAGCGAGGGCTCTAAAAAGCACGAGTGCAATATAACTTAATTAATGCGAGGTGCATAATCTGCTTTTCTTTCAACTACTGCAATAAAAGTAGGTGTAAAATAAATCTGAAGACAAATTACAAAAGTTAGAAACTTGTTGTTACTTACATTGCCGCCTTTTTTTCTTTATGGCCAGTATTTTTTTTAGGCTAGGTTAGTACACACGTCCCTTTGTAAACTCCATACGGACGTTAAGTTTGCCAACCTTTTTTTATGACATGTGACAACAATCGTCCCGCGATTTAAAAAAAATCTAAACAGTGCAGTAAAGGATTTCCATACATTCTTGCTGCTCTAGTGCAGCAAAGTTCCGCTTTGTGCTGTAAAAGTAGTTCAGTTACTGTTATGATAGAATTGCAGCGTAGTTGGAAGAAAATATTTTTTATTCAAATTTTGGATCTCATGTATCACTTTTTGAACGTCATTTTTTATTTCCTGTTATTTATTTTATACTAGCTGTTACCCGCGGCTTCGCCTGCGTAATTTATAGCCTATGTCCTTCTCGGTACCCTAACGTATGTGTATGCAAAATTTCATGATGATCGGTTCAGTGGATACGGCATGAAAGCGTAACAAACAAACTCATTTACGCATTTATAATTATTAGTTGGGATAGTTGGGATAGTCGGGATTGGGATTGGGTTAATTTGCAAAATTGAAAAACTACTAGCGTTTCGGAAAGTGAAAATTCGTCGCTAGACATCCATAATTTTAACAACAAATCTACTTATGTACTCCTCCACTGTAATGAAGGTAGAGAAGTCAGCTTATGACGTTGCACCACGTGCAAGTAGCACTTTGGCAGGTTTTAAGCTGGTTTGTACGAGTATGTGAGTTGTCAGTCTATCAGTGAGTCTGATAGAGTCTGATGAGAAGAGAGCCGCTAATGTAGATCCTACTGAATAACTTTAGGTAGATTATGAATAAGAATAGCCATACATCGAATGATGTTTCAAAACCCAGGATCAGCAAAGCTCTATGTTTTTCTTTTCTCCTCCTTCTCTTCGAGCTCCGTGGCGCAGCGGTCAACACGCCTGCCTGCGACACGGATGGTCCCGGGTTCGATCCCCGGTCAGGTCAAGATGGAAAATGATATTTTTCAGATTGACCTGGGTCTTGGATGTTTATCTATATATGTATTTGTAATAAAATATAGTATCGTTGAGTTAGTATCCTATAACACAAGTCTCGAACTTACTTTGGGGCTAGCTCAATCTGTGTGAAAAAAAAACTTAGCATGGAAGAAACTATATGACTTATTTTAAACAGCATGTAACTTAACCCTCAACATATCCTTAAAAGCGTGACTCAGACCGTCAATATGAACAACTTTTTGCTTTGGGATCAATACTGGGAACTCAAAAAAACATTTCAACATTTCGTACAAAAGTGTTCAGCCGCCCGGGCAATTAGTACTGTAAATTAAAAAAACAACGGGTTGCACTCCGGGAGTGCGGGCAGAAGTAAAAACTTTTATACTATCGCTCATAATTTAATACCTTTCCAATCAGCAGTCTCCATCCATGGATGTGCGTAGCACGCCGTAACACAAACACACACATACGCGCCAGCTACCTGCGACATCTTATGAATTTTCCTCGTGACGAATCTGTCGGTCACTCTCGAGTTTAACATTTTTTTCCTGGTACAAAAGGAACACAGCGCCGCTAAAGAAGTTTTCAATTCAAAATAAAATAGAGTTCCCAGCATTGATCCCATAAATAGGTAATATATAATATAATCATAGGTAAAAATGTTCTAATGGACAGCCTGAGTCACCCATTTGAGGGAATGTCTTGGGTCAAGTTACATACTATATGAATAAATGGAGTATGGTCATCAGGTCTTTTTTAGTCTCCGCTGCAGGAGTATGACCCTCTCTGTACTACCAGAGCCATATATTAGCCAGAGCAGTCAGAGGATTTGGCCTACACTCTCCCCGCTGGCCAGACGGGTTGGAGGTATCTTTGATATTACCAAGCTTTGTTTAGCTTATGTTCCCTAAGTCGCCTTCTACGACATCCACGGGAAGACTTGGTGTGGTCCTATTCTACTCCGCCGGAAACCACACGGCACAATAAATGTTATATGACAAGGGCAATCTCAAAATAATTCCAAACAGAAAGGTCAGGCGGCAGATGTCCCGAAGTTTAGAGAAAGGTCTTCAAATGTGTTTCGAATAGCCACATGTACATGAAACCCAAACGGAAGTCAAGTAAACGTTTAATCTTTGGGGCGAAGGTTTGGTAGCTTCAGAACCATAAGTCACTCAAATCTAAATAACACATAGTTATCTTTACTAACATTACTTGCAGATAAATAAAAAAACTTACCAAGAATATTAACGCATTTTCTCGAACTAGATATGAAGAAAATATTGTTAAATAATCCAAATATAAATAGCATCGCATCTTATCTTAATTTTTTTTTTATAACTTATAATATAGACGTACGTCAATGTGCACTGATTTATGAGTATTATTTATTCTATTACAATTTCCGGATGGCTCATTCATTAAATAACATAAGAATAAGAATAAATTATAATTATAATTATAATATAGGCTTCATACATTGACAAAGTTGCGGGCAAAATCTAAAATACAATATTTAAAGGGGAAAATGGAAGGTTAACTCAAATAAACACAGGGTCAATTTTGATTGCTAGGGACTTAAAAAAAATTATCAATATAATATGTGTGTCCCTCTGTACACATATATTATCTATGAAATCATAAAAGGAGCCATCCAGAAAGATGACATTTTTTTTTAATCTATGGATCCATCTGTTCCGTCCCATTAGGAATAAAAATATTACCTTTGAAACAATACGTAAGAAAAACTAACAAAACAAAACAAATCCCTAACCATATTTAACGAATCATAAACGAACGAACATTACTTAATAGTTCATTCCTAAACATATTGAAGAGGCAATGTACGATGAAATTACTCAATTTGTATCTCATATAGACTTTCCGCAGTTTTCCCGATCAAATTTAACGTTAATAATGATCCATTTTGTGATAAGGCCACCATTTGTACGATATCTTTTTTGTATATAATTATAATGTATGTTTTCAGTTTTGTGCAAAAAAAGATTTTTAAACAAACCAAAAAACATTCGGTAAGGCACGACTGAGTTATAAAAATATAATGATAGTACAAATTTTCCCGTGATCTCCTTCACCTATTTATATTTTTCGCAAATAAACCAGCTTTTTATAGGTGAAAGAATTTCAAAAATCGGTCCAGTAGTCTCGGAGTTTATTCAATATAAACGAATAATCAAATCTTTATTATATTACACTATTACATACATATTACACCTAACACTTTTTTACACTATGGAGTGTAATGTTTCCAATATTTATGAATATTATGTATGAAAGTAAATAAATATGTACTGATGTGTAAGAATTTTCTTTATTGCACCGTAACTTCTTAATGCCCCTTTTTGTAATATCTTCTATTATAATAGAGAGAGCTTGCTAGCACTTATCAGTGCTCTATGAACTTAAGTTGAGAACGACAACCTTAACCTATAAATGATTATAGTAATTTTCTCACAAGAAGACCAAAATCCTAACTTCCTAACTAATATTATAAATGCGAAAGTGAGTTTGTTTGTTACGCTTTCACGCCTTATCTACTGAACCGATCATCATGAAATTTGCATACACATAGTTTAGGGTACTGAGAAGGACATAAGCTATATCACGCGGCTGAAGCCGTGGGTAACAACTAGTAAGATATACAATCAAAATAAGGTACAAAAATTACCGAATACTCACATAATAGGTTAAGTAAGTAAAAATACAAGCTAAACAAAGCTTATTAACATCCAAGAGACCTCTCCAACCCGTCTGGCCAGCCTGGAGAGTGTAGGCCAAATCCTCTAACTACTCAGGCTAGTATATGGCTCTAGTAGTACAGAGAGGGTCGTGCTCCTGCAGTGGAGACTAGAAAGACCTGATAATGATGATGATGATGAGGTTAAGTAGATACGAAAACCAGCATAAAACCGTCTGAAACTTCCGTTATCCGCGGCATAATCAAACCGGGTACTTTTTCGCTAGTGTCAGGTCTAATTCAGCATTGGCGTGACTCTTGACAAACTTTAGAAGTGAAATCCATTATCGGACGAGCCATTGATTGTCCCCCAAAGATGAGCCATAGTTTTTCTGTACTTTCACAGAAAATCGACGTTTGTTTAGTAGCTTTACCGTTGCTATGTTTCGTTCAGTGAGTGAGAGAGCAAGAGGCCCATCCTCTCTTCCTTCCGGGAGAGAAATATTATATTAATATCTGGCAATGCTCTTGTCATACCCTTGGTGTTGCAGGTACTTTTTTGCTAGTGTCAGGTCTAATTCAGCATTGGCGTGACTCTTGACAAACTTTAGAAGTGAAATCCATTATCGGACGTGGCATTAATTGCGCACCAAAGATGAACCATAGTTGTTTTATATTTGCTTCTTTAAACATAAAACTGGCTTGTCTGCTTACTCAGTAAGACTTTTGAAATTAAACTGGCTTCTATTTAATAGCATAATATGTTATGTCTTCTGAATTACTAAGTCAGCTACTATCAATTTGCTTCTAAAAAATACTATCTTAGCCACTATTTATCTTTATTTAGCATCGGGAATAGAAAAGCTCGCTTATATTACTCGCTCGCTCCTGCTTTGGTCATAAGGAACTTTACCTACTGTCTGTGGTCAATTTGTTTTTGGTATATTGAGGGTTTTGTTCTCAGGTAGGGACCCGTGGCATTTAAAAAAAAAGCAAATTCATGTTTTAGAAGCCTTCTTATTTTTCTATGGCTGAATCATAAAATCCTAGCTTAACTAGATTTTTCATCATCAGAGGTTGGTTCCCCGTGGGTATACACGGGAACCAACCTCTGATGATGAAAAATCTATGGCTTGACTTATAATTCCTCGACTTTTTCGAGTAATATAATACATTTTATAAATTAAAAACCCGGCTACCATTTTAAGAACCACGTTAAGGACACTTAAGGTTTTTGGAAGGAAACTAGTGATACGATATTTTTTTTTGCCAGAAGAATAAAGCTTTAAAAGGCATACATCCCCCGAATAAAGATATTACAAAACAGGGTGATCTGTCTATTAATCAAATGCTTATATCTGGAGTATAAAATATTCTTTCACCTCTAAAATAAGTACCTAATTATGATGACAACGTTTGTAAGTTTTGTTTTAATCAGTGTACATTATTACTTAAATTTTGTCCCCTCAAAATATTTTGTTATTTTGTTGAGTTTTACCAAGTCTGACTCTAGGCCTGCAGGAGTCCAGTATTCAATTTCAAGTCATTGTAACTTTGTTGAGATGTTTTTGCGTTCCTTTTTATTTCAATTGGTCAATAAATTAAACGAATTAATTGTCATTAATTCGTTGCTAAAAGTTTTTTCTTATAATGTAACTTTTTACTATTTTCATAAGTATTTTTAAAAACAGAGTGAAGACAAAGCTAAGGACACTTTGTTTTGTTATCTCGACTACACTCTTTTTGCGTTCTCTTCGTCCTCTGGACTAAGTTCTTAATCTTACGTAGTACAAAGCATATCTTTTCCTTTTCGCGTCTGTACCATCATTGGTTAAATCTAAAGTTAGCCGCACTCACACGGACGGATTCGCTTCCATTTGAAATTCTTATTAGCGCCAAATCGGAGCTCCAAATCGCATGGCTGGTAATTCCACAAATTCTGCTGACAATTTGCTTATAATGAGACCCTAGGGTTTTAGGTTTGGTAAGCACTTAAGATTTCTTTTGGTTACACAAAATCACTTACGTAGGCTAAGGCTGAAAATATGATTATCTAGCTACGGCTACGAGACTTACTGATTAATGCGAGTTTTGCCTATTTCAACTGATTTGCAGTCGTGGTTGGAACCACGGTACGGTACTGTAATACCAAACAATTGTTATGTATGAAACGCTAGTGGCCAGGCCGCCTCATACACAACAACTGGACATGGAGCAGTGAACTGTATGTAACATTCGAACACGGCAGCAGAGATCTCAAAACTTAGCACTCGCTCGGTTACTGGGTCCAAAGAAAACCACACTGATCTTCCAGTCTTCTTTATTGGCTTTTACTTTTTCGGGTTGCTTCTTCTCTTGAGGTCTTAGCACTTGAACGAATACTGAAAATCTGGTGGTTATGGTACCAAAACTGCCATGGGGACATGATGAATACAATATCACTTAAGTTGTCAGATATTTCATTCTAGTGAAAAGTTTTATCATCAAATGTACTGCTCGAAACCACGCGGATGGCCCTCTTCTGGCTTCATCAGACCAGCTCAATAATACCATAACATTGTACCTATTTGAAGTGTGGTCTCCGGCAGAGTAGAATACCACCACTCCAAGTCTTTTCGTTGATGTCGTAGGAGGCGCCTTAGGAAACACAAGCTAAACAATCCTAATAATGATGATGGTGATGATTGTACCTATCCAAACCAACTGATTGAGAAAGTATACATTCATAAAAAAATCTGCTCAGTCGATTCAAGATTAGTTCTTTAAAATTGAGATCTACAATATTTAATACACACAAGATGAATGCAAGTTAAATAAAAGTGCTAAACACAGCCTCAGAAAGTTTGGAGATTAAAAATACCACTGTTGCAAATTTAAAAGAAAGAAAATCAACATCGCTACTTCCGATCAAGAATAAAATCATCGCAAGACAAAGTTTCTGAAACGCCTTTCAAAGACAAATCATATTTTTGTGAAAATTCTCCCGCGAAGTTGTAATTGACAGCTGATTCTTAAAAGTTGAAGAGTGCTTGATGAAGGCGGGGCGCGAGCGCGTGATCAATCGCTTTGACCTGCCGCCGCCAGCGCTGTCGTGCCCGATCCCCTCCCCATTCCCCTCCGCTTCTCAATGGCTCTCCAACGTACCCGAATGCTTTCTATTCTTAGATGAATGTGATTTTTTTATTTGATTATATCATGTTGTTTGTTTTTATGTGATTTTAGTGGCCAACGCTGATGTTAAGTAGACTATTAAAGCTATCTCAAGGCATAAGATAAAAACGTCGGAAAACCAACATCGCAAACTCCGATCAAGTATAAAAAACATCGCAAGGCAAAGTTTGTGAAACGCCTTTCAAAGACAAATCATATTTTTGTGAAAATTCTCGCGTAAAGTTGTAATTGAGAGCTGATTCTTGAAAGTTGAAGAGTGCTTGATGAGGGTGGGGCGCGAGCGCGTGATCAATCGCTTTGACGTGCCGCCGCCAGCGCTGTCGTGCCCGATCCCCTCCCCATTCCCCTCCACTTCTCAATGGCTCTCCAACGTACCCGAATGCTTTCTATTCTTAGAAGAATGTGATTTTTTTATTTGATCATATCAGGTTGTTTGTTTTTATGTGATTTTAGTGGCCAACGCTGGTGTTAAGTAGACTATTAAAGCTGTCTCAAGGCATAAGATAAAAAAGTCGGAAAACCAACATCGCAAACTCCGATCAAGTATAAAAAACATCGCAAGACAAAGTTTGTGAAACGCCTATCAAAGACAAATCATACTTTTGTGAAAATTCTCGCGCGAAGTTGTAATTGACAGCTGATTCTTAAAAGTTGAAGAGTGCTTGATGAGGGCGGGGCGCGCGCGCGTGATCAATCGCTTTGACGTGCCGCCGCCAGCGCTGTCGTGCCTGATCCCCTCCCCATTCCCCACCACTTCTCAATGGCTCTCCAACGGTTTCATTCTTGGATGAATGTAAAATCTTTTTGATTTGATATTTTTGTGTTATTTGTTTTGATGTGATATTAATGGACAATACGTTAAAGTAGACTATTGAAGCTGCCTAAAGAAAGATATCTGATTTTAGCTCAACACCTGCTTTCGCAAGATAACAGCCTTAACATAATTGCTCTATTTTAAAATCTAAAAAAGTTCAAAATCATTGATTTGCTTTAAATAGGGTACAATAATAAACATGGTATGGTTTTGCTAAGTTCAGGCCTATTTAGCTATATTAATAGCATGCAATTTTTTTTTGTATCACAAAACTATTATTAATAACAATTTTTAAAGCTAGTGAATAAAATTATGTCCAGTTTAATAAATGTCGAAATGTATTTATATTATTGTTTAGTAGTCATAAATTCATTGATTGTGTAGAAGCACTTGTCAAGAAGCCAATTGTTCAATTTGATCTTAAAGTGATTAAAAGGCAGTTCCCGAATAGACTTTGGAATTTTATTATACATTTTAATTACCATACAATAACAATTTTTCTGCAAACGTGTTGTTTTTTTATGGGTGCGAAGACAATTTTGCTTTTTGTGGCCATAAAAACCTTAAACTTTAAAGCACTATAGTCCAATCAAAAAAAGGAAACCGGTCCCCCTTAACCGGTCTGGCGCATGTAAGCAACTGCGCTAAAGGGTGTCCAAACCCTAAATATTATTTAAACTATCTAAAATCATTTACTTCATTGATTTCGTAGAAAGTTAAGTCAATTCAATTAGTATTAGGATCTTTAGCCGTAGTATTCGTCCATTCAGCTGTTCTAAGAACTTGACTAAGGCTGTGGTTCGCCTTAGCCTTCATTGGATTACGTAGAACGGTGCAGTTTTCTACTGAATAGAGATAATACAAATTTCCTTAGATCAAGTCAGAATTAAGGCAAATGTTTCTTCCTTACACTAAAGATCTAGGCACTATTTTTGCTCGCTAATAGCGAGTCGCTATATCGGTGAATTTTGTTATCCTGTGGATTTCTTTATTTCTGATTTGTTCTCGTAGAGCAACACTGAGTATAGCCCTCTCCATAGGCTGAGGTATTTTGGACGAGAAGAAACTGCGCTGCTTCCCAAACGATGCCCATTCGGATTCGTCGAAAGACCTCGTTCTTGCAGCTAAAACTTCCAATGAGAAATATAGCACTTAGCTGGTTTTTTTGAACATTTTTTCCAAACAAGCAAATAAGATATCTTGTGTACATTTATAAATTCTTATCCTCTGACAGCTCTGGCTATATGTATGATATATAATATACATGGCGAAATTTTAATCGTTCCGGACCATTAAAGGGGTGATTCAGCCTGTCAATATAAACAACTTTTCCTATGGGACAAATGCTGTAAACTCGAAAAAAAATTCGACATGCCTATACAAATTGCCCGGGCGGCTGAACACTTTTGTATGAAAATGTCGAAATAAAATTTGAGTTTCCAGCATTGGTCCCATAGGAAAAATGGTTCATATCGACGGGCTGAATCACCCCTTTAAGGGCCCAGAACGATCATAATTTCGCCATGTATATGGCTTGGGAAGTGCAGAGAGGGTCGTGCTCCTGCAGTGGAGACTTACAAGGACCTGATGATGATGATTATGTACATTTTAATGATCAAACCAAATTTATTACATCCGACTGGTAAATAGGTAACATTATCCCTACAATCTTCAATTTCCCAAGAGACTAGGGAATTATTAACGTTCAAATATAATAGTCCCCCAGCGATCTGCCGTTTTAATTTTCAATCATTCTTTGATCTTTTTTTAGATTTCAAATACAAACTAGCAGTTCATTAAATTTAATTTTGGCAATAAATGTTTTTTTATTTTTAATGATGAAATTATAAATCTTTCGCAACGTTTGAAATGCCTATGAGATCTGCTGCATGATGAGTAAATTTTAAAATATGAATATATCAAAAAATCAACAAAGTGCTAGTTGGACTCGTGCACGGAGGGTTCCGTACCATTATGAACAGCATTAGACTATCGAGCAGAGGGGGGAACACTTACTTCTAACAAAAATTTGCACTTTAAAACTAAATATTTCGGAACGAATCCCTAAATCAAAAAATGATGTTCTCAACCTCACAACATTTTTAAAAACCATAATAACAATACCCAACACGATGGGTTTGTATAGAAAAAAAAATATTACTCCCTCTTTACTAGCATGAGAGCTACCCTAAAAAAAATTTTTTTCAACGATTTTTTCTACCACTTTTTGGCATGAATAATATACATACCCATACCAAATTACAGCTTTCTAGCACTTGTAGTCTCGAGTAAAGCCGCAGACGGACAGACAGACGGACAGACAGACAGACAGACATGGCGAAACTTCCTAGTTTACTACGGAACCCTAAAAATCATGTATAGGTATATATAACGCTCCCGTATATTTCATCCCGCAGGGATGGGTGGCACGTGATCAATTGGCACTGACACGTCGGCCTTTTGTCCCGGAAACAATAAGCGATGCCTTCAAATAGATCCGAAGATAATTCGGAGTGTGCGATGAAAGAAATGCCAGGTCGATCGATTATTGACAGAACTTACTGATTGTATTAAGTTACAAAGACATACATAACGCTTACGCCTCATCAATATTATAGATAATTATATTATAGAAATATTATAGATAATTATATTAAGTATCTATGTAAACAAGTACTTTTAAATTTACTGTTAGTGAGGCGATGTGTAAATTTAGGCTAAGGGTCAGTTCACACCGAAACGCGACGCGACGCGCACTTTTTACACTGTGATAAGATTTTAACCCTTATACGCATAATCAAAACGACCAATTTCGCATCAAAAATTCGCCTCCTCCTCTGGTATCTTGCGGCCACTGTCTATCAAGTTTTTCTAGCAATTTTAGTCTTATAAGTGTGCAAATAAGAGTTAAAATCCTATCACAGTGTAAAAAGTGCGCGTCGCGTCGCGTTTCGGTGTGAACTGACCCTAAGTCCTGAAGAAATAGAGATTATTATATTATTATCAAGATACTAAGTGCTTAATAATCTAAAGTATTTACTTTACAAGATTCCTTTTAAGGCGAAGTGAGTTCACACACTAGCGCCACCCAGCAATTAATTCTATAAGTCCTAAATCATATCAAATTTAAAAATCTAATAGCTGAATCAAGAGAACGAATTATTACCGCCAAAAGTGGCCACTTTTGGCGGTAATAATTCGTTCTCATAATTCATCAAATTAAAAATAGTGAAAACTTGTACCAATAATACTACGAGTACAAGTAATTTACTAGGGCATTCAGCTAGATTTGGGACTTATAAAATTAATTGCTGGGTGGCGCTAGTGTGAACTCACTTCGCCTTAAATGCTTTGAAATTTGCTTTTATCTATACTAATATTATTAAAGAAGAGATTTGATTGTTTCTTTGTTCGTTTGTATTGAATAGCTCTATAACTACTGGACCGATTTTCAAAATTCTTCAACCTATAGAAAGCAATTTTTTCTGCGGTTGACATAAGGTATAATTTAAAAAACGGCCAAGTGTGAGTCAAACTCGCGCAATGAGGGTTCCGTACAATATGCTTCGTGAACACACACACAATGTGCAAAAATGTTTTATTCAATTGACTAGCGCTATCTAGTGGTGTTTTAGTGAACTATTTCCCTAGGTGAACTTATTATAGTGAGTTTTCCACTTTATTTTCAACTGATAGAATTCTTATTATTTTTTCTGTAATCTTCAAGCAATAAACTATATATTGTAATTTTTCCGAAATTTTAGGCCCAGTAGTTTAGGAGATGAGGGGGGGGTGGGGGGGGGGAATGGTCAAATTTTGCCTTCTTTCGTGAATAAAATCTAAAGGAATTGATTTTTTCCCGAACAAAAAGAAAATATTTTTGAGATCCTCATAACAAGCCCTTTCATTTGATATATAACACGGTAAGGTTTGCAAAACTTTTTTTAATATTTTCTATTTGGACCCCCTAAACTGACCCTTATTTAAAAAAAAATATATTTACTTTGCACATCCGTGTTTGGGTCATAGTCACCATCTTACCAAATTTCATTTAATTTGGTTCAGTAGATTCGGAGAAAATCGACTGTGACAGACGGACGGACGGACAGACAGACGCACGAGTGATCCTATAAGGGTTCCGTTTTTCATTTTTTGTACGGAACCCTAAATAAATGTCCACAGCAAAAGCACTGTCAGTGTACGAAGCATACACCTAAACCGTAAACATGAGTGTAGTTCAAAGTTGCGCTTTTTCTGTGAATGTTACTTTATTAGCTGGTACATGTAGCAGACTACTGGGAATTTCGCTTGTACGTTACCACTCGCTGTAATTAATTCGATTTTGTCAAAACTATTAGCTTAACGTAAGAAATTTAAATAAATCTAGCCAAGTGCGTGTCGGATTCGCACACAGGAATTGTTCCGTACCTTTGTACACAATTTTACTTTTGATAAGCACGTTAGCGCACCGGTACCATCCTTGTCGCAGGCAGGCGTGTTGACCGCTGCCCCACGGAGCTCGTCAAAAAGACAAAGTTATATAATTGTGAAATGAAAAATATTTTTCTTTCGATTTTGCTTATGAAAAATAAGAAATAAGAAAGTAAAATAAAAAGTTAAAAGAAGAAATACATGTATCTTATTTGAATAATAATGTTGACTTTTAACTTTTGAAACCAGCCTGGTCGCTTGATTTGGAATTAATACACTTAGAGCAATTGAAAAGGTCTCTAATGTAGCGGCACTCAGTCAAACATGGAACTGCACTTCACTCAATTTTAAATGCGTCGCAAACTGAAACTGCTGAAGAATGCAATAACATCTACAGGTTATAAGTGACTCAATTCAATATCTCTTTCTCTCTCTCTCATCTGAGCGTCTTCTCACAGTTGCATCGGTAACCTCGACAAGTTACTCAATCTAACCTAGTTAAGCCAACACACTACATACAAAAATATATTTATAGTCATTTCGTATATTCATGACATTTTACCTAATATCAAGTAAGTATAATCATTTCATTTTTGATGATTAAGAGAACGAAATATAAAAAAATGGTATTGGAGCTAGTCCTCCAGTGTTAGCTACTACAATACCAAAAAAACACGAAGAAAGTAAACAAACCAACTTGGTGTCTCAATTTGAAATTAATAGACTTAGAGCAATTGGAAAGGTCTCCCGATGCACCGGCACTCAGTCCGACATGGATTTGCACTTCTCTCAATTTAACATGCGCTACGAACCAAACCTACTGGAGATTTGAAGTGACTCAATTCTCTCTCTTTCGCGATTTTATTTGAGTGTTTATGTCACTTGAAATCTTCAATGCTGGTGAATATAAAATTTCTTACCACCATACCTACCACAATACCACAAAAACAGAATAGAGCAGAATAATGATTTAATCTAATATTCTATTTTTAGTTGCAAGTCAATTAAGAAATAAAACAAACCAACTTCGTTGCCTAATTTGAAATTAATACACTTAGCGCAATTGGAAAGGTCTCCCGATGCACCGACACTCAGTCCGACATGGATCTGCACTTCTCCCAATTTAACATGCGCTGCGAACCGAACCTGATGGAGAATGCATGCATTGACACCTACCGTCTTATTATAAAACGAGAACTAACTTTACTTTCTGTTGATTTTTTGGAACTTGTTCCTTGACGCGGTTGCGACTACGAGTGTGTTGACCCAACAAGTAACATTCACGTGTGCTGTGTGTAATTATGTCTTATGTATAGTGAGTACATTACGCAATGTACATGTACATTATAAAATAATTTAATCAGCTATGTCAACATTACAAATTAGTTGATTTGACAAGTGCCTCCCTATAAAAAGTACGACATGTTTCTTTTATGTTTTCGCGATTGTTACACACTGTATACTGCTCAAAACGTTAGGTGTATAAATAATGTAATAAACGCGATAAAAACCGTATTAAAATAATTTTATTTAAAAAGTACGACAGTTAAATGGTCGGCCTCTTTGAGACTACTTCATGTTCTGTTGTTTTTTTAATTTGCTTACTCAATCGTAAACATAAACATGTTCCAAAAATAATGAATGTATAATGATATTGTAAAATGAAAACAGATGAAAAAAAAGAAAAGTAAAAAAGAAAGAAATATAATATAATCATTAATCATACAAAGCCCTTCAGGCGAGTAGGCGACCTATACTGTTGAAAAGAGTTTCTTTCGGCATTTCTTCTCTGCAGTGGTCGGTTCCGAAATGCTAGTAGTCTGTAGCTTTTGAACAATAATTAGTAAATGCATAATACTTAATAAGATAGTTTTAAATGTGATTTGACATGAAAAAGTGCCTGCAAGGGCCTATTTTCTGAATAAACGTTTTGAATCTTTGAATCTTGAATCTTAAAATCCAAATTTTGTTCCGCTTATTTTTAATTTTTGTATATTTTTTTATTTCTCTTGCTATTCCTCCGGATTGATTTTAATTGCAACATCTGATACTTTCAACATTTTTTTTATTGTCTCCTGGAAGAAAACATGCTTATAAATATATTAGCTTATAACCGTTAGTGCGAATATGTTACCATAGTTGTATTAGATACTCGCCTTACCACTAAGAAAAACAATATGCACTTATTTTGTATTGTACAAACACTCGTTATATATAAGTAGAGTTACCCAAATCCGATTTTATGTCTACACAATTTTGAAGATATCACGATCTTGTCTTTATAGGACACAAACATATTCCCAGGCGGTTATCCTGATACCCTTCCCCGCCCAATGTCCTAGGTCGGACTCTCTAGGGAGCCCTTAGGCCCGTTACAAGCCACTTTTATAGGTTGAGTGCTCCTACCCCGAACTGCTGTAAAGTCAGTAGGGCTAGAAATATTTTCTTCAGAGTAAAGACGAAATAAACGATACGATTGCTGGAAGAGAGAAAAAATAGGCATTCACAAATTGTGAAATAAGTATTTTAAATTGATTGCTTTATATGGTAAGATTATATCATATGACTTTGTTTCTGGTTTTTCATGTATGTCGCCTTGTTTAGTGTATGGTTATTTGAACGTTCAACAAACACCATAGCAAAAAAGCCTATATGATAGATAGACTGCCAAACTTACAAAATATTGGATCAAATTAAGGCCTGCCTCAAGGTAGGCATCATAATCAATAGGTGCTGTAGAATTGTTTTCCACTCGTGACTAGATGGCGTAAATCCCCGTGAGCCTAAAAACTGAGATATAATTATGAACATTGTGACAAAAATATTTCTTAATTTTAAATAAGGTATAAAATTTAGTGAATAATGAGTCTAATATGAAAGACCAGCACATTTTCCCTTTAAAAAAGGGTAATTGATATAACTGGCTCAGTCGTATCATCATATATGTGTCGGCCGAACATTTACAACTTGTATATGTCGCAGTCATCTGGTTGAAACTGCTATTTGATTGAATGACTAGCGCGTTCATTGAATGACTAGGCCGAACGTTGATCAAGAACGTTGATGAACAAGCGTCGCTCAAGTTAGCGGATTGTAACATAGCCCTTTGAACAGAGCGGACATAAAATTAGTCAGGTGATTCAAATTTAGTTCATTTTTTCCACTGCGGCGCTAGTAGTCACCAAAACAAATATGGCGTCACGCAGCTCGCACAGATGGCACGGTGTTGATATTATTTATGATTAAATTTACTCAAAAGATCGTTATTTGTAATGAAATAGTATGACATCACGGATTTACCTATTATTACGCCGCCGCCGGCTACTTTAAAAACTAATTAAATTTGCAAAATATCAGAATAAATAAAGCTTTGGAAATCATGCTAACACCAAATATTACAAAGTCGGCTAAGATTCAACGACTTCGCTAAATGACGTTCATTCAGTCAAGATGTTGAACGTTACATTCAACGACTTGACGAGTTGTCCTTTAGTCATTCAATTAAATAGCCGATTCAACCAGATGACTGCGACATATACAATATGCAGTAGAATACATCGATCGCATGGAGGCGAGACTCACAGCATTAATCAGGTCAATGGCCGTGCAAGCTAATCGACACTGTGTTGATAGACTACTAACACTCTGGGTGTAAGTACAGATCCTACACGTGTGACGTATCAGCCCTATAAAATTAAGAACCTTCTCGTTTGTCTGGCAAAGAAAAAACCCTTAAATCGTGGATTCCTCATGTCTGTTTGTCTGCCCGTATGTCACAGGTATTTTATTCCAAATTATGTCAGTTCCAAATTATTAAGATTAGACAGTTGAAACTTGGTAGGTAGATGTATTCTGTAAACCGCTTTACGATTTTTATACAAAAAAAAACCCATACATGACTGAAACAAAAAATCATCAAACCGAAACGTGCAGGGTTTCCATAGATAGGTCTTTAAAATGTGATTAAGGTTCCTAAAATATTTTTTTCTCAAAGTTAATCATTTGAAAGATAACGCACTTCCAACTAATTAGTTGGAAGTGCGTTATCATTATATCATATTATTCATTATAGAGTTCATATATGTTTGTATGTAACAAACATATATGAACTCTATAATGAATTAAAATAATCCTTTTTGGCCTGAAAAAACAACGAAAAGAGTAAAGCCTTAAATAATAAGTGTTCACTTTTATTTTTGCATTCGTTGTGGTTAAGTGTTCAATTGCCAACTAAAAAAACTCCCAAGACCTTAAATGATTAAAGACATGAACTAAATATTCTTTTATTTTTGCAGTCTTAAAAGTGTTCAATCGTAAGTTTCTCCGTCGCTCGGTAATAAAGTTGGAACATATAGATCAAACAACACTTATTGCTTCACTTTACGTGTTCGATAACTCAATAAAAATGTAGTTTTAAACTCGAATTGTCAACAGTTTTCCCATTGCTTTCAGTTAAAGTTAAATTGCTTTTATTGTTCTATTGTAAATAGCATTTTTCATACAATATATTTTATAAAATAAAACAGCAGATTGAAAACTATAAACGTTTCATATGCATCTTGCACACATGTTTACTTATTTACACATTCTTAGGAAACACGACGCATTATACACGGATAAATCTCACTTATTGAAGAACGTGTGGTTCTCGGCAGAGTAGAATAGGACCACTCCAAGTCTTCCCGTGGATGTCGTAAAAGGCAACTTAGGAAACACAAGCTAAACAAAGCTTACAAACATCAAAAATACCTCTCCAACCCGTCTGGCCAGCGTTGAGAGTGTAGGCCAAATCCTCTGACTACTATGGCTAATATATTGCTGTGGTAGTCTAGAGAGGGTCGTGCTCCTGCAGTGGAGACTAAAAAAGACCTGATGGATGCATGGATGGATTGAAGACTATTTAGATTCTTTGGTTAAAGCGTAGCTATTAATTTGAGGGACATCAAATCGCGACAGAAAGCCTAAACAGCATGGCAACACAAGAAACACAAAGTAGGTATTTGAAATAATTTCACGATGAAAGGCAGCTGCGATGTGTTTGTGTCGTCAGAGTAAAGATTATATTTTTTAAATTTATTGTCTCGGAACTCAGTCAGTCAAAATAACAAGAAAAATATTGTTATTTTTATAAAATTTTTAATGATGCTTATTTTTAATACAGTGTTTTCTAACGCTTTGACACGGAATTTGTAACGCTAAAATTACTCGATATATCTCCTTACCTTCTCCTTCAACTACTCAACACACTTTAGAATTTTGACTTCTTATTCTTGTTGCGAAGTATTTGTAGTTAGAACCTTAACAGCTTCTCTACATAAGATAAGGTCTATGAATATGTAACAATTTATTATAAAATAGACACTAATATTCAGGCATTCTTCTTAAAAATATATTATATTATATATTGCTACTTTTCAGAAAGAAATGATACTTATATTTTTATATGTGAATGTTATATTTTTATTTTTATAACTTATACTAAGCTATATTTAAAGTTCAAGTGCGAGCATTATAAGGCCACTCGTTTTCAGTATCCACCCTGTATATTCCGGGCCTGAAAACAAATCATCATCATCATACTATACAAATCACATTAATTACGACAGTTTGTAATGTAGTAATAGCACTTTAGAAAAACCGGCCAAGTGTGTGTCGAGCCTCGCGCAGTGTAGGGTTCCGTAGTTGCGAATGACAACTTTGAGTTCACACTGTTCACACTCGCACCTCACAGTTTAACGACCAAAAACATGTAACAATGAAAATGTATGAAATTTTACATTTTTGAGTACATTTTATAAGTTGGTTGCCTATAACTTTTTAGTTTGTACTTAGTACTCAGCTCTGATAGTTTTCCTTTCAACTTCAGTATATATGCTGTACTCTCTTTCTCTCTGGAAGTCAACAAGTACAGTAGTATAGGTGTTTTGAAAAAAGCTACCTAACAAGCTTGAATGACCCTCCGATAAATTCCTTAGAAGGACATCAAAACATATTTTAACGTAATCAAAAATAAAATATTCTGTCATACTCACGCTTTCTTCTTTAATTCACTGTTACCCATCAATTCAACTTCTCCTTTGCATTGATTGAGTCGCATACTGTACATACCATGGCATTTATGTGCCTTAAGGTGGTTGTACACAACCGTAGCAGCCATGTAATCGTAAGCTCGAGAGTGGGAGCATGGCGTAGTGTTACACCCTGGTTGGACGGCTCCTCCATTTGGATAAAAATCAGTGTGTCCCAGGCTGTAGTCGTATCCTAGTACGCGTGTGTTGGTGTGAATAACTTCGACGTATTGTCCGTCGGTGGGGGTAAGATGCTCCGAGTCCTTTGAACGCCACAGTGGGGCAGCTGGATCTAAAGCTGTAAAAATAATATGAATATTTTGTTTGTTTTTTCTTTATTATCCACGTAAAGCTCATCATATTCTTTAATTATACATGGCATATATATGGCAATGTTTGAACGCTTTGTACCCTCAAAGAGGTGATTCAGTCCATCCATAGGATTAACTTTTGTGATGGGACCAAATCTGGAAAATAGAAATTGACATACCCATACCATACAATCTTGGCGGCTTGGGCGGCTGAATATTTTTATACGGACATGTCATTTAAAAAACAATTACGTCTGACCGGTCTGACGGACTAATCCAATAGGCTTTAATAAGGTACATACGTAATACCTAGTCCCTTGGTTGATATGGATACACACTCTATACTAATATTATCATCATCATCAGGTCTTTGTAAATGTCCACTGCAGGAGCACGTCCCTCTCTGTACTACCAGAGTCGTATATAGCCAGAGCATTCAGAGGATTTGGCCTACACCCTCTACTGGCCAGACGGGTTGAAGAGATCTCTATGATGTCAATAAGCATTGTTTAGCTTGTGTTTCCTTAGTCGCCTTCTACGACATCCACGGGAAGACTTGGAGTGGTCCTAGTCTACTCTCGTGGGAACCACACGGCATACAAATATTATAAAGAGAGAGAAGATTTGGTTGTTTGTTTCCATTGAATATACTTCGAAACCATTAAACTGATTTTCAAAATTCTTTAACGAATAGACAGCACATCTACTTTATCTGCGGTTGATATAGGCTATAATTTACGCAGACGAAGTCGCGGGAAAAAATGCTAATGTCATATAAAAAACAGTACCTGTTATTCTCTTGACATCTCCCTTTAAGTATCTACCAGCGTTACCAACTAGATGAGCTCCGAGGCTGTGCCCCACCAGATGCATTTTCTCAAGCTTCACACCAAGGCTTGTCAGCCATGATATGAACTTTCCCAAGTTTTTCCCTATAGAAGGCACCCCCATCCGGGCAGTTACATAATTCTGTGAGGCTATGGCACTCCAGTCAAATACTATTACATTTACATCTTGATTTTGCAGGAAGGCTAAAATAAAAGAAATTAAATACAATGCCGATACTGGTTCTAATTTATTGTAAGGGGTGTGGGACACCTATTTTTTTAATTTTAATCTAGACGAGGTCCAAATCAGAAGGCAGCCCCTATCTATACAAAGTGTTAATGAAAAAGCGCAATACCAACCTCGGATCATTCATCATCATTTCAGCCTTAAGAAGTCCACTGCTGGACATAGGCCTCTCCCAAGGATTTCCAAAATGACCGGTTGGAAGCGGCCTGCATCCAGCGCTTCCCTGCGACCTTGGTCAGGTCGTCTGACCTCCTAGTCGGTTGGTCACCTCGGACAACCCAACTTATTTCATAAGTTATATCATTAAATTTTCTCGGTTTATTTAAGAAGATATTAGCTTTTTTCATGGACGTATACAAAAAGATTTTTTTTATTTTCTTGTCTTTGTTGCAAATCAAAAAGTTGGTAATTACGCGCGATCGGACGATGTCGCTTCGCGAGCCGCCGCAATGATCAAACACCGCGTAGCCAAAATATTTATTGTTAAAATTTGACCCCTTTTTAGGGTTCCGTAGTAAACTAGGAACCCTAATAGTTTCGCCATGTCTGTCCGTCCGCGGTTTTACTCAGAGACTATAAGTACTAGAAAGCTGTAATTTGGTATGGGTATGTATATTAATCATGTCAAAACGAGGTAGAAAAAAATTTTTAGGGCAGCTCCCATACAAGTAAAGAGGGAGTAACATTTTTTTTCTATACAAGCCCATCGTGTTGGTATTGTTAAATAGGTCTTTAAAAAATATTGTGAGGTTGAAAATACAATTTTTCGATTTAGGGATCCTTTTCCGAAATATTTGGTTTTAAAGTGCAAATTTTTGTTAGAGGTAAGTGTAAGATCTGAAGCACGGTCTATATACGCTTGAATTAGGATACTGTATGTAGACTACAAAAGTTGTCGTAGAGCCACGCTACGAGCGAAATTCACTTTTCCTAGTAGCATGAATCAGCCGGCTCGTCCGGGGAAGTACCACACTCTCAGAGAAAATCGACGTTTGAGTAGTAGCTTTAGCGCTGCTATGCTTCGTTCGGTGAGTGAGAGAGCGTGAGGCCCATCCCCTCTCCTCTCTGAGAGGGAAAAATAAAAGGCCAGCAACGCTCTTCTCACACCCCTGGTGTTGCAGTTGTCCATGGGCAGCGGTGATCACTTACCATCAGGTGACCCAATTGCTCGTTTGCCATCCTATGACTTAAAAAAAATAAGTATGGGTAAGCAAAACTTAAATTTGCCTTCCATGGTTATTGCCAAATGGACAGTTTCATAAATACCTTCTGTAAGCAACGTATTAATTCTGCTGATGCGATTCCCTCTCCACCCATGTACCACAAATACGACCACCTTATTTTCATCAAAATTGGATTTCTTTAAAGTTTTCGTGTCATTAAATCGCAATATTTGTGGGTTCTCTGGATTGTTTCTGAAAATTAGATAAAAGTTTTATAATAAGCACTAGCTGTTACCCGCGGCTTCGCCCGCGTGATATATAAAATATGTCCTTCTTAGTACCCTAACCTATGTGTATGTAAAATTCCATGATGATCGGTTCAGTAGGTTGGGCATAAAAGCGTAACAAGAAAACAAACTTACTTTCGTATTTGTAATAATATTTGGCTCACATGAGCACATAGCGCTACCAATTGGTTTATTATTTCACTCCTAAATAAGATAAACTACCTTCACAATAATAAAAAATATATGTGGGATCTTTGGTATTACTTTAAAAAATTTTACCCTTGATAAATTAAGATATTTGTTAATAACCGCCAATACGAGCCAGTTTTGGTGGTAATTATGAAGTATGAGAGTTTTCTGAAAAACTAACCTCCAGATGGCAGTACTGAGGCGTCGACCTCGATAAACCGCTGTCATTGGATAATAGTTGAAGAGCAGCAGCCTCATTCTCTTAATTTGTAATACGCTAATGCCAATAATGGTAACTTTGATCAGGTAAGCCTCTTTAAAAAAAGTCCATTTAAACAAGCACTATTGAGAGCATCACATTAATATGAGGCACTGGGATGAGATACGCTGCCTATCCCACTAAGATTAGTGTGGGACTCTTTTTCTTCGTCGATCCTAATCCTAACTAATATTATAAATGCGAAAGTGAGTTTGTTTATTTGTTTGCTTGTTACGCTTTCACGCCCTATCTACTGGACCGATCATCATGAAATTTTGCATACACATAGGTAAGGGTACTAAACAGGACATAGGCTATATATCACGCGGGAAAAACCGCAGGTAACAAGCTAGTTACTAAGTCGGGTTTAGTCACATCATTTATAATTCAAGAACTGCTGGTCCGAATGATAAAATATTTAATTTAAAAAAGCTATCCTAGGTTGATGCTGGTGTACTCTAGCTTGGTCATAATCTCCTTTTTAGGGTTCCGTAGTAAACTAGGAACCCTTATAGTTTCGCCATGTCTGTCTGTCTGTCTGTCCGTCCGTGATTTTACTCAGAGACTATAAGTACTAGAAAGCTGTAATTTGGTATGGGTATGTATATTAATCATGCCAAAAAAGTGGTAATAAAAATCTTGAAAAAAAATTTTTTTAGGGTATCATCTTGTTGGGTGGAAAATTACAGCAGTAGTATATATACTGAAAAAGGAAAACTATCAGAGCTGAGTATTGAGTACGAACTAAAAAGTTATAGACAACCAATTCATAAAATGTACTCGAAAATGTAAAATTTCATATAATTTTCATTGTTACATGTTTTTGGTCGTTAAACTATGAGTGTGAACAGTGTGAACTCAAAGTTGTCATTCGCAACTACGGAACCCTACAATGCGCGTGGCCCGACACCCACTTGGCCGGGTTTTTTTTGTATGTAAGGTTTTATTAATAAAGACATACCTGGTGAACAGCCAATAAATATTGTTGCCCGGGGTACTGGTATAGTTTTTGATAGACTCTTTGTCGACGTGGTCGTGAGAATCTATTACTGAAATCTCTTTATCGGCATCTCCAGCAACATATAGACTCTCATCCTTTTGAAGAGCTTTAAGGACTTCTGGATCGCATGCTGAAATAAATTCATTGATTATCATTTACCTTTAATATCTATCAATCAATACATACCTATACAGGGTGGAATCGGATTCGTGAGCATACGCAAAAAAAAAACGTATAAACATTTCTTGCGTCAATATTATATCGCTGGTTGAGTATCGGTTTAAAGTCACTTGTTTTGCGTAAATTTCACGGACCGATTGATTTAATACTGTTTAAATGAATTAATTTTTCGGTGTTTTTGGAAATTCAGTCCTGTTTTAATTTTTGGTTGTTATCTAAAGTAATACCCTCTTTTAAAGCGTTTAAGGTAGATTTGAGTTTTTCTTAAATTTGAAAATGTGTTATTTTAATTTACTCGAAAGTAGTATTAAATTACTTTCAATCATGGTTATAGCCTATATTTAAAAGGATGCCAAGGAATTAAAAAACACTGTATATGTATGGTATACCGTTCCGAACTTTGAAAAATCCTTATTTCTCCAGTGTGTAAAATACAATATGTTTGGGTTCCAGACGAGTCCCAAATATTTATCGACGGACATAAAATTACGACGGTGACCTGTATCGATAATAATGTCTGGTATAGATATAAATCGTCGCAAATTGGTTTAGGCGGTGTTCCGTTCAGTGAGCAACGTTAATCTGTCGCGCCCATTCACCAGCAACTCCCACGCGACGATATGTTTACAATTTACAACAATCTATCCGAAATAACCGAGGCCGTGTGGTTCCCAGCAGAGAAGAATTAGACCACTCCAAGTCTTTCCGTAGATGCGCAGAAGGAGTCTTAGGAAACACAAGCTAAGCAAAGCGTATATACATCAAGGAGACCTCTCCAGCCCGTCTGGGCAGCGTGGAGGGTGTAGCCGGTGTAGGCCAAATCCTCTGACTAATATATGGCTCTGGTATTACACGGTCGTGCTCACACTGCAGACTCAACTCCCATGCGGTGATATGTCATATGTTTACAATTTACAACATAGACGAGATAACCCACCTTCAAGCTTGGCAATTTGTTTGAGTCAGTGGATTGGCGAGCTAAACCAACGTGTTGCCATCCAGGGTTATCAACATCATGTTCTTTTTTAAACTTTCGCACTTTATTATGTATACAAACAGGACTTAGGACGAACCTTTTATTTATTTGATTCCGCTGAAGTTTCAATAGAGTTAGACTTGTTACGACCACGATGAATGTAACCCCATTGAAACGTCAGCGGAAACAAGTTAATAAAAGGTTCGTGCTACCCTGTTTATATAAATAAATAAATATATTCATCATCATCATCAACAGGTATTTTTAGTCTCCACTGCAGAAGCACGACCCTCTCTGTACTCATCATCATCATTTCGTGCAGATGACACTGTCAGTCGACCATGCACACTCTGGTGACAGAGTTCTTCGGAACCGCTTCTCGGTCTCTGACGTGGTTACCTACTACCAGAGCCATATATAGGTATAAGCCAGAGCAGTCAAAGGAATTGGCCTACACTGTCCACACTGTCCGGACGAGTTAGAAAGGTCTCTTTTATGTTTAAAATTTTTGTTTAGCTTGTGTTTCCTAAGTCACCTTCTACGACATCCACGGGATGGAGTGGTACTATTCTACTCTGCGTGAACCACACGGCATCCAGGCTCATGTTAACCATATTGAAGAGTACAGCGAAGAAGGTGGCAGAGGTATTTGATCCACTGATGACCTATCTACTGTCCAGAGCTCTGCCATATTTAGGGCAACGGCCCTTTTGTTGGTAATGATCTATGCGTGTGCAAAATTTCGTCCCAATCCGTTCAGCCGTTGTGTCGTGATTGAGTCACAAACATCTAAATTGTTTCAGGTCAGAAAGCATGTAACTGCGCATAACAGTTTACTTAAATTTTGCATAAAGATTGTTATGCATTATTTTCCATGCTTATTATCATTCTTAATTGATTATGCTAATTAAATTCAATGTATTAATAAGATACAAATATATGCTTTTATTTACTTTAGCTTTCCTTTATAACTTTGTATCGTATCAAGATTGATTTCAATGTAAAGAATTATTTAGCAAAATTTTGCATATTCCGTAATAACAGATCTTTACCTCCATTGCAATCGCGAGGATCCTCTAGTTTAGGATGCTTTTTTTGAACTTGAAAGTGAGTAGGACCTGAAATAAAATTATTGTAATTAATATGTTTAGCAGTTAATGTTACGGTAACAGTGCCACATAGAGTACCAGTTATGAAAGAATGGTCTGTATTGATGAGTTAGGTGACATTTCGTCCTACATAAATCATATACGAAAAAGAGACACTACTTTTAAATTTGGAAAATGTAAATACAAAAGATAATTTGATTGTACAAGCAAGCAAGATTAAGGACAAAGTTTTGAATAAAACCCCTAACGGAATACAAAATTTAAAAAATCAAGTACCTAAATGAAAAAAAAAAGGACTCTCAAACAAAATCACACTCCCAACTAATATTATAAATGCGAAAGTGAGTTAATACAGTTAATTTTTTTTAGACCTCTGCTACACGCTTTATCAAACGAACCAATCTTCTTGAAATTCGGCATACACGTTGATAATGCTACGGAGAAGGACATAGGCTATATGTCACGCGGGCGAAGCCGCGGGCAGCAGCTAGTGTGATATATTTTCATCATCAACAACAGGTCTTTGTTAGTCTCCACTGCAGGAGCACGACCCTCTCTGTACTACCAGAGCCATACCTATATTAGCCAGGGCTGTTAGAGGATTTGGCCTACACTCTCCTACATTTTCATCATATACCTCTTCATTTGCAGGAATTCCAATTCCAAAATTTAAATTAACTCGAAAGGCTTATTTTATTTATGTTCATCTAGCTTTCGTCCGCGGCTTCGCTCGCGTTAATTTCGGTCCCTCGAGAACAGCTTTTTTCTCCGGGATGAAAGGTAGCCTATGTCCTTCTCCGTACTCCAGATAACGTGTATGCAAAATTTCATGATGATCGGTTCAGTAGATAGGGCATGAAAGCGTTAAAAACAAACAAACTCAATTTCGCATTTATAATATTAGTTGGGATGCTTTTTTATTAAACGTGATAATCCCCTGGGCTACTAACCGTGTAGTCTGCAGTCAACAAAGGACATGAAGATCCAGTTGGCGCCGATGACAATAAATGCAAGTCTCCTCATCGATTGGTTCTCAAATGACGATCTTTCCAGAACAGTTCTACCTTTAGATTGTACTACTGATAGCAAGCCCGAGAAGGCAGGCCTATTAACGTAGCATGACAAAGTTATTTGCCTCTTTAGGATTCCATATAACTGCGTGACAAAACGGAACTCTTACACTAAGTGGATCAATCAAATAACAATATGTGGTGAGGACCAAATAACTGATGACATTTTAATATCAAGGGCACTTTAGATGCAAAATAAAAATAAGTACTCATAATAATTTTTACGTTTAACGTAATAATAACGTACATACATTAGTAATATAATTAGAAGTTAGCAAAAAAGAATACGTTCAGGAATGGCACCAAAACGCAAAATATATTTGAATATGGACGGACGTGCAAATCTTGTTTATCTTATCTGTGATATCGAAACCTCGTATTAAGAATATAGTACTTACTAGATTTACATTATAATATTATACTGTTATTTGGAAAAAAAATTTTTTTGCTCTAGTCGTTTCATCATATGTGTCCAACAGTACAGAAATAAAATGAAATACATGCAAAATTTCATGATTATCGGTTCAGTTGAAGCGTAATAAACAAACTCATTTAGGCATAATATTAGTTAAGATTAGGATTATAGATTTTGTACAGAACCCTCCATTCGCGAGTCTGACTTGTACCAGACCAGTTATTTCCTTCAATTTCATAAAATACTGTTCGGGGATTAGCGATACAAGGAATTGAAGCTGATAAGAAAATACTTAACATAACTGCTTAGTTGTGCCAATTTTAGCTCAACAATCACCTATAGCTACTTATTATACGATTTAAAAAATATTTTTTTACTTACGAAAACGTACTATAACTATGGGTTACATAGGCTATAATTTACCCTGATGAAGTCGCGGGAAGCAGCTCGTATATATTAAAAGGTAAATCATCAAATCATTATCTCATGACGCTCTAATTGGGAGAACAACTTAAATAATATTTATCAGAAGCATTATATACCTTTTGTTGTAATGTTAACTTATGTTTTCAAAATAAAATAAAATTACTTTCAATTTTATCGCGTTCATTACATTATTTAAACAACTAACGTTTACCTTTTCATATATTTAAAATCGGTTTAATCTGGGGGCACGGTAGTGCCTTCGCCAAGACGAGACAACGGAAGCGCAGGGCATTATTATACTAAGCGTCGTCATCGTGTGCTTATAGGTCCTTGAGTAATGAAACGGCAAGGCCATATATTTTGACAAAAAAATGGTACATAAAAGAATACAATAAGATTAAAATTACACTCACAACCTATCTATATTTTTTCAGACATTAGACATGAAGAGAGTTAAAGAGTGTTAGGATATATGTAGGAGGATTGCAATCATATCTCGGATTTGTTTTACATTGATAGGTTCTTGGTAGGATTTCTTATTTGCGTCCTTTCCAATTTCAATACTTAACATTTTATTGCACCAAATATATAAAATGAATTTTAAGCATATCTAGAGCATAATATCTAGACATATACATTTTTTCATGTGTAATATAATGTATAGGTACACCAGAATTGTGAGCACTTCAATTAATGACATTTAGACATCAATTTTAGTTCTCAGAAAGTTCCAAGTATCTTGCCTTCAAAAGTTTACCGCACGCTCCAATTTTTGTAATTTTGCAATACGAGAGCTGGATAAATCGATATCATCTATGCATTTATAACAAAAGCGTGCGGCGTGTTAGTATTGTTATGCCCTAGTTCCGGTTTTTGGGGAAAAACATTAGGTAAGAATTTATTTTTATAGTAGTTAAATTTTTTGGGGAAAATAATCTAAATCAGGCATTTGGGTTACCATCTCTATCCAGGTGGAAGCATGATCGATTGCTTTTTTGTCGCACAACTTTGCTCCAATCTTGCCCGATATAACGGAAATATTTCTTTACTTGTGACCGCGCCCTCTTTTGACAACAGAATTACTGGTGACAAATTGTGCCACAGCGAGAGAGAGGTTACATTAAGGTGTCAAAATTTGAATTTTTATCGAATGTAGCATTTTCTTGGCTCCTTTTTTCAGAGAATGTTATTCCTTTGTAGCTTGTTTATTTTTCTGGACAATTATAGTTCTGGTTTATACTTTAAATTATTTGGAAGTGGACCCTGGGCTCCATGGCACTCCAGCTGAGGATGCAACCAGGAAAACGCTAATATTACCGAGACACTCTAATTTATTTGGGTTCAATGTTATAATGAAACCTATGAAACCTTAAATTCAAATCTACAGTAATTTAAACTTAAACAATGCTTTTAATATGTGCTTTGTAATACAGGATAATGTTAAAAGACTAAAACCCGAAAACTACAGGTAACATTTTTTTAAACATTGAAAAATAGTAAAATATTACAAAATACAATTCAATAATTGTATTGTGGTATTCCACATTAAAGTTTCTTTCTTGATCATTTTAAGCGGGGGCTATATTGAATTAAATGTATGTATATTAAGGCAAATTGTGCCTTTATATATTTTACAAATATATATATATATATATATATATATATATATATATATCGGGCAAAATCATAACCGTACTTTGGCTTTGCCAAAATCGGTGAAATTGGACCACCAGTCAATATATATATATATTATTATTTTTTTTATTTCCACTATAAACTTACACCATATGTATTTTTCAGTCAAATATTAAGTAATCGTATTTCTTCCTTAAATCAAAACATCGAACAGTCATTTTTTAGGAATTTATTACAAGTTTTTAATAGTTCATAAACAATTCAAAACTGTGAAATATTTTTATTTTAAATATAAATGCATTCTCGCCGAGTATGGTCCAAATGTGTTCATATGAAATTTAAGAACGACGAGATCAGCTACCGGAAGACTAGGCGAGTACTCCCCCAGACTAGTCGGTTTTGCTCGTGCGATGGCGGCGAAATCTCTGCAAGAGTTTACTGTCAACTAAAAAAATCCGCAAAACGTCTTCCCTTGGGCTCCTCATACCCCTTCGGTACTCATTCCCCGTCGGGGTTACATAACATTTACAAACGTTTTCGTAAGTCCACAGGCGAGGGAGGCACCTTCCTCCAGACTTGCTTCTAGCACGGCAGTTGGAGCGGCATACTCGAGGAGAACAGGCTGAGCCATCTCGCAGTAACAGTTTTGCTAATTTCGTTGGTTTATCTGAAATCAAATTGTTTCATTGTCATCATCAGGTCTTTTTAGTCTCAACTGCAAGAGCATGACCCTCTCTGAACTATCAGAGCCATAATAAGCCAGGGCAGTCAGACGATTAAGTAATTTTTTCATATTAATTAGAAATTGTAGATGATTGTTGAATCATACTAATGAGAAAGAGATAAGTCGCAAAGAGAAAATTTTGTCAACTTACAGACATGAGACATTTTTCGTACCTATAGAGATTAAACGTAAGGCAGATGGGTTTTAAGCGCATTCTCCTTTAACAAGAGCAGTTATTAAAAATGTAATTATAACGGGATTATATGAGAAGAAACTACCATTTTAATACGCTTTTACTTCTTATTTAAAAGTTTAAAATGAATCTCTCTCAAGTATGTAGAGATGTTGAAATAATGAGTTGAGGATAGAGTCAAAAGACGTAGGTTGCTCCTAGAAGATAAGCACAGGATCTAGTTTGATGGTGGAAACAAAGAAAGCCCTATGCACTACAATGGGCGGAAGATGGGCTGAGATGGTGATGATGATGAGTACGTAGAACCACCGCACCGCTTGCTCAAAATTTGATGCCAAATACTTTAGGGGCGACTGCACTCTAACCAGCCATACATTTTGCATTCAAACAATATGTTAAAAACAAATAAATAAATAAATGTTATTGTTTTCTTTTTATATACGTACCTATTATTATAAAGTAAGTAAATATTTATTAATATTAGGCTTATTTTATGATTAATAAACAATATTTATACTTATATTTCATAAAATTTGTATGTAGTACCCTGTTAGATTCTTATTATTTTTTCTTTCTCTTTAAATTATTTTTATCGCTAAACCGCGCACCAGCCACACTACAAATCTTATCTTCTGATTGGTCCTTGACAGGTAGAGAACGCCTTACGGGATTAAGGACTTTTATTTACTGTAAAATAAAGTTTAAATAAATAAATAATTAAAGTACTAACCGTGTGGCCGCCTTACGCATACTACGTAAGAGAAAATGGCTAGTAGAATGAAAAAATGAACTCTCATGACTGTGTTGTAAAGATAACGATTACTTTGGCATGATTCCTTTTCCCTGAGAGCCTTTTGCAAGAGGCCTATAATCTACAAAACTGTTTGCATATTTTTTTAAAAATATGTACTTCTTAGTACGAATAGTTTATGTGAACAAAACAATGGAAAAACTACTAGTAAAATACACGTTATGGAAGCTGTACAAAAAGCAATTAGCAATACTTCACTCAATTAAAAATACATGAAAATACTAATGCGCTTCGCTGCAATCTTAATAGATTTCGACCCATAAATCTTAATTTATAGGCTTTCTCACTTGATATCGGAATATTGCAAATTTACTAATTGTTCATTACTGACATGCGAATCACGACGTATGAAGAATAGTTCATGCACGTCTCAGTTCACATTTACCCTGAGAAAGACCTCCTGATGAGGTCAAAACATGTCGGCCTATAGCTATATTTGTACTTTAGTAATATTATTATTTTACCACACGTTAGTTTTAATAAAAAAATCATGGTCATTTATAATCCAGACGAACTAATGCGGGCATAATGTGGTACTAAATACGTATTTTTTTCTAATACGCACACTGTGCGTAGAGACTAAATAATGCTCGCACATAAACATAAACAAAGCAAATTTTTCTGAAATTAATATGATATTTTTAAATAAAAGCTGCTTATATTTCATTATTTATTACAATTAAAAACTAATTAACAAATTAGTACAATCAGTATCGAAAATATTATACAGCTTGTATTCACCGATAAACACCGATAAAATATAGGACCAATGCTGGGAACTCGATAAAAATATTATTTCATATAAAAATATTAGGCTGGCATACACTGGCCCGGCAATTTGTATGAGTGAGCATGTCATCATTCATTAATTCAATACCAGTCAGGATTTTTTTTAATACATTGAATGAATGAACGAATTAATGAATGCGTTTATTTATTTTGAAAGCCCGGACTGCAGTTACGTCAAGCATTGGCACCCATTGATAGTGCAGTAGCCTCCTTTCTTGTGTCCTTTTGATCTGCAACTCGAAATGCATTCCCAGAAAACGCATCCCGGAAAAGGAGGGGCGACATGAATCGTCTCTCTGGTTTTGATGGTATGAGGAGATCCTGTAAATAAAAAGAAATATAAGATAAGCAACTGAAAATAATTTTCTTCTTCATAGATTTTTTTCGTATTTATATGTGTAAACGGTATACATCGTTTTGGTAATTGACTAGAAAAATGGAAAAGGGGCTAGCTAACCGTCAGCTTGACCGCAAGATGGGGATAACCGTCAAAATATGTGTAAAAATGTTGAGAGGCTTATAATTCTTAAACCATTGTCAATTTTACCAAGCTATATAAGAACGTACGCAGACTATAATGAGATTTTTTGATTGAATGCTTAATTTTCATGAGAAATCATGTCAATAGGCGATGCGGCTAGCAACCCATCACTATTTTGACTCCGTTCTCCACCCACAAGCCCGCCAACATGCTAAACGTGGCCTTTAGGTTTTATAAACCTGGGCACTGTCTACCCCGCAAGGGAAAAAGAGGCGATAGTATAAATGTATCCTTAATTTTATACCAAAATTATTAACTATTGCCACAATTCCCTTTTTCCGTTTGTATGGAGATATACGCGATCTGGGTCCTCGTCTCTAGCTTACGCCATCGCTACGTATAACGTGGGGTATAGAGCCATAAACATAGTGCCTTATGAGTTAGATTATATGCGCTGATTAACTAAGTACTACTTTCTAAGGTGAGCAATTGCAGCAGTAACGCATGGTGAGCCTTAAGCTTAACTCATCATGTGCTACTTAATTACTGCAATCATAGCACTCCACATAAAAGATAAAAGTAAATTAGTTAATTTACTGACCGTCAGGATTCTTTTCGCCGCAGATCACCAAAGCCAGGCTGGCGACCAAAACAACTATTGCGAAGCAAGCTCTCATGATTGCAGAAGAAGACGATGTGTAAGATAGCAATTTTACCACTTATTTATAAAGCCTACATCCCACATATAGAATGTCGATAAGCACCTACCACCTCAGCATTTCTTACATACACGTACCATATTAAAGGTATTTTTTACTTACATTGACGCGTAACCGAACATCACATCATAAAACAATAACTACAGCGAACAGAAATGTATGCGACATTCCTAAGTTGGTATTCAGTGTCGCTATACTGATGCACTTCATAAAATAAATATTGGATGGAGGGAATCCCCTCTGGCGTAGAAGGCAGATGACAAATACTAAATACCTGGGAATTTAGGCTTTATCTCAAAGTTCTAGAAACTAAAGTCCTTTGTTGTGGCTGGCGATACTATGATCTAGACCCGTTCTTGACATAGCTTAGTATTTCGCAGCAATGGTTGAAAGATATATGAATTGAATCACTTGCGTTACTAATACTTTGGTGATATTTCCCATGTTAGGAACCGCCTCTCGAACTCTGATACCAGGGTGTGCATGGTCGACTGACCGTGTCACCTACACGAAATGATGATGATGATCTCCCATGTTCATTCCACATACTAATGCGAGTTGGCGTCATTGTTAGTTAGTCACTAACAATGACGCCAACTCGCATTAGTATATCATTATATTTATCACTACATATTATAAAACAAAGTCCTCCGCCGCGTCTGTACGTCTGTCTGTCTGTCTGTTCGCGATAAACTCAAAAACTACTCCACGGATTTACATACGGTTTTCACCAATAGATAGAGTGATTCACGAGGAAGGTTTTAAGGTATAAAACATGCCCGGGCGCAGCCGGGTAGGGCTGCTAGTATATTATATAAGTATTTATTTAATTTTACCAATTTATCGATTACTAACAATTTTCCCACGACTTCGCCCGCGTATATATAGCCTATATGTCGCCAGCAGATAAATTAGCTTGCTATAATTGAAAGAATTTCGAAAATCAGTCCAGTAGTTTCAGAGCTTATACCGATGATATCATGCGGTAAAAGCAGTGTCAACAAACTAAGCGAGTTTAAAATTGCTTACAGAAGTAAACATTTTTTTGATAACGGTTTGTTGTTTTTCCCACGTCTACTGAAGAAAGAAAGAAAGAAAATACTCTTTATTGCACCATTACATTATAAAGAAAAGAGAAATTAATTAAAAGCAACTTAAAAAATATATTTCCTGGCTTATCGCTGTGATTCAAAGATTCAAAACGTTTATTCAGAAAATAGGCCCTTGCAAGCACTTTTTCACGTCAAATCACATTTAAAATTATATTATTAAGTATTATGCATTTACTAATTATTGTTCAAAAGCTACAGACTACTAGCATTTCGGAACCGACCACTGCAGAGAAGAAATGCCGAAAGAATCTCTTTTCAACAGTAAAGGTCGCCTACTCGGGCTTTGTATGATTAATGATTATATTATATTTCTTTCTTTTTTACTTTTCTTTTTTTTCCCTTCTGTTTTCATTTTACAATATCATTACACATTCATTATTTTGGCACATGTTTATGTTTACGATGATATGCAATCCTGGATTGAGAATAATCGCAAAACAAAAAAATATTCATCATCATCAGATATAGGTCTCTCCTAGGGATTTCAAAAATGAGGGGTTGGAAGCTGCCTGCATCCAGCGTTCATCCACAAAAGGCTGTTGCCTTACTCGCCACGCTTGACAGGCGGGTTGGTGAGCGCAATCTCTTTCGCTGAACAAACATCGTTAACAATAAATGAGCTTTCATTTCAAACCAACTCGATTTGAAAAACCGGCCAAGTGCGTGTCGTGCCACGCGCAGTGTAGGGTTCCGTAGTTGCGAATGACAACTTTGAGTTCACACTATTCACACTCGCACCTTATAGTTTAACGACCAAAAACATCTAACAATGAAAATAGTATGAAATTTTACAGTTTATAAGTTGGTTGCCTATAACTTTTTAGTTTGCACTTAGTACTCAGCTCTGATAGTTTTCCTTTAAACTTCAGTATATATACTACAGCTGTAATTTTTTTCACGTATCTATATATAACCGTTTAGCAGATAAAGGGGGGGGACACTTACCTCTAACAAAAATTAGCACTTTAAAACCAAATATTTCGGAAACGGATCCCTAAATCGAAAAAGAGTGTTCTCAACCTCACAATATTTTTGAAAGACCTATTTAACGATACCCCACACGATGGGTAAATAGAGAAAAAAAAATTACTCCCCCACTTTACTTGTATGGGAGCTACCCTAAAAAAATTTTTTTTCAAGTTTTTATTCTACCACTTTTTTGCCATGATTAATATACATACCTATACCAAATTACAGCTTTCTAGTACTTATAGTCTCTGCGTAAAACCGCGGACGGACAGACAGACAGACAGACAGACATGGCGAAACTATAAGGGTTCCTTGTTTACTACGAAACGGAACCCTAAAAATAGTCCTAATAGAAATAATCTTTATCGTCACTTACCATCAGGTGAAATGGGAGACAAATGACTAATTCAATAATTTATAAAAAAAATTGAATTATGCAAAATTATGACATTTATTTGTAAGATATGATTTATAAAAAATATATTGAACCCCTATTGACCGAGTGAGCGCAAAGCGCGTGCTAAGCGTCTTGCTTAAGATTGAGCAAAATATTATACATAATATATCCGGCTGTCCAGCTGTTCTCTACAGGTATAAGGTCTACAGCTCACAGAGCCATTATATGAAAAGGGTTTCCTTACAAACTTTATGTGCGAAATTAAGAAATGGATATATTCGGTATTATCAAAGGAAAAATAAACAAGTTACACTTTAATAAAACTATTTATTCCCAAGTACCCAAAAACAACAAACAACAGATAGGTACACTTAGCCCAGAAAATGTTGTACATTTGATAATTTCTCGATTTTAAAAAGATCCTTCAGCCCAGTATAGGTAAGTGTTTAGTTTAGACGTTACTCGTTTAAATATCATGCTTATTACAAAGTGTAATATCTTTAACTTTATAAAGCGTGTCAATTGTCCCTGGACAAAACCTTAAAGGGGTGAATCAGCTTGTTAATTTGAACAACTTTTCCTATTGGATCAATGCTAAAAACTAAAAAAATTATATATACAACATTTTCATATCAAAGTGTTCAGCCGCCCGGGCAATTAGTATGTAAAAGTCAACAAATTTTCTGAATCCCCATCATTGATCTCATAAGAAAATTCGTTCATAATGACGGACTGAGTCACTCCTTAAAGGAGATTTTGAGGGTCAATGTACACGTTGAATTTGTTTCTCTGAATTTTCTCTTTATTACTGTTGTTAACAACATTCTTTCGGCATTAAGTGTACTTTTATCACGTGGAACACAACTAAATTATGCACTGGCATCCGTTGAGGGTGCAGTAACCGCCCTTCCAATACCCTCTGGATCTGCAAGCAGACGTGCACTGCCAGAAAACACAGCTTGGCATCGGCACGTGGATCGTTCCTCTTGTATTGATACTGAACGGGGAACCTGAAATTTAAAAGCGAAAAACTTATGAAAAATAGAATATTTTCGTGTATAAACAATAATTACTTAAGGATTTTTTCCCAAATCTAGAGTATCATTATAATATAATCTAATCTAAACATATTCATCATCATCATCATAAATTATACATAAGAAGGTAGTTGTAGCACTGTGTATGGATGTATTTGAAAGCTGGAAACTGATATGTAAAGCGACAATAAATGTATTAAAAATGTACCATCAGGGGGGCTACCATAACCTCTTATAGCAGTATTATTTCAATATTACTTTTGAAATTCGTACCATGACGTATACAAAACAATATTACTTTAATATTGTTTTTACTAGCAGTTTTGATGACGTCAGAGCAAATCATTCATTCATTTGGTACCATGAGCCGCTATTTGACAGTTAGCAATATTGTTTTTGTGTCAAATTAGCGATCTTAAAAAAGTTAGTCGGGTACGATGGAAACAAAACTTTTTTCCATTTTAGTGTGATATTTTCATTATTATTTGTACCTTTACCACAGAATACATAATAGTATAAGCCTTTAACAACACTGTATTGTTCACATAATATTGAATTTGTGAGTGGAATTGTGTTAAGAGTGTTTAAATAAAGTATAAACAAGTGATTTAATAACAATCAATCAAACAGCTTATTTCTGCGCAAATCATCATAGCAAGGTCAAAGAAATGAACAAAACTGAAACGCGATGCGGCTATCGCTGTTTTATTTTCCACCACCTAGGTACACCTACGAGAGAATCTTTAGGTTAGAACCCAGTTGGAAAATACTCACAACAATTATTATTGTAGATAGGTACCTATTGCAAGTTAATAAAGATCAAAATGTCTAAGAAGTGGTTTTCTTTCTTCCATCAATTACATTGGACTTTGATTAGTAAATATCACATGTTTACCAGGGATGTTTGGTTTGTTGTTGTTTATTTCATTGATAAAAAAACCTGCGGCAGATTTTTCAAGGTGCATAGAAAGGCATTTTACTTAGCTTAACGACTGGCATCAAAAATACAGTGGTTACATCGCCTAAAAGTGCCTACAGAAGGAATATAATACAACCCTGAAATCTAGATACCTAACTACCAACTGTATGTACTTACATTAAACCACAGATACTAGTATATACCTACTCCAACAGAAGAATTGCTTCTTTAATCTGATTGAAAATTATAAGAAGGACATAAAAATAAAGAATACAACAATAATGTTCTAACAATTTTATTAAAGTAACACTACAACAATCATTTTGTTATTGTTTTAGGTTAGGTATACGCCGTCGCTTTTCTCTATGAGAGTTTCAGAATTCCCATCATCATCATCAAGAAATCAAGATCACTTTTTTTCTCGTAGATAGGTACATGACACGTTATACGACTGAAAAAAACACTGAAAATTCCCAAGTGAATACAAAAATAACTGTAAGAAAAAATTGTCGTCTTTGTATTGTGTAGTTTTTCTTCTTAAGTACATTCAGATTTTCACGAAATCACGCCACGCTTAACGCACACAATAGAGAATTCACTTATTCATTTGGTTTTAGTATCATACTTTCATGGGAAAACCAAAATTACATTAATTTAATCATAATTAACTATCTTCGAGATTGAGGCTAGGTACATACAAACAAGAGGCGCGCGAACTGCACGTCTTGAAAAAAATGCTCCGTTTTACGCTAACAAATACAATTTTTGTTTAAAACTATAAAATTATTTTAAGTATTTAAAGTTATGTTATAAAAAATACATTTAAAATATTTAAATTGGATTGTATAACTATTAAACATTATTTATTTATTAAAATTCAAATTGTATTTGTATAAAAGACGACCAATGTTGGTAATGGATCGGAACGCCGCGTAAAAAGGACGGAGCTATACAAATTGCATAGCGTTGTCCCGCTCTCACAATCGTCAAGGAATAGAAATTCATTCGTTCTTTACCATCACTAGGCAGGAATAAAACAATCTTGTTTTAAAAGTTCATGGTACGATTAGAAACAATATTACAATAAGCTTGAAATAAAACGGACCGAAACCATGATGGTTTTGTAAAAGTTCATGGTAGGCCCCCAGGTCTTTTTTAGTCTCCACTGCAGGAGCACGACCCTCTCTGTAATACTAGAGCTAGAGCAGTCATCAATCAATCAATAAGTATGTAGATATTAATAATATTAAAACTTACGCGAGATAAATTCATTACCTATGGAAACCCGGCTTTACTCACGTTTTATTTCTTTGGATGCGCTAACTAGTTTCTGTCTGTTGCGAAGATCATCATCGGGCCAAGTGTTTTATAAGTGTATCAATGTTTTGAGGGATACGTTACTGTATCGCTACACCTTACACTCGCCCCGATGATGGTCATCGTATCAAACTAATTACGTTTTATTTCATCCTCGACTGCGACGAAAAAAAATAAAATAATGTCTAATCTAAAACTGAACGCCACTTCAGTGCATTTACATTTAGATACAAGGTAGGATAGATTCAAACGAAATAATAACACAGCAAAAGGTTTGTTAAAAACTAGAACTTCTGTATTTTAGATCGACTTGTGCATGCATGAGTGAAAGAGTGACAACGGACATGTCACAATAATCTCATATCTGTTAAATGACACTCATGTCGACTCGATTAGTTTATTTTTATTTCAGTTTTTTTAGCCAAGTGTTTGTTTTCTTCTTCACTTTAAAATCTCCTTACGCTCACACGCACGCAAAGTGCTGTAATAAATAATATACTCTCACTTATTAATAGGGGCGCTCATTTTATAGATTACACAATCCGTTGCTTCAACACATTTTCGATCATCATAGCAAAGCACTAAGATATAAAATAGATTTGATTTACTGACCGTTAGGATCCGCACCGTCGGCCAAGAATGCTAAGGCGGCCACGAGAACAACCAGTGCTAAGTAAGCTCTCATGATTGCAGGCGACGAAGATGTGTAAGACTACAATACAACCAGACAGCCACTCATTTATAAAGCCTTCGACCCTTCATAGAGCAAGACAATGTAGCTCCTGCGCTAGTATAGAGAGCGAGCGACAAGACATCGATTGCTCTGTATGCAATGTCGTCATGCATTTACTACAACAGCTTTTGTTCCTAACACATGCAATGTTATCGCTATTCTTGATATACAGTGAAGTGTATCAAGACATCTAGCTTGACATCTTCTAAGTAACCAGAAATGTATACCATTTTCCAAACTTACTGCTAACTGTCGTTGTCGTATGCACTATGAGCGAATAAATATTGGATAGAGGGAATACCCGCAGCGAATTTCTCCGAAGTAGAATTGCAAGTGATAAATCTATTCTAAATATATGGAAATTGGGGCTCTATCTGCATGTTCTAGAGAACAAAGTCGCATGTGGGCTAGCGATAGGTTTATTTGTATGAAACCTGATAAGATATCGTTTCATTCGGATTGTTTACTTGCCTCGGTTTCGCGAAACCCTGAAGTGTTAAACCTATTGAATCATGTTTATAACACCTATGTTTGTATGGGTATCATACTTTTACGTACCTTCTTTCAGCGATATCTTATGCAATGCTTGTCAAATAGATGAATGTTAAGGTTTAATAAAGCCAATGACAATCCCGGCAAATGTATTGAAGGACCGGTAAATGGTCCGAGGTTTAAGGTTCAAAGTTTAAGGCCCCACACTAGGCACACTAGCGACGCCAATCATTTTATTCCTAATACTTAACAAATAGAAAGAAATTCAAGAATGTTAATCATATAAGCCTTGAAATCATGTTTTAATGTTATGAGAATCAGTGATTACCGCCAAAAACGGCTCTTTTTGGCGGTGATGATTCTCATAATTCTCACTGATTCTAAAATTATTATTATTGATTCCAAAAATACTTCAGGTTATTTACTAAGGCTCACTTACGGTATCACTGCGTCAGAGAGTTCGTGAATAATTAGTGTTTTGTAAATTTTCGCGCGTATTTCGCGCGTATATATCTATGTTTGTAAGTATGTCTGTTCCATACTTGCCTATTGTCGCTTAAATGGCTTGACCGATTTTCACGTATGAGAGTCATCAGATTCTTATTCTTCCCTAGAGTGTCATAGGCTATGTAACGTCAGCAAAAAATCAATATGGCGGGCGTAAACTGTCAAAAACGGCAGACGGGTTTATATACTTTTAAATAATACAATTTGTTAGTAAAGTTTGAGTGTGAAGCTAAGTGGGCAGCATACATATACATACGTATATAGTCATAGTTCATATCGTGATCCTTAGGGTTATCGATTTGAATATAAATTGCTTGATTAAAAGACAATTTGTTTCTGTCGTCTGGCGATGGCCCCTCGTTAGGGTTGCGTACCAAAATAATGAAAAAAGGAAAATTTATGGTGCTATGTTGCTGAGATATAATAGAGATCCATTTTATGTTCTATCTCGACAATAGTACTGTAATTGTGATATGATTTTCTACGAAACATACAATTTTAGCGCAGATCGTAAAAACTTATCAAGCGAATAGGCGTCAGGAATCATATCGATAGGAGATGTGGCTAGCCCTCACTTACAAGCCCACCAACACGCTAAACATGACCTTAGGGTTCTACCGACCTGGGCTCTGACTGCTCCGTAAGGGAATTGTATTGTGAAGGACGTGATAGTATGTATGTATACAATTTTAGTTACCCATCCGTCGGAAGAATTTGTATTTACCTATTAACAGAATTCTTATTCCATGTTAGTGAGTTTAGATTTATCATCTAGTTAGGTCTTTGTTTGTCTCCATTGTGGGAGCACGATCCTCTCTTTACTACCAGAGCCATATATTAGCCAGAGCAGTCAGAGGATTTGGCCTACACCCTCCACGCTGGCCAGATGGGTTCTAGGGGTCTCTTTGAAGTTTATAAGCTTTATTTAGCTTGTGTTTCCTAAGTCGCCTTCTACGACATCCATGGGAAGACTTGGAGTGGTCCACAGAAATAAATCAAGATTTATTTCTGTGGAGTGTCCTATTCTACTCTGCCGGGAACCACACGGCCTAAAGTATCAATACGATCTTTGAAAAGAAAAACACTTCACTTATCATGTAGTCAGAGGATTTGGGCATGATTTGAGTTGAGTTTAGTTCGAAAAAACACTTAAACATTACTACTACTATTAAAGCGCAGCGAGAGACCAAAAATCAATCTGGGCCGCCGTTTCAAATAAATAAGAAAATAAGCTTTTCTACTGTCATATAGTTACTAAAAAAAAGTAATAAAAAAATAAATTATTTGATAGCCTTTTTTAAATCACAGACATATTTACTTACATTCTTACGATTTTTAAAACTGAACTCAAAGTCTGCTTCATACATTTTAAAATTCATTTGATCTCTAAGAGTCTTGAAGTAACAGTTACAGCTAATCCGTTTCGCTCTTGACCAGCTTTATTTTGCCACTCATTAATCTCTTTGCCGGATGTTTGTCCGTGTGTCCATGTATCATCAGTGAACCTAGCCCTCAGGATGTGCCCATAAAATGGTTCAAGTTAATCGTGTCCGTGTGATTGATGATTATTGAGGCTATTGATTACGTTGCCGTCAATTATCGGCTATGTAACTGTTTATAAATGGGACCAGATATTATGGAAACATATATGATTTTAAGCTTTCGCGGTCACAATCACTATTATGTTTACTACGGGACTTACCGCGATTATTTTTGAGTTCTGTCTTATATTTCGACAACATTGCAGCTGCCATTTTCACAGACTAACTCTGTCTGTGAAAATGGCAGCTGCAATGTTAATCGCGAAATAATCGCGGTAAGTCCCGTAGTGAACATAATAGTGATTATGGAAACATGTTTCAGCTATAAAGGGAAAAGAAGTTTGCTATTAAGATCTTGAAAAGTTCATAAGTGTAAACTGTAATGCTGTACAATGTAAATAATAATAAACAAATAAATAAATAATTTAGTCTACATTACATGTTATGGCTATTACTACTTAAAGTCTTAATTTAGTATTTAGTTAGCGAACTGAAACCCTGCTTGAAGCGTATATATATATATATATATATATACCTTTGGGGTTAGACATTGCTGTTATTGTCCATGAGAAGAGACAAACTAGATCGAAAAGCATAAAACCGATAAACAAATTATTTTGATTATACAAACTTGTAGCGTATTAAATTGAATTCATAGGTCAGCTGGGAGCCCAATAAATTATCATAATCATTATTTATTTGCATTAAATACATTATAATTTCATATAGGTATAATAAATAATGTAGAGATTAATGTAGTCAGCCTGCTTGCAGGTATACAAATATAAATTTTCCAGTTTCTATATTATACTCAAGCTATAGGTAATATTTAAGGTATTAATAAAAATGCAATGTTAAAATTTCTTTTAATTATTCTGTGAAATATATTATTATATTCCTTTAACATAAAAAATGGATTCCAATTTATAATTCCATTATATAAAATCAGTTTGAGTTGACCATATTTACATATGTCTCCCTAGATATAGCTAGAAGTAATATAAGTATCAACTAACGTCTTATAAAAATTCATTTATGTATATTCTAAAAGTAAATAAAAGGCGAGGGATATAAAATGATCCACGTAAAAGGGAACCCACAAGTTGTAAACTAATTGTGTGGAATAAGTGCTAACAACTTTCTTCGCTTTCGGCGAAATTGATCCTGCATTAGATACTTAAGTAAACTCCGTTCACTCGGCAACCATCGCTTCTTTTAGTGTATTTATTTAATATTAAATACATAGAGCTATCTAAAGACATCTGACATAGTTTCTTCTTCTGTTTTATAATATGGCTTCCACCGATACCTCAGTGATTCTGCCAATGTCCAGTAAATTGAGATAACAAGTATCGGTGTTATACGGACAAGTTGTAACAAGTAGCATCAAAGATGGCGTATGTTCTTTGATGCCTCGTGGGAGCTTATGGTGACAAGTCTATACGAGTCCATATAACAGTCCACTTTAACTATTTCACAAATTGTTCATGAGCACGAGATTGTTTATAACACCAAACTACACCAATTTCATATTATAAAGTCCACCAAAATCAATTTGCAAAATCGTTCAAGGTAGACCCCAACTGCACCCGTTGACTTCCCACCACAAACTCCGTCGAAAGATGACAGCTGAGAACGACCGACGGTTGGATGTGTCATGTGTATATCATGTGTGATTCCGAAACAGTATAGGTAGATTTTGCCCCTATGGTATTAATATTCTCTCACCCTCATCAAAGAACAATGCTACAGGAGAAGTTTATTAATTTTTGTTTTATCACGTCTTTATCTCTTGCGGGGTAGACAGAGCCGAATAGCGTGTTAGTGGGCGTTATGGTGGAAAGCGAAATCAAAATATTCATGGGCTGCAAGGCGCATCGCCTATAACGTGATTCCTTAGACTTTCGCCTGATCCCTTGACTGGCTTTTTAGGTCTGCGCGGGAAGAAAAGCAACTGGTATATTCTGTAAATAATATCTTTTAATAAGTGATATTTATGAAGTAATTAAAGTTTATAAATGGATTGTTAGTATGGATGCGAAAATGGAAACGCAGGAATACTGCTGTAACTGTGCAAAATGGCAATGCTTTCGGCTAAATTTAGAATGTATAATGTACATGCTGTAGTGGCATCAAGTGTTAGCGAACGGATTTTATTAGTTAACTATTTACCTATGCCTCAATTATTGTGTTAGTTGGTATTCATGTGCCGATGGGAACTTGCTGAAACCGCCACGGGTGTCAATCAGCCCAAAACTTGAGAGTAACACATGATGATAGTGCCTTAGGGATTATTTTGTTTGTTTACAGTTTTTTTCAGTAAAGTAAACGTTTATTGAAAGGCACGCCGAGTCTACAATACAAGCAAGGTTTTTTAAAGTTAATAAAAAACCTGACTGCCCGATCAAACATATTAGTGACATATCACTTGGTAGGGTGAAAAAATCGAGAGCACTTGGAATAAATAAACATAAATACTTATTTAATTAGAATGAAGAGAGGAATGAAAGATAGATACTTCTTTTTATTCGTGTAAAAAAATCGCGTTATTCCTATAGAAAACTCATTTTTTTTGGTCATTAAACTAATTCTATCATGCACGCCATATTACTTTTATTAAAATCAAATTGTTTTTTGTTTAATTATCATATTATTCAGTCATGTTAAATTATACTAATAATTCAGAGGGCATACGAGAACAGCTGAAAATCCGTACTAATATTATAAATGCGAAAGTTACTCTGTGTGCCTCTTTCACGCCAAAATAACTGGAACCGAATTGAATGAAATGTGGTGCGCAGATAGACATTGGCTACTTTTTATTTATCAATCAATCAATCAATCAATCAAATTCTTTATTTGCAAAATGTAGGTATACATAATGATCTTAAATATAATACATGTCCCTCGTACATTTTACCTCACTAAGAGGTATGCAAAATTACACATTTTTATATATATTAGTTACATTAATTTAGGTTAGTCAAAATTATTAAAAGATTAGTCAAATATTAATTTCTTAAAATGTATGGTGTCGATTCATTCAAGTAGTCATTTATTGTATAATAACATTTGTCAATTAATAATTCCTTTAGCTGTTTTTTAAATGCATTGAGGTTTAAATTTCTAATTTCTTTTGGGATCTTATTATACACTTTTGGAGCCATACCAAAAATACTGCCGCCGAACATAGCTGTCTTATGTGGCATGTGTTTAATTTTAAGCCCGTCGCGGGTTGAATTATGAAATTCAAATCTATGTAAATTGGATTTTACAAATACAGCTAATTCGAAAATGTACAGTGCTGGCAATGTTAATATTTTGAATTTTTTGAAATGCGGCACACAGGATTCTGGGGGACGAATACCAACCATAGATCTTATGCACTTCTTTTGAGCCCTAAATGCTTTTTCTTTGCCACTTGAGTTCCCCCAAAATATCAGCCCATATCTGATTAAAGATGCAACATACCCGTGGTAAGCAGTTAAAAGCGCTGTATCATTGCTTACTTTTCTTAGCATATGCAAGGCATATGAAAAGGTATTCAGACGTTTGCATGTGTGTTCAATGTGAGCTTTCCACGTCATATCTCTATTTATATGAAGCCCAAGAAATTTTGTGACTTCAGTTACTTCAATTGGAGTTCCTGAGTCTTCAATGTTTAGAGTCACGTGGTTTTTATTGATTCTCTGACAAAAAGACATTGCTTTCGTTTTATTTAGATTTGCTCTCAAATTGTTATCTTTTAACCATTTAATTACATGTTTCAAAGTTGTATTTATTTCACTTAAATAAGTCTCAGAGTTGTTGCATTCAAAAATTATTGTACTGTCATCTGCATAGAGAACCATGGGATATTCAATTGATTTTGGTAGGTCGTTAATATAAACAAGAAACAAAAGTGGGCCGAGGATGCTCCCTCATACAATATACAAAGATGATACAAAGCACCGATGAAATATCATGCGCATGTACTCTGTCAGAGTGTCGCGAGATTATATAATACTAGCATGAAATTAAAATATTATTAGGTAAGTCAAGAAAAAATAATTTAAACATGTCAATCAAAAAGTTTCACATTACATTACACACACAAAAACAAGTACTATACAGATATAAATGCCAAAACTATAATCTTTCATTTGAGTCGTAATTGGCGCGGTGACGGCGACTGGTCCAGTCGCCGTCACCCGATAAATTGCCGTCAATATTGACCCAGAAATATGCCGATTCTGCCCTCACGAAAATGTGGGAATCCGCCGCGAATATTTAATGTCATCCTCATCTCAATATACCTACTTGGGGCTGCCTTACTTTTATTGAGCGCTCGTGCAAATAAAGTATGTACATACTTACATGTGTCGACACTGTCGCATCTTCTCACCTCCAGGGTACGAGTTCCAAGGCTGGTGAGGCTGCAGCGGCCGCCGAGACCCTCAAGCGGCGCAAATATGCCTGCCTCGGCGATGGCTACATATTTGAGCCGTTCGGGGTGGAAACGTTGGGGCCGTGGGGGCCTTCAGCTCACAAGCTCTTCAAGTTTGTGAGCCAAAGGCTGGTAGAGGTGTCCAATGACCAGAGGGCTGGCAATTTCTTTGCACAAAGAATAAGCATTGCCATACAACGTGGCAATGCTGCCAGCCTTCTGGGAACACTTCCGCAGGGCAGTGATTTGCGGGTCATTTTTTATCTATAGTTTTTTTTTTTTTTGTTAATAGAAATTATTGTTATTTTTAGCTTTAATTATTACTTTTTTAATTTTAGTTAGTTTTAGTTTAAGTATGTTGTATATAAACAAAAATATATATTTCGAGTTATTCCCATAGAATAACTCTATTTTTGGGTCATTGAAATAATTAATTCTATCGTGCACGCCATATTACTTTTATTGAGATCAAGATGCGTTTGAGTACCATTTTGTTATTCTTCAAATTATGTTCAGGATTATATAGGAAGAGGTGTAAATAAATACATACATAAATATCAAAACCATAATCTTTCATTTTGGTCGTAATTGGTAAAAAAGGATGGACGTGTCAACTCACTTAACCCGCGGTGACGTCGACTGGACCCCCGATAAATTGCCGTCAATATTGACCCAGAAATATGCCGATTCTGCCCTCACGAAAATGTGGGAATCCGCCGCGAATATTTAATGTCATCCACATCTCAATATACTTGGGGCTGCCTTACTTTTATTGAGCGCTCGTGCAAATAAAGTATTGCCTTTCGGGACAATTTCTCTTCCATTTCATAATTTAATTTATGCTTCATGACTTGAAAAAGACACTTAACTCAATACGTACATGATGTACTTGAATTTCCACATTCTTCATGTTAGTATTCAGACTAGCTTTTGAGTTCTACGTATTAGCGATTTAATGATTCTTTTTTTGTAAAAGCAAATTAAAAATATTGCCAGTAATAATATATATAAATGATGACTAATGATTCTAAACAACTAGACACCTTTTTGCGTGAGATTTTGATCCCATCACGAATATATGGAAATTTGCCGCAACTATTTAATATAATTCTTATTTTTGTACATTTGTAGTTACAAATGTTCAAGCTTTTATAAAACTCACCAGAACTGTATACATATTCAATTTATATTGCGGTAGATCATTTTTTAAATTTCAGATCATGATCGAGCTAGTGGAGACTAAAAAGGACCTAAGGATGATTATGAGATCAGTTTTCGGTTATATTTGTATATATTGATGTCTATTTTTTATATTAACACTAGCTGTTCCCCGCGGCTTCGCCCGCGTAATATATAGCCTATGTCCTTCTCGGTACCCTAACCTACTTATGTAAATGCAAAATTTGATGTGAAAGCGTAACAAACAAACAAACAAATTCACTTTCGCATTTATTATATTAGTTGAGATCCATTAATGTATCCATATGTAACACATAAAGCAAAGATAGATATTATAGTAAAATTTTGAATAAAATATATAATAACTGCCGTATTATGGACTGGACCTACTTTAAATTTCCCGACAGGGCCGTTATCCCTGCCACTCAGTCTCGCGGGTGGAAATAAATTAGTGTAACTCAGTTTTTAGACAACATTCCTACTAGTAGAAAATAAAGCTATTTTGATGCGTTTCTAATAAATAATACTGAAATACTCGTAGAACAAAATTCCAGCTTCAGGACACGATTGCTTCATTAAGGTGCTCTGTATTGTACATTTCGAATGCCTCCTAGACATCTGCAGTTAGAACACGAGGCAAGGCCAAATAAGAATTGTCAAAACCTCAAAACTCAAAAGGCTCATCTTAAGAATGCAGAAATCTTTTTCGATACAAAGTCATTAAATCAGTAATGAAGGACGATTCCCGAAAGCATAACGGCCCTGCCACTCAGTCTCGCGGGTGGAAATAAATTAGTGTCACTCAGTTTTTTGGACTTTTACTTGTAGAAAATAAAGCTATTTTGATCCGTTTCTAATAAATAATACTGAAATACTCGTAGAACAAAATTCAGCTTCAGGACACGATTGCTTCATTAAGGTTCTCTGTATTGTACATTTCGAATGCATCCTAGACATTTGCAGTTAGAACACGAGGCAAGGCCAAATAAGAATTGTCAAAACCTCAAAACTCAAAAGGCTCATCTTAAGAATGCAGAAATGTTTTTCGATACAAAGTCATTAAATCAGTAATGAAGGACGATTCCCGAATTTAGGTCAAAGGTAGCCTTTAGGATTTTTGATAAACCTTTATAGGTAATGGCTTTTATCATAGTATCTTGGAATCATAACTAGTGCTACCGGCTACATTTTACAAGTTTTCCTGGTAATGGCATTTTGTTACTTATCCTCTGCTGTCCGCCTGGCCGTTCGTCGGTCACAATGCTGTATCTATTGAAACAGAAAGACATTATACTCTTTATTACGACCAGTATACAAAAGGTATTCGACGTTATTCAACACACCTGTACGAAAAATTAAACGTCTATTGCAAATACAAATTTTTTGCTTGAAAAAAATTAAAAGGTTAGTGCCTTTACTTTTGCATTTCACTGTTTATCAGGAGACAACTGATTGACAAGTTGTGTTGAAGAAAAAGCAATGAAAAATGTTAACTTGTTAGTATCTATTAGTATGTACAAGATTTTTTAATAAATTGCTAAAATAAGTGATTAATTTTATTGCAATGAAGAGTAAATTCATTGGAGTGTTTTATATTGAATATTTTAGTTAGTTTTAAGTAGTTTTAATTATTATAATTATTTATGTCTTTTATTTAGTTTAAATAAACCGTATATTTAGTTGGGATTAAATATACAGGTGTCCACCTGTATTTTCAATATAAAACACAGGCATTATTCCCCCACATTCGAAGTTGTTAATTGTATTATGCCTTTATATAATTTATTATGTAACAAATTGATACAGAGTGATTGTCCAGACCTTACTGTACTGAATTTGTCACTGTTGTGGGAAAAATAAACGTTATAATTATTACTATGTATATACGTTTGTACGAAACCCATATTTTTGCAAATCCGGTTCACACGTGGCTGGTCTTATATTTCAAAAGTTTTTTTTTTAAACTAAGCCTTTTGTTTGTCTCCAGCCTCTTCGTCTATATCGATCGGGACATGCTGCCACTGGCTAATTTTACGCTGCTCGCCTGTCCGAGATCCGGACGTGCCTAATTCCAAAATGTTGCAATGAGTTGCAATCTTTTTCAGCTAAATCGCCTAGCTAAGCAGATATTTACTAACACAAATACTAATATTATAATGAGGAAATATATTATAAAAAGCGACGGCTCCGAAACATCGGGACCGATTTTCAAAATTCTTTAACCTATAGTAATTTGTTAGTAAGTTAGTATTTAAAATATTAAAACTGAAAATATGTGATGAAAATGAACTCAACACAGGTAGGATTCGAACACAGGTAGGATTCGAACCCACGAGGGAGAACCTACTCTTAGGTTTACGCCCTAAAATGTGCTACCAACTACACCACCGTTACTTCGTCTTGCGTCAAATTCTCTCATCACATATTATCCCACAGGGTAAAACGCATTCAAAGCATGCGTACTTCTTGCAATGCTATATAAAAAACGAATTTAATTATGTAAAATATATTATTTTTTAATGAAACCAGAAAAAAATTAGTTGCCTTCTTTTTCAATAACAAGTAATAACAGAGACACCTCATTGAATCCAATATCTTCAAGCAAAAGGGCAATAATATTAGTAGCAGCTGCAACCGACTGAGATAAGACGAGCAGCCCGAGCCGCAGTACCGACCGTTGATAAATTGAGTTGTCGCGATCTAGCCCAGAAGACTTGACACATTGTTATTTTGGGGCTATATAACAGAACACTAATTTTGGTTTTCGATTACCAAAAAGGATTTTCCTTGAGAAAGCAATATGGGATTTGCCCACAATAGATCACGTGGCAAATTACATGCAAGCTGGCTTTAAGTTCAATGATGATCATACGTTTGGTATTTTTAATGAAACCAAATTAAAATTTGGTTTCTCTCTTTTTAATAACAAGAGACACCTCATTGAATCCAATATCTTCAAGCAAAAGGGCAATAATATTAGTAGCAGCTGCAACCGACGACGAGCAGCCCGAGCCGCAGTACCGGCCGTTGATAAATTGAGTTGTCGCGATTTAGCCTAGAAGACATTCCTCTGATCGCCGATTAAATAAAACTACGGAAAAAGCTCGTTAAATAAAATACCGTGCCCAGCCCGTGCAAGTCCTGTAAAAAAATAAAAGAAAAAACTGATTATTATTTGTGCAGCTGCCTGCTAATAACTAACATCAATCTAGCGATTTTTTGTATGTTAGTCGTCCTTATTACATTTTTATAGCTTAACCGACATTATTTAGTCCGAAGTAGGAATTTGCGTAGATTATAAGTTAACGTTATTTTATATGTGACGCCCTGCTAGATGCCCAGTCACTTAATTATTACAATAAATTTTATTGACATAGAAATTTGCATAATTATTTTTCATAAAAACATACGTTGACGTCTACAATAATAATATGTAACTTGTAATCAATAATAAATATGTAATGAAAGTAAACGTTCTCCAAATGATATTGAAATATGTTTCGACGGATAAAATATTTGTGTATAGACCTTGATAAATTTTTAAAACGTATCCAAACCCCACTTAAAACTAAGTACTTGCTCTCCCCTGAACTAACATAACTTTTAGCAAGCGTTTAGCTTATAACACACACGAAAAGAAATAATAAAAATATTATTGAAATTCTCGTCGTGCATTCCTTGGACTCCGTCGGCGCCCCCAGACAGATATTGTTTTCCTTGTACAGCCACTCAGAAAAATTACAGAAAATGAAATGAAGATTTTATATTGTTTGAACTTTGCTGCTGTTTTCACTGCTGAAGTAGCTCCCGCCCGGTCTCAAAGAGCCTTTGATTATCTACTGCTTTGCTCTATGATCTTTGTTTTTCAGTATAATATGAATCGACTTTAAAAAAGGAGATTAACTGTTCAACTTTTCGTTAAAGTAGCTTCCAACCATGTGTGCCAAATGTTATAAGGGTTTGTTTATTTGTATGTGCAGTGCACGCATATCTTAAAAATTATAAGTAATTTGAATTTCATAAATATTTTTTTGATCTTTGTCCTTTTACACCTTCACTGGACTTTTGAGAGGAATATAATGCGAGTATAAAATAATCAATTTCAGTTTCAGTTGAGTTTGAGTACATAATCAGAACACAAAAATTAGACGAATTTTCGTTGCGAAAGCATATGTTTTTTCTTTCACTTTACTTTCAATAATCAAATTAAAATTGACGACAGTCTACACATGCGTTAGACACCATTGACAACTAACAATTGGCTACTTGACTAAAAAAAAATTCGTGTCGCTATGTAATGACCAGCCAAAAATAATTACAATAGTGACCGAAATACATTTCTAAACAAAAAACTCTTTCAGATATAGAAGTTTTAAAGACCCATATTTTTAGACGTTAATTTTTAGACGTGAAAACGCGCTGCTGTAATGCCTACATATTTGTGACGTCACAACTTTGTATTTTGTATGGGCGGCGTGAGAACTTTGTTTGGTAGCTATACGAAATATTACGTTTATGGTAATGGTTTCATAACAAAAGTTGCTATAAATTTAGCGGACTACAATACAGTATAAGTGTAATTTAAGATTTTCATACTTTTAAAAATGGTCCTATTCACCCAACTTTAAAGAAGCTTTAAGAACACTTAACGAAACGATATCAAATTAAAAGTGTTTTTTATAGTATTTTGAGATAGAAATGAGTATTATTGGAAACAAATTTTATATAATCTTAACATTATGCAAATACCGAATTGATATTCCGCCGGCTGTTTTATTATTTTCTCTGACTTTTAAACCATCGTCTCATTATAAATTCAGAATAGAGTTGTTATATTAGAAATGAAATAGTAAGAGTGGATAATAAATAAAAGCGAGACAACATGGAAAAATATATCCTATAAATAGCTATTTTTCTCCCCTAGCTTTCTATGTCCCACTGCTGGGCAAAAGCCTCTTTCCTTCCATTCTTCTCGGTTTTTTGTGGTATGTTACCAGTTATTTTTAAATAACCTTAAATCATCTGACCACCTTATTTTTGGTCTTCCACTTTTTCTATGTGTCATATAGCTATATCCTACACAAAATTGAATTTGTCACATCAACAGACCTGGACATACAACCGTCATACAACCTGCGTCTTTCTTGAAACCTATCCTGAAATGAGTACAAAGGTAATTATATTTATAAAGATATCGGATTCTTCAAATATACAGTATGATAATTGACCACTGACATTCCCTTCAAGAGGTGACTCTGGCCGTTAATATGAATAATTTAATGTTATTTTCCTATGGGACCAATGCGGAAGACTCGATTTTTTTTTCTTCCCCACACTAATTGCCCGGGCGGTTGAACACATTTACATGATTTTTTTTAGTGCAGCATTGATTTCATCGTCAAATGAAACGCCATTTACAATCTGTACTAATATAAAGAGATTTTTTTTTATTGTTTCTTTGCATTGAATAGGTCCCGAAACTACTGAACTAATTTTCTATTCAGTCACCCATTAAAAGCTTATTTATCTGCGAGTAACAAAGGTTATAATTTATGCGGAAGAAGGCACGGGAAAATTCATAGTCACTACATATTATCAAAGTCCTCCGCCGCGTCGGTCTGTCTGTCCGTTGTCTGTTCGCGATAAACTCAAAAACTACTGCACGGATTTTCATATGGTTTTCACCAATAGATAGAGTGATTCATGAGGAAGGTTTATAGGTATAATACATGCCCGAGCGCAGCCGGGGAAGGCTGCTAGTAATATACAGGCTGATTTTGAACCTATGAGCTATATTTTAATCTCGGAATCAGAATTCTTAATATAATACAGAATTGCAAAAAAAAAAGAATAAGACGAAAAAATTTTAGACCTCCCATATAAAGTTATCGATCAGCAGGGCGAATTTCTATGGGAAGTCTGATATTATTTTTGGATTTTCACCTTATTTTCTTTCAATTCTGTATTCCATTAGGAATTCTGATTCCGAGATTTTAAAATAGTTCATAGGTTCTAAATAAGCCTGTATAAATTGAGAATCGTTCTTTTAGAGTACGTTGAAAATGTTTAAACCCATTAGCATTATGCGAGCGGTGATCTCCCGTGTAAGTAAACACAGCTGCGAAAAAATCTGAATTCGAGGCAGAAATATTCAAATTTCATTTAACGTTTACGTAATATCAGAGGTCCTCAGTTAAGCCAGAGAATTATTTTGGGTTGTGCTGTACGTGCCTTAAGAGTTGACGGGCATATTGCTTTTGAAATTGAAATCGTGTGTCGATAAGGAAGTGGATATTTAAATGTGTTACCTCTCTAAGGGTTTATTATTTCTGATAGCTTTTGGCAAAGTTATGTTACTTTTTCATATATTTGATGTTACGTTTTAATTCAGTAAATTGTTGATGCCACGAGCGGCCAGAAGAGGCATGAATTATTTGTGCGATTTTTGTCGTTTTCAGTATTACAATAAAACTTACAATCCTAGCATATCTGTGCCGTCATCATCATTTCGTGTAGGTGACACGGTCAATCGACCTTGCACACCCTGGTGTCAGAGTTCTTCGGAACCGCCTCTCGGCCTCTGACGTGGTTCCTTTAACGACTACCAGATGGCAGCCGGGACCACCGGCTTAACGTGCCTTCCGAAGCACGGAATCATCTTTCTTATCAGACAATCAGGTGATTCATGCCTGCAATGTCCTAACCAAACTGGAAACAACTTAACAAAGTATGCTTCCCGTGGGAATCGAACCACGACCCCCACGGAGGCAGTTTACGTAACAACTGTGCCGTGCCTTCGCCGTACGCCTTTTCTGTGAGTTTTATGCCTTAGGAGTCTTGTATTCTCGTAGCCTAGGAACTCGTAGCATAAACATCGCTAGTTTAAGGGTTACCAGTAAATTTATTTGCTTACTTTTGGCAACTACGGTGTACGATGTTTTGATAGTCATTTCATTATTCATTACGGTTTATTTATCTTAACTAAAAACAGTCAATCACACGAAAGCCGTAATGGATGTTGAAATTACCAGTGAAACTTTGGACACCGTAGTTGTCTGTCGCTGCCGCCCAACTTGAAAGTTAGTAGATATATAAATAAGGACATATTCATGTCAGTTTTTTATTACAACATATATCCCAAATGCCTTATTGGATTTCTATTTATGAGTATTGTTAGAATCCTATGAGGATTCTGTAGAAGGATTCTAACAATACCGATACGACGTAATCCATTTAAGCATTTCGAAGATATGGTGTAGTAAGAAACTCACATCACATACATATGTACAAAAAAACCACTCACATACACATTGCCCTTTTTTTAGTAATATTGTAAAAAGAAAAGGGAATAACTTTTTGCACAGTATTAACTTTATATCAACGTCCTCCCGTTTCAGCAAATATGTTTATATCTACCCAACCAACCGTGGATACTTAAAATTCTTACTTTCATTTTTCTATTTCAGTTCTCATCTCGACGACAAACAGTCGGTGGTTGAAACACAATTTAAGTTTGTCAACAGTTGATCGCAGACTGAGCAAACTGGCTCGCCGACTCCTCTGCTAAAATTGATGAAATGATTCTATTTCTTTGCTTGAATGCGTTGGAGACTACTCATACACCCGTATGATTGAATCCTATAGAAGGATTCTAACAATACCCATACATCGAAATCCATTAAGGCATTTGGAAAATATTGTGTAATAAAAAACTCACACCCATAATGTACATTCTAATATACATACATGAACTGTGCGAACATTACACTTCTTATTTGGCAGTATTGTAAAAAGAAAAAAAGTTACTTTTGGCACAGAATTAATTTTATATCAACCCCGTCTCGTTTTCAGCAAAAATGTTTATATCTACCCAAATAACCGTGGATACTTAAAATTCTTACTTTCGTTTTTCTATTTCAGTTCTCATCTCGACGACAAACAGTCGGTGGTTGAAACACAATTTAAGTTTGTCAACAGTTGATCGCAGACTGAATAAACTGGCTCGCCGACTCCTCTGCTGAAATTGATGACATTTCTTTGCTTGAATAGGTTGAGATTGGCGATATGTCCGTTTAATTGTACTGCAATTCATAGAAATTATATTCTTACAAGTAAAAGCTGGAAAGTGAATCCTGGGTTCCGAATCATATCGGCTGAGGAACACGACTGGATTAGAGAAAGAAAGTAAGTATTACAAAAATCAAGAGAACCAATGAATAAAACACCTCGATTATGTATCGTGGAAAATAGTTTAATTTACATATTAAAAAGAAGAAAATAGCGGCAAACCTTATTTATTATTGATTCTTTTTGTACTTTATTGTAATTGTTTTTGTTGAATTATCATATATGCCAAGATGAGCCGTGTGGTTCCCGGCAGAGTAGAATAGGGTTACTCCAAGTCTTCCCATCCATGTCACAGAAGGTGACTTAGGAAACACAAGCTAAATTAAGCCTAAACACATCAAAGAGATCTCTCCAACCCGTCTGACCAGCGTGGAGACTGTAAGCCAACTCTTGTGGCTAATAATATGGCTCTGATCTACGTCTGTACTACCAGAGCAATATTACCACCCTCTGGTGGTGTAGCCTAAAGACTAGCCTCCTGTAGCCTTAATGGTTTGATCGATTATGAAGTGTGAGGTCATTTGGTCCCCCGGAGTGACATAGACTATATTACTTCAACAAAAATAAATATGGCGAATGTAAACTGTAATAAAAAGGCACTCGTGTTTTTTTTATTTGTTTAGATAATGCAACTTGTGTAAGTCTCCTTTATTTCTTTACAACTACAGTATGCTTACACTGCGACAAAATAGAAAGGATTTTAAAACTGGGAATGCAGTGCACTACTTCATTAAAACTAATGAACGAGAAATACGACTAAGAAGTAGGGCTTACTTCGCCGCTATCTTCCGAGCTTCGTCATCTTGAAGCAGGCGAGTGCAATCGGCATCCGTCAGTCGCAGACGGTGGACGATTAATCGCGTCTCAATGCAAATATGCGTTTTTCATCAGAATTCAAAAATGCTTTATTTTTCCCTCCAATCCTAACTAATATTATAAATGCGAAAGTGAGTTTGTTTGTTTGTTACGCTTTCACGCCGTATCTACTAAACCGATCATCATGAAATTTTGCATACACGTAGGTTAGGGTACTGAGAAGGACATAGGCTATAAATCACGCGGGCGAAGCCGCGGGTAACAGCTAGTTAAAACAAATACAAATTCTGGTACAGTAATGTATACTTATAATAAAATTTTGAGAAACAGGTGTCTGAAAACACTGAACTAAGCAATGCCTGATCTCAGCACACCAGCCTCTCCCCTCACGATGAAATATCCGACTTTATGTACAACAATAGGTATAACGTTTAAAATACAGGACAAATTGAAAAGAAGACTAAAAATAAGTACTTACTTTCTTAGTGAGCTCAGTGCTCAAAACCTATCTAACGTTCTTATTCATTCGTCTCTGCAGCGTTTTAGCGCTTACACTTTTTCCTCTTGTAAGGCCGCGGAAGTAGCAAAGGAAATTAATTTTGTGCAGGCAAATTAACTTGCATTTGGTGCTTCCGTTTGATCGTCCATTTTGTTAAATCAGCTGGGTAACACGATTTGTACAGGTTATTTATAGTCAAATTGAATATTTTGAGCAACACGAAAATTTCTTCAATTTTGTGAATGATAGGACCGATTTTAATAAAACATATCTGAAAACCATCTCTAGAAAACCTTTTGTACAATTCCCTGGCTATAATTTAGACTTGGAATCAAAATCCACCGCACATACCTAAAATTTGATTTCAAGTTTGTTTTACCAAACTATTAGGACATCATGGCCCACTAAGTAGTTAATCCACTTACATCAACTCCAACAAAAAGAACCGAAATTATAACGAAAGCATTGGCACTAACGCATCCCATTACAGCCGTTGCCGTTTCCCAAAAATACGGGGAAAGTTTAAGATGAAGAAATCGGGATACGTAATTAAAGTGAACGCTAGCGATTTAACAAACGAGCCCCTATTACCGCGGTACGGAGCAGTCGGGACTTGTGAACAAGTTGCGACCATCTCATCAGTTTTCTGTCTGCAAATGACTGAAGAGGCCTGTGCGTAATGTGCTTTGGCTTTCTTCACAAACTAGGAAGTTACGTTTTTTGCCAAAGGGAAATTGGGTTCGGACGTGCCTAATTTTTTTCTTCCTTCGCCAGTTCTGTGAAGGACTTATTAGTGTTGATTGGGCTTTCGAAACTTCGAATCTCTTTAGTTATTAAGCAAGCAAGTTTCTGATCTCCTAGTTTTGCTCATTAATTTATTAAATACAGTAATTACTTAAGAGAAGAAGTCTAAAGTGTTACTATACAAAAAACTAGTTCGAATCCTTCATGGGCCACTTATTTTTGTGATTCTATATTATTTAGAGATAGAGGGTGAGTGTGTGTTTATTTATACACAATAATAACATTAACGAACTTTGTTTAATTTGACAAAATATTTCCCTTTATACTTATCGTAATTGCTTTTTGCGACAAATTCAGAAAGAGTTCGATCCTAATATCGTAAAGTACTGTTTCCAGCGACTGCCACAGATTACTTACGTACCACGTAGAAAACGAAATAAGAAAACTTTCAAAACTGGCATGAAAGGAAAATCGACAAAGAAACATCACATACAACTGTGCCAATGAAACGCTACATTCGATAAAAATTCAAATTTTTTGACACGTCAACTGTCACCTCTCGCTGCGGCGCAATTTGTCACCGGTAATACCGGTGTCGAAAGCCAGAGGGCGCAGTGACAACCAAAGAAATGTTTCCGTAATATCGGGGCGTAGCTGCGCGACAAAAAGGCAATCGATCACGGCGCTTCCACCTGGGTAGAGACGACAATCCAAACGCGTGATACGCGTTAACTACCGGCGAATCGACCGCCAAAACAAACACGCGACCCAAACACATTGGTGTTAAGACACATTTTACAATTTATGGAAGGCGCGAGAGCAAAGGCCACATTTTCCGCGATTCCTTTTGTCTGCGCTCCTGTTTCCGCCCCGGGTAATGGTTCCTGTGATATTGACGTAATATTTCTTTGAGATACCGTTTGTTATCAGTGCGTAAAATGATATCGTTTCAGCCAGTTCTCGTATTGCAGAAATATGGAAATCTGTGCGGGGGCTGGCTCAAGTGTTGAAGGGCGCAAGATTCATTGGTCGTTAATTTAAGTTCAACGCTAATTAACCGGCGTGGCGAACCTTGACATTTACAATGGCAACGACCAGATTTACTTTTAAGTTTTAAAGGAATTTATTTTGCATTAAGCAATATAAATTTCGCCTACGCCTTAGGTAATTTAAAATAAGTACGCGTAAATACTTGCAACATATTATACCTACTTACTTACTACTTTTTCAAAACTTTTCTTAAGAACATCTTATTTTTATAGGTTTTCATGCATTAGTAACGTCATTATATTAAGAAGATTGTATGTACATAATGTATTTGTCTACGAAAATTGAATATTATTTACTAGAATGACAACTTCGCATGCGAAAAAGCCTATGAATGACGAAATATACTTAACAAACAAAGATTATAATCACTAATAACAAACGTGAGTACAGTGAGAGTGCTAACGTCAATACAAGTATTGGATGTCGTTCGAGCGGTTTGAAAGTTAGGTTTTCGGATGTTTTTCACGGCTCTACGTCGTTCGTACATGTACAGATGTGTCCTCGTACGCAACGGCCAGTAGGTCTTCCCATCATCATGATGATGATGATGTGACGAAATATACTTCACAAACAAAGAGCATATAATCACTAAAAACAAACGTGAATACAGTGAGAGTGCTAACGTCAATACAAATATTGGATGTCGTTCGAGCGGTTTGAAAGTTAAAATTTCGGATGTTTTTCACGGCGCTACGTCTTTCGTACATGTACAGATGTGTCCTCGTACGCAACGGCCAGTAGGTCTTCCCCTCAGCTGACATCGCTCGGCGCAGTCGTAGCGGCACAGATGCTCTTTGTTTATTTGAACGCCTGGAAATAAGTACATAAAAATATTTAATAATAAAATAATTAACTCATTAATAATCTAGCAATTCTGTTCTTAGAATAATAAATGTGCTTAAAATAAAACCTACATGAAACTGGGAAATATAATACAACTAGCTTTTTCTTGAGCTTTTGTTCTTGTAAATTATAGCCTAAGTACCCCAGATAATGTAGCTTTTTATAGATGAAGGAATTTTAGAATCTGTACTTTTGAATGAAGCATCTAATATTTCTTCATATATAATATTTAACGTAGTATAAATTATTACTACAAATTTTAGCATGGAAGTATAATTTATTGTTTAATACGAAATCAAACGTTTAGGTTTTGGGCTTAGATTATATAATACCTAAATAGATAGACTCTTTAAGCCTAAAAGCGTAGAAAAAAACTAGTGACCAAACCATAGTCTGTCGCGCACACACACAGCTACCAATTTGACGGATTTTGAGGACATAAGATCAAGTTAATGAAAATTAATATTTTTGAGATTGACCTGGGTCTTGGATGTTTACCTTCTAGCTTTTTATTCCTGAGTATTTATATGTTTTTGTTTAGTTATATTTGTAATTATGTATAAATAAAATTAAAATTTCATTCTGTAACTCGTACCATATTTTAAATGGTACAATCAGTAGAAAAAAGTGTTAGTGTAGAAATAATAAACATTGAACGAATCATAAGAAAATGTCATCATCATAGCATTGTTACATTACAAATTACAAAACTGATCACCATTACTATTGTTTACTTACTAACAACCGCAAAAACATAAGTGGTTAAAATAAGATTTTGACTTTGATTTGAAATGAAATGAAATGAAATGAAATGAAATGAAATGAAATGAAATGAAATGAAATTTATTTGCATTGAATGAGTGAAATATAGTTATTATATAGATTAATTTATAGTCCTATACATTCAGCCATTGACGGCGTGCAAATATAGTATCTAAGTATATTTTTAAAGTTAACAATATTCAAACAATTATCAAGAAAAATCATGCAATAATAATTTATCATTAGTATAGTCAATAAGTATAATTATGTCAGTAATTATTATGAACTACAGTTCCACTCCATTTGAAATTTAAAAATTCCTGAACACTGTAAAAACATCTGTCTTTGAGTAGTTTATAAAGTTGAGTTTTAAATGAGTTTAATTTTAATTCCTTTAAGTTTTCTGGAAGTTTATTGAAAAAAATTATGCAGCTATAGTAACTGTTTCTTTGATAATATTTTGTTTTCGTACAGGGTAACAGTAGATTATTGGGATATCTAGATGGTTTTGTGTGCTTTATATAGTCGTCTTTCAGTTTAAACAAATGTGGATGGCTTTTCACAAATACACAGCACTCAAAAATATATATGCATGGGACCGTTAATAAATTTAATTTCTGAAAAAGGGGTTTACAAGAGGTCATTGGAGAGACACCGCATATTCCACGAATACATTTCTTCTGTGATATAAAAACTCTATTTATATCTACAGAATTTCCCCATAGAGGAATCCCATATTTTAGATGTGAATTAACATACCCATGATATGCTGTAAGTGCCGCTTTTTGATTCACTTGTTTTGCTAATCTCCATAGTGCATAAGTAAAACGATTTATCTTACTGCAAATGTTATTTATATGTTTTTTCCAGTTACACTGGTTATCTATTGTAATACCTAAGAATTTAATTTCATTTGCTTCTGCTATAGATCCTCCTGTTGAACATACATCTAAGTTATTTAATTTTTTATTTCTATTGAAGAATCTAAGATATTTTGTTTTGTCAATGTTAACTTTTAAATTGTTATTTTTCAGCCACTTAATTACATTTTCTATTGTGAAATTAATCTCATCATTGAAGTTTAACCCTTGAGTTTCCGTAATAACAATAGAAATATCATCTGCAAATAGATTACACTTGTGTTTTGTGATATTAGGCAGATCATTTATATAAATAATGAATAAGAGAGGCCCCAAAATGGTACCTTGAGGAACACCAGTTCTATTTATTAATGGTGTAGATTTATACGACATTTCTTCATTATTTTCATTAAGATTAGTTACTTCAACATATTGAGGTCTATCTTTTAGATAACTCTTAAGCCAATTATGTGCAACTCCCCTTATGCCATAATTTTCATAAGGGGAGTTGCACATAGTTTTAGAACTTTTTTTTAGAAGTATTTCATGTGAGACAAAGTCAAAGGCCTTGCTCATGTCAAAAAACAACACAACAGTATCTTTATTTTTATCAACGTTTTCGGTCACAGTATTGATTAAGTTAAAAGCCGCTAATGTTGTTGACTTACCTTTACGAAAACCGTTTTGTTCATGTTTTAAAATATTGTTTTTTTTCTAGAAAATCATAAATTCTTACCTGGAAAGCTTTTTCAATAACTTTGTCTAAAATACTAGTTAAAGCAATAGGTCGAAAATTATCCATTTTATCTATGTCGCCTTTTTTATGAACTGGTTTTATTACTGCAGTCTTTAATATGTCAGGAAATTCACCTTTTTCAAAAGTCAAATTAATAAGATGAGAAAGAACAGGCGAAAGAATAATCGAACAATATTTAAGAACTTTGGTCGGGAAATTATCGTAACCTACAGAAGAAGAATTTTTTAAAGATCTTATTATATTAAATACCTCATCAGGTGTCGTGGGATGAAGAAAAATACTATTATTAGAACTATTTATATTATTCCAAATTGTCAAATTAGAATTAGAAGATTTATTTGTCAAGTAGATAAAAAAATTATTAAAATTATTACATATGTCAGTAGGATTAGTTGTCACAGTATTATCATTATTCAGAATTTTATCAATATATAACTTTTGCCTATTTTTTTGTTCATAACTTTTTATCAAGGTCCATGTCGCTTTGCTAATGTTTTTTGCATTTTTTAAATATGATTCATTATTTATCATACGTGCCTTATTAATGCATTTTTTTAGTAGATATGAATATTTTCTATAAGCTGTTTTCGCGCATTTTGTTTTATGTTTATAATATTTAAAACGCAAATTTCTTTTTGTTACACATGATTTTTTTAAGCCCTTTGTGAGCCATGGACATGTACGTCTATTATTATTTATTTTTATTTTTTGAATAGGAAAACATAAATTGAAAAGTAGAATGAGTGTTTCATGGAAGTTGTTAAACGCAGTATTCACATCTTTAGCCTCAAATACATCATTCCAAGATAGTTGTGTTATGTTTTTGGCAAACTTTTTCATGTTCTCACTGCAAAGGTCCCTTTTAAAAATAAAGTAGGTAGTTTTAGGTATTAAGTTTTTCTCTATCGGAATAGATAAGGTTTGGCAGTATTCGTGATCTGACAGTCCGAGGTGATGATTTTTTCCCATTGCTGTCGGAATATTACTTATGATTTGATCTAGACATGAATTTCCTCTTGTAGATTCGTTTATATGGATGGTCATGCCATAGTTTTGAGTTATTCGAATAAATTCAGAAAGTATATTGTTATCTTTAAATAAGTTTATATTAAAATCCCCTGTTATTACAATTTTCATGTTTTTCCTATAATGCAATTTTGACAAAACTAGTTCCAGTTTCTCAAGAAAAATATATACGTTCGACCTAGGTATCCTATAAATACAAATCAATATTAACTTAATTTGAGGAACTTCAATGCCACAGCATTCAAATGTATTAACTGATCCTAAATCCTTAAGAAATAATATTTCTTTGTATTTATAGTATTCCTTACATAATATGCATGATCCACCACGCCGTTTATTTATGCGACAAAAGGAGTCAGCCACGTGAAAACCCTGTATGCGTAAATTCCTCTCATCACCCGGATTCATGAATGATTCAGTAATACACATAAATTCTATAGGATAATTATTTTTAGCTAACTCATTAATTGCAATATGTAAATTGTCAGATTTGCCAATCAAGCCCGCAATGTTTTGGTGCATTATTGTGAAAGTATGAGAGTTATTAAACACGAAAAAGATTATTTTTGCTGTAATAAGTATTAGTTTGACTATTAATCTGACTACTTTTCGTCTCTTTATGTATAGTGTTGAGAGGCTTTTGACAATTAATTTTTGGGAAAAAATCTAAGATAGTTGTCTGTTTAGAATGCCTCGATTTATTTGTTGTGGAAACATTTGAAGAGCGTACTAATGACTTGTATTTACGAAAGTTCAGGAATTTTTCAGTATAATCTAAGGAGTCTATAAAATAATTTAAATTATAAGTCATATCTTTAATATAATTGTTCGAAGTCTGAGATATACTAATAAAGTGACAATTTTTAAAATGTTTACATATCATATTTATTTTTTTATTTAATAAATTAACATTGAGATAATTATTTCGCTGGACACTAACAATAATAACTGAGTAGTGTTGTAACTTTTTCATTGCGGCAGATAATTCAATTAATAATTGTGTGGGGTTACAATCATTTTCCCCTACACACAAGATTAGCTTATCATTTGATTTTAAATCTAATTTGTCACACTCCTTTAATATTTCATTACTTGATGCAAACGATTTAATTTCAGCGGATATTTTGTATATCTCATATTTCGTATTTTCTCTTGATTTTAACATTTCTGCAGCTAATCCTCTACATTGCTGCGATCCAAGAATTTTTATTTTACGAGTTTGTATTATATTACATGTTTTATCTATACTACTTAGTGTCATATTTTCTTCCTGAGCTGCAGATGATGATGGACGAGGAGGTGTTGATTCATGAAGACATGCAGTGTCTTGAGTTTGCGTTGATTGTTCATGATGAGATATATTAGGATGGCAAAATTTTGTAGGCGAGTCCGTACTTGAAAAGTTTATGCATCTTTTTGTAAGACTTTTGGTTTTACTATTTGAATTTGTTAAAGACTTCATTTCAGTATTTGAACAAATCTTAGTTAACTGATTTATCTTTAGATCCTTTGTTCCAATAATTTGTTAAAGTTTACTATTTTCAAGTGAAAGTTTTTCGATTTCACTATTTGCACTTTGTAGTTGTGATGTTAATGTAGTAACTGTATTTTTAAGTTCATTTATTTCGTCTTGGTTAATAGTCGAAAGATCAGGCAAACTATTTACTCGCATTGATGCATATGACAATGGCGATGATGAGTCCATGTTAGGTAACGATTCGTATGAGCTATTTATGTCCTTATATTTTTTATTTCTAAGTGTGACATACTCTGATTCCATGATGATTATTTTCCTGCGTGTCAAGTAATTATACTATTGCCCAAGTGAAATGCTAAGTATTTCAAAAAATTCTCATAAATGAGGTGAGATTCGAACTCATGACCTTTTGGGTGATGGCTGTGCGTTCTACCGCTGAGCTACAAATAACTTGAGAGTAGGGGCGAAATAATAGTATTGTATGTTGTGCATGTGTTGACTTTGCTGTTATATCGACTGCTTTGCTTTCACTGATTTTATGTCACCGGTATACTCTAGATGGCGCTGTTAGTCTCTGGATTTTAGAATGACGCGCTGACGGCACTGTGCTTCTTTAGTGTCCACACAGATTTGAACCCAAAAATGTTTGAACGTGGCAACGACTTTTTTGGAGTGTATTTTTGTTTTTATTCACACAATTTTGTATGTAGTGTATTATAGTTGCATTTATTCAATTGTTTATGATTTTAATCACTTGGATAATAGCACTTACAATGGTTTTTTGATGGATTTATACGTATGTCTTTGTTATTATAGCACAACAGTCCGGGATCACTATATTGTAAATTCCTACACTTCTTTTCAATGGTTTGTACAGATAACACAGTCACTAACGAATTCGGTTTTATAAAGTCCGTTTTTACACTTTTTGTCACTAATTTCAATCAATAAGTATTTTTGTTTATTTATTTTATGACGAGCCGATGTTGACAGTGCTCAGTGGCGCCACCTTGTCTTTAATTAATATTGGTATCTACATTCTTTTAAAGGGACAGACCTAAAAAAGGAATGTACAAATACCTCTTCCAAAGTCACTACTGCATCCATTGTTTACTTACCTGCAAGCTATCCATTTAAACAATACTTGACCTAGTGCAAATCACAAGTTTCTTTTTATAATTAATGTATTTTAAATTTATCTATGAACAAAACCACAGCAAAATGTAATCATTCTAGAAAATATATATTTGACTTGTCTTATTGACTATACCAAGCGTTTATAAGGTTCAAAATTCCATACAAAAAAATAATGGGACGAGTTACAGAATGAATATATTGAAAATTTTGATTTTCTGCATATCGTCCCAAATGGGCCGTGGGCATGTGGGACGAGTTGTAAAATTAGATATGTATTTGTAACAAAATATAGTATCGTTGAGTTAGTATCCCTTATCACAAGTCTCGAAGTTACTTTGGGGCTAGCTGAATCTATGTGATTTGTCCGTATATATTTATTATTTATATGATTTGCCACGAGCATTGACCTTCGATGGTGTAGTTACAATACTAGCAGTATTGCAACCTTACTTTGTAGATAAACCAATTAGTAATAGCATAGCAGGCGATACTAAGTCCCTGCCTAATTAACATACATAAGCATAAAGTTTTTTTTATACAGCAGTAAACCGGTGTGCTACGTATTGATGGGCACTTCAACATACATTACGGTTTATTTAACTGAAATAAAAATAGTCAATATACGAAAGTCCTAATGGATGTAAACCATCAATATGTAGATCCTAGTATTTTCGTATATCTAAGACCTGTATGCTGTACACATAGTTGGCAAATAAATCTTTAAATCTTTGAATCAAAACGTAAGGTAAAAAATAGCAGTGAGAACATTGTTTTTGTACATATAATATCTATTAAAACAGATGCGAGAATTACGAATATTATTTTTATCTCCACTTTGTGGTTATTTAAATTTTTATATGACATTATTTTTGACCGATCAAGCGAAACGACACGAGCAAGTATTTAAATCAAGTTGAGGCGAAATGCATTTTTTCTATTTTAATATACATACAATTTTTTTTAGATAAATCACACAGTTTGTGCGAGCCCCAAAGTAAGGTCGAGATTTGTGTTATAAGATACTAACTCAACGATACTATAATTTATTACAAATACATATATAGATAAACATCCAATAAATAATCATTTTTAGAAAAGATCATTTTTCATCTTGACCTGACTGGGGATCGAACCCCGGACCATCGGTCAAGTTCGTTGTGTATCAAAATTGGTTTACTACATTTCGATTGGTTTACCTAAAAAAGAAACACGTGTTGTACTCCGGGAGTGCCGGCCTTAGTAAAAACTTAAATACTATACTTAAAAATTTAATCCATGAATGTGCGTAGCACGCTGTAACTGTTACACAAACACACACGCATATTCGCGAGTTTAACAATTTTTCTCCATCACAAAAACTGCACAGCACCGCTACAGAAGTTTTTAATTCAAAAATCGCTTACTGTCACATAGTATTGCATATCATACTAGGTGTCTCAATCTCAGATTAGAAGTAGTTACTACCTAAGTAAGAACACATGAGTCACAAAATACTGATGGCGAGAGGGATTCCCCTGCGAGGTACATTCCGCATGCGGTCAATGACATTGCAAGCGAGCTGCTTGTTTACATCAGTTCTTGATTATTATAATCTTCCTAGCTGTTACCCGCGGCTTCGCCCGCGTGGTATATAGCCGCGAATAATCGCGAGAACCTATTAATTTACAAATTATTAAATCTTTGTGGAATAAAAATCATTTTCATTTTTACATATATTGCTGGTGGGTATTATTATAGTGACACAATAGATTATTGTGTCACTATAAATAATGTCCTAGGACACTCAAAACAGATGCAAATACGCAAGCCGGAAAAGCATATTATTTTCTCCTTGCTCGTATTTTTTTCGTATATAACGTTTGTGCTGTCACTCAATATGTGTATTTGTAGGTAAAGCAGAAATAATTCATTTCGCGCTAGGTACGCGGTTAAACCACTTCAGATAAGACCAGTTCAATTCTGTGATAACAGAAATTATTTTTAACTATAAACGTATGCTATGAGGTAGGTACTAAACTTGTTATATCTGTATTTATTTTACTATATTTTTTTTTAAATTAAAAGCTAATTAATTATTATTTGTCAGTAATTTTTTTAATTTATAAATTTTAACCACAAACAAGTTCACAGTTTTTCAAGAGTAAAAAGAAAATAACACATATCTAATAAATACTAAGCGATGCTGGTCACAATTTATTTATTATCTGTGCGTTCTAGAAAAAAGTAGACACAAACTACGAAGAAGATAGAGAAGATACTAGGATTACTAGGATCAGACTGCCTTATTTTTTTCTCTAGGCAAAATATACCATAGCAAAATATTGATATCACTGTGACATTAATAAAAACCGGCCAAGTGCGTGTCGGGCCACGCGCAGTATAGGGTTCCGTAGTTGCGAATGACAACTTTGAGTACACACTGTTTACACTCGCACCTCACAGTTTAACGACCAAAAACATCTAACAATAAAGATTGTATGAAATTTTACATTTTCCAGTACATTTTATAAGTTGGTTGCCTATAACTTTTTAGTTTGTACTTAGTACTTAGCTCTGATAGTTTTCCTTTCAACTTCAGTATATATACTACTGCTGTAATTTTTTTCACGTATCTATATATAACCGTTTAGGAGATAGAGGGGGGGGACACGTACCTCTAACAAAAATTTGCACTTTAAAACCAAATATTTCGGAAACGGATCCCTAAATCGAAAAATGGTGTTTTCAACATCACAATATTTTTCAAAGACCTTTTTAACGATACCCCACAAGATGGGTAAGTAGAGAAAAAAAAATGACTACCCCACTTTACTTGTATGGGAGCTACCCAAAAAAAATTTTTTATTCAAGATTTTTTTCTACGACTTTTTTGCCATGATTAATATACATACTCATACCAAATTACAGCTTTCTAGTACTTATGGTCTCTGTGTAAAACCGCGGACGGACAGACAGACAGACAGACAGACAGACAGACAGACAGACATGGCGAAACTATAAGGGTTCCTAGTTTACTACGGAACCCTAAAAATGATTAAAAATCTGTGTTAAAAATAATACGTACTAATTTGTATTGGGGTATTCAAATTCAAACTCAAATGACGCGTGTTCGATGTTTTAATTTCCATAAAGTAAGTTTTCGGACATGAAAGTAAATAAACTAACTATAAAAAACCGGGCTTGATGTGATATGGCCCAAGCAGAACACACTGTAGCAGTTTTTAAAAATAGAATTAACCTTCACGAACCTGTTCCAAAAGTGGCCAGTATTATTACCAGAAACGCAAGAACAGTCACTAACTTCATTTTTAAGCACTTCAACTATCACTGCATGAAGTCTAAATATCTGTGCGTATGAGTGCACTATCAACGGTTAAGTGTTGTGAGCGTGTGTTTCCTACTTCGATTAATCATACTGTTATGGCAGATTTGTGCCATCTTACGGCGGCTTCGAATACCAGTTTATTTTTTCCTGTCTTATTTTGTCCTTTATTATTTTGTGAGCCTATAAGCTTCGAACGTTAGTAGTATAAGGTAATAAAGTGGTGATAAAAATGTTAAGCTGTGGTATCAGACGACACGAAACACTAGCGCCACCCAGCAATTAATTCGTTTACTTCTAAATCAAATCAAATTTAAAAAATCTAATAGCTGATTGCCCTAGTAAATTACTTGTAGTATTCTTTTTCATACTTTTCATAGGCATTTTAAGTTTAAGAGAACAAATTAGTGGCCACTTTTGGCGGTAATAATTCGTTCTCTTAATTCATCAAATTAAAATAGTGAAAACTTGTACCAAGAATATACCTACAAGTAATTTACTAGGGTATTCAGCTATTAGATTTTTAAATTTAATATGATTTAGGACTTATCGAATTAATTACTGGGTGGCGTTAGTGTCTCGTATCGTCTGATACCACAGCGCCTTAAAACGATGCGCTTAGTGCGAGTTAAACCAAAACCTTTAGCGCCACTATACATAAGCATAACATTTTGTCATCAATCGATATCTACCTAAATATTCAACATACATACTAATGAAGTATGTGTCCCTTAAGGGGGCACACTAGGCACAGTAGCGACGCCAATCATTTTATTCCTGATACTTTACAAATAGAAAGAAATTCAAGAATGTAAATCATATAAGCACTAGTAAATAACCTGAAGTATTTTTGGAATCATATCTAATATTATCAGAATTAGTGAGAATTATGAGAATTAGATTACCCGTAATTACGTTTTCTCTTAATGACTGATTCTCATAATATTAAAACATGATTCCAAAAATACTTCAAGTTATTTACTAGTGCTTATATGATTTACATTCTTGAATTTCTTTCTATTTGTAAAGTATTAGGAATAAAATGATTGGCGTCGCTACTGTGCCTAGTGTGCCCCCTTAAGTTACGGTAGATAGAGCGTTGGATCCTGAGACCCAAAGATGTTGGTGCACGTGTAGTTCGAAAAATGAAATCGAAACAGTGAAGAGTTGCTAGCCTCATCACCTTTTAACACATTTACTCACCTTGACATGTAATCTCGTTTTGTGACAAGCTTTGATTTTAAGTGATTCATACTGTAAAGTGCTTGCCAAGATAAATAAAATGAGCCCAAACACGATCAGTCATATTATAAAACGAGGACTGTTAATACCTAGTTCAAATCATTATCTGACCTAAACGAATTGACAATATCTGCTGAGAAAACGTCAAAGTGATAAGTGTCGACTTATTTTGGTCGGATAATGGTTTAAACTAAGTACTAAATTGGTCCTCGTTTTATTTTAAGGCGGGGTGGGTTTATTTAAAATGCCTATGGCCACCTTTCAAATCCATTATTTGATCAGTGTTTGGTGCCTTAATATTTTTTATTTAATTTTTTTATTAATTAAATAATAATGCATTGTCATCGAACTTAATATCTAGACATAATTTCAACTATATCTTGTAACGACAAGAGCTTCAAAATTTAATTGCAAGATTTGATCCTCATAGACAAACTGACAGGACAAGTTGTAATAAAACAGGAATTATTAATATTTAAAATAATATTATTTTCCTCAATCTATGTGTGATACGTTTATAATTTATCCGCTACAACGGTTTTACCGTGATCTATACATCAATACATATTATAAAACAGTAAAAATATTTTGTCTGAACATTTAGTATTTTTGACTGAAATGGATAGAGGGACACTTAACAAGAATAATAAAATGCAAAAAAAATATTTTTAAATTTCTTTGGCTGTCTGTCTGTATGTATGATCACGTTTATCTCCGGAAATATTGAACTGATTCGAATATTTTTTTTTTGCTATATAGCTATTAAGCCGGGGCAACATATAGGGTAGAAATAATTTCGAAAAATGGAACACCTGATGCAGCACCATAATGATCTAGCTGAACTATATGAAATATAAAAGCGGACCCTTAGCAAAAGTTGTTAAACCTGATGAGCATTTTTGTTGGAGCATAAAAAAATCTAAGATTTGGAACACCTCATGCAGAACCATAAAGGTCCAGGTAAACTATAAGAAATATATAAATGACGCATTAGCAAAAGTTATTCAACCTGATGAGCATTTTTTGTTGAGGTGTTTAAATTGAAGATTTGGTACACCTGAGGCAGAACCATAATGGTTCAGGTAAACTATAAAAAATATAAAAATGACGCTGTAGCAAAAGTTGTTCAGTCTGATCAGTATTTTTTGTCGAGGTATAAATATCGAAGATTTAGAACATCTGATACAGAACCATGTAAAATTTTATATCGACAATTTTACAGAGTCACACTCTCCACTGGAATAGAGTGCGCAGAGTTCGATTAGCTTAAATTACTGGTGACCACCCAGCGGTCCCGTGTCACTCGTAACTAGGATATGCCCTTTTGGTAACATAGCATTCAGCATACACGGCAAAACATGAGAGTTTGCTGTCTCTCCAAGCCCACCACCCCTCCCAAAGCTGTGGTCCGTCTCTCCCGAAGGTCTCTTGGCTCCGCATAGCCAGAAAAGAGCCAGAGAACTTCTGACGACATAGCTTTCGGCCCATATGGCAAAGCGTGAGAGTTGCTGCGCTTTAAATGTTTCGCCATTGTTTCTCAGTTCAGCCTTTCAGGCTATGCATACTGTCTCTCCAAACTTTGCGCACACAGACAACGCCCAAAGCCGAGGTCCGTCACACCGGGTCCTCCCTTGGTGATTTTCACCTTACAGGTTAAGGGTGCTCTGCCCTCACCTCAAAAGGCCGGTAAAGTAGCAAAACCTCACATGGGACAAGCTTCACAGTCCTTTAAAAAAGAAGTTTCCATTTTGTACATTATCATCATCTGGTCTTTTTTTAGTCTCCACTGTAGGAGCATGACTCCCTCTGTACTGCCAGAGCCATATTATAGCCAGAGCAGTCCGAGACTATGGCCTACACTGCCCACGCTGACCAGACGGGTTGGAGAGGTCTCTTTGATGTTTATAAACTTTATTTAGCTTGTGTTTCCGAAGTCACCTTGTACGACATCCACGGGAAGACTTGGCGTGATCCTATTCTACTCCGCCCGGATCCACAGTCCATTTTGTTTATTGGCTTAGTTATATCCACGCCACGAGCTCCGTGGCGCAGCGGTCAACACGCCGGCCTGTGACACGGATGGTCCCAGGTACGATCCCCGGTCAGACCAAGATGAAAAATGATCTTTTTCAGATTGCCTGGGTCATGGATGGTTATATAATATAGTATCGTTGAATTGGTATCCCATAACACAAGTCTTATTTAAGAACTTACTTTAGGGCTAGATCATTCTGGCAGTGCAGGCCTTTGCGGAGAGCGTCCCTTTGCGGAGAGCGTCATGCTCCGCAAAGAGGCGACCAGCACCCTGGCCATCCGCCGCAGACGCACAAGGCGCAGAAGCCCCCACACAAAAAAAAAGGGCTAGCTCATTCTGTGTGGTTTGTCCGTATATATTTATTATTCTGTTGCAATATGCAAAGTGCATTCTCTATGTAAAAAGGTAGGTACTAACGTATCTACTCGTATGTCCAATATCTTTGGTTTGAGTCACGTTACTTCCTGCGCGCGGTATAGTCCCGGCGCTCCTTATAAATAGCCAGCTAGGCGTGCCCCCCGGCTTAGTCTAAGAAGAGGACTTGACTTTACAATGTTGAAAACGGTGGTGACTTTAGTAGTGCTCCTGGGGGCTGTCAGCGGCGCTGTTATCGACAGTCATATTCAAGATGGTGAGTTAATTGTAAAAGTGATCAAGTTAATTAAATATTTAGTATAAGTATAACCGAGATTGCGGGTAACGCATTTTTCATTATTTGTACATAGAGCACAAATAAACAAATTAATGCATAGGATAAATCATACAAATTGAGCAAGCTCCATAGTATTTAATGTCAAGAATTGTATTTTGGGATTCACTTACTCAACGATACAATATCATCATCATCATCAGGTCTTTTTAGTCTCCCCTGCAAGAGCATGACCCTCCCTGTACTACCAGAGCCATATATTAGCCAGAGCCGTTAGAGGATTTTGCCTACACAATAAAATCCATACAAATATTACGCATGTTACTCTGTCTGTCTGTTTCGCTTTCACGCCAAAACTACTGAATCGATTAAAATTAAAGGTCGCAGATAGTCTTAAGTCTGAGAAAGGACATATGTCCTTTCTTAGCCTATATAGGCTCCTTTTTTCACGCGGGCAAAGTCGGGGGCACATAAAACTCTAACCGATCCTTACGAGCGACTCAGCCCAACAACATGAACAACTTTTCCTATGGGACTACTGCTTCTGCAACATTTTTTACACACAAGCTGAATACTTTTATTACAGGCAGTTGAGGAATACACCCCTGACTAGGGTTGCCAACTTTTATTTAAGAGAAAAACAGTGTATTGAGGTTGAAGAAACAAATTGAACAGTATTTAAGAAAAGTAAACAGTATTAAATATCTTTTGACGTTTTACAAATCCTTGTAATTTTTAAAGTTCATAAAGCATACCTACTTATTTACAAATTATTTACTTATATTAAAAACCGTTTTTTTTTTCGTTTCCTATCACTTGACATAAGGCCTGAAGTTCTAAAGTACCAGAGGTTATAAAAACAGTATTTCGCATACTTTTTTTTTATTGAACAGTAAAAAGTGTTAAAGGAGCGAAAAAAGTATAACACTGTTAAAAACAGTATGGTTGGCAACCCTGCCCCTGATATATGATATACTCGTATATGATGTATCTAAGATATATTTTAAAATTTCTACTCATTTATTTCAAATTAAGAATGAAACATCAATTAATATCCACAACATGTTTCGTCAATGTTCTTACAGAAAAATAATCCGCAACAGGCTTCGTTAAAAACTTAACTTACACATAAATTATCCACAACATGCTTCGTCAAAAAAATAAAAATATTCAATCTAATAGGCCTCCCCGTATCGTACCTGGCTCAAAAGTGCCCATTATGCTGGCGGCATTTCCTCGCTGTATGGCAATGGAAACCCTTTGAGACAGATACGATACGGAACGCTTATCATTTGTCCGTGCCCGTATCCGATGTCCCAATTCTTTTAAAAACGCTCTTGCCTCTACCGCCCAAACTCCAGTGGTTTCAAACGCAACCGGTACAAAAATATATGCTTGTTTAAGGCAATTATATTTTAAATGTTTTTGCTTGGCAGCGTTCTCTGCTGCCGATCTCGCAGCCCGGACGGTATCTCTAAGGTGTGATGCAGCAAATGTGCTAACACATGTAACATCCCACAGCAAACACCGGCCCCTCTGCCATGGCACCAGCGTTAAACCATCGGGACGTTTGCCATCAGTGCGGCTTAAGCCTGATGGCTCCAAGACGCAAGGCACGTTTGCACTTATCAAAGCGCGACGCACTTGAAACAATAAAATAAATAATAATGTATGATAACCTTCACACAGGTTTTCATTTATAGATAAATATCAAATGATAACAGTATTTACACAAATTACTGTTTTTAATCGACTTCAAAAAAAGGAGGTTCTCAATTCCTCGGTATTTTTTTTGTATGTATGTTCCCCGATTTCTCGAAGACGCCTGGACCGATTTAAGAAATTCTTTTTTTGTTCGATAGGTTATACTTTACAGATGGTCCCATTAAATTTTTATCGGAATGTGTGAAGCGCTTTTTGAAAAAATACACAAAATCCAAAAAAAATACAGGTATGCCGTTCGGATTACACTTATTTCCATTTTTAGGGTTCCGTAGTAAACTAGGAACCCTTATAGTTTCGCCATGTCTGTCTGTCTGTCTGTCCGACCACGGCGCCTTATTTATTTATATTTATTAATAATGGCAAAAAAGTGCTAGAAAAAAATCTTAAAAAAAATTTTTTTTTTGTGTAGCTCCCATACAAGTAAAGTGGGGGAGTAATTTTTTTTTCTCTTTTTACCCATCGTGTGGGGTATCGTTAAAAAGGTCTTTTAAAAATATTGTGAGGTTGACATCACCATTTTTCGATTTACCGAACCCTTATAGTTTCGCCATGTCTGTCTGTCTGTCTGTCTGTCTGTCTGTCCGTCCGCGGTTTTACTCAGAGACTATAAGTACTAGAAAGCTGTAATTTGGTATGAATGTGTATATTAATCATGGCAAAAAAGTCGTAGAATAAAATCTTGAAAAAAAATTTTTTTTTGGGTAGCTCCCATACAAGTAGAGTAGTAAGAGTTGAGGAGTATTTTTTTTTCTCTATTTACCCATCGTGTGGGGTATCGTTAAAAAGGTCTTTGTAAAATATTGTGAGGTTGAGAACATCATTTTTCGATTTAGGGATCCGTTTCCGAAATATTTGGTTTTAAGGTGCAAATTTTTGTTAGAGGTACGTGGTCCCCCCCCCCCCCTCTATCTGCCAAACGGTTATATATGGATAAGTGAAAAAAATTACAGCAGTAGTATATATACTGAAGTTGAAAGGAAAACTATCAGAGCTGGGTACTAAGTGCAAACTAAAAAGTTATACGCAATCAACTTATAAAATGTACTGGAAAATGTAAAATTTCATACAATCTTCATTGTTAGATGTTTTTGGTCGTTAAACTGTGAGGTGCGAGTGTAAACAGTATGAACTCAAAGTTGTCATTCGCAACTACGGAACCCTACACTGCGCGTGGCCCGACACGCACTTGGCCGGTTTTTTTTTTCTCATGCTTATTAAGAAAAATTTTTAGGGTTGAAGTCGGTTTTTGTTTTTTGTTAAAAATATCGTAGCTTGAAAAGTGTATCAATCGTATTATAAAAATCCGGCATTACTCACGTTCATTTTCTTCGCATTCGCCGACTAGTTTCGGTTGGTGGCGGTAGCTTATTAGCCGTGTCGCCACACACGCCCCGAAGATTGGCTTAGTAACAGACCGAAGCTACGGGGAATCCGCGACGAAAATAAAACATTATGTAAAGCCTGGTTTCGACAAAGCCGCGGTGATCACTTACCATCAGGTGACCCGCTTGCTTGTTTGCCTATCTATACTACTAATATTTTAAACTGAAAAGTTTGTTAGTTTGGTTGAACGCGCTATTCACAGGAACTACTGAACTGATTTCAAAAATTCTTTCAGCGTGGGATAGGTACGTTATTCCTGGGTGCCATAGGAGTGGCATATTTACTACGGGCAAAGACGAGGCGAACTGCAAGTATCAAAAAAAAAAAGCTTATCTTGCTTAATTTGTGTGGTACAATAGATGATGTATATTACTTCATCATCATCAGGTCTTTCTAGTCTCCCCTGTAGGAGCATGACCCTCTCTGCACTACCAGAGCCATATACTAGCCTGAGTAGTCAGAGGATATATTATAATAGATATATGAGTATATTACTTACTGGTACGAAATGAAGGGACAGACTTACTTATTGTTGAGCAGTATGATATTGAATAAATGGGATATTGACATTATCCAATGTATATTATCTGAGCCAGCATCCGATCTATCTATCAAGATATATGAACTCGAAGCGACTGCGCAAAATTAACTTATTAGATGACCCTTTAAGATATACCTAGTTTAGGTAGCGGCACGGAATACATAATAGTATACTATACGGCTCAGAATCGTGGACCACCGAAGCAGTAGATGAAAGACGACTGCATGTTGCGGAAATGAGAATGTTGAGATGGATGTGTGGTGTAACGCGAAAGGACAAAGTAAGAAATGAGTACGTAAGAGGAAGTTTGAAAGTAGCACCCTTGACTGAAAAATTAAAGAGTAATAGGTTAGGTTGGTATGGCCATGTTATGAGGAGGAATGAAAGTCATGTAACGAAAAGAGTTTTGGGAATGGAAGTTAGTCGTAGAAATAGGGGAAGACCAAAGAAAAGGCGGATGGAATGCGTAAGAGAGGACATATGTAAGATGTGTGTAACGGAGAGTATGACCAGCGATAGAGTGAAGTGGAAGAAACTGACATGTTGTGCCGACCCCACATAAAGTGGGAAAAGGTGAAGACGAAGAAGAAGACAATTTAGCGGTAAAGTTGGCATTTATAAACAAAAGCTTTCAAAAAACATAGAATAAACAAATATCTCGCGTAAGTTTTAATATTATTTTTGCTATTGATATAAAAAAAGAATCGGCATTTGTAGAGTCACATGTTTAAAAGACCTGGAACTTTTGTAGTTAAGTGTTCAAGATTTATATTTTCGAAGATGTCCCCCACAGATCAGAAATGAACCAATGCTGGTTTATCAATAGAAACATAAATAAAGCTACACGGAAAATCCAAAGTGATAACCTTATGTAGTGCATAACGTGGCCGCCAATCATGTAACGCATTGGGTATTCCTGAATCCCGAGCTTAATGTATTTACATTAACCTTCTTATATAAGTTCATTGTTTTAATTGACTTCGTTACATCTCTATGATTTAGAAAAGAAGGCATGATTCAAAATTAAGACAAAGATTTGGAATTCAACATAATAAAGTAATAGAGTAGAATTGTAAAGTTAGATATAGAGCTACCTAAACTTTCAAGTCTCCTTTTTATGGTTCCGTACCCAAAGGGTAAAATGGGACCCTGAAACTTCGATGTGACGTTACCAGTCTGTACGTCATGAACCGTGATAGCTGGAGTCACTGAAATATAATCAGAATATTTAGTTGTATATTCACTTTAAAATAAATATTTCAATCAATATAAAAATACATTCCATTAACAGAGGGGTGCGGCAAGGAGATAATTATGATGTCGGATACATCTAGTCTTCCGCATATAACTAACATAACTGTTTATGGCGAGAGTTTGGATGTAGTCGACAAATACGTATACCTTGGTCATTGTTTATCCTTTGACAAAGATCTACGAACCAAGGAGATCGATCGGCGGATACAAATGGGATGGGTGGCATTCGGAAAGCTGGTGGACGTGTTCAAAAACAAGAAAATACCACAGTGCCTAAAGACCCGCCTCTTCAACCAGTGTGTCCTGCCAACCATTACTTACGGCGCCGAGACATGGACTCTCACAAAAGGTACCATGTACAAAATTGCCGTTTCGCAAAGAGCCATGGAACGAACCATGCTCGGCATAAAACTACAGGACCGAATTCGCAACACGGAGATCCGACGACGAACGAAAGTTCATGACGTGATCTCGGGGGTTGCGAATCTAAAATGGAATTGGGCCGGGCACCTGGCTAGAAGGAACGATGGTAGGTGGAGTAAGGCTGTCACTGAGTGGTATCCTAGAAATGGCAAACGAAGTGTGGGACATCCGGCGGCTAGGTGGGTCGACGACATTAAGACCATTACTGGAAAGAACTGGCTCGCGATAGCAAAGGACAGAATGGAATGGGGCAGACAAAGGGAGGCTTATGTCCAGCAGTGGACCGCAAAAAGCTGACGATGATGATGATGAAAAATACATATTTAATAAGCAAAGCAAATATGATAGTCTAATTTTGTATGAATTATATTTTGTAAGAAAATGTAACGGGACCCTTCGTGCGCGAGTCCAACTAGCACTAGGCCGATTTTAATGATAAATTAATACAACACCATGCATGCAAAAAACCTGCTACTAAATCCGTCAATACAAGTAACTTTCCCCTTGGGACCAATGCTGGGAACTCTACGTTCTATCGACACTGCCAAACAAATTGTCCAGTCGACTAAGAACTTTTCTATGGGAATGACAAATAGTTTTTCGAACGCCCAGCATAGGTTCTGCAGGTAAAGTTTGTCTTATTACGCCCAACTGTTGCTTAGAGCGGACGTGTATTTTGTTTATAAGTTAAAAAATAAATAGCACCAAACAACTTTCGTACGAGTGACCATAAACTTAGAGCTCAGTATTAGTAGACGTCGTCAGAACGTATTGTGCAGTTTATTGGACCCCTCCGCCCGCCGGTCCCCGACTACGCAGTCAACTTGTTTACTTACTTGTTTGCTACTACCTACCGTTGAGTGCATGAAGGTACGCAGAGCCAATAATTAAACACGATGTCTAATTGTAATGCATGCAATAAATCGGTGAAGAAGGCAGACAAAATCGTCTGTGTTCGATCAGGCTGTGCCAGGCCGTTTCACTATCTGTGTGTTGGTTTAACCCCAGAAACTTTAAAAAAAAACCCTAACTGGACATGTCCAGTCTGCATCAGTAAACAGCCAAAGTTGGGGGATAATTCCAATACTCCTGTTAAATGCGCTTCAACACAAAATCAAGACGAAAACGTAAATCAACTAGTCTCAACCGATTCCCTTCAGCAGCAGCTAAACCCGGACTCCCTTAACTCCATTGTACAAAGCGCAGTCAAGACCGCTCTCAGCACAACAGACGATCGCTTATCCACAATGGAATCTACCCTAACCTACATGAGTAGCCAGTATGATGATCTGCTTAAAGTATTGAAAGCAAATGCAACTGAAATGAAATCCCTAAAGGAAGAGAATGCGCGTCTCCGTCAGGACAACGATAGTAACGCTGTACGTATTCGACACCTGGAGGAAGAAATTTCGCGTCAGCAACAATGGAGCAGGCTGCAAAACATCGAGGTCAATGGCATTCCCGAGTCTAAAGATGAGGATACCGTCGGAATCGTTGTCAAGCTAGCAGAAAGCATTGGCGTCAGTGTGGACAGCAGCGAGATTGAGTTTGCGCATCGAGTGCAGCCGCGCCGGCCCAACAGCAGCAACGCGGCCAGCGGCGGGCGTACCATCATCGCCCGGTTCCGGCATCGTCGAACCAAAGATTTGATTGTAGCTGCATCTCGAAAGTACCGCAATGTTAAACCGTCCGATATGGGAATGGGTGATGCTGTATCAAATAAAAACAAAATATATATAAATGAACATCTCACTTCCAACAACAGGGCATTGCTTAAAGAATGCAAACTTAAAGCAAAGGAGGCCAATTTTAAGTTCATTTGGACAAAAAACTGTCGAATTTATGTTCGGCGAAACGAAACATCACCACCCATACCTATACTAACATCCACCGATTTACAAAAAATAACATGAGTACTAGGGTACTAGTGAATTCTCTTACTTCACTAGGACGTTTTTCCAGTCCTATTTACTTACGTTACATCATAACAATAATCCAAAAATTTGCTTTCTGCTTTACTCTGTTCATACAAGGAACATACACACTCATTACAAAGAATAAAAATGTTATCTTATTTCACTGTGTAGCTAATGACATGTATGAAAAATCTACTAGTATTTTGTTGAAGTGCGTGAGATTCATGAACTGCGTGTTTATTGTGGTGGCTTATATGGAATCGTCTATTAAAAAATATTATCTTTTGCATACTTATACTTATGATGCATCTATCACACTCACACATACATCACTTAAGAATTTAACTTCCATAGCGGTACATATCGTTATCGGTTTATATGCTGACACTTTTAAATGCACTGACTTTAAATCAATTGGTTCCTTGACTCATCAATATTATGGCAAGACACAATAAAAACTTAAAACTTTTATACCAAAATGTACAAGGACTACGCACAAAAACTGACATTTTTTATAACAACCTATTGGTATCGGACATAGATATTGCATTAATAACTGAGACATGGTTATGTAACGGTATCCTCGACTCCGAGCTATGCAGTTCTGAGAAATACAATGTATTTAGACGCGATCGTGGCACGATGACGGTCGGCGGTGGAGTGGCGATCATCGCTGCCGCTGGTCTCGGCGCGCATCTACGCCCCGATATCAGCTGCAATGATCTCGAATGTATCGGTATAACTATACCAGCGCGCTCCTTACGCTTGGAATACAATTTGACCATAGTGTGCGTATACATTCCACCGGATCGCGCTCGGGCATCTAGACTAAAATCATTTTTAAACCTTTTGACAATGATCATGAACTCTCAACCGGACGACTATTATATAATATCGGGTGATTTTAACTTACCATGTATAGATTGGACCTCAGAAACTCCCATAGTTTTGAAGAAAGATACAGTCGAGATTCAAAATTATGCAAGCGAATTAATAAACATGACTTCTTATTTTGGCTTAACTCAATATAATTTAAATTTACCAAATGAATATGGCAATATTTTGGACTTACTTTTTTCTAACACACATTTGATCACAGAAAAATCATTACATCCTTTGGTTGCCGAGAATAATAGTCATCCTACCTTAGATATATATGTAAACGATATTATGATACCCCCCATGATCATACCCAATAGAAAAGTATACAAATTTAGAAAAGGAGATTATTGTAGTATTAATACCGAGTTGCTGAATATGGACTGGTCTTTTTTGGCAACATTGACTTTGCAGGACTGTATTGATAAATTTTATAGTATATTGAATATGGTTATTGACAAGTATATACCTCAAAAAAGAATCTCGCAAAGGATCTCGTATCCGGTTTGGTATTCAAATGCTTTAATTAACATGATAAGAGAAAAAGCTAAGTATCACAGTCTTTGGAAAAAATATGGGAATCCAAACGATTATAATTCCTTTTCAACACTTAGATCTCGTATTAAAAATGTTGAAAAAATGTGTCATGAATCATATATAAAATTTTCCCAAGAAGAAATAAAAAAGTCTCCTAAATTGTTTTGGACTTATGTCAAACAGAAAAGAAAAAGTAAAGCCAGTTATCCTCAAGTTATGCAACTCGATCAAATTCCCTTGTCTAACCAGAATGATATATGTAATGCTTTTAACGAATTTTTTTGTAGGAATTTCAGTCAACCTGCATCGACACAACAGCGGTCACCTCCTTGTGAAAAATCGCTTTCTCCTGATATAATCAGTGACATAAAAATAACAAATACTGATATGTCAAAACTAATTAAAAACCTGGACTGTGGCAAAGGCGCGGGTTGTGATGGAATTCCTCCTTATTTCTTTGTTCAGTGTGCAGAATCTCTAGCGGTACCACTAACGATTATATTTAATAGATGTTTTAGTGAAGGATTTTTTCCTAAGATCTGGAAGACAGCTAATATTGTTCCTATTCATAAAAAAGGTAGCAAAACAGACATTAAAAATTATAGAGGCATATCTATTCTTAACGTTTTAAGCAAATTAATGGAAAGAGCAGTTCATGATCAGATTTACGCTCATATCATTCGGCACATACCTCCACAACAGCACGGTTTTGTTCGTGGCCGTTCAACTACCACTAATTTGACTGTCTTTGCTAACGATATCCTCAATGGCATGGACAATAACTTTCAAATGGATGTCATATATACCGATTTTGAAAAAGCGTTTGATCGCGTCGATCATTTAATCTTATTACGTAAGCTTCAAGAGCTAGGAATACGTGGAAATCTATTGCGGTGGATGGAGTCTTACCTTAGAAATCGATCGCAGGCAGTTGTTGTTGCAGGACATCGTTCTGATTTAGTAGACGTGTCATCTGGGGTTCCACAAGGCTCAATTTTGGGTCCCTTATTATACGTATCGTACTTATATGACGTAGGCAATTGTTTCCATTATGCACATTTTTTAATGTATGCTGATGATACTAAAATCTATGCTCAAATAAAAGATGAAAAAGATGCAATTAAACTTCAAAACGATCTTAATAGACTGTGCAAGTATTACTATGAGAATCGCATTGGAGTCAATATATCCAAATGTTTACAAATTACTTTTACTCGTAAAACTAAAAAAATTGTACACCAATACGAATTAGATAATATACCCTTACATAAAGCAGTCACTATTAGGGACCTTGGCACTGTTTTTGATTCTAAAATGGTTTTTTCAGATCATATTGGATCGATGGTCGAAAAAGCCTATAAGAACCTAGGTTTTATATTGCGTGTAACTCGTCCTTTCTCCGATGTTCACTGTATTAAAGTACTGTATTATTCCTATGTTCGAAGTATACTGGAATACTGTTGCATTGTGTGGAACCCTAACTATAGTACATATATTCAAAAGATTGAAAGCATTCAAAGGAAATTTATTAAAGCCTTGAATTACCGAGCCCGGCCTTCAACACAGCATCCCGGCTACGAGGATTCCTGCCGATATCATAACTTGATGCCCTTATCCGATCGTCGTGAACTTCTTCAGATGTTATTTATGTATGACGTATGTAATAACAAAATAGAATCACAGGAACTAGTAAGCCAATTTTTACGATTTAAAGCACCAATAAAACGTACTAGACAAACTGATTTATTTTATGTTCCACTTAGTCACCGCAATTACACGCAAAATTCGTCGATTCCACGCATTTTAAATAATTACAATAAAAAATTTTCGTCAGTGGACATTTTCCATTTAACCAAGTCAGCTTTAAAAAAACAAACCGTGAATATTCTAACTGGTAGCAGTTAAATATTGCACTTCAAATAATTTAAACTTAAGTATACATTTTTATACAATAGTATATACATTTCTTTAATTTGTATTCTTATTTATTTTTGATAAGGTTTTTTTTTTTGAGATATTAGTAGAACTGAATCTTGAGTTCCGGGGGATGTTTGGTTATATTTTATTTTAGTAAGCATTTATTCTTTAAACTTTACTTAGTTCTAAGCATAAGATGTATTTGAGAAATGAGAATCTGTTATTGGCAGTAAGATAAAAACATTAAGCTTGTATATATTAACAAAGTGCTGTTGATTCTGTAATGAATAAATAAAAAAAAAAAAAAAAAAAAAAAAAAAAAAATATTGAGTTGTTTTTACTGACTCGCTCCATCAAGGACCTGAAAGGATTATTTTTAAATATTCTTTAATATATGAATTAATTTTACAAATAATAGTAAGTTGTGAACTTGTGTCGTAGAATACTAAGTCAACAAAAATATATTTTATAACAGATACGTATATATATATTCTTTTTTAAACTAAATAAGTAAAAGTTTGTGCTAAGTCCTGTTAATATTAATAATTATAGATATGTATATAGATAAACATCCAAAACCCAGGTCAATCAGAAAAAGATCATTTTCAAAATAATAAAGTAATATATACGGACAAATCACACAGATTGAGCTAGTCCCAAAGTAAGTTCCAGACTTGTGCTATGGCATACTAACTTAACGATACTATATTATATAACAAATACATATATAGATAACCATCCAAGACCCAGGTCAATCTGAAAAACATTTTCGATCTTGACTTAACCGGGGATCGAACCCAGGGCCACTTGTGTCGCAGGTGGGCATGATCACCACTGCGCCACGGAGGTTGTCTTATTACCTCATGGTTGAATTGACTATCTTATTTTCATTATTTTCCAGACGAAGTCGAAGACACGTCAAGCGTATCACCATCTGTGTCGTCAACTGTCATGGCAGGTTGCACATACAGCAACTGCGTGTCCTTCTGCGAAAGTATCGGCTACATAACGGGCAACTGTATCGGCAACAGCTGCGTCTGCGTCTGGCCGAAAGAGGAGCAAAAACCAAGTGAGTCTGTATTACTGGTACTCACAGGTAATGATAGAAGAAGAAAGTCGTGACCCTGACTTTCTTCTTGGCCGACGCACATAACATGACCAAATTGCGGATATTCTTGCCAAGGGGCAAGTCAGGAGTACCCGAAACTGGCGAGCATGTATGAAAAGAGTGATGGATGTAGATGAAGCTAGAGAGTTTTGTAAGGATCGTAGAAAGTGGCGGTCCTTGGTCTCTGCCTACCCCCATGGGAAAGAGGCGTGATAGTATGTATGTATGTAATGATAGTAAATTACAAATTGCGCAAGTGCGTGGCCTTCTGCGAGCGCATAGGCTACATAACGGGCAACGGTATCGGCAACAGCTGCATCTGCGTCTGGCCGAAACAGGAGCAAAAGCTAAGTTAATCTTAATTCATCAACATCATCATCATCAGGTCTTATTTAATCTCCACTGCAGGAGCATCTCTGTTCTGTCAGAGCCATATATAACCCAGAGCAGTCAGAGAATTTGGCCTGTACCCTCCACGCTGGCCAGACGGTTTGGAGGAGTGTGTTTGATGTTTATAAGCTTTGTTAAGCATGTGTTTCCTAATTCACCTTTTACGACATCCACGGGAAGACTTGGAGTGTTCTCATTCTACTCTGCCGGGAGCCACAAGGCTTAAGAGAAGCTTCTTAGATCTTCTACATAACTGGCAACTGATTTGTCTGAAGTCTGTACTGGTAACTAACTGGTACTAATAACGAATCGCATAGGGCAACTGCGTGGTTTTCTAAGGGAGTATCTGCTACATATCTGGCAGCTGAATTGGAAATAGTTGTATCTGCGTTTTGCAGACAGAGTATAGTACTAGTGTTGAAAACCAGTTATCCCGAAACTATTGAATTCCTAAGTTATAAGCGTATACAGATTTTGTTGATTTGAGTTGAGAAGTTTTCATTGTGTTTTGTAATCTTTGCGGATAAAATTGGGGGCAAAAGTTTGAAGACGTATAAATCGTTACAAAAAACCCAAAGTGATAACATTATGCAATTGTTTCCAATCATATTAAATGTATTGAGATGTCCCGAATCCCCCCACATTATTACTTGTAACCTAAAATCTACCCATTATAAGTGTTTGAAATTTTTAATCTATGGTAAATTGAAAAAAGGTATTCTCACTTAATATTGTTTTGTAATAAACATAGCCTATAACTGATAAACTTATAACAATCTTCTACTATATCTTACAATGTTCTTACAATACCTTTATATTAATTTTCCCAGTCAAAGTCGAAGATACAAACAGTGCATCAACCATTATGGCGGGTTGTACGTACGGCAAATGCGTGTCATTTTGCGAAAGCATCGGCTTCATAACTGGCCACTGTGCGGGAAATAGCTGCATCTGCGTTCTGCCCCGAGAAGAGCAAAAACCAAGTAAGTCAACCGTGACAACATGTAGCTCTGGTACATGTCGTACGTATGATAAATGCGTGTCCTTTTGCGAGAGCATTAGCTAGATATATTACATACAGGCCGCCGCTTGATCAGCTACAGCGTATATGTATGTATGTTGTCACGAGGGGATCAAGATCCAAGTTAGTCTGAAATTGTAGAGGAAATTGAAATAAAAACCGGCCAAGAGCGAGTCGAACTCGCACACGAAGGGTTCCGTACCAGAAAAAAACGGTAAAACAATACTTTTGTTGTATGGAAGCGCCCTTAAATAATAATTTTAATATATTTTTAGTATTTTTATTATTGTGGCAATAAAATTACAACATCTGTGAAAATTTTAACCTACTTGTTATTCCGGTTCATGAGATACAGAAAAAAACGCCAACAACTACTCTGTTGTATGGGAGCCCCTTAATTATTATTATTATTATTTTGATTTTAGTATTTGTTGTTGTAGTCACAATAAAAATACATAATCTGTGCATCAACTGTCTAGCTATTACGGTTCTTGAGATCTAGCTCGGCGAGTGGTAGCCATGAAAAAGGGCTTAAACATCACGTTTTTGTATGGGAGCCCTCCTTAATTATTATTATTATTTTGTTTTTAGTATTTTTAGGGATTCCGTAGTAAACTAGGAACCCTTATAGTTTCGCCATGTCTGTCTGTCCGTCCGTCTGTCTGTCCGTCCGCGGTTATACTCAGAGACTATATGTACTAGAAAGCTGTAAATTTGTATGGGTATGTATATTAATAATGCCAAAAAAGTATTAGATAAAATCGAGAAAAAAAAATTTTTAGGGTAGCTCCCACACAAGTAAAGAGGAAGTAATATTTATTTCTATACAAACCCATCGTGTTGGGTACTGTTAAATAGGTATTAATATTGTGAGGTTGAGAACACCATTTTTCGATCTAGGGATCCGTTTCCGAAATATTTGTTAAAGGTAGTGCAAATTTTTGTTAGAGGTAAGTGTCTCCCCCCCCCCCCCCCCTCTATCTGCTAAACGGTTATATATGGATACGTGAAAAAAAATACAGCTGTAGTATATATACTGAAGTTGAAAGGAAAACTATCAGAGCTGAGTACTAAGTACAAACTAAAAAGTTAAAGGCAACCAACTCATAAAATGTACTCAAAAATGTAAAATTTCATACAATTTTCATCGTTAGATGTTTTTGTCGTTAAACTGTGAGGTGCGAGTGTGAACAGTGTGAAGTCAAAGTTGTCATTCGCAACTACAGAACCCTACACTGCGCGTGGCCCGACACGCACTTGGCCGGTTTTTTTTTATTATAGCGGCAACAGAAATACATAATCTGTGAAAATTTTAACTGTCTAGCTATTACGGTTTTTGAGATGCAGCCTGGTGACAGACGGCCGGACGGCCTATTCTAAAGAGGGAAAGAAACATTTGTTTTAATTAATATTTGTTTGTACCTAAGCCCATGTTCGACAAGTATTTAATGTAAACTGGTATTACATACTTCTAGATAAAATGTAGGTAGGTCTTTCTTTTTAAATTTTGACTAACTTTGATTGAGTTAAATTCATAATTACATGGTAATGAGCTGATATGGAAAATATTTATTAGAGTTAAAAATCGAATTGTTTTATATCATATCATAGTTGAGACCTGAGGATAAGTATGGGGATACCATAACTACTTATGAACGATGTTACGAAAAATGCTTACTTTTTTTAGGCGTCATACAAGCGTCTGTGACTCTGAGCAGTTGCGACCAGACGAAGTGCAATCAGGTCTGCCAGCTGCTGGGCTTCACGAAGGGCATTTGCGTTGGAGACACCTGTGAATGTACCCGTGCAGAAGGTAATGTCTTAATCATTCTACCATATTCTCGGTTGCATTGTCATCCTTTTTCCAGATAGTGGGTCAGAGATTTAATATCATGTTCTCCGTTTATAAAATAAAGAGGAACATCAATAATATTAATCACAGAAAACTATACCTAAATTCTATGATCTTTGTACAAGAGTGATACAGTATGAGAATTTCATTCTGATTATCGTTTTCATTCGGTTTGTTGACTGAGGATCTTTGGCTATCCACCATGAAATGACAAAGAACAACTTAATATTTCATAGCAAGAGAAACATGGAGTTTAGAGGTAAATTGTGAGTGTTAAAACTCGAGAAATCAATCTAATCTAAGCATAGCAATGAACTTCAGATTATTTATCAATGAATGAATAACCCAACTAACGTTTAAGTTTATATCCTCACCCAACACCGTTTGTTATGTGTTCAGAACAAAGGGAAGAGTTATTGGAGAGTTGCAACTTCAGCCAATGTGACCAGCTCTGTCGGCGGCTGGGCTTCACGGGTGGCGCTTGCGTCGGCGATCGGTGCAAGTGCGATATCATTCTCCAAATCCAGGGTAAGATTATCATCATCACCATCATCAGATCTTTTAAGTCTCCACTGCAGGAGCACGACCCTCTCTGTAGTGCCAGAGCCATATTTTAACCTGGGCAGTCAGAGGATTTGGCCTGACCGCGCTGGCCAGACGGGTTGGAGAGGCTGCTTTGATGCTTATAAGCTTTGTTTAGCTTGTGTTTCTACGACATCCACGGGAAAACTTGGAGTGGTCCTATTCTACTCCGCCGGGAACCTCACGACCACACGGCTATCAAAATTTCCCAACCCATTAGCCCAGCAGAGCTTAAGCTAGTCTTTAACTTTAACAGTCTAGTTCCCTATAGAACTGTATAGGTACGTAATGTTGAACTAAAACCAATATTGCGATATCGTATCTTTGTAGAATGTGTGTTGACTATGGTTGTGTTAGCTTATTACTTGGTTTAAAGCATAACTAATATCAGCTTTTTAAATTAAATATTGGATGCTTCATAAAATAGCGTCTTTTTTTTCAGCCTCAATGGAACCTGCTTCAAAGAAACTCAAAGATTGCCAGCCCCTGAATTGCGACCAAAGCTGCAGGAGGATCGGCTTCCCGGGGGGCGCCTGTGTCAATAACCATTGCAAGTGTGACATTCTTCACAAGTTAGAAGGTAATCATCATCATCATCATCATCATCAGGTCTTTCTAGTCTCCACTGCAGGAGCAGGACCCAGAAATAATTATAATAATAATAGATAATCATTTTAGACCAGGTAATCATTTTAAGAAAATATTAGTAAGTTAGTTAATATTTGATTGAGAAACAGAAAAATAAAATAATCACAAAAATGATACAAAATATATACATAAACACACAAACACGAACATTTTATAATCAATCAAAAATAAAATAGAAAACATATCCGTGTTCTCAAAATTAGCTCCTCACATGATCTACCAATCCGATCAGTATGGTTCTTTGATCGATTGGATAGATAGAAATCGATTATATAGATCATCTAATTCAGCAATTCCTGAACGGTGGTCCGCGGAACCCTTGGGTTCCGTAAAAGGGTCACAGGGGCTCGGCGTTCAGTACGAGAGTCTTTTTATACTCCTAAGTATGCAAGCATGCGACCCTCCTAATTGAAAGTGGCTACGGTAGATACTATTTTATACGTAGATTAGTTCTAATCATCATCATTTCGTGTAGGTGACACGGTCAGTCGACCATGCTCACCCTGGTGTCAGAGTTCTGCGGAACCGCCTCTCGGCCTCTGACGTGGTTCCTTTAACGACTACCAGATGGCAGCCGGGACCACCGGCTTAACGTGCCTTCCGAAGCACGGAATCATCTTTCTTATCAGACAACCAAACTGGAAAAAACTTAACAAAGTATGCTTCCCGTGGGAATCGACCCGGGGGTCGTGGACCCCCGGGTCAACAAAGCAAACGCCTTAACCACTGGACCACGGAGGCAGTTAAAAGTTCTATTGGTTTGTCTTAAATAGTAAATTCAGAAAAGAAAGATAATATTTAAGGGTTCCTTGAATCGATATAAAAAACTAAAAGATTTGACGCCCTCTGACAGAGAAATGATGATGATGAATCATTGGTGTGATTTTTGTCCCACATTTATATGTATCCAACATCGGGGGGGTGCTTTCTAATAAAAAAAGAATTATCAAAATCGGACTACTTTGTAAAAAGTTTTACGTGGTTATATACATAAAAATATATACTTGTCAACTTGATAACCTCCTCAGTTGTTACATCGAATGAAAACATAAAATTAATGAAGCTAACTTTATTTTATTTGACAGACCTGATTGAAACGGTCGGCCATAGGAGCCCAAGAGATTGCACGCATAGCCGATGCCACGGCATGTGCCGGCGCTTGCACTACGACAACGGCGTCTGCGTAGGCGACAGGTGCAAGTGTGAAGTGATGTTCCCTATTGAAGGTAAAGATATATTTACTGCGTGGATACCGCAGAAGGTAACTTAGTGTAGGGACACTTCCCTACATCAATATTTTATGTTAAATGTTCAATATATGTAACCACTGTTTTGTGTACAACAGTCATATACTCAATTGCGAGGCACAGATACAACAGTCGCGTCCTGTATGCCTAATAAAGGCTACGCATATCTAACTGCTCTTGGTGTTTCAATTATTGGACTTTAGACGATAGAACACGCATCACACATATACTACACTAGTGAACTTTATTATAATACATGCTGTACCCATAAACATTAATTACCAACCACCCAAATACAGCATACAAGAAAATAGAAATACAAGCTAAACAAAGCTTATAAACATCAAAATTACCTGTCCAACCCGTCTGGCCAGCGTGGAAAGTGTAGGCGAAATCCCTTGACTGCTCTCGCTAATATGTATATGGCTCTCGTAGGATGCTCCCACACACAACAATGTGTAGCAACGATAACATTCTATAACACCATACATTATCAAGAATGTTATTGTGATATTCATTGTTGTTATATACACATACATACATACTATCACGTCTTTTTCCCTTGCGGGGTAGACAGAGCCCAGGTCTGTAAAACCTTCAGGCCACTTTTAGCATGTTGGTGGGCTTGTAGTTGAGAACGGAATCAAAATAGTGATGGGTTGCTAGCCGCATCGCCTATTGACGTAATTCCTAACGCCCATTCCCTCGATCGGCTTTTACGATCTGCGCGGGAAGAGAAGCAGCTGGTACATTCTACGTTTTTTCTTTTCTCCCAGTCCAGCGTGGAAGATCATTGTTATATACCGTTATATATGTAATGCTATGTTGTATATATGTATGCTGTGTTGGGAGCACCAGTACAGAGAGGGTCATGCTCCTGCAGTAAAGACTAAAAAGACCTGATGATGATGTTTATTTACGAAAACAAATTAAACGAAACATGCTTGTATTTGTGATTCCCGTTTTCCAGCTTTTGCTGAAGGTACCTTTTCATCCTACCAGTTGTGGTAGAGCCTCGCTACCGGCGAAAATCACTTTTGCTAGTAGCATGAATGGGCCGGCTCGTCCGGGGAAGTACCACACTCTCACAGAAAATCGACGTTTGAGTAGTAGCTTTACCGCTACTATGCTTCGTTCGGTGAGTGAGAGAGCCGGAGGCCCATCTCCCTCTCCCCTCTGGGGAGAGAAAAATAAAAGGCCGGCAACGCTCCTGTGACACCTCTGGTGTTGCAGTTGTCCATGGGCAGCGGTGATCACTTCCCATCAGGTGACCCACTTGCTCGTTTGCCGTCCTATGACATAAAAAAAAAAAAAAAACCTGTTAGATGTAAAGATATCATGTATTTATATATTGGAACTACTTCTTAGCGCTTCTTCCTCTCAAATATTCATTCAATGCTCAATTTTATTTGCTTTAGCTAGATTCAATTACCTTACCATAGGTTTGATGCTCTATTGGTAGCTTATATTTCCGGTTCTTATTTTTTTTTCGAGAATTTACGGTTTAAAAGTTCTAAGACCATGTTTCTGCTTTTTAATCATGATAACAGCTATATTATTGTATCTTTAGTAACACTCAAGTACTACTACACTTGTGTACTACACACACCATCGTCTTTGTCCTTGTGTTGTGTAATAATATAGTATCCAATCATCCGCGAATAGCCATCACACATGCCACGCTGTCAATTTCAGATCAGTGGAATAATTCAATCGGCCTAGATCGATGCTATATGTAGCAGGTCGTACTAGCCAATCCAATCAATGACCTCTACTCGTTATTTTTTTTACCCTGTTTGTGTGTCCCACTGCTGGGCAAAGGCCTACTCGTTATTATCAAACACAAATTACATTATTAATATAAATGCTAGAAATATGTATCTGAAGCTATAACCAAGGCGGCTGGCCATTTTGAAACATACATATAAATACATACAGACAGAGCCCAGGTCTACGCCCCCGTAGCATGGCTCCCGCGACGCCGTTTATATCGCGCGATATTAAACTATTTACTTCTCGCTCTTCAGTATTGCGAAAAACAAGATGGCGATAGTCGATAAACGTGGTCGCGCGTGCCATGCTACGGGGGCTGAAGGCCACGTTTTGGTGGGCTTGTAGGTGAGAACCTAATTAAAAAAGTGATGGGTTGCTAGCCGCATCGCCTATTGACATGATTTGCCATGACCATTCCCTCGATCGCCTTTTACGATATGCGCGGGAAGAGAAACAGCTGGTACATTCTACGCTTTTACGTTTTTACAGACAAGCGTGGAAAGCGGCAAATGTTACAGCATGAATGCTATTAAAATAGCCATAGAGCAAGGAATTTCAATGACAACACATTCTTTGCTCTGTGATAATACCGGACCCCGGGCTACGACGCATAGCTGAGGATACCTAAAACTGGACGCTCACGTGAGGAGGGAGAATAAATAGGGGCAAGAGAGTAGCATGCACTTTCTACCGGAAAATAACAATTTAATAAAAAAAAATACAAACTATTAGTAATTATTCTATTATAACCAAGTGATTTACGGATTTCATGTTGAGTTCAATTTATGCATTTAAAGCGTTGATGAGTGAAATGTGAATACGATGTCAAAGCGAAATGCTATTTTGAATTGTATTTGACGTATATATTTGCGGATTTGTCAAATGCTATCTCTGTTATATCAAATAATTCACTAGCTATAACCGGAGCTCAAATGATCCGATGTGGAGCGAATTATTATTAACTATTGTTCAACATGTTAATTACATGTTGAACATACATAACATGAAGTTAATTACTCAGTCGTTTGTAGAGGAATACATACAGCGTGGAAATCAACCACCGATATTCCCTTAGAGGGGGTACGATCAGAAACACATTTCATTCTAAACTGTTTGACCGGCCCATTTTTAGTCCTATAGGAAAAGTTGTTCATATTGACGAGCTGACTCACCCCTTCAAGCGATTTTTAGAGCATTGCACGTTGTATAATCAGAAAATCTATGCAATTATTTATTGCGGATGCGAATGCAGATGTCCAAATCAATGCGGAAGCTTCGCATTTGCGGATGTGGATGCGAATATTCGCAACATCCCTGGTTTCTACCACGTAGTAGGTCCATCTAATCAAAAGGTCAGCGGGCCTATTTGCTAATTTTTGACAACTACGGTTTGTTTGTTTTTCGTATGTGTAAGTGGCCAACACTGGTGTCAGATTTTTCAAGCTGCCTTAAGGCATCTAACATAGCTTAACGACTGCCATCAACGATGACAGCCGGGACCAACGGCTTAACGTGCCTTCCGAAGCACGGAGGAGCTCGAGATATTTTTATGCCACTTGCGGTCACCCATCCAAGTAGGGACTGCACCAGGGGTTGCTTAACATACGTAAGCGCTCATAGAGCTCACACCCACTGGACCATCGGGCTCCTCGACAACTACGGTGTACACCATTTTCATGGTTTTTTTTTTTTATGTCATAGGACGGCAAACGAGCAAGCGGGTCACCTGCTGGTAAGTGATCACCGCTGCCCATGGACAACTGTAACACCAGGGGTGTGACAATAGCGTTGCCGGCCTTTTATTTTTCCCTCCCAGAGGGGAGAGGGGATGGGCCTCCGGCTCTCTCACTCACCGAACGAAGCATAGCAGCGATATAGCTACTACTCATACGTCGATTTTCTGTAAGAGTGTGGTACTTCCCCGGATGAGCCGGCCCATTCATGCTACTAGCTAAAGTGAGTTTCGCCGGTAGCGTGGCTCTTCCACAACTTTAATATTCATTACGGCTTCGGTATGAATGACTATTTTTATTTAAAATATGAAAACTGTAATGGATGCTAAAGTGACAATCAAATCGTTGTACACCGAGTTAGTAAATCGGCCTGCAGGGCGGACGGCCTCTTTAATCCGCAGCGCGTTGGTCCTGCTAGCCTGCTACACGAGGGGCACCAGATTCGATTCCTGGGGCAAATACTTGTATTAGTCCGAGTCTTTTTAACTATGTTATCATATTACAGCATCTGACGAACCACAAATGAGGTAGCAATCGGGAAAACACTTAGATGATAGCATGGAATGTGGACATTAAAACCCTCATCGAGTAACATAAGTTCTAATTTTATTTCAAAGTCCGTTGTTATTTTTATTTTTTACTAGCTGTTACCCGCGGCTTCGCCCGCGTGATTTATGGCCTATGTCCTTCTAAGTACCCTAACCTATGTGGTTACAAAATTTCATGATGATCGGTTCAGTAGATACGGCGTGAAAGCGTAACAAACAAACAAATAAACAAACTCACTTTCGCATTTATAATACTAGCTGTTACCCGCGGCTTCGCCCGCGTGGTTTATAGCCTATGTCCTTCTTAGTACCCGTACCTATGTGTATGCAAAATTTCATGATGATCGGTTCAGTAGATGGGGCATGAAAGCGTAACAAACAAACAAACAAATAAACAAACAAACTCACTTTCGCATTTATAATATTTTAGGGATAAGTTAGGATTAGGATAAGGATGAAAAAACCTTGAATCTTAGAAGTAGGCAAACTGCATATTAGCCCACTTAATAAAACGGAAGGGTCTGGTTTTATTAAGTGGGCTAATATGCAGTTACCAGAGGACTCTCACAACCTCAAAGAAATATTTCCACGACTATGTGGAAAAAATAATTCTTCAAATAAACGAATAAAAACTTTCTTAGGTGCTGTTATATCAAGCCCCATAGACAACAATTCTTGTAGTCCACCAAAATGTAAAGACTTCTGTGCCTCCGCGGGCTTCAGCGGCAGTAGCTGTTATGGAAACAAGTGCAAATGTGAAATTCTTCTCAAGAAAGAAGGTAAACGGGCGTGCATGGCATGTAATTTAACCCAAATCGCCTTATTAATTCTGTTTCGACCTTAATCAAAGCTAATAATATAGTTTATACCTATGACATTCATCTGCATGCATGCCATTGACAAGTTGCAATATGTAAAAAAAACCGACTGTGTTTTTGAATTCATTGGCATACTTTAAAATATAGACTCTCCCCATGGTTTAAAGTAATTTAAGACTAACTACCTACTTTTACATAAATTAAAGTAACACATTTTCACATTTAAGATAAGATCAGAAACACCTCGTAGGTTTTCATAGTATAAAAGATTTTTGCATAATAAATCGAACCACGAGCTTTACAGGGAATTCATTGTCAGACTCTTAACTTTGGACTCTACCCATGATTCAAAGTAATTAAGACTAACAACTTTTGAGTTAATTAAAATTACACAATTAAGAAGAAGTTTAGAAAATACCTCAAACGAAAAAATTAAGACAGGTTGAAATGAAATTCTAAAAACGCCGAATAATAAATTAATTTATATAGTATTAAATTAGTCGGTCACCGTTGTTTGATTATTATTTTTTTGTGCTTTACAACAAAGCGTATTGACTTGGGATTTTTTATCATACGACTGTTTTCCCGGTTTCTTCCTCAGCTGTGAGGCGCCGGAGCCTGAGGTTTGCTTATATGACAGTATTCAAGCTAATATTGTTTGTTTTTCGTATGTGTGAGTGGCCAACACTGGTGTCAGATTTTTCAAGCTGCCTTAAGGCATCTGACATAGCTTAACGACTGCCATCAACGATGACAGCCGGGACCAACGGCTTAACGTGCCTTCCGAAGCACGGAGGAGCTCGAGATATTTTTATGCCACTTGCGGTCACCCATCCAAGTAGGGACTGCACCAGGGGTTGCTTAACATACGTAAGCGCTCATAGAGCTCACACCCACTGGACCATCGGGCTCCTCTAATTAATTAATATAATATAATTTGGCAAAACATTTATATCCGGCTGCCTGCCTGACGCCAACCTTCCTTGAGTAGCAATGGTCCAGGACCATAGACAAATACCTGTGAAAATTTCGTATAAGTAACCCCGTGTCGCATGCTAGCGTGTTAACCACTGCGCCACAGATATCATCACGAGTCCACCTGGGTGTTTACTTAATCTTATAACAAGTAATATTGTCTTCTTTTTCTTTTCAGATAATGAAATACCTCCAATTGATTGACGTAGAATAAACTTCCAAGCCTTATTTAAAGAATTATAATAATGAGGAAAAAGCAAATACAATTTTGAAATCAAAATACAGAAATGTTCAGAACACACATCAAACTCCTGCTGGAGCGTGATTACATGGTTTTTTTGGTTTGCCCAATAAAGCATTAGATGCATACAAAAGTAAAGGCGGATTTTAGAGATTTCTGTACTGTGAGTGGTATAAACACCAATGTAACACTTCGTACTCGAGAGGTGAGTAACGATGAGTTGCTGTTACGTCCGCGCTTGTTTAGTCGCCAACTCTAACTACAAAGCTACTCAGTGCCATGTATGTAACTTTTATAATAAATAATTCTTTGTAATACTCAAAATGTTTTTTGTTTCACCCAATTGGCAATAGGGTCGCAAAATTAGACCTACAACACGTTTTCCTAATACTCACACAAAACATAAACACAAAAATATTTTTTTAAGGATTTACAATGCTATTCTGATATACTATTGGTAAATTTTGCCGTGTAGTTCCCGGCAGGGTCTATAGGAACACTCCAAGTCTTCCCGTGAATATCGTAGACGACGACTTAGGAAACCTAAGCTAAACAAAGCTTATAAACATCAAAGAGACCTTTCCAACCCGTCTGACCATCGTGGAGAGTGTAGGCCCAATCCTCTGACTGCTCTGCAAATATACCTATAGCTCTGATAGTACAGAGAGGATCGTTCTTCTAAATTGGGAGTTACAACAACTAATATAAGATATGGGAAAAAATTCCACGCGATCCAAGGATAATTAAATAAGAGTTTTACAGTTATGTTATGAATTATGATAGACAATGATGATGCATTACGTGCTTGAGCAGTACTCTTTATTAGCAGATGAATCCTAATCCTATCCTAATCGTAACTCATCCTAATCGTAACTATCCTAACCCTAACTAATATTCTATCCTATTCCTAACTAATTGAGTTTGTTTGTTACGCTTTCACGCCGTATCTACTGAACTGATTATCATGAAATATCGCATACACATAGGTTAGGGTACTAAGGAGGACTAAGAAGGACATAGTCTATATATCACGCAGGCGGAGCCGAGGGTAACAGCTAGTAATAAATAATATTGAACACACTCTGAAGAAATAACTTCGCCGAACTCGATAAGTCGTAAACATAGACACCTACCTTTGTTTCCCAAATCTTTGATCTGGCGAAACTCGAACTTCGCCGATGACAATCAACAAAAGTGCGTCGCCACTGTCCTCGAATTAATTGTGAGTTGTGAGGCACAAAGGCCGACCTGTTAACACCCAAAGCTTCTGGCCTTTATTCTTTAAGCCCGGATATAATTATTTTGATTTCAACGGAGTTAATATCCACTTATTTTTATTTGCGAACTAACTTTTGCCTGCTGCGCCGCACGCGTGTACCGCGATTCGCGATCCTTAGGCAACAGTTCTTTTTTTCCGGAAAAATTCCTTTATCCTTTCCCGGACTTCAAACTTCTTTAATACCAAATTTGATCCAAATTGCTTCAGTGGTTGAAGCGTGACGAGATAACACACAAACCGCTACATGAACAAGATATTTTTGAATACACAGAAAAATCATCCTACCAGCCTATCTCGATCATATCGTAAACATAGCAACGTGTATTTTCCCAATATTTGATGTGCCGAGCACCTCAAACTTTACCGACGACAATCGCCCAAAGCACGCCACTGTCCTCGAGTTAATTGTTTGTTTTTCGTATGTATAAGTGGCCAACACTGGTGTCAGATTTTTCAAGCTGCCTAAGGGCATCTGACATAGCTTAACGACTGCCATCAACGATGACAGCCGGGACCAACGGCTTAACGTGCCTTCCGAAGCACGGAGGAGCTCAAGATATTTTTATGCCACTTGCGGTCACCCATCCAAGTAGGGACTGCACCAGGGGTTGCTTAACATACGTAAGCGCTCATAGAGCTCACACCCACTGGACCATCGGGCTCCTCGAGTTAATTGTGAGTCACAAAGGACGACCCGTAATCACCTGAAGCCTCTGGCGCGTTTTAATTTCCCTCATTAGTCCCATAGGAAAAGATGTTCATATTGTTGGGCTTAAAGAACAATCTCAAGAAGTGATAAGTACTTAACACTCAATCATTCTAATATCACTATAACATACGTAACTAATAAGTCTCTGGGTTCTCAGTTTAAAAAACTAACATCGTCTATCTCGATCATATCGTAAACATAGCAACGTTTGTTTTCCCAATCTTTGATGTGCCGAGTTCCTCATACTTGGCCGACGACAATCGTCCAAAGCACGTCGCCACTGTCCTCGAGTTAATTGTGAGTCACAAAGGAGGACCCGTAATCACTCGACGCCTCTGGCGCTTTATTCTTTGAGGCCCAAATACTTCTGCCATTATTCTGATCTTAGCTGTGCTTGTTTGTATTTGTATATTATTAAAGTGTATGCAAAACGCCGTGGAAACAGATTCATGTCATTTCATTTTTATGAATTGGTTGATTATTCGCATTGAGTAGGTTCTGAAACTATTTGACTAATTTTCAAAATTCTTTCACCTATACAAAGCTAGTTTATGTGTGGGTGACATAGGCTATAATTTACGCGGACGATGTCGTGGGAAAATTGCTAGTAAGTATATTATATTTTGGTCGTTGCGATATTTCATATTATTCATCTATAATTTTCTGTTTCACCTTCCGATCAAGTAATCTCCCATGTCATGAGCCCAATATGTAATGAAACACCCATAATCGTCTTCGGGTCAATTTCACAAAAATCCAAATATTACTCCCAATCATTGCCGATGCCCATGATCATAATACTTAAAGGAAATCACCAATACAGGTCTTTCAATTTGGGCGCACACTTATCCTCTCCATTGGTATTCGTAAGTCAACGCTTGCTAAGGGCGCGTTCACAACACTTTGATATGACACATCTATCACATCCACCGTGTGGTTCCCGGCAGAGAAGACTAGGACCACTCCAAATCTTCCCGTGGGTGTCGTAAAAGGCGACTTAGAGACACAAGCTAAACAAAGCCTTTAAACATCAAAAACACCGGTGCGTGGAGAGTATAGGCCAAATCCTCTGACTGCTCCGGCTAATATGTGGTTCTTGGTAGTACAGTTCTGATCGTGCTCCTGCAGTGGAGACTAAAAAAGACCTGATGATGATGATGAAGTTAATCTATCACATGCTACCATAGTGGCATGACGATTGCTTAGGTTAGGTATGCTCATCATTATCATTTCGTGTAGATGACACGGTCAGTCGACCATGCACACCCTGGTGTCAGAGTTCTTCGGAACCGCCTCTCGGCCTCTGACGTGGTTCCTTTAACGACTACCAGATGGCAGCCGGGACCACCGGCTTAACGTGCCTTCCGAAGCACGGAATCATCTTTCTTATCAGAAAATCAGGTGATTCATGCCTGCAATGTCCTAACCAAACTGGAAACAACTTAACAAAGTATGCTTCCCATGGGAATCGAACCCACGACCCCCGGGTCAACAAGGCAAACGCCTTAACCACTGGACCACGGAGGCAGGCACGGAGGTATGCTTAACTTTAGCAAGCAATACATCATGTGCAAAAAAAACAGTCACTCGTAGCTCCAAAATAAATTTACATAGAGTAACCAAATATTTGTAGAATGCGATCGATCAAAGTGGAGAAATTGAGAATATCTTTCTATTCTTTGTAATTTGTGATCCAATACTTATACTTAAAAAATATTGAATTTCAATGAAAATCAGTTCCTCTGTCAATCTGTGAAAATGGCAGCTGTAATGTTTTCGACTGTCGAAATATCAGACGAAACTCAAAACTAATCCCAGAAAGTCCCGTCGAGAAAATAATACTATATGACAAACGTGGCGAAAGTCAAGGGCAACAACCAAATAGAGATTACAATCGCCCGACAACACGATGTAAAACTGTTGCTATACAGGTGAAAACGTGCCCTAACATTCCCTGTCCGATATTAAGAGTAAACGTCCGGTGAAAATGACCAGGGCCCACTGGAGACCATAATACTCTATTTACGATCCATAAAAGCTTTCATTTCTAGGTACTTATTATTGGAAAAACGTTTCCCCGCCGTCCCCTGTGTAATCTCCTGTATTTGAGTAAATAACGGAATGATTTATATTGTGATACAAACGTAAAAGTATTGGTTTATGTTCCTTTCATTCATTGAAACGTATTGTACTTGCAAACAGTTTTTTATTTCTTTGTGATATGGGGAATGAGCTCTTAAAATAAGAATTACAATAAAAAAAACTACCTTGATTACCTCACAATTTTATTATGTAAAATAATGTCGTCACTTCTTTAGCATTTTGTATTCTTGAACTTTGTTCGGCAGCTATATTAAATACTGCGTCTATGGAAATGGCTTCATAACAAAATTTTGTTTAAATTTTAAATGATATCTTAAAGTAATATTCGATTTTTCTTTTAATTTGAAGAGTTAATTAGGATCTCGCAATAAAAACACTTAAATGATATCTATGGGGTGGTGGGGGGAATTCATGTGTGGTTACGAAGGTAATTAAACTTTAGGATTACCGATCAAAATTATGAGAACGCAAGCATAATATTATGTTCCAGCAGTCTCTCGTCGTTAGGCTAGTCAGATAAATTAAGGCAACTTGAAAAAATCTGCCACCAGTGATGGTCACTCACACATACGAAAAACAAGCAAAGCAGTCTCTTAAAACGTTTTAATACCCAATATGCTAAAACACGCACATAAATTCCAAGGAATAATAATGAGTTTCTTCAGGGCGGCCAAAAACCTACGGCAAACATCCGCACGTGACGCATATTAATTTAAGTTTTAATTAGAGGTCCCAAGTGCTGGCAACTAAGTTAATTAAGTTTGCCGTAGGACCGTGTGTACAGACAATGCGAGAAACGAACCCACACTCAGGTGCGCAGTTATCTAAGAAATGACAGCTGAATTATATTAAGAATGCTATGGGACCCCTTGAAGAGAACTTTCGTTTTGATAACGAAGTTAATTTAAAAAATATACGTCTGTGAATTTTGCCGGTACTACTTATTTTGTCTCTCTTCTTAGCATAACTTAGGTATGTTACATAGCACTTTATGGTATTGTTACGAAGTATATATAGAGGCTTGCAAGTACAATGAGGGCCCAGAAAAAATCACGTGACCGTCATACTATCTTTGCAGATACACAAAGTTATCTTTCTATAATTTTTCTAGTAGTCGTCGCAATGATTTCATAGCTCAAGTTTTCGGGTGCCAGTTTCCAATTATGAGTGTCAAGTTTCACATCTTAATTTAAAACGATTGTTATTAGAGTCAGTTCTTTTTTTGGGTTTTTTCTTTTATTTGGTAATTCAAATAAAAGAGATGATATACCTACCTGTATTTTATCTATCGGGGATTATGTACATATTTTGCTAGTAGGAAGCCTAAGTCCCTCCCCAATTTTCTTAATTCATTATCAAACACTTCTTTTTTACGATCACATTTTTAATGAACAATTTAATTGTTCCCAGTTTCCTTGCATAGACTACCTTATACTAATATAACATTACAACATAAAAAATGCTGAAACAAAATATGTACATTATTGAATAAATTTGAATATGATTTTCCCAAAAACCTTTTCCTCGATCATTCATAAACCGATTGTCGTGTCTACAAAAGACGGATGAATCATCTTCCTCTGATACTCGTGCTATAAATTAAAGTGCATAAATAAAAGTATCCGTTGCACCTGCCTGGTCCCAGCGGGCCGGGAGCGCCGGGACGCCCGGGACGCGATGTAGGTCAAGAGCAGTGTTGCCAGGTTTCCCGATTTGAACGGGACATCCCGATTCTCAGGGGTCTGACGCGTCCTGATTTGCCTGATTGTGATGCTAAATTTCCTAGTCAATTAATTAATTAAAAATCAGTCACTATGTCGACTGAGACATAAAGCATTATCAATAATTATAATACTCGCTAGTGTATTTGGGGAGGCTGCTACGCTCACCCCGAATTGGAATTAAATGAATTATACCTTACCTGAAATAAACCTTCCTCATGATTTACTCTATTGATGAAAACGGCAGGAAAATCCGTGCAGTAGTTTCTGAGTTTATTAATGAATAAATTATCTTAAACTTTGTGTTTGTCACCTTTAGTACTTTATGGTTTGCAATAAAAATATAGTGCTTAGCGCGAACAGACAGACGCGGCAGAGGACTTTATATAATGTGTAGTGATTACTACAATCTCAATGCAATATTTTTTAAAAACCTATCTAACGATACCCAACACGATGGGTTTGTATAGAAAAAAAAAATATTACTCCCTCTTTACTTGTATGAGAGCTACCCTTAAAAAAAATATTTTCAAGATTTTCTTCTACCACTTTTTTGACATGATTAATATACATACTCATACCAAATTTCAGCTCTCTAGTACTTATAGTCTCTGAGAAAAACCGCGGACGGACAGACAGACAGACAGACAGACAGACATGGCGAAACTATAAGGGTTCCTAGTTTACTACGGAACCCTAAAAAGATGTTTTATTGTGTTTGTCACTATCCCGTCTGTTTTACCTTCCGCCCCGATCTTCGAGCAATCAGACCTGGCAACACTAGTCAAGAGGCGGCAAAGGAGCGTCTTGATATAGCGCCATTATCGCCCGGATTATGTGTGTGCACAGATTTGTTTAATCCCTGTGCAATTTTCTCGGCTAAAATATAAATTCTTAGTACATTATTTAATGCTCAGTCATTGATCATGGTCGAGCAAATCTGTCCATTATCTTTTAATCCACATATTATTTTTTAAACAGACTTGCATCATATAGAAGACAAACCGTTTACTACAAAAACGGAAACATAAATAGCTGTCTAAAAAACATTGACCATGTTGCAGGACGGCGGTTGTAGGACTTGGAAGAGAGAGCTGGAAGCGGTTTCCAGCTCTCTCTTTCTGATCTGAGCATATGCTGAGAATGTGACCGGGAGGTCACATTCTCAGCATTAGTACTTCAGGGCTTTCGATCCGATTTTCTTCGAATTATAGGAATACTTGTAAAACACCAGTTACTTCGCAGGGGTAGATAACTTAAGCACGAAGAAGGCACGTTAAGCCGTTGGTCCCGGCTGCCATCTGGTAGTCGTTAAAGGAACCACGTCAAAGGCCGAGAGGCAGTTCCGAAGAACTATGACACCAGGGTGTGCATGGTCGACTGGCCGTGTCACCTACACGAAATGATGATGATCATAAACTGTTAGAGGTAGGCTTCGTGAACTGCTGGAATGGTATTTTCTTGTACACTCAATACACATACGAGGATTTTGGTAGAACAAAAAATAACATGTGAGTCACAATGACATAATCCTAATCCTAACTAATATTATATACGTAAATGCGATAGGGAGTTTGTTTGTTTGTTACGCTTTCACGCCCTATCTACTAAACCAATAGTCATGAATTTACATATACATAGGTTAGGGTACCGAGAAGGACATAGGCTATATATCACGCGGGCGAAGCTGCGGGTAACAGCTAGTAAAAAATAATCCAATAAACCCAATTATTTTTTGCCAGAAACAATAGACAACAACTTTTGTTCTACAAGTTTTGACATAATTAAATACATCATCAGGTCTGTTTTAGGCTCCACTGCAGGGGCTTGACCCTCTCTGTACTGCGCCGATCAGACGGATCGGAGAGGTCTCTTTGATGTTTATAAGCTTTGTTTAGCTTGTGTTTCCTAAGTCGCCTTTTACGACATGCATGGGAAGACTTGCAGTAATCCTGTTTTACTCTACTGTACCCTTTTCATTGACCTGTCGGAACATTAGTACGTCTATGTTTCATTACAAAAGTGTTCTTTAACATACTCAGGCGAAGCTTTGAATGGTTCTAGGATCGATAAATAACGCAAATGAAACGTATGTTACACATGTCCTTCCACTTTAGTAGCTCGTCTGCAATATACCAAAATCATAATACGAGTATGTAGCATACCAACAGCAAGCCTAATTCACATCAAACAGTCAGAAAGCGCTTAACGGCAGTAACACTTAGCTCAATCCTCACAGGTCTTTATTGCAACTAGGCAATTTAGAGCTACTGTAATTTCACAGCGCAAATTGCATAGAGCACTAGTGCGATTACAACAATAGCTGAAACTGATTCTTAATTCTTCATGTTCGTTAATTAATCTTGATTAGAGATGAATCGATTCTCATATAGTCAGTTTCGTAGGTACTGTACTATCTGATGTTACTATAATTTATTGCCTACCTGAGTACAGTTTAGAAGAAATTTGTAATAAAAATAGTTTGCAACCAAGATGTAGAGTCTTGCATTGAGCTGCAGTAGTAGCACCTGGTGGTTTGGGCGTAACTTATTGCTTGTGCACTGTTTGTTTTGAACGGTGACTTAAACCGCTGCGATGTTACATGCAATTAAGCATATTTACAGGAAGCGCCTTGATTTCACCTTCAATTTACACATACTTAGGCATCATTCCATACATTCCCTATGCATGTGTCTACACACGGTGATGTAATTGCCACGATGCGACGTAGTGCGAATGTCAATCGTATTGCCTACAGAATATATAATAATATAACATAGGAGCGCGGCCTGGTCGCGATTCTCTCGTTCATGGAGGTGATGCTAGACAGTTTTCAAGAAATTAAATTCAGTCCTGGCTCCGAATCGCCCCAGCTAAAGATGCAATCGGTAACAAGCTCATCCGAAAAATCTCTCATCCAGAGTAATGAATAAACTTAAAAACTATTGAAAGTTAAGAAAGAGTCAAAGAAAATGAAAATTAAGTAACTAAAATAACAGCTTAATTAACGCGTAATGAGAAAGTTCAATTTTTTATTATCGCAGTTGTGTTATCTAATTAATTATCTAGTCATATTTACCTTATACTCCAAAGCATATACATATATTAATTATAACGAGGAGAATATCTATAAGCAGATGTGACACTGTTTAATTTTACTAATCTAGATATATACAGTTTATAGCTCAATCAAAATAACTTATATTTTAATAACCAAATATATTTCCACACAAACCGGAGCAAATAAACAAGTTCAAAGGTAGATTACCATCCGGGCCGGGCTCTGAAAGGCATTCTATTTTAATTAATTTAGACAGGTTATTTCGATCTTGCCATCTTTCGCCCAAACTGAAGTTCGACAGTTTGACACTTGTTGTGATCCGTGATGATGGCCGTCTGATTAATAAGGTACCTGCTTTAGTTTGATTCATAGACAAAAAGTAAAAGTTACCTATGTATACCTAGATCGGCTAAAAAAGCCAAATTAGGTTTAAATGGTCTGTATCAATTATACCGTGGTAATTAACCAACCAACTAACCAAGGTTATGAGTGAAATGATACTAAAACAGATATGATTAGTCTGTTCAGAATCATAATCAGATCGGAGCAATGATTAAGAGGAAGTCCCCTAACTATCTTGGGTCTCTAGCTTGTTAAAGCGAAATAATTAAAAAATAAAGGAGGTTAACGAGATAAAATAAAAAATCGTATAAGAAATTAATCATTCATTGATCTGTTTGTTACATATAACAGCAATAGTGGTCCGAAATTTTAGTGCTAGGAGCTATGCCAATGTTGAGAACGAAACGCATTTAATAACTATTTTTAGCAGGAATAATGGAGTGGTTTGCCATTGCATTGTTAAACAAAACATCATTTAAATATTTCTCACCAGCAGTACATCGTTAGCATTTACACAGTGTAATAGAAGCTGGTCAATTTAAGTAAATCTGGATTGACCGCGCAGCCGGCTGGAAGCGGTCCAAGTACAACAACCGCCTTGCCGCAACTTGGTCAATGTTTTTACGAGAAATATTTATGCTTTCTTCCTTTGAAGTAAACGTTTTGCCTTCAGTGAATGATGAATGCAAGTTAATATAAGGTATTAAGTTATGTAAGTTAAAGAAGCACACTTTAAAAAATAGTAATGGTTATTAACTTATTATGTTTTATAAGTAGGATATATCAATCCCTTTCTAGTCTTTGCTATCCATTGTAGGACAAGAACCTCTAGGGCTATTAAAGTTTATTCTTTTTGTTAGTGATTTCATTTAATTATAATGATCATGGGCAGGCAGTGATTGAAAGTCATTTCTGTATTTTTTTTTTGTAAAAGTGAAAAGCTTGGATTATGGCCTTCCTGAAGTTAGATATAGAGACTTGAAAAAAAGATTATCGCAACGAAAATAAGATAAGATATATTGAAATGGTTATTCATGAATTTCATTCAATTTTTTTTTTATGCGAGCTCAACTGAGCTCGCATAAAAAAAATTGATTTGAATTGCTTTCCATAAATGAAATTACAAAAATCTGTTTCCACGGCATTTCGAACATACTTATTTAATACACTTGAATAATATACAAACACAAACAAGCATATCTAAGATCAAAATAATGGCAGAAGTATTCGGGCCTCAAAGAATAAAGCGCCAGAGGCGTCGAGTGATTACGGGTCCTCCTTTGTGACTCACAATTAACTCGAGGACAGTGGCGACGTGCTTTGGGCGATTGTCGTCAGCGAAGTTTGAGGTCCTCGGCAAAACAAACGTTGCTATGTTTACGATGAGAGCGAGATAGACCATGTTGATTTTTCTAAATAGGTGTATCTCTATAAGCATTTTACTTTTTCATGTTATAATGATCGCCTAATTGCTGGTTATTCTTATGTTACTTTAGTATAGTTAACCCTATTTCCATATTGTTTATGCTATATTTCTATACAATACGTTAAAAAAAGCCTTTCTGATCCTTAAATTTCCACCATTAGTCCCATAGAAAAAGTTATTCATATTATGGGGCTGAGTTACAGGCAACTTAGCCCGAATTGCCCCTAACTCAGCCCCATAATATGAATAACTTTTTCTATGGGACAACTCAGCCCGAGTTGCCCCTAACTCAGCCCCATAATATGAATAACTTTTTCTATGGGACAACTCAGCCCGAGTTGCCCCTAACTCAGCCCCATAATATGAATAACTTTTTCTATGGGACAACTCAGCCCGAGTTGCCCATAACTCAGCCCCATAATATGAATAACTTTTTCTATGGGACAACTCAGCCCGAGTTGCCCCTAACTCAGCCCCATAAAATGAATAACTTTTTCTATGGGACTAATGGTGGAAATTAAAAAGCGCCACAGGCGCGGGTAGATTACGGGTTGTCTTTTGTGATTGTGACCCACAATTAACTCGAGGACAGCGGTGACGTGCTGTAAGCGATTGTCGTCGGCGAAGTTTAAGATGCTCGGCATATCAAAGATTGGGAAAACAAACGGGTTTTTTGTAGAGTATACACTTATTACTCGTTCATATAAAACTGATATTAGAATTATTTAATACTTACCCCAACCACCACTTCGTGTTAGTACCAATTGATGTTAGTACCAGTAATCCATACTGTATATACTATATTATTATACACTAAATGAGTTTATAAAATCTAGACAATTTTTACAACAGGTTTAGTACCTGACACTGAACTTCTTTCAGTAAATGTTTTTGTAGAAAAAAGTTGTATGCCATGAACTGAACAGGCTATAAAAAAATGTCTAATGTTTATAAAGTTAGTCTGTACGTACATATATTTCATCGCAGTAATACAATCAATTGTCTCTGTCTGTTAACTCTTCATACTTTAACCACTCAATTGATTTGGACAATTAATTGTATTTAAACTATTCTAACAATAAAACTACCTAACTAAAAATAAAACCAAAATACCTAAAAATACAAATCATATAGTCCCTCCAGCTGCTCACCCCTGGGCATCGTGCCCAAAAGGCTAGCAGCATTGCCGAATTGAATGGCAATACTTATACACTGAGCTAGGTAGCTTCCAGCCCTTTGGTCACGGGATACCTCAATAAGCTTTTTAGCCAAGAAACTAAAAAGCTTATGAGCTGATGGACCCCACGGACCCAATGTTTCTACCCCAAGGGGCTCAAATATGTAGTTATCTTCGATACCTACATATTTGCGCCTTTTAAGGGTTTCTGCTCCTGCCGCAGCTGTGCCCGCCTTTGACTTAGTGCTCTGAAGATGGAATGGCACCGGTGTGTCGACGCAAGATTGATTTGGATAAAATTTGTAACGATGTTAGTTTGAGGCCCGGGGCAGGACAAAGGTTACCTTTCATCCTGGAAAAAAATATTGTTCCCTAGGGACAGACATTCAAACGAGCGACACCGCACGCAAAAGCTAGTACTCAAGTTAATAAGTAGATATTACCTCCGTTGAAATGAAAATAATTAAATCCGGGCTCAAAGAATAAAGGCCAGAAGCTTTGGGTGTTAGCGGGTCGGCTTTTGTGCATCACAACTCACAATTAACTCGAGGACAGTGGCGACGCGCTTTTATTGATTGTCATGGGCGAAGTTTGAGTTCCGCCAGATCAAAGAAAGAAAAATAAATAAGTGCATATTACCTCCATTGAAATGAAAATAATTAAATCCAGGCTCAAATTATAAAAGCCAGAAGCTTCGGGTGTTAACAGGTCGGCCTTTGTGCCTCACAACTCATGATTAACTCGAGGACCGTGGCGACGCATTTTTGTTGATTATCATCGAGGCAGTTAAAATTCCGCAAGATCAAAGAAAGAAAACAAATAAGTGGATGTTACCTCCGTTGAAATCAAAATAATTATATCCGGACTCAAAAAATACAGGCCAGAAGCTTTGGGTGTTAACGGGTCGGCCTTTGTGCCTCACAACTCATAATTAACTCGAGGACAGTGGCGACGCGCTTTTATTGATTGTCATGGGCGAAGTTTGAGTTCCGCCAGTTCAAAGAAAGAAAAATAAATAAGTACATATTACCTCCATTGAAATGAAAATAATTAAATCCGGGCTCAAAGAATAAAGGCCAGAAGGTTTGAGTATTAACGGGTCGGCTTTTGTGCCTCACACACAACTCACAATTAACTCGAGGACAGTGGCGACGCACTTTTGTTGATTGTCATCGGCGAAGTTTGAATCCCGCCAGATCAAAGATTCGGGAAGCAAAAGAAGGTTCTATGTTTACGACTTTGAGTTCGGTGATGTTAATTCTTTGGAGTGTGTTCAATATTATTTATAATCGATCTGCTGATCAAGAGCACTGTAATATTCGTATCCATTTATTTTATCAGACCGAAATTACGAGGTGTACAACTAGGTTTTTTTTAAATTAATTATTGAATTTGGCACTTGTCTCCCATCTCACCTGATGTAAGTGACGATGAAGTATTATAATATTTGCGGTTGAAGACTAGAAATTGTAATGCACCCTGACTGCTTTTGGTTAAGTGGTATATTCAATTACATGCCCGGATTGCTGGTGAGAGCTGGTAAGTATTTTGAGATCGCAGAATTTCTGACAGCTTGACGGAAATGGTAATTATTAAATAATCGACAACAAAATATCGAAGTGTCCGCATTTGACCTCCGTGGCGCAGTGGTTAACACGCCAGCCTGCAACACGAGTAATCCCGGTCAGGTCATGATGGAAAACCATCTTTTTCTGATTGGCCTGGGTCTTGGGTGTTTATGTATCATCATCATCAGGTCTTTTAGTCTCCACTGCAGACTGCACGACCATCTTTGACTATCATGTCCATTTATTAGCCAGAACAGTCAGAGGATTTGGACTACACTCTCCACGCTGGCCAGACGGGTTGGAGAGGTCTCTTTGATGTTAAAAAAAGCTTCGTTTAGCTTGTGTTCCCTAAGTCGCCTTTTACGACATCCACGGGAAGACTTGGAGTGGACCTATTCTACTCTGCCGGGAACCACACGGCGGATTTAAATGTTTATCAATAGAAGTATCTATTATAAAATATAGCATCGTTGAGTTAGTATCTTACGACACAAGTTCACAAGTTACTAAAAGGCTAGCTCAATTTGTGTGATTAATATATTTATTTATTACCTATAATAAATAAATATAACTATATATTTATTTATTTTTATTAGGGCTAGTAATGAATTAATCATTTTCTATCATATCATAATAAGTTTAATATTATGTTTTATGCGACCCTATGATGTATTGTTTAATACAAAAAAATATTTTTGGTATTACAAAGAATTATTTATTTTAAGTGATACATACAAGGCACTGAGTAACTTGGGTGGAGAGGGCGAGTAATCAAGCGTGAACTTGACAGCTTCACACCGTTACACACCTCTCGTTACACATGTGTTTATACACACTCACAATACAGACATCTCTAAAATCCGCCTTCATTTTATACGCTTCTTCTTCTCGAGCTACAAAGTCTGCTTTTTCTAAATTAATTTACAATAATTTCGACCAGTACGCGGCCACAGCGACAGCCCGGTCATTTCCCTCCTCAAGATCTTTTGTGTACAGTAAACGGGGCATTTGGGGCACGTTAAAAGATGGCTCATTAACGTCGCCGCAGTCACATATGCTATTGCCGGAGAAACCCCACCTAACCCGGTTTTCCTGGCATCTTCCTACACTAACCCGGAGTCGTTTTAGCGACTTCCAGATTGACCTGCAGGGCTAACATGCGCGCCACGACATATCTCTTAGACGACATGACATATCTTGTCGAATTCGACAATTATGTCGAATACCCTAACATGCGCGCCATGAAAGAGAAGTATCTCGTCGTGACTTGGCTATCACTTCTCGAAACGTCAAGTTTTATTTTAAAATTGCAACACCGATATTCAGTGTGTTTTTTACAGCGTAACCATGGTTACCAAGGCGCGGAAAATAATAATGAAAAGATTTTTTTTAAACAAGAATAAAGATAAAGATGAAACTATTGTTAAATCTTACAATTATGATATCAAATGTCGTTGTAAGATGGCGGACATGACTTTTCATGAAAATTGACATGGGTGTAGTTATATGCGTTTTTCAGGATATAGATTTCAAAAATGACTTTATCTTTATTCTTGTTTCATTGACATCGTTTCGTGGACATCTTTATCTTTATTCTTGTTTAAAAAAATCTTTTCATTATTATTTTCCTCGCCATGGTAACCATGGTTGCGCTGTAAAAAACACACTGAATATCGGTGTTGCAATTTTAAAATAAAACTTGACGTTTCGAGAAGTGATAGCCAAGTCACGACGAGATACTTCTCTTTCATGGCGCGCATGTTAGGGTATTCGACATAATTGTCGAATTCGACAAGATATGTCATGTCGTCTAAGAGATATGTCGTGGCGCGCATGTTAGCCCTGCTGAACCTCAATATCAGCTAACTTGGCTGATGTTTCATATTTTTTGGTTTCGTGTGGTTTCTGGAGATTTCTGTATTTTGAGGTTTCAAGTCGAAAATTGAACGTGTTTTTTGCATTTCTCGTCATTATAATTCTTTGAATGAGTTTTCGGAGTATTTACTGCTTCACTCATTTGAAGAAACTACAGTATCTGAAAAGAAAAAAGACACCATTAGTATACGTACACTATGTTAGTTAAACCCTGTCCTATCCTTATAGTGACTCAACCCGTAAATATGAACCACTTTTTCTATAGGGCTATTGCAACAAATTAATAAAAAAAAAAATTTTTTGGCAAATTTTCTGACCGCCTGAACATTTTTGTAGGGGATAGTCAGTTTTTTTTTTAATTCCCAGCATTGTTTCATGAGAAAAAGTTATTTATATTAAAGGGCTGAGTCACCCTTTTAGGGTCTTGTAAACTTTTGGACTCCTATGGCCTATATTTATCTTTCTCAGTGTGCTGTGATGAAGAAATGATGGGAACCAAGACGTATCAAATTATCAGATACGGTAGATCATGGAAACAAAAATTTCATGAAAACAAGTACCTGGTAACTTGTGATATATTTCACACATACAGCCATCGACGCAATTGCCGCGCGGGAAGCCGAGTGTTCTGCAAGTTTGGTCGCAACCTTGTTGCTGGCAATTCTTGAGTTTCTTTGATGCAGGTGTTATTGCGGCTGCGAAAGATATCGGAACCTTTTAGTAAATTTTCAATTCTTTGGCGTAAAGTCTACAGTAGCATGTAGTATTTTATTTAAAGTATTAGCTGATGCCCGCAACTTCGTTCGCGTGGACTATATGACTCCGGCGTATTGATATACCTTAATACGAACTTAACATACATAAGAAAATATTTGTAGCAGTGTTATATGGCTGTTGCTAAATACTGGAGGGATAAAATATAGGATTCTTTTAGACTTTTTGAGTCCGATAAGAAGGAGATAGACCGACACGATAAGAAGAAGACTATATAGCTAGCTCCAAGTAAGCTTGCGCTACTTCACCAAACTTTGAGGTATGGGCAGAGCGCCTTCAACCTATCGCACATCTCCAAAGGGCCTTCGGGAGAGACGGACCTCGGCTTTAGGTGTTGCCTGTGTGCTCAAGGCTTGGAGAGACAGCAAACTCTCATGTTTTGCCGTATGGGCTTAAAACTACTTGCCAAAAGGGGGACTGCTGGGCGGTCACCAGTAATTTGAGCTAATCGTACTCTACGCACTCTATCCCAGAGGAGAGTGTGACTCTGTAAAATTGTCGATATAAAATTTAACATGCTAGGAACTTAGTGTATCAGATGTTCTAAATCTCCGATTTTTTCACGTCAACAATAAATATTAATCAGGCTGAACAAGTTTTGCTACACCGTCATTTTTATATTTCCTATAATTTACCTGGACCATTATAGTTCTGCATCAGGTGTTCCAAATCTTCAAATTGAATACCTCAACAAAAAATGCTCATCAGGTGGAATAACTTTTGCTAAGGCGTCATTTATATATTTCTCATAGTTTACCTGGACCATTATGGTGTTGCATGAGGTGTTCCAAATCTCAGATTTTTTATATATTTAAACGCTCATCAAGTTTAACAAATTTTGCTAAGGCTCCACTTTTATATTTCTTATAGTTTAGCTGGATTATTGCGATGCTGCATCAGGTGTTCCATTTTTCAAAATCATTTCTACCTTATATGTTGCCCCGGTTTAATAGCAAAAAAAGTTTCATTCGAATCCGCCTAATATTTCCGGAGATAAACGTGATCATACATACAGACAGACAGACAAGAAATTCTAAAAAATTTTTTTTTTGCTTTCTTTATTAGTGTCCCTCTATCCATTTCAGTCAAAAATACTAAATGTACAGACAAAATATTTTTACTGTTTTATTATATGTATAGATAAGTACCTGGTAACTTGTGATATATTTCACACATACAACTGCCATCGAAGCATTTGCCGCCCGGGAAGCCGAGTGCTGTGCAAGTTTCGCCGCAATCTTGTTGCTGGCAATTCTTGAGTTCCTTTGAATGAGGTTTTATTGCGGCTGAGAAAGAGATTGGAACCTTTTAGTATATTTTCAATTCTTTGGCGTAAAGTTAAAAGAAGCATGTAGTATTTTATTTAAAGAATAAGTACCTGGTAACTTGTGATATATTTCACACATACAACTGCCATTGAAGCATTTGCCGCCCGGGAAGCCGAGTGCTGTGCAAGTTTCGTTGCAATCTTGTTGCTGGCAATTCTTGAGTTCCTTTGAATCAGGTTTTATTGCGGCTGAGAAAAAGATTGGAACCTTTTAGTATATTTTTAATTCTTTGGCGTAAAGTTTAAAGTAGTATTAGTAGTGTTTTCTTGGCTGTTGCCCATTACGACCCATTGTGAGCCAGATTGATTCACCAACTTACAAACTGGCACAACACCTAGCGAAGATATTATCACCACTTCGTGGGCAAACTGATCCACACCACTTCATCAGCTTAATTAAAGATCTACAACTAACTGATGATGACACAATGGTTAGTTTTGATGTGCAGTCATTATTTACCAGCCTTCCCCTGTATGACTGTGTTGAAATCGTTAAGAGAAGACTAGAGGACCACCAGCTACCTCAAGAATATGCAGAGTTGCTTGAGCACTGCTTAACATCAGGCTACCTTTTCTGGGAGAATAAATTTTACCTACAAATCGACGGTGTTGCCATGGGGTCACCAGTCTCCCCCATTGTCGCCGATATATTTATGGAAGACCTTGAGGAGAAGGCTCTTTCATCCACCCTGGCTATGCCGAAGATGTTCAAACGGTACGTAGATGATACTTTCGTTGTTCTCCAAAAAACTCAAGTATCTTTATTATTAAACCATCTTAATTCAATTAATAACAAAATTAAATTCACCTTAGAAACTGAGACAAATAATTCATTAGCTTTTCTTGTCATTTTAATAATTAGAAATCCTGATAATACTATTAGTCATACTGTGTATAGAAAGCCTACCCATAACGACAAATATCTCAATGGCAAATCCCATCATCATCCATGTCAGTTGGCTACCGTTGGTAAATCTTTGTTTCAGAGAGCACATGGCATCTGTGACACCCACCACCTCAAGGAGGAGCTTCAACGAGTAAAATCGGTTTTAAGAAGCAACAACCTCAACCTCCCAAAAACACATCACAGAAGCCGCCCAAAGCCTCACACAGTTGATCGTTTTCCTGCCATCTTACCATATGTAAAGGGAGTCACGGACAAAATTGGTAATATACTTAAGCGTGCTTCAATCAAGACCTACTACAAGCCGCACAAGAAAATAAACCAACTTTTAAGACCTGTCAAATCTAATATCCCGTTACAAGATGCTGGAGTTTATAAAATTGACTGTGAGTGTGGTTTATCATACATTGGGCAAACAAAGAGAAGCATCATCGGTACCCGTATAAATGAACATATTACTGACATGAAGCATAGGCGCTCAACGAAGTCTGCAGTCTGTGAACATGCCCTAGACAAACCCAACCATTATATGCGTTTGGAAATCCTCAAGTCCTTGCAAAAGAAAACAGATACATTCCAAGAATGCTTCGTGAGTTCTATTGAAATTAAAAAACATCCTAATTTCAATAGAGAGGATGGTTGGCAGTTACCACCAGCTTGGGATCCAGTCATTAATTTAATCAAATCTCAAGCTAAGCAGAAGACTTCAAGACCTTCAGACACCGTGAGCCAATACTGCGTACATCCGAAACGTTATCAATAAATATTTTAGGCGGTAGATTTTGCAGTTCTTATAAAATACTAGACAAATGTCAACTTAGTCTACCTGCGACCACGAACACTGTAAAGTGCTCGAAACGTTAGGTGTATAAATAATGTAATAAACGCGATAAAAACCGTATTAAAATAATTTTATTAGACTGGCGCTTTAAACCACCTCGCACCTCACGCCATCGACAGGGGGTGGATCCTCATACCTTAAATCCTAAATGGTCACGTATAGTACGTTTTGAAAGGAACTTTCTTCCACGTACGCTAAAGTTATGGAATGAACTCCCTGCTTTGGTTTTTCCGAGAGACTACAGTAAGGGCGTGAAAAGATTTCTTCAGGGTCGGCAACGCGCGAGTTACACCCCTGGTGTTGCAGACGTCCATAGGCTACGGTAACCGCTTTCCATCAGGTGGGCCGTATACCTGTTTGCCAACTTAGTTGTATAAAAAAAATCACATGGAAAACATACCTAGTCATAGTCACGAAAGATTTGGCAAGGTTCTAAGGCTGGTTTCATAGTGTTGCGTTTGACCAGCGCCGGCGACACGCGCGCGCTTGCAATTACACTAGAATAGTAGCAGCGTTTCAAAGTCACGCAGTTTATATGCGCCGTTCGTGAGACGCGCGCTGTCAGCGCTGGCGAAGCACGCGCGGTCCGAGCTCGTCTAATGGCACTGGCAGTTAGCGTTTCAGAGTGACGCCAGCCGGACGCCGCACTGGCAACCAGCGCGTGCCGCCAGCGTCACTCTGAAACCAGTCTAATATGATAGACAGTATATTACTACTTATTAAATGCTTAATTCTATTTTATTACCGTCTAGGTATCATGGTAGTAATCTGGCAAATACCTTTTACGGGTAGTCGACAACGGGGTGTGGTTAACTGGTGGGTGTGAGGGTATTTGGTAGGTAAATTTCGACAACTGGGTTTAGATTGGGTGGAGATTTAGTGTCGATGATTGGAGATTTACGAACCATTTTGTTTTGTTTTTTACATCATTCAAGCTCTGGAAGGAGGTTGTATTTAACTAAAAATCCGGGTCGAAAGTTCGATTTACATCCTGACGGAGGTAAGTAAATTTGAAAATCGAAGGGGGCCGCGCGCCACGCATCGGCTCCTATGATACTCATCAATTTATTTTTAAAGCAAGCGCACTGGCTGGCCGCCACAAATAGCTGATTGCATCAAGAGCGACATGCCATATAAAAAAAGGTTAGGCGCGTATTTTCTTGTTTAATTCTTTGTTGCAAATTGCATATTTTCCTTGCTATCATGATGTTAACTATATGTAAGATAGAAGTTTATCACAAAACAAGCCTGTGGGTAAATTTAAAATTTAAAACACTGCAGAGTTACTGGCCACACCCGATTTCAGGACAAACTAGTTCGTCCTGAGCGTACTAGTTAGGCCTAGGACAAACTAGTTTGTACTGTAATCTCTAGGAACAACTAGATTTACCAAGGATGAACTGAATTTGAATATAGTTCAAATAATTTTGGTTGCTTTTGGGTGATCACAAACTAGATTGTCCTAGGCCTAACTAGTTTATATTTTTCCTAGAGATTACAAGATTTGAATCCAAGATGGCGGACGCGATTTTCATGAAATATCGACATGGGTGTCGTTTCCTTAACTTTTTGGGTTGTAGATCTCGAAAATGACGTCAATTTTAAAATCCAAGGTAGCGAACACGACTGTTCATGAAAATTCGAATGAACGTCGTTTCATGGGTTTTTGGGTGTAGATCTAGAAAATGACGTCAGTTTTATAATCCAAGAGAATGGACGCGACAGTTCAAGGCTTTTCGCACAAAATGTACAATTCGTTGCCAGAACTCTCGTTTTGACATACTTGGTTCTTGCTCTTCTCTAGTGAACGCAGATGCAACTCTTTTCAATGCAGTTGCTTGCTACGAAGCAGATACTCTCGCAGAAAACCATGCGGTTGCCATATGTGTAATTCATTATCAAGCAAAAATTGACGAGCTCCGTAGCGCAGCAGTCAACACGCCAGCCTGCGACACAAGTGGTCCCGGGTTCGATCTCCGGTCAGGTCAAGATGAAAAACGATCTTTTTCAGATTGACCTGGGTGTTGAATGTTTCTCTATCTTTCTCTCATCCGAGTGCTATCCCGGTTGCATCCTTAGCTGGAGTGCTTCGGAGCCCGGGGTCCGCTGGATGTTTATCTATCATGTAGGTATATGCATTTGAAATGAAATATAGTATCGTTGAGTTAGTATCCCACACCACATACACCACACAAAACAAGTCTCGAACTTACTCTGGGGCTAGCTTACTGCCTTGCCTACGCCCTACACTTGTGTGCGATTTGCCCGTAAATATTTATTTATTTACTTACTAGTAATATACAAACTTGGTATTTGCTCCTCTCTCGGCAGCACGCAGATGCAGTTCATGCACGCAGTTGCCTTATATGTAATTCGTTATCAATACCTATTCGTTACAAGTATCCGCCGTGTGGTTCCCAGCAGAGTAGAATAGAACCACTCCAAGTCTTCCCGTGGATGTCGTAGAAGGCGACTTAGGAAACATAAGCTAAACAAAGCTTTTAAATAAACATCAAAATTATCTCTCTGGCCAAAGTGGAGAATGTAGACCAAATCCTCTGGCTGCTCCAGGTAATTATATGCCTGTGTACAGAGAGGGTCGTGTTCCTGTAGTGGATACTATAAAAGACCTGATGTTGATGATGACAAGTTATTGTCTACGCCGCATTTACCAATGAAGAAGCAGAAATATAACGCGATATGAGCTGCCTCCAATCGCTGTCGAGGATCCCTCCTGCGACCCGCAAACTTTATAAAATGAGATGACACCCCGCTGTCGTCCTCTCGGCCCTGCAGGTCATGCATGCAAATCATGGCCCATCCGTCATATGAGAGTTTGCTGTCTCTCCAAGCCTTGCGCACCCAGGCAACGCCCAAAGCCGAGGTTCGTCCCTCCTGGGGACCTTTTGGTGATGTTTGCCTTACAGGTTGAGGGCACTCTGCTCTCACATCAAAAGTCCGGTGAAGTAGCGAAAGCTCATTTTGAGCTAGCTACGTAGTCCTTTCAAAAAAAAATCTCTCGTCCTCTTTGCCATACTAATTCCTCTCACGGCCACATCTTTTATTATATAGATTTTCCCCTATTTTGCCAATATTTGTAATTTATTTTTTTAAATACAGTGTTAAAAACTCATTACCATTTTTATTTAAATCCTTGTTCGATCACGAACAAGTATACAGACTTACTTGATTTTTGCTCCTCTTCCCGCCAGACACACTCGCACCAATCGCCGACGCAGTGGCCTGATGTAGCGCCGATACTCAGGCAGAAGGCCTTACAGTCGCTGTTCTTACAACCTGCCATGTTGATGACACAGATCGAGATACAATATTACCAGATTGTTTAGAATGATACTGTATTTACGTGAAGTAAATGTAAAGAGTAAAGCAATACACGTTATCGACGCTTTGATGATAGGTTTATTTGAGACTTTTTGAAACTATATTATATTTACATAACGTAATATTATTATATGAATAATATTTGCGTATGAATTTGCACAAAGCTTAAACTGGCGGTAATAGAAGTGTTTACGTTAATCAACTTGTTCTTAATTACATTTATTTGACTCACCATCTACATCATAAACGTTGATAACAGCGCCACTAACAGCCCCCAAGAGCACTACTAAAGTCACCACCGTTTTCAACATTGTAAAGTCAAGTCGTCCTGTCAGACTAAGCCAGGGGACGCACCTAGCTGCCTATTTATAAGGAGTGCCGGGACTAAACTTCGCGCAGGAAGTGGCGTATCTCAAACCACGAAGGAAAAAAAATTGAATAACCCAAAACGCATTGTGCCTAAATAAACGTGGTACTTAATTAGCTGTAATCTAAAATATAAGAGGAAAAATTTGAGTATTTGTCTGTTTGCATTGAATAGGCTCCGAAACTACTGAACCAATTTTTTAATCCCCTAGAATGGTTCACATCTTGTCGCGATGAAATAAAATGAACTTTATTGCGATAAATGTGGTACATCAGGTGATGAAATAGAGATAAGATACAAAGTCTCACACATTAGTTATCTCTGACATGCAACAGACCAAATATATAAAATCAATTGCTGTTTAATTTAATATATATAATTTTGTTTCAAATGGCAATTGTTTCCATTTCCGTTTTTTTTTCAGTTTTTGATACCGACCACTGCAAAAACTTAATACAGTGAAATAAATAAAAATCCATCTCATTAATATATTTACCTAATTTCCCTTTATGAAAATAATACCAATATTTTGAATACAAATTATCAAACACGTATATTCCGGTTCTCTAAAATCCATCCTCAAATTTTGTAAAATATGTAAAATCATGAGGTCCACCCTCATGGTTTTACATATCTACAACATGTGACGCTACGTTACATACGATATTTGAGCCAAAAGCTGTTTGAGGTGACGGGTAACCAGAGGGCTGGTAATTTTCTATAGGACAGAGGATAAGCATTGCCATCCAACGTGGCAATGCTGCCAGCATTCTGGGTACCCTTTTGTGTGACAAGGGCCTGCGGGATATTATTTATTTATAGCTTTGTTTTATATTTATCTAGTTAGGTATTTATTTAATAGTTTTAAATTTTTTTTAGTTAAGTTTTAGTTTTTAATTGGTTTTAATAAAATGTATTAGTACATATCCCTATAGTTCAAAGCAAATAAATTACTAAAAGTTATTTTATTTAAGCATCATTAACATTTAAAAAAATCTTAAACAGTGTTATACCTCTTTAGAAATATATCCCTATTTCCTCATTATTAATATTAATAAGGATGTAGTAGATGTTTGGTTGAGAATAAGGTAAATACGAGTAGGTAATTAATTAAATTCTACGGCCGCGATAAGAGAAGCCACTTTTGAAGTCACTGACTGTTGTAATTCTAGTAAACATTGGATTTTCTTGAAAAGTGAAAATTCATGTTATCTACTTATTAGCTTTGTCACGCGCGTCTTTATCCGAGTAAATTAAAGCCGCGTAAAAAAAATCTCAGTTTTAATTAATTAGTTTTTGAGTTTATCTATTACAGACAAACACACGAACAATCGAATCCTATCGTTATCGTTCTGTATGCATACATAATTCTGTCTTAATCTAATTTTAGAATTATTTTAGTATAAGAAAAACGTATAATGTGCCAACTGCTTCTCTTCCCTCGTAGATCGTAAAAGCCGATCGAGAGAATGGGCGTGAGGAATTATGACAATAGGCACTGTGGCCAGCAACCCATCATTTTTTTAATTCCGTTCTCCACCTACAAGCCCACCAACATGCTAAACGTGGCCTTTAGATTTTGTAGACCTGGGCCTGGGTTCCGTCTACCGCGCAACGTAAAAAAACGTGATTTACATGTATGTATGTAATTACATAGGTATAAATTGTATGCACGCATTTAACATCTAGGCTGTTGGGCTGTAGGCGTATCGTCTGATGTACTTACTTTTGTAAGTACATCAGACGATACGCCTGATGTACTTACAAAAGTAAGTACATCAGACGATACGCGACACTAGCGCCACCCAGCAAATTCTTTTACTCCTAAATCAAATCAAATTTAAAAAATCTAATAGCTGATTGCCCTAGTAAATTACTTGTATTTACTTTACTTACTTTTTAGGGTTCCGTATATAAAAATTGAAAAACGGAACCCTTATAGGATCACTCGTGCGTCTGTCTGTCCGTCCGTCCGTCTGTCACAGCCGATTTTCTCCGAATCTACTGAACCAAATTAGGTGAAATTTGGTAAGATGGTGTAATCCTATGACCCAAATACGGATGTGCAAAGTAAATTAAGATTTTTTTGAAATAAGGGTCATTTTCAGGGGCCCAGTTGCAAAATTTTAAAAGAAGGTTTTGCAAACCTTACTGTGTCATATATGAAATGAAAGGGCTCATTATGAGGATCTCAAAAATATTATTTTTGTTCAGGTAAAATCAATACTTTTGATTTTATTCATGAAAGAAGGCAAAAATTGACCATCCCCCTCCCCCTCCCCTGATCTCCGAAACTACTAGGCCGAAAATTTTGAAAAAATTACAAAATATAGTTCATTCCTTGAAGATTACAGGAAAATATCACTTGAACATTAAGTGGTAAACTCACTATAATAAGTTTATCTAGGGAAATAGTTCCCTAAAACACCACTAGATAGCGCTAGTCAATTGAATAAAACATATTTTTTGCACATTGTGTGTGTTCACGAAGCATATTATACGGAACCCTCATTGCGCGAGTTTGACTCACACTTGGCCGGTTTTTATTACTTTTCATAGATATTATAATCTAAGTTTATGTTAGTATTATATTGTCTTTGCCAATGGGAAGGCCATTTCAGGCACGAACAATAAGACATATTTTTCGAAATTTTTGTAGTTGTAATTACACTTTAAACTGTAAACTTAAAATTCCTTATCATTTTTATAAAAGTGGCATTGGTGCCTTATTCTACACTACTGCCCAAAAAGAAAGTGTTATGTTTTCAGAGTTGTATGTACGTGTGTTTGAAATTGTTCTTGAACTTGGATGTTTCTTGAGAACCATTTGACAAAGGCTTTAAGAGTCCCACGTAAAGCCGCAATCCCATACAAACGTAGTTTCGTTTTAGTTTTACAACAGTTAAGCCAATCTCAACCAAAGTCCGTACATACGACCTTAAAATTCCTTATCATTTTTATAATATATATATATCGGAGGGACTATGGAGTCGAGTTGATTGTTGTTTGAATAACATTTAAGTTACTTATTAGAAGATATCTGTTGTATTATATTTTAAATACTTTCTAAATTCTAAATATAATTTAATTCGATTTTTAACACGGTCAGCATAGAGTCGAACTAAGTTCAAAAAGTTATTATTATATCCAATCTGAGCAGAGGATATACCCCGAGCGGGGTCAGGCGCCATCTTGACTTTTACAGTTGTTACCATGGAGATTTTCAGTATGACGTTTAAACAAACTGTCGTATGGTGGTTGTTGGGAGATATAAGAGCGATAGCGTGCGATCGAGGTGGATCGTTGGAGAGTTGTTCGATGGGTACCCTGAACTCGCTGCTCGTACTTAATATTTAAATGTTAATTGTGTTATTGTTTAGTATACCTACTTAATTAAAATTATAAGAAGTGAAGTAATCTTGTTTTGTGCTCGCATTTCACCCAAATGACGCCCACTAAGTCCAAGATCACCCATGATATCGAAGATGATACCCTTTCTCCGACATCAGAAGCGGGGCCGATGCAGGCACAAAACGTGAACGAACCAACTGGGACAAATGTTGGCTGCATGCTTTGTTTGAGGCGGATCAAAATAGTATGCGATTACTTGTGCACTAAGCAACCCGTCGGCCGGCGAGGACAAGGCGATAATTGTTATTGCCTAAATTTTATCCTGAAAATGCAAACACTGATGCGCGAGCTTGGCTAGCAACGGCGGATATCTGCTTTTCGGACCAAAATCTACAGGGAAGTAAACTTATTCTTATAGGTACTTATTAAAGCAATGAAAGGTAAAGCGGCGACATGTTTTTTTTTCGGATAGCATTTCCCAATGTGAAATGGGTCAAATTCAATGATTTTTTTTCTTTCTCGCTTCAATACGTTAGACATGTTTTGCAGCTACTGTCTTAAATATTTTTACTAGTAAACCAAATGAAGGCGAGTGTCTTATTACCGCATATGCAAGCCATTTAATTACTTGATATGACTATTATTTGACACGAATTGAACCACGGTTTCAACGCAACATCTTCTCTGAAGAAATAGCTACGCGCTGTAAAATGCAACGTAAACTCGTGGCATTTTTCTTCTTATGGCAAGAGAAGTTATCAAGACATCAAATGTCCAAGATTTAGTTCTTTTCCTACTAAACGTTTTTCTTGAGGAAAACTTGTTCATAAATCTTTTGAATGTTTCAGCGGCCCACATGTCAAGCAACAAACAACTTCGACCCCTGATCACCAGGATGCGGCCGTGGCTACGAAAGCCTGTGACCTGTCACAAGTGTGCTGATGAAGGTCACGTGGCATCACGATGCTTGAAAACTTGGCCACTCAATAAGCCAGTTCTAGCAACGTGAAACGAGTTGACGTATGCGGTGCGAAACCTGTCACAGGGGTAAATACACAATGCGGTGAGGAATTTTCATTTTGTTTCGATTCCGGCGTTTATTGTTCTTTAATTAAAGAAAGTGTCTCTGACAGATTTATTTGTTGTTGAGTGATAAAACGCTCTCGTAACTTTGACTGGTGTAGGAAAGTCTAGTGTATTGTGCGACTGACAGATTTTGGCAAATCATTATTTTTTTATTTTAGTTAGTTTTAGTTTAATATAGTAATGATTGATGATAAGATGACTATGATGTTAGGTGTTGTCTATACTTATATTTTGTGTTAATAAAAATGAATATTTTAAAAAGAGATTATCGAATTCCGGCTGCAATGCCAAAAAAGACTGAAACAGAAGATCTTCTCCTACCGATAATGTTATCATGAGTTTTCCTGTGTTCCAGTGGCAGTGGTTATTCCATCACTGCCGATCCCAAGACAAGATCGTAGAGCAAGTCACAGCAACCTTTTTTTTTCACGCAGGTTGTCATAAACATAAATGAAGTTCTTCACATCTATCATAGTTTCAAACAATTTTCTGCTTTGGTAACTTCTCCTATTAATGTTTAATTTAATCATCACAACAACAAAAAAAAATTACAACAAGCAGTTTCGTGATCTACACTACGCCCCACATTTATACCTGTTGTAGGTATACGCAAGAGATACCGACGAGATTATTTAAAATCTGGTCGTGGCTGGTCTACTATAAGAGGACATTATAAAGTCGTTGAAGTACTAAGCGGTGACAGGCATCATGTAAAAAGCTATAATTGTAATCGTACATATAATTACTCCAGAGAACGCTTTCGTTCACTCCCCCACAGTCCTATGTCCCTGTGCTGGATCCATGCTTGTCTGACAATAATAATGGCTTTGACTACATTATACTCTCTAGACAGCGTCATGCCTTTATTTCAAGAATTAAAAAACTGCCCTATTTTTCAATGCTTGTGTGCGTGACAGTTTTGTGTTAGCATACCCGTCCTGTTTATTAATGCCATCAAAATCCGTCAAATTAGTAGCTATGTGTTTGCATCATAGAATATGCGTTGGACTCAATTTTTTTTTCTACGCTTTTAGGCTAATACCGTCTTATTATAAAAAAACGGCAAAAATAGGTTTAAACCTGTTCTACCTCAGTTTGGACTTGTGATGAATCAAGTATTGTTTAGGAAATTAAACTTTGCTTCATTATAAAAAGTGAACTAAGTCACGATCGAATTAGATCTGAGACGATCCCCCGAAAACATATTTCATTCGTTCATTCATTCAATCATTCCACTACATCGTTCCAATCTTCATGATAATTGTAATAATTTTTTTAAATTTGTTGATTGAAATAGAATAAAACTTAAAAATAATAAAATTGAAATGATGAAAGATGATTATTTTTGTTATAAAATGATATATTCAAAGGTTTGATTACATAAATCATACTTTTTACCTGCAAATATTTTTTCACGTAACTGTTGGTAACCTTAAAACCCTGAAACGGAACAGATCTGAGCGCGCGTAACAAATTGTATTTTTTCCAAAGAAACCAAATAGTAACCTCGGTCCTCGAACATTGTTTTATATTAGATTGTAAAAAGTAAATTTTTCAAATTTATTGAATTAAAGGAGCCGTGGTCGTGTATACAAAAAGTATTGTTTTGTAGATGCTGATAAGAATCGCCGATAATTATGTTGAAACTAACCTCAAAGTTTTTTACGATGGTGAAATGTTAATAAATCAATGGTTTCAGGTGTCCAAGCATGGTTTTGTAGTTGTTGTGAAATAAAAAGGACAATAATAGTGTTGAAAGTGATAAAATAATATTTTTACGACATGTAAATCTTCAAATCATTAAATAATTTAACGTGATATTTGTGATAGTTTTACTGCTTTCTTTGTATTTATTAAGTATTCGCTCATTGTAAAATAAGTAAGTTTCGAGTTTTCACGTAGATTCTAGCATCAACATATACTTTTGTGGTAAAAAAATCTATTTGTTAGTTACAAAATGAGTTAGTATTGAAGTTAAACTAGTGAAATGCTGGTTTATCTTTTGACCTAGGATCATGTATGACTTGAGCGATAAACCTTTTTTTATAATACGATTTTCCTTTGTACTTGACTTGAGAACCGACTTAGAGATGGTTTAATAGTTAGTCCGCTTTTTATAATAAGACGGGCTATGTAGGCTTTATAAAATCTTAGAATGATAGGTTGGTTTTTTTTTTATTTTTTTTTTATTGTCGTAGCAATCTATATTTTGCATGTCGATATGTCACCAAATGAGGTAGTTTAAAAAAAACGCGTCACGTAAACGATACGTAACATACCTACACTAACGGCGTGGTGGCTGTTTAGTCAAAGTCAAAGATTGTCATAGGAATTGTATATTTGTAACTATCTCTATTTGAAAAAAAATTTTTTTTCTTAATGTCAATTGTTTTTATTTACGCAAAATTTAAAACTACTACCACTCTTCAGCACTGTTAAGGTGTAGTTAAACTATCTTAAGGATGAGGTGACCATTTGTGTAGTTAAAATATGATTAAGTAAGATACGTAAGTTGAGCATAGTATTCACTCATAGGCGAGGTGGCCATGAGTTGAGAATTATCCAGTAAAAGGCGAGGTGGCCATAATTTAAGAATACTCACTCATAGGCGAGGTGGCCATGAGTTGAGAATTATCCTGTAAGAGGTGAGGTGGCCATAAATTAAGAATACTCACTCATAGGCGAGGTGGCCATGAGTTGAGAATTATTCGGTAAGAGGCGAGGTGGCCATAATTTAAGACTACTCACTCATAGGCGAGGTGGCCATGAGTTGAGAGTTATCCGGTAAGAGGCGAGGTGGCCATAAATTAAGAATACTCACTCATAGGCGAGGTGACCATGAGTAGAGAATTACCCGATAAGAGGCGAGGTGGCCATAAATTAAGAATACTCACTCATAGGCGAGGTGGCCATGAGTAGAGAGTTATCCGGTAAGAGGCGAGTTGGCCATAAACTAATAATATTCACTCAGAGGCGAGGTGGCCATGAGTTGACAATATTATTTTACTAGAGGCGTGTGAATAATAGGTAGAAAATAATATTACTAATTGCTTAGTCAGGAGTGGCCGAACTATGTCATATAGATCACAATTTTTTTTTCCAGATTACAATGATGCGTGCCCTTCAACATCACACGAGGACGTGTGATTTATCAGGATGGCCGTATCGGAGGGACTATGGAGTCGAGTTGATTGTTGTTTGAATAACATTTAAGTTACTTATTAGAAGATATCTGTTGTATTATATTTTAAATACTTTCTAAATTCTAAATATAATTTAATTCGATTTTTAACACGGTCAGCATAGAGTCGAACTAAGTTCAAAAAGTTATTATTATATCCAATCTGAGCAGAGGATATACCCCGAGCGGGGTCAGGCGCCATCTTGACTTTTACAGTTGTTACCATGGAGATTTTCAGTATGACGTTTAAACAAACTGTCGTATGGTGGTTGTTGGGAGATATAAGAGCGATAGCGTGCGATCGAGGTGGATCGTTGGAGAGTTGTTCGATGGGTACCCTGAACTCGCTGCTCGTACTTAATATTTAAATGTTAATTGTGTTATTGTTTAGTATACCTACTTAATTAAAATTATAAGAAGTGAAGTAATCTTGTTTTGTGCTCGCATTTCACCCAAATGACGCCCACTAAGTCCAAGATCACCCATGATATCGAAGATGATACCCTTTCTCCGACATATATATATTTATATATAACTTAAAAGTTTTAAAGAAAATTAGGGTTCAAAAGTGACCATGCTGAAATGAAGTAACCTTATTTTCTTACTTTCAATAAAACGTGAGAGCGTAAGAACTCCACACGCTTACTCCTTGACCCAAATAACAAACAATCCTTCGAAACGCGTCTCATAAAGACGTCGCATTCAAAGGAAACACATTAATATCGATTACTTCAATCTAACACTCCATTGAGTGGCTCTCTAAAGCCTCCGGTACACGCAGACAGTTGGTGGTAGAGTAAACTAGCCTACTACTTGACTGATTCGGGTTACTCTACCAGTTTGAGTCTTAGATTATAAAAAGACTAGATAGACTCTATAAGCATAAAAGCGTAGAAAAAAATTTAGTCCAACCCATAGTCTATCATACATAGCTACCAACATAATTTATAGGATACGTGTGCTAACACAAAGCTGTCACGCACACAAGGATTTAAAAATTGGCCATATTTTTAAATCATTGAAATAAAGGAATGACGGTGTCTAGAGAGTATATAGTCAAAGGTTTGAGTAAAGTAGACGTCTACATATAAATTTCATTTGTAAGAAGAGTTAGAACGTTGTTGACGTCAACTGAAATCATACTTTACTAAGCGTATACATGAGTAGAGTAACCAAATATTAATAAAGGGCACGGTAGAGTAGAGTGGTCGCAGAGATGGGGAAAAGCAAGTACGAATTTCTAGTATTCTACTCTTCCAATGCTGTTAACATTGGTATAGTTCGCAGTATAGATAGAACCCTACCGTCTACTCTACCCTCTACTATACCGCCTACTCTTCCGTCTACTCTACCGTTTTCTCTCTGTATTTACTAAAAGTTCTCACACACGTGGCTAGTAATCGGTAGAGTGATCTGGCTACGTTCTAGTCCTCATGCAAAATTATATTTTGTTAGTTTCGGAGCTTTATATTTAGAATATATTTAATATCACTCGCAGTCCCATTTACCTAAACATATATTATATGGTTTGAGTAACCGATTAAATGGTAGAGTATGTGGCAGATAGATGATTACATATAAAAAACTCTTCCAATTTTTTTTGCATTTGTCCTAACTATATACGAGTAGATGTAGTTAGGAAAATAATTTTCATTTCACCCTGAGAAGCTCGATTCCTAATCGTTGTGCTAATCGTTAATTAATTTTAAGCAATCTTGGACATAGAACTACACTTCAATTTTTATGTTCAGTATAGGCATCATGCATCTCGAGATTGCCTTAGATTTCAAAGTCTATACATATATATCTTGAAAAATCTAATTATGAACTTATGAATTGAATCTTCGAGGACATATGCTACCTTCAGATGTTTCCGCCTTGATTAGAAGAAAACTCTGTCATGTTATGATACTATACCGTTCACTGTATCCGTGTACCGACGGCTTTAAGGCGTGGGCACCCTAATAAATAAAATGAGAGAAAAATCGCTGGGCAGCAGAGCGCCTGTCCCCGGGGACTGCAGCGGAAATACGTATTTACATACATAATGAAGTCCTTTCCGCGCCAGTAAACACAGCCCTGCCAAACTGCCCTTTCAAGCCTTACGGATGACCCTTTAGGTCTTTGCTACATCTCAGTTACAATTGAACGAGACGGAAAGGTTGAAAGTTTTCTGATGTTTGTTGTTTTTCGTGTATACTGTACAGTGCCAGAGATCATTTTTGAACTGCCTGAAGTCGTGGGTTCAACTCTGGACACCCATAGGGAGCCCGATGGTCCAGTGGGTGTGAGCTCTATGAGCACTTACGTATGTTAAGCAACCCCTGGTGCAGTCCCTACTTGGATGGGTGACCGCAAGTGGCATAAAAATATCTCGAGGTCCTCCGTGCTTCGGAAGGCACGTTAAGCCGTTGGTCCCGGCTGTCATTGTTGATGGCAGTCGTTAAGCTATGTCAGATGCCTTAGGGCAGCTTGAAAAATCTGACACCAATGTTGGCCACTTACACATACTAAAAACAAACAAACAAACAGCCATAAGGAAAAATTTAATCGGTACAATCGTTTTTGTGGTTTAAAGTTTTAAAATACGAGTACCTACTAATATATCGAAAATTGTAACAAGGAAAAAATGTAACAACATAACAAACAACAAAAAAACGTACAAGTAGGTACCTACCATTAACTGTACGAACATAAAAATCACTTGAAAGAATTAAAACTGGAAAGAGTTTACCTACGTTTTCACGGTGAGCCATAAATATCGAGTGAGCCGCTCTAAATTTCCCGAGGTGGGTAAATATAAGGCTCAAGGACGGGAGCACATGAGCCGCTGTGTTTCATTCAACAGGTTGCGATGGTTTAGGAGCCTTCAAAGGATCCGTCTAAACGTTTAATCATTTAAAAAAAGTAAGTACTACCACTCACAATACGTACACGAAAATGTGAAAATATTAAAACAGAAGTCCATTAAATTTTCACGATGAGTCATAAATATCGAGTAAGCCGCTCTAAATTTCCCGAGGTTGGTAAATAAGGCTCAAGAATCGGTAGCACATGAGCCGCTGTATTTAATTCAACAGGTTGCGATGGTTTAGGAGCCTTCAGAGGATCTGTCTAAACGGTAAATCATTCCACGAAAAAGTAAGTACTACCACTCACAATAGGTACATGAAAAAAAACGTGAAAATATTAAAACTGGAAGTGCTTTTCATTTTCACGATGAGCCATGAATATCGAGTGAGCCGCTCTAAATTTCCCAAGGTGGGTGAATAAGGCTCAAGAATCGGGAGCACATGAGCCACAGTGTTTCATTCAACAGTTTGCGGTGATTAAGAAGCCTTCAGTGGATTTGTCTAAAGTCGACTGACGGTAAATCATTACTGTTTGATTTCTGAGATATTTATTCTTATTTAAAGTAAATTTATTCACCAAAACAGCTAGAGAAATACTTACACTTTCCCGAGTGACAATTCGGGGAGGTGGAAGGATTCAACGATACCCCAACTATTACTATATATAAAGAGACTCACATACATACGAATAGTCGGGGAGTCAGCAGAAAAAATGACACTACAAACAGATTTTTAATTGCAGGGTGTTAGGTTTATTTGCCCTCTGGCTGTACATTAACTTAAAAAATAACAATACACTTTTTTGTGCAGTTGTGTAAAAGTAAGAAGTAGCTATGTAATCTACCTTAGGGCCACATGTAAAAGACGACTTCGTACCGTACTACGGCACGATAGATATGAAGCCAAGGACATTCATCTTGAGTTAGGATTAAATAGATTTGTAGCATCATTAATTATCAGATTATTTTTAACGTAATATTGAAGTCTATGAAGTAGATTCAGTAATTAGACGCCCATTAAGACCTAATCGAAGTCTAGCGCGGGCCCCACCTTGCGCCATCTTGAAAATTAATTATTTTCCTCGCCTTAATTGCGATTTGATGAAGAACAGATATAGTTTATCGACCAACAAATACCATCACTTATGTAGTCAAAGTAATAAGGTATATAAGCTATAATAAAGAGTAACAATAAAGTATATTATTAAGTAACTTATTTACAGTTGTTTCCATATTTTGTATTTAAAATTAATATGAAAGTTAATATGAAAGACTAAAAACATAATTCTAGCTTTGACCTAAGCTGTAGAAGTTGAGACAAGAGACAATGCGTGCAAAAACAAAATGATTAAAAAAAATTATAAAATGTTTCATGACGCGTAGTTACGGCGCGCATATTTTTTGTATAGGCAAATCTTATTAACAACTGGGCTAATTTTAATGGGGCTTTTACTATAATTAAGAACATATCCCAAAGAAGGTTTATGAGTATAAAACGGCTAGTTTTATTTCATAATTTAAAAGTATAATTCTAATTCTACACCAATGAAAATAAAAAGCCATACAAATCGAATAAGGGCAATCGATTGATCGCAAGTATAAACGATGTATGTACAGAGAGGGTTGTGCTCCTGCAGTGGAGACTAGAAAGACCTGAAGATGATGATGATAAACGATGTCTCGGTGTCTGGAATATTCCGTATCACTTGAACTCTGTCGCGGCGCAATATCGAAATGCCGACGCGGCAGCATCTCTCAATAGTTCTGTATTAATATCCCCCTTAATTACTGCCAATATCATCTCGTCTTCCATGCTGGTCTGGGAGAAAAGAATAAAAGTAGAATGTACCAGCTGCTTCTCTTCCCGCGTAGATCCTACAAGCCCACCAACACACTAAACGTGGCCCAAAGTTTTAAAAGACCTGGGTTCTGTCTACACCGTAAGGGAGAAAGACGTGATAATATGTATGTATAATTTGAACGTATAATTTTAATTCTGAACCACATATCATATCATAAGGAAATAAAAAGCCACACAATTCGAATAAAGGCAATCGATTGGTCGCAAGTATAAACGATTTCTCGGTATCCGGAATATTCCGTATCACTTGAACCCTGTCGCGGCGCAATATCGAAATGCCGACTATTGCCGACGCGGCGGCATCTCTCAATAGTTCTGTCTGTATTAATATCCCCCTTAATTACTGCCAATATCATCTCATCTTCCTTGCTGCTCTGGTAGAAAAGAAAAAAAAAGCAGAATGTACCAGCTGCTTCTCTTCCCGCGCAGATCGTAAAGCGGATCAAGGAAATGGGCGAATATCTAAGGAATCATGTCAATAGGCGATGCGGCTAGCAACTAGCAACCCATCACTATTTTGAATCCATTCTCACCTACAAGTCCACCAACATGCTAAACGTGGCCCAAAGGTTTAAAAGGCCTGGGTTCTGTCTACACCGCAAGGGAGAAAGACGTGATAATATGTATGTATAATTTGAACGTATAATTTTAATTCTGAACCGCATATCATATCATAAGGAAATAAAAAGCCATACAATTCGAATAAAGGCAATCGATTGGTCGCAAGTATAAACGATTTCTCGGTATCCGGAATATTCCGTATGACTTGAGACTTGAGCCCTGCCGCGGCGCAATATCGAAATGCCGACGCGGCGGCATCTCTCAATAGTTCTGTATTAATATCCCCCTTAATTACTGCCAATATCATCCACTGGCTTCACCTCGTTTTATCACTACTAAACGTTTTCCTCAGTTTCAGGAAAAGAAGGCAGAGAAGTAACCTTCAGAGCGTCTTGATGAACTCAAAACTTATTGTAGTAAAAATCTAATCATTTTAATTAAAAATATGCAGGCTGATTTTGATCTCGGAATCATAAACCCTATTGGAATACAGGACAGCAAGAAAAAAATATATAAAACGAAAAAAAAATTTAGATCTCCCATCCCATCCCCCTGGGCGAATTTCTATGGAAAGTTGAATTTTATTTTTATTTCACCATTTTTTCTTACGTTTCTTCAACATGAGGCATGAGGTAGGTATATACCTAGGTAAAGTTATCGGTCCCGCTCGAATAATATTTAATTTAAAAGGTTACACAGGAAAATAACGAATACAGTTTTGTATAAGTATTACGTGTATCACTTAGCTCCGACTTATCAATTTAATATTTATTAAATATTGATATTTTGTGTAATGGATTATTTTACTTCTAACATCATTTTTATCTATACTAATCTGAGATACTAATATAAATAAATATATAGGGACATATCACACAAATTGAGCCAGCCCCACAGTAAGTTGTGAACTTGTGTCGAAGGATACTAACTCAACCATACTATATTTTATAATATATACTTATATAGATAAACATCCAAGACCCAGGTCAATTTAAAAAAGATCATTTTCCAACTTGACCTGACCGGGGATCGAACCCGAGACCATCCGTGTCGCAGGCAGGCCTGTTGACCGCTGCGCCACGGAGCTCGCCAAGAAATTATAATGAGGAAATATTTAATTGTTTGTGCGCTTTGAATAGGCATCAAATATACAGCATCGATATTATCTAAGTGAATGTGAGTTTGTTTGATTGTTTGTTACACTTTCACGCCGGTCATCATGAAATTTTGCAAACACATAGGTTAGGGTACTGAGAAGGACATAATGCGGGTGAAGCCGCAGGTTCACAGCTAGTGAAAAATAAATAACACAAATTTTACATAACTACCTAATTTTATGCGTAAGTGTGTATAAATTAACACAGAGTAGCCGTATGATTCAGAGGATAATTTTATCTAAATTAACCTATTTTACATGAAACAATGAAAATCCTCAAATATACATAAAAACAAAATATTTAGTATTATATTAGGTATCATTAAGTACATATATTATGCAGAATTGCGGGATGCGGAAAATTACCATGGTAAATCCGCTGCAAGTGTTCAGCAAACACCTAAACTTTTAGATCTAGACTCAAAAACTAATATTTATTGTTATTTATTAGAAGAAAAATAAGTGTTATTTTTTTTTCATTTATTTTTCTTCCAGACCGTGTGTGTACTACCAGAGCCATATATTAGCCAGAGGAGTCAAAGGATTCGGCCTACACTCTAGCTAAGATACTTTGGGACAAAGTTTTTTTAATGAGTACGCTGACCCCCTTGGCACGACTTTTTCCATGAGTCCTCCGTTACACAATTTTCAAAACAGAATCGTTACCTTTTAAATAAATGATACAAGTCTGGAAGTAATTTAGACTTTTCACCCGTAAGTAGGTACACTTTGGCAACTCGGTCCAACTTTCCACGAAAAGAATAAACACAAACAAATTCGTATCTAGGTGGAATCGCTTTGAATTAAAGATCCGCTTATCGAGGTATTTACCTCAGTCTCCCATTTATTTATCTTTGGGGAACTGAGTTTGCTATATTACTGAAAATTAAACATTCTATCTATCTATCTAATCTAACTTATATCTAATATTATAAATGCGAAAGTGAGTTTGTTTGTTTGTTACGCTTTCACGCCGTATCTACTGAACCAATCATTATGAAATTTTGCATACACATAGGTTAGGGTACTGAGAAGGACATAGGCGTACATATATATTACGCGGGCGAAGCCGCGGGTAACAGCTAGTCACTACATATTATAAAACAAAGTCCTCCACCGCGTCTGTCTGTCTGTTCGCGATAAGCTCAAAAACTACTGCACCGATTTTTATGCGGCTTTCACCAATAGATAGAGTAATTCATGAGGAAGGTTTATAGGTATAATACATACCCGAGCGCAGCCGGGGAGGGCTGCTAGTATTATCTAAGTGAAAGTGAGTTTGTTTGTTTGTTACGCTTTCACGCCGTATCTACTGAACCGGTCATCATGAAATTTTGAATACACATAGATTAGGGTACTGAGAAGGACTCCAACTTTCTCTGTCCAACTTTCCACGCAAGGAATAAACACAAACAAAATCGTATCTAGGTGGAATCGCTTTGAATTAAAGATCCGCTTATCGAGGTATTTACCTCAGTCACCCATTTATTTATCTTTGGGGAACTGAGTTTGCTATATAACTGAAAATTAAACATTCTATCTATCTAATCTATTCTAACTTATATCTAATATTATAAATGCGAAAGTGAGTTTGTTTGTTTGTTACGCTTTCACGCCGTATCTACCGAACCGATCATTATGAAATTTTGCATACACATAGGTTAGGGTACTGAGAAGGACATAGGCGTACATATATATTACGCGGGCGAAGCCGCGGGTAACAGCTAGTCACTACATATTATAAAACAAAGTCCTCCACCGCGTCTGTCTGTCTGTTCGCGATAAGCTCAAAAACTACTGCACCGATTTTTATGCGGCTTTCACCAATAGATAGAGTAATTCATGAGGAAGGTTTATAGGTATAATACATACCCGAGCGCAGCCGGGGAGGGCTGCTAGTATTATCTAAGTGAAAGTGAGTTTGTTTGTTTGTTACGCTTTCACGCCGTATCTACTGAACCGGTCATCATAAAATTTTGCATACACATAGGTTAGGGTACCAAAAAGGACATAGACTATATATTACGCGGGCGAAGTCGCGGGTAACAGCTAGTATTATCTAAGTGAAAGTGAGTTTGTTTGTTTGTTTGTTTGTTACGCTTTCACGCCGTATCTACTGAACCGGTCATCATGAAATTTTGCATACACATAGGTTAGGGTACTGAGAAGGACTCCAACATTCCACGCAAAGAATAAACTCAAACAAAATCGTTTCTAGGTGGAATCGCTTTGAATTAAAGATCCGCATATCGAGGTATTAACGTCAGTCTCCTATTTATTTATCTTTGGAGAACTAAGTTTGCTATATTACTGAAAATTAAACATTATAGAATTTTGAACGACAGCTTGGGTTCAGTTTCTTGTTCATCATCATCAATAGGTATTTATTAGTCTTTACTGCAGAAGCACGACCCTCTCTGTACTACCAGAGCCATATAGAAGGCAGGTCGGTTCCGAAACGCTAGTAGTCTGTAGCTTTTGAACAATCAATAAATACATATTATCTAATAAGATAATTTTAAATATGATATGACGTGAAAAAGTGCCTGCAAAGGCCTATTTTCTGAATAAACGTTTTGATTGATTTTTTTTTTATTTGTTTGATTGGCAGTCAGAGGATTAAGCCTACAAACTCCCAGCTGGCCAGACGGGTTGGAGAGGTCTCTTTGATGTTTATAGTTTTGTTTAGCTTGTGTTTCCTTAGTCGACTTCTACGACATCCACGGGAAGACTTGGAGTGGTCCTAATCTACTCTACCGAAAACCGCACGGCTTGCCGTGGTAGTTTCTTGTTAAAACTTAGTATTGCAGAAATTTGTATATTTAACCCCGCTTCAAAAGTGGAAGAGATTCTTGATTAGGTTAAACATTTAAAAAAAAAGTAATACTTCGTTACATTCCAATTGGTCACATTTATATTTTGTCAAAATGGTGAAGTAGTTCTGATTTAAGTCGTTTTTTAGGGTTCCGTAGCCGGATGGCAAAAAACGGAACCCTTATAGAACCGTCATGTCTGTCTGTCTGTATGCCGTATGTAGCGTCAAAGACGTAGCGTGGTTCTAACACAATTGATCAGCTGAGGGGCCAAGGTTCCACTCCCGATTTATCAATTGCTTTAGATAGGATGGACAACTAACTAATCATGAAGTAAATTGATAAATTAACCTGTAACCGAAACTAGAATAAATCTAGCGCTTAAAATCGTACCCAACCTATACATACACTTCGCAGGCCTCCAGTCAATTAAGCTAGGACTTATTTTACATTGAAATCATTAGACGGAATTAGACCGCTCACCGGGGACGACCTGACAAATGATAATGCCTAATAGAGGTAGAAAAAGTGTTGGTAATCTTTCTTACTTTGCCCAAGGCTACAGAAGTACCTGCGGGCGACAGTATCCATTAATCTGGCGCTGTCAAGGTGAGCACCGTAGTAATGCCCTGATACTGCATAGGACTTGGAGGACCGAAGCTTTTTCGTAAAGATTATATTTATACATACATACATACTATACCGTGTGGTTCCCGGCAGAGTAGAATAGGACCACTCCAAGTCATCCCGTGGATGTCGTAAAAGGCGACCAAGGAAACACAAGCTAAACAAAGCTTATAAACATCAAGGATACCTCTCCAACCCGTCTGGCCAGCGTGGAGAGTGTAGGCCAAATCCTCTGACTACTCAAGCTAATATATGGCTCTGGTAGTACAGAGAGGGTCGTGCTCCTGCAGTGGAGACTAGAAAGACCTGATGATTATGATGATGATGACATACTATCACGACACTTTATCTCTTGCGGGGTAGACAGAGCCCAAGGTCATAAAACCTACAGGCCACGTTTAGCATCATAGTGGGTGTAAAGGTGGAAAGCGGAATCGAAATAGTGATGGGTTGCTAGCCGCATCGCCTATCAATGTCATTACTTAGATTTTCGCCCAATCCCTTGACCGGCTTTTACGGTCTGCGCGGGAAGAAAAGCAGCTGGTGTATTCTATGTTTTTTATTTTCTCCCAAACCAGCATGGAAGAGTATATATTATATTTATACATAATATATATACATACATGCTGTCACGTCTTTTTCCTTTGCGGGGTAGACAGATCAGGTCTGTAAAACCTAAAGCCGGAAGTAAACGGAATAAAAATAGTGACGGGAAGCTAGCCGCTCGCCTATTACCATGATTCCTTAGATTTTCGCCCATTCCCTCGATCGGATTTTACGATCTGCGCGGGAAGAGAAGCAGCTGGTACATTCTGTTTTTTCTTTACTCCCAGACCAGCGTAGAAGGTTACCTACTAAATTAGTTTTTTATTCTGGCTCGTTAGTCAACTGCGCAATGCCCATGTGTTGCAAAGACCTCTTGTAGGACCTCCTGAGGACCTAATGTAGGACCTCAAGAGGGCCTGAGTGCACGCTCATATTGTGAAGGGTGTTCCATGGTTTCAAAACAGATGTGTAAGTTTTCGAAGCAGATATTAGTTTAATGAAACTCAAGATAAAGAAACCTTATAAACCTTTTTTTTTTTATGTCATAGGACGACAAACGAGCAAGCGGGTCACCTGATGGGAAGTGATCACCGCTGCCCATGGACAACTGCAACACCAGGGGTGTCACAGGAGCGTTGCCGGCCTTTTATTTTTCCCTCCCCAGAGGGGAGAGGGAGATGGGCCTCCGGCTCTCTCACTCACCGAACGAAGCATAGTAGCGGTAAAGCTACTACTCAAACGTCGATTTTCTGTGAGAGTGTGGTACTTCTCCGGACGAGCCGGCCCATTCATGCTACTAGCAAAAGTGATTTTCACCGGTAGCGAGGCTCTACCACAACCTACAACAGTATTCCCCAACCCGTCTGTCTAGTGTAGAGAGTGTAGTTCGACTAACAAAATTCTCTGACTGCTCTCCAACCTGTTTGGCCAGCGTGGAGATTGTAGAACGACTAACCAAATCCTCTGGCTAATTATTGCTCTGACAGTACAAATTATGCTTGTTATATTAAATTTTACTAAGTTTTTATTCATTTTTGAGTCATAAGTTCATAGCTCCATCTATGCTTTTTATAGAATGTAGGAATCTTGTAGGAATGTGTATATGTAACAATTATTAGTTCATAATTTTAAATTAATCATAAAAAAAATATGCTCGAACCTCTTTTGAGTAACGTAGCCTTCTATCCATAGAAGTATGAATACATGACGAAATTTTTTTTTTTATCTGTGCTTCTATCAGACGTAACTCGTTATTTAGAAGCTGCTTTTGTGGATCGTCGCAACTTAATATTATATATGCGAAAGTGAGCTTGCTTGTTACGCTATCACACCCTATCTACTAAACATCGGTTCAGTCTACTGAACCGATCATTTCGAAATTTTGCATACCCATAGGTTAAGGTACTGAGAAGGACACAGGCGTGATAAATTTATATCACGTGGACGAAGCCGTAGGCAACCGCTCGTTCAGTATTAAAACTCGACACCTAGAGCATAAAAAGTAAGTATCTTTTTAATGGCGTGTCTATATATTAAAAACTTCCGGCAAAGTGAATCTCTTTTTATATATATATCAACGGGTCACTCACGTGCTATTTGTCGGGATTGCCGACTATAGTTTCGGACTCGTCAGGAGCCCATTTTCAAGGCGAGCGCGGGACGCGCGGCGGTGGATCCTATGATGATGATATGAATCTCTTTTGTTGCTCGTTAGTCCACTTACATGTTATTAATAAGAAGAATTATTTGTTGCCATACAAGTAACGTGATTTTGAGCGTTTTTTTTTTTGTAGCCAAATATTGGAATAAATTGCTATAAACACATTTGTATAATAGAAATAGTACTACATGAATTGAATGTTTATACTGTAAGCCATCATAATAGCGACCTAGCATCGTGCAAGTTATACTTATTCCATTCAATAAAAGTGCTCCGTTGTGAGTGATAGGCTGATAGGTACCTACGTGGTCTATGTGTAAGTGGTTATCATGCGTTTCACACAAATAGGATGCTCCACACATCCCAAGCGACGGGACCCTACATTTTAATTTGACCTCGGATATGAAGAGGGTTGAGACGTGACATAAGTATATTTAAGTACCTACGGAGTATATACTTAACTATTCTTGAAAATTTGAATAGTCTAAGTAACGACGAGCTCCGTGGCGCCGGCCTGTGACACGGATGGTCCCGGGCTCGATCCCCGGTCAGGTCAAGATGAAAAATGATCTTTTTAGATTGACCTGGGTCTTGGATGTTTACCTATATATGTATTTGTTATAAAATATAGTATCGTTAAGTTAGTATCCCATAACACAAGTCTTACTAAAGTACTTACTTTGGGGCTAGCTCAATCTGTGTGATATGTCCGTATATATTTATTTATTATTTATTTAACTTGTCAGAGTGAAAAAAACCTACCAAGGTAATACAAAAGCCTGAACTTAGTAACTACCAATGAAATAATCTTTTCTTTGCCTCAATTTTTTATCTAAAGTCTCATTTGATTTGTTGTCTAATAAGTAGTGTCTATATAACATTCGTACTCGACGCAATAATGAATGGCTCTACTGTAAACCAATTATTTCGTCAAACATAGCTATTTATATTCATATAAATAAACAACTAATAAAAACCAAAAAAAATCGACGTTCCCATACAAATCGCCCCGGGGCGGCTGCACACTTTTGTATGGAAATTCCGAAATTCATTTTTTGGATGTTATTTTTATTTCATATTTTTATTTAAGGTCAATGTGGCCAAAACCGTCTGCGGGGCTAAACCATATAAACAAGTTTGTGACCAATCTAAGAACAGCACGCAATTTCTACTAAGAGTCGATGAAACAGCATTACTTTTTAGTTCAAACTAAATTTAAAAGATGGCGCTTTATCCTCCTCCAATAAAAATACATGCGATTGAAATTCGGTTTCCTTGCTAACGCAAAACACGAGTGTGGAGAGGTGCAGAAAAAAAATAGTATTACTGTGAAATTCTACATTTACGAGGTCAATAGCATCAAAAACGAGTTTTCACGTTTTTTAATACATTTCATACATAAAAACTAATTGCGTGTGAGTTATAAAAGGTCAAAAATGTATAATCTCTAAACTGCAAAGTGGGAAAAACCGTCTAAAATTGACGGGGCTATATCAACGTATGGCGGTTTTTCCCGATTCCAGAAATAGTCAACATTTCTGAGAAGAGGATTTTTATGCACTTATGGATATAGTTTTAGGAATTAGAAATGCGCGTCAATGAGAGGATATACTTAATATCACGGATAGCAAGAATATAAAAGGGCATAATGGTATGTAGGTCGAACTGCTTATAAATGCCGAACAGTTTAAGAAAATTCTAAAAATTACGCTTGCTTGTTTAAATTACTATCCTGTTTTTGTTGACTGGATTTTATTTACTAACTAGCTGGCGCCTGTGATTTCGTTCGCGTAAAATTCAGAAATGGCGATAACTTTTTCTCAGTCAACAGATTTTTATGAAACAAAGCCTTTTTTCTCAGTCAATAGATTTTTATGAAACAAAGCCTATAGGTATGTTGCTTTAAGCTGATTTTAATCTATTGTTGAGAAACGCCTCGAAATCCGTTTTGTACTTCCGAAAATTAACATGAACATAATACAGACAGACAAACAATTTCTATAAAATCTTTTTTGTTCTCAGTTCTCTTTTTTTATTGTCCACAAACAGTTTATGATAAATTTAAAAAATTTACAGACACTCAATTCTTACTATTTTATTATTAATGTATGATTTATTAAAACTGACCCACAAATAACAATTGTTTATGATTGGCGGGTTTAACGGTAAAATCGATATTTTCACATGAAAATTTTTTCTTTGCAGTCATTCAACACAATCAAAATGGTTAGAAATTATAAGAGAAAAACGGACAGAGGATGTTATAGTACAGAAAGCTTAAAAGCAGCGGTTCTTGCAGTGCAAAATGGCGCATTATCTGGTTATAAAGCCAGCCAAATTATAACATACCAAGGACCACAATAATGGACCAAGTTAACAAAAAAGAAAGTCTAGTGTACTTGGAAAAAGACCTACATTACCTTTGAATATAGATTTTTTTTTTGTTATATCTAGATAAGAACTACAATATTTTTATTGTCATATATTTCTGAATGTCATACAGTTTAACTGTGATTTGAGTTAATAAAAGCTAAATTTTACAAGACTACTTTTATTTTTAGATAATAATGTATTTTTAATTAATATATTTATGGAACTTCCTAAAATGTTATTCACTTCTGGTCTCAGAAATATGCCGGTTAAGCCCCGATATTTTTCATTTTCTAATACAAGCTAATTTAAACGTAATTTGTAAGATTATAAGGAAGAAACTTGGTCAGCATTCTAATATGAATGTATGACATTTGCTTATTTTTCATAATACTGCCTATTTCTTACAGAATTTTACACTAGATGGTTTGGCCCCACTTAGGCGGGTAAAACCGCCTATCGACATCTTTTTAAAAAACGTACGTTATTTATATATGCACAATAGATAATTAATTGCAATGATAAAATACTAATAGCCAATGAAATTCTTAACGGATTTCATTAATCAGATCCGTATAAAATATAAATAAACATGTATAAAAGTTCAATCAAAGTAAACTAGCAAAAAAGTATGACGGTTTTGGCCACACAGACCTTATACTATAATGATCCAGTATAGACCGTGGTTCAATTTATTACGGGTATGTCCCTTCCACGTTGTATTAAGCAAAGAATTAAAACGAGTTGTCTCGTGTGTGACATTGCATTTATGATCCTCTTCTCTTTTTCTCGACTGCAACCAAGTTGATAACGTACCTATAATTAGATGGTTTTTAATTCGAAGTCACGGTGGTGTAATTGGAATCAAACTTAGGACGTTGACCTAAGAGTCATGGGTTCGAATCCTACCTGTGGCGAATTCTTTTTCATCATATATTTTCAGTTTTAGTACCTATACCTAATTCCCAAAAGTGGTATGATACAATTCAAAATTACCAAAATACCTACTTACCTACCTAGTTGTTTTTTTCAAAACAATATGCATAATTGATAATATCATAGATATTTTACTTAATTTCTACTTGAGCATACTGACTAACTTCACAGACATACACTGACCATAAGTTATGCATCAGGAGTAGGTTGCGACTAAGTTTCTTGCCATATATATAGATAGATGATGACGATAGAGATAGGCTTGTCTCCGTTAGCCAAAGACAATATAATACTAGCGAAACATGTTTTCTTAGTAAGATGTTGAAATTTTCGACCCAAAATTGACGCCTTGAGAAATTCAAGCCAAAATGATTTTCGATTGAAAGTTGAAAGGCTCCGAATTGTAAAGCTCTTCAGCACGGCATTTGTTCTCGAGTCAATTATGCTCATCTGTTTATTAGTAAAGTTGTGTTAACAGGAATATTACGAATGCTTCGTGTAACAAGTTCTTTCTCTTTCGTTGTTAAGTTGTTACAGACAGGTCTATATTAGGATGTCCTTTACTTTCATGAATATGGATAAAAGAGTACAATATAATCTTAAAATTAGAAAAATAAGATATGGTGATAAAAATTACTTACACGCGGACAGGATTTGAACTAGCGACCTTATCTTTGTCTTGTCTTGTCTTCCGTGGATGTCATAGGAGGCGACTTAAGAAATATACTTAAGCTAAACAAAGCTCATAAACATCAATAAGAGACGCCTCCAACCCATCTGGCCAGCGTGGGGAGTGTAGGCCAAATCCTCTGATTGCTCTGGCTGTGGTAGTAGGTACTTTGAGCTCCTGCAGTGGAGTCTTAAAAAGACCTGATGATGACAATGATGATGATGACCCACAAGAAAAGAGAAATGCCAGCTACCATGATCATCTCAACATATAATTGATCGATTTATATCCGAGCCATAATTCTTCTAACAACTTAATGTAACCTTAGTTATTTATGAAAATGTTTCTCAATAAATACCCCAATCATTAATGTTTTACATCCCTACAACAATCCAATAGCTAGATATATTTAAGTCCCGTTTCGTCTTAATTGCGGATAGAATTACAATCAGCAAGAAAGTTGTCGAACTCCCAAATTATTCAGCGTAACGTTGTTACAGTTAGAACAAAATAAAATCAGAAGAGAATATTGTTATTTCCTTTTCTTGTTTTACCATTATCTATCTTCTTCAATAAATATTGTGTTCGGTAAGTATATCAAATCTCACTGGTCTCTGGAGTGGTAATGCCAAGAGTCCAGATCACCATCATGGCCGGCAAAACTAGATGCTCTATCCGGCACTTTACTCACACGTTCGGCTAAACTGACTGCTCTTTCCGGCACTTTTACTCACATCTCTGGCTAAACTGGCAACTCTTTTCGGCACTGTTACTCACATTTTCGGCTAAACTAAATGCTCTTTCCGGCACTTTAACTCACATGTCCGGCTAAACTGGCTACTCTTTACGGCACTTTTACTCACATGTCCAGCAAAACTGGCTGCTCTCTCCAGTACGTTCACCCACATGTCCAGCAATACTGACTGCTCTTTTCGGCACTTTAACTACATATCCGGCTAAACTGACTGCTTTTTCCAGCACTTTTACTAACATGTTCGGCTAAATTAGATGCTCTTTCCCGCACTTTTTACTCACATGTCCAGCAAAACTGGCTACTCTTGACGGCACTTTTGCTCACATGTCCGGAAAAACTGGCGGCTTTTTCCAGCACTTATCTCACATGTCCGGCTAAACTGGCTGCTCTTACCGGCACTTACCCACATGTCCGGATAAACTGACTTCTCTATCCGGCTATTCACTACCCCTATAGTATACCTGAGGCCCCGACAGCTTTTTTAGGGTTCAATGCATTAGTAAACAAGGAACCCTTATAGCTTAGCCATTGACGAGCTCCGTGGCGCAGCGGTCATCTCGCCGGCCTGTGACACGGATGGTCCCGGGTTCGATCCCCGGTCAAGTCAAGATGAAAATGATCTTTTTCAGATTGACCGGGTCTTGAATGTTATATATGTGTTTGTTATAAAATATAGTATCGTTGAGTTAGTATCCCATAACACAAGTCTCGAACCTACTTTGGGGCTAGCTCAATCTGTGTGATTTGTCCGTATATATCTATTTATGTTAGAGGTGTTACTGATATATCAGAACCGATACCGCGAACATAATATGAGCGCTGCAGAACATAATACAAATATATTAGGTTATGTGATATCCGAAAAACGCGTTCCCGAAGAACCGTCAAGAACAGTTAATATCCAAAGTATCGTATTGGTGAACCGGCTGCGTTACTGCGTTCTGCGTCCGTTCGCGTTCCGCATCCGTTCGCGTCATAACTACGACGATACGAAACGAAATTAACTAAACGTTGATGTAAAATGCCTCAAAAAATAATATCGCCTGCAAAATCCCAGCCTGTTCTTCACCGTTCTTGGAGAACGTTTAACGGAACATAATATCGGTAAACTAATATATTCGATAACATGGTTCTTGATATTTGACCCTAATATAACACCTCTAATTTATGTACGTCTGTCCGTCTGTCTGTCTTCCATGGTCTGTATGTCTGTCTGTCCATGGTTAAGCTCAGGCTCCATCATAACATTGTACGCCGTTGTAGCCAAAACTAATCTAATAGGCCTACTGTACGTTAGCTATCTTCTATATTGCCTATATTTTCTGCTCTTAGTTATCCGCGGCCAGTGTAATTCTGCGCACAGATTTTACTGAATGTCCAATTACATTTTCCGTTTCATTAGCTAAGTATTGGCATAATGCCGGCACAATATAAATTAGCGGACAATGTCGTGATTACAGCGAAATTCGTCAACGTTCATTAAACTGTAATTTGATCATCCGCAACCACTGCGAATACTCAAACGCTCAAACCGAACATTTGAAAGTCTGTTTATTAGTAGGCAGTTATTGTAGAGGTATAAGTATATTGTACAGCCTTACTCCAGACGGCCTCCGCTCCGTGTCGTAGTGGTAAATATGCTAGCCTGCTACACGAGGAACCGGGTTTGAATCCCAGCGCGGGCACTACCTAGGTACTTGGGCTACATTTTCACATGTAAATATTTGTCTGTAGATGTGCCATGATTTGAGGAGTGGCACCACATGGACAAAATACCTACCTACCAATTTCCTAGCTGTACCAATTCAAATTGTCAATGCTACAGCCAACTTGTCTGGAGTCTGTTCAAGGACTTTCATGACGGGCAAAGTAGATTATGGCCAGGGGAAAGATACTCAGTCATGCAGGACGCCAGAACCTCATATTACCTAATAGGGTATCTCTCTCTCTGTCTCATTTGAACGGTATCTCGGTTGCAACCTTAGCTGGAGTCAGTGGCGTAACTATATACCTTCTGGGGCCCGTGGCAAATTCTTTTGATGGGAAAAATGAATCCGCATCTTTTTGTTTAGGTTGTTTGAAATGCTTAACGATTAACTTGAAATTGTATTATGGTCTTTAGTTGTCTCACTTTGGATTTTAAGCAGAACTTATAAAAAATTTACTTTCAAATAAAATAAAATACTCAGGTACAAGGTAAAAAAAATTGAGCTCGCGGCCTCTTGGCATTTTGCCAGCCCTGCCACCCTATTGTTACGCCACTGGCTGGAGTGCTTCGGAGCCCAGGGTCAGGGTTTTTTCTTCTCCACTTTGCACGGTCTTTAGGAGGTATATTTGCTAGTGAGGCCATTGGCACGCATATCCTCCTTAACGAAATCAAGTCAGCACTTCTTGGGTATATAATATAGGTACCTAGTAAAATTGTAGTGTAGATTGAACTGTATCGCTAGGTACCTACCTAACAGGCTTTTTAGGGAAGACATTTTAAGGCGAAAGCAAGTAAAGTAAACAATAATAACATAACTCAGCGAACAAATAAAGTCAAGGTTACACACATAGATCGCAGCCGCGTAATATTTTTACGGCGCATCCACCAGTAAACAATATTGTAAGTGTAGGAACGAACGGCGCCTAACGCAAGTTATGGCCGTAATACTCGTAGGACGATGTTTGTCGCGTATGACCGCGCAAACATGGCGCGAGGATAGTAAGGTGTTTATAGATATGTTCCAAAAATAAAGTACCTGTGTTTATTGGCATTGTATCATGAAAACAGAAAAAAATAAGGAAGGAATAATATAATCATACAAAGCCCTTCAAGCGAGTAGGCGATGCTGTTGGAAAGAGTTTCTTTCGGCGTTTCTTCTGTACAGTGGTCGGTTCCGAAATGCTAGTCTAGCTAGTCTGTAGCTTTTGAACTACAATTAGGTAATTAAATACATATAATTTAATAAGATTATTTAAATGTGATTTGACGTGAAAAAGTGCAAGGGCCTATTTTCTGAATAATCGTTTTGATTTTGAAAGCCACGGTTTGGTTTCGTAGTTACCGATTTTCGCCGAACGCCGTAACCGTGGCATAACCGTGGACGGTAGTCAGAGGTGATAGATCTGTGGCGACCTCTCCATTCTTTATATATATATACGGATAAATCACACAGATTGAGCTAGCCCCAAAGTAAGTTCGAAACTTGTGTTATGTGATACTAAGTCTGTATATCGATATATTTAGGGTAACTAGATTTAAATGTTTTTTTGTGTACCTCTATGTATTGGATATTGGTCTCCTCAATAAACGATTCATTCCGCGATCGTCTTTGTTTCATTGCATACACTACAAAGTCAACGATACTACATTTTATACCAAGCGTACCATGGCTACGTAGGTTCTGTGCTTCGTTATGGTATCCTACTTTGGGGGAACTTTTGTCATATAGATCGAGTCCTTAGAGCTCAAAAACAAGGCATTAGAGCCTTATGTAATGCCAATCCCTCAACATCTTGTAAACCATTATTTAAGGACTTAAAAATTCTTCCAGTTCCGTGTTTATATATATTTGAAATATGTGTTTTCGTCAAGAGTAATTTAAATTTATTCAAAACAACTATACAACTACTGTATAACAACTATACTTGTATGTTTCACTCCGTTGAAACATACAAGTATAGTTGTAGGCATCCGAACAGACTTAAATTGTTACCAATGACTACAGTAGTAAACAGCAATAATAGTTATCAAATGGCCATCAGGATCTTTAATAGACTCGGCGAAGATATAAAATCTTTGCCTTTGAACCTTCGAGCAACACGGAAGGGAGTAGCCTGTGGGAGTAGCCATACGCTGCATTCCCCTCTGTCAAGGTACAAGCAAGATTAGGCATATGCATGTCTATGTGTTAGTTGTGTGTGACTCATCTGTACACAAATTATTTTTTCTTTTTTATGTCATTTTTTGTGACAATGTCATAATTACTATCAAGTGACAGTTTAAGTTTTGTATGTAGGTGTGCGGAACTAAACTTGTGTGCACATTTCCCCCCGCAAAAAACGCCAGAAAAATTGTCATAGTAAATTGTCGCTTTGCCCACTCCCTCCGTCCGGTACGGAGGCCGTGTTGCTCGAAGCTTTGAACGCATTCAAAAGGAAATTAAAATGCAGGCTTATTAGTTGCTGTTTTTACTCTGTTGACGAATATTTCAATTTCTTTTAACCAAATGTAATCTGAAATAAATATAATAGATACATATATAGATAAACATCCAAGACCCAGGCCAATGTGAAAAAGATCATTTTCCATCTTGACTTGACCGGGGATCGAACCCGGGACCATCCGTGTCGCAGGCCGGCGTGTTGACCGCTGCGCCACGCACCTCATTCGCCACAAGAACTAACACGAATAGTCAAATGTGAATATGGCGACACAACCAATAACTACAAGACTTCTCACAAGATTGCGCTGAACAATCTTGAATCGCGCAAACAAAGTTTCTTCGAATCTGTCACATAAATAAGACCTCCGACAGAACTCAGTCGAAGCCGTATACGGTTCCCTGGGCGCACACCTTACCCAGTGGAAAGATCTTCCCTTTGTGGCGGTCGAGCATATGCATACCACCTCGCTCCCGATACAAATCTATTATAACCGAGGAGGTACTTATATGTAGGTACTTCTCGGATGGCCGATGGTGACGGTGACCAATTCACTAGGAAAGCGTTATAGGTACTTAGTCGCTTTTAGACGAGTACGTATTTCCCGCGAGAGGTTCGCCAAAATTTATAGTAATTATAATTTTAATTGATGAGTCTTTAGGAAGTTCAAAAGTAGAATAAATGGGTATCTCTTGGATAGGCATGTAACATCCTCGTCTTCATCGTCACTTGCCATCAGGTGAGATGGGGAATTAATAAAAAAAAAAAAAAAAAGAACCACTTCTTTTTTTATTTTATTTTTTTTTAGTCATCATATTTAACAAGAAGGTATATACAGTGAGATTAACTGTATATAGCCAACTTTACACATTAGTGCATTGCAACTGCAGGTGGTAGATGGATCACTCATCATTATCATTAAAATCAACAGGTCTTTAGTCTCGACTGCAGGAGCACGGCACCAAAGCCATACATTTTTTAGCCAGAGCAGTCAGTGGATTTGGCCTACACTCTCCATACTGGCTACACAGATTTGAGAGGATGATGGATCACTAATAATTTATAAATAATAAACTACAATGTAAATTTAAAGTCAATGTTTTATTTTCTTTTTGGATACATTAACCACAGGTTCGGTCTCGTATTCTATTTCAACGCGAGGCTTCTTCCTGCTTACTAGTTTCTTCGCGACATCCTGCAAAAAGAAAATTAAATACTCTCACACCACCAAATTATTGCGACCGCGCCTCTGCCATGTGCCCAGGTCAAACTCTGAATAGTGAGATTGGACGCTGGTTAAGGGATTTAAGATATGAATAGCGCTCCGGGTTTCCATAGCTATACAAAGAGGAACAGCTAGCACCCTTGAACCAGGTACTATTTGTGGGGACTTTCTATTTTTATTTGTGTGTGAGAGGGACACACCCTGTTTTTTTTAACCATGTACTGTTTCATTTATATTAGAATAAAATATTTATTAATAAAAATGTGTTTTCGCCCCCACTCCATTTTTTAATTATTTTCAAATGGAGTAAAGACAAAAACACATTTTTTTATATTGTAAGTATGGTATATATGTGTGTATTCCGCAATAACTCTCGAACAAATATTTCGATTATGATAAAATTTGGAACGTCATCAAAAATCAAAATCGGTTCAGTAGTCTTTAAAATATTCAAATTAATGTTCGCTTCGTCCATGTTTTACATCTATTTTAGACGATACATTAACGATATCCCAAACTGATCGGGCATAGCAATTTCTACTCTTGCTTACAAGGCACTGATGATTATGAACCTATTTGGTAATTAACGAAAATAAAATCTACTGACCTCAATATCTGAAGTTTCAGATTCGAAATCACTGCCCACTTCAGCATCCTCCTTTCTTCCTGAATCGCTTTCCTGGAATTAAGAAAACGAGTTTTATTCTTTCTTCTTCTTTTCTTCTTTTTAATTATGGCTTCCACCGAGATTTCAGTGATTCTGCCAATGTCCAGTATAATGAGATACTAAGTATCGGTGTTGTACGGTATGTGGCATCAAAGATGGCGTATGTTCTTTGGCAGCCTCGTGGGAGATTTTGGCGACCAATCTATATGAGTCCATTTAACAGTCTACTTTAACTATTTCACAAATTGTTCTCGAGCACGAGCATTTATAACACCAAACTACACCAATTTCATATTATAAAGTCCACTTAAATCAATTTGCAAAATTGTATAAGACAAACGACAACTGAACCCCTTGACTTCCCACCAAAAACTAAAGCGGTGATGCAGACTTGTATCTTGTTTAAGAAGTCAGGAGCAAGCGGTAGAGTTTTTTCTCGCGATGCTGGTTGTTTTGAATATTAAAAGTTTTCGTGGCCTCATAAACTGTGAAAATGGCAGCAAAAATTATCGCGGTAAGTCCCGTAGTGCAAACACAAGCGTTTTGAGTATGACAATAGAGTGTACTATCCCAGCACAGTGTTTCATGTCTGCACAGCATCTGTGCCGCGCGCCTTAGTAAATTTTAAACCTCAGACTGTACAAAATGTATCATCATGACCCAACAGCCTAAGTGTGATGTGTGTGTAGATGGATATGGTGTTCTTGTCAGGCAATGTTTACTGTGTGAGAGTGATGAAAGTGAGTCGTCTTGTATGCAATAAGTTTTACTAATACTGAAGTGGAACTCTACTTTGTACCGTTGTATTAATATTAATATAATATAGTTATAAATAAATCATGCTCACCTCATCACTGTCCATGTCACTGTCGGCCTCCACAAACTCGTCCGCCTCCTCCACTGTCTTCTCAAGCTCTCGTTCCAACTCTGGCTCTATCTCCATCTCTCTCTCCTCTTCATCTTCTTTTTCGCTCTCACTTTCTCCAGAAACCTCCTCCGCTTTGAGCGCAGCATCAAATGCCATTTGGGGGAAGTTGTAAATATCATTGTACTGAAAATTTAATAAGTGTGAGTACATTAATATAAATAAATATATACGGACAAATTACACAGACTGAGCTAGCCCCAAAGTAAGTTCTTAAGTAAGACTTATGTTATGGGATTCTAACTCAACAATACTATATTTTATACAAATACTTAAATAGTGAAACATCCGAGACCCAGGTCAATCTAAAACAGATCATGTTTCATCTTGACCTGACCGGGGACAGAACCCGAGACCATCCGTGTCACAGGCCGGTGTGTTCACCGCTGCGCCACGGAGCTCGTCGAGACATTATTTATGTACTTATTTTAAGAGGCGACACGAGCGCCCTAAGGCATTCTAGAACGTCCGCACGTTGGCTGTGGTTGGATCAAACTAAAGTCAAATAAGACCACAAGTTTATTTGTGCTCTTATTTCTTTTGCCGTTTTTAATGCCGTGACCCTTAATTTAGCACATATTTGATCGAAGCTATAAATACTCGGCTTCAAAAAAAAGAAACGTCTTTTGAGGAAAAGCAGTCTTAAGAAGAACAAAAAGGTCTTTGCACAGACCCCATTGTTATATGGAAATAGAAATCTCAATAAACTATACGTAGTGTACAATTTTACCTAGTTTGGAAATTGTTGTAAATTAATTTACTACCTAATTTTTTGTTAATAAATGCTATTTATTATTTGGAACAACCCCCCATTTTTTTATATGTTAGTTAGCTTTTCCTGCATAGAATGTATATATTTAAAAGTCAATTGAGGGTCTATTAGTCAATTGAGGGTCTCAGTATTCTTCCTTTGTTTCTCTTCTCACAGACTTGAAGAAATAAATAAATAAATAAATAAATAAATAAATATATAGGGACATATCACACAAATTGAGCTAGCCCCGCAGTAAGTTGTGAACTTGTGTCGCAGGATACTAACTCAACGATACTATATTTTATAACATATACTTATATAGATAAACATCCAAGACCCAGGTCATTATGAAAAAGATCGTTTTCCATCATGACCTGACCGGGGATCGAACCCGGGACCCCCGTGTCGCAGGCTGGCGTGTTGACCGCTGCGCCACGGAGCTCGTTAGAACTCTTGTACCTAATTGGATTGAGCTTATAATGTGTATGAGGTTGTAGGTCTCTTCTCAAATTGCTATTAGAGCCGCGCTACACTGGATTGGCATTGGCAACCTTTGTATTAAGTAACATAAGATGCATAACTGCTTGAACGTGGCGAACCGGCCGGCGGCCTGGCACGCACTCGTGCGGACTAGACGCCCGCAAGCGTGCAGCCGCCGTTTTGCATCTTACGTCACTAGACATATAGCTTGTTTTGAAATGACGCGTCGTTCTCGATGCTATCCCATGCCAATCCAGTGCAGCGCGGCCCTTACACTTACAGTGCCTTTCTTCAACCTCTCCAGCAGTTGTTTCTCAATAGCATTGTCTATCCTGGCCGCAACTAACGCCTTCTCTTCTCGTCTCCTCTCTCGCCTTTCAATCTTCCGTTGTATTGGCACCAATTCTTTCCTGTAATCATTTTACAATACAATGAAATTCAGATATTTACAAATGCAATTTCTAATAATTAAAGGTAAACTTGCAAAAACTAAACAATTATTCTCACAAAAAATAGAACAACTTCTATTTAAAGTGAAACTCTTATACAAATCAATTTAGGTTTCCAAACTTCACGGTTCAAATAAATGCAGTCAATGTTAAGGCCGCACACTAGGCACAGTAGCTACGCCAATCATTTTATTCTTAATACTTTACAAATAGAAAGAAATTCAAGAATGTAAATCATATAAGCACTAGTAAATAACCTGAAGTATTTTTGGAATCATGTTTAATATTATCAGAATCAGTGAGAATCATGAGAATCAGATTACCGCCAAAAACGTTTTCTCTTAATGACTGATTCTCATAATATTAAAACATGATTCCAAAAATACTTCAGGTTATTTACTAGTGCTTATATGATTTACATTCTTGAATTTCTTTCTATTTGTAAAGTATTAGGAATAAAATGATTGGCGTCGCTACTGTGCCTAGGGTGCCCCTTAATAAAATTGCAAGGGCATGATTATGCTCTATTATAAATAAATTATACTAGCAGTCCGCCCCAACTTCGTCCGTGGTAGTATGGCACTCAGGGATAACGTACCTATCCTCCTATATTTTTGAAACTGGTCCAGTAGTTCCTGAGATTAGCACATTCAACCAAACAAACAAACTCTTTAACTTTATTACATTAGTATAGATCTGTAAGTGATACCATCTATTTTGATTTTAAGAAAAACTTTATATAAATCAATACTACATTTTAGATTAAAAATAAAAAAATAATTAAGTTTTTTTTATACTCACACTCTCCTTAACTTCAGTTTTCTCATACGTATGAGATACTGAGTTATTTTGACAAAGCGTTGCTTGCATTTTGCCTTTATAAAAGCTGGCCAGTATAAAAGATTCTCATTAATCTGGTATATGGCTTTCTCAAAGTTCCGAGACAACTTTACTTTCTCCCATTGTTTTGCTGGAAACATCACCCTGAAATGAAATGAACATATTATAACACTTTGATATAAAGTATATTTTCAATGATTTTAAAACAAAAAAAATCTATAAAGGGAAAATTTATAGAAATTTTGTGAGCCCACTACAAGTTTTATTGAATTATATTTTTTACAGTTAAAATATGATTAATATATTTTACACTTAAGAACCTATGTGCTTAGATTGTAATGCAAGTGAATGTACATAGAAGGGACAATTTTCGGATGCTAGTAAGTAATAAACATGTTTTTTAAACTAAATATTATGGTTTCTTTTTTTAGTATCATCATCATCATCATCAGCCTAATACTCGTCCACTGCTGGACATAGGCCTCCCCAATTGCACAATTTTTAGTATCATATTTCATTAATTTAATTACTGTATAAATGAACTGTACTGTAAAAATAAGTCTGATTAATTACTGTAAAAAGTGTATTTTTTAGGAAATTTGCCTAATCTGTTTGTATATAATGTTATCATAATAACCAACAAGTTACACACAACTTATATACCAGTCAATATTTTAAGGATTAATATTTTATTTACAGAATTTATTAATATCAGCCTATGCTGACTGACACACTGAAAACCTGCATCAGCAAAAACCCTGATTAGAACTTCTGAAATAAGACAATCCGATCAATCTTAATCAATCAATCAATCATTTATTTCTTTGTAAACATATGTAGGTACAGTTGTTATAATATACTTAATACATAAAGGTTCAACATGTTTTACCATTTGGCATACAAAGATATCACAGTGCTAGATAGCGCTTGGTAATGGCCTAATGCACAAAATTTCATTTGTGAAACCACTACTGCACTTGTGTTGCTTCTTTTGATTCCTGGAAGAACTACTTTACTTGAAGGAACAACATTAATGCAGGTAAAGCTGTGGGTGATAGGTAGCTTAATTCAATTTGCTTTAGCCTATGGCACCACTTGCATTTACATTAACAAGGATGAAAGGTAGGTACCCTGTGGCCTACGTACTCCATACCCCAGACAACAATGCATAGTGAAAAATTTCATGATGTTGATTTCAGTAGTTAAAGTGTGACAACAAACAAATAAACATACTCACTTGTATTTATAAGTTAACTAAATTTGTAAAGGCAAAAAACAGTGAGCTGTGAACGGCTATTGCAATATTGACTGGTCCTTCCTTTACAATCAAATGACAAAGCCATGTTGCAGTTGAAAATTACCACATTAGAACGGAAGAAATATTTTTCTCAAGTTTAAAGGTTTGTGCAACCATATTAGTTTCATTTTTATTTAATAAAAGGACCTACCTTTCTGCTGTCCTCATGTACAAATAAATAATACCATTTTCTTCTCTGATTGTAGCATATTTACTATTAGCGAGGGGACATGATGCCCTACTACATAAACCTGTGAGGTTATATTCATTTCTACAGAACTGTTGGGTTTTCGTGCTGAAAAAAATAAAGTATCATCAAATGAGAACACAATTTTAACGAACGTGAAATTTTTATACAATATTTCTAGAAATACTTACGTTACTTTGTGTGAGCAATGCCTTTTGTTGATAATCGCCCAAACAACCTAAGAAAAAATATTTGATTAAATATTGTATAATATTAAGTGCACCGTAACAGGGACAATAATACTAACATCATCGTGCTGCATTTTGTTTGACTGTGTATATAGTCTAAATAATGTTGAAAAAACACTTTGACACAAAAGAAATTGTAATTCTAACCAACACACGTGCAATCAACCACAATTTATCATTCAGCACAGTTTGTTTAACAGTCAGTGTCAAACTGTCAATGTTCGTTGACTGTCAATTCTACAGACAATTTGACATTGACAAACACTGACATCGTGCAGTGAGTGAGTAATGCTACGGTTTCCTAGGCTCCGACCACTCAGTGCAACCGCTATCTTCCGGTGGATCATGGAAAGGAATGTAGACAGCAGCCTCTAAACATGTGTGCCGAATTCCTAGTTAGGTGTACATATATCTCTGAAACAAAGTTTACCAACGGTAGCCAGAGATTTTACAACAGTACAACAGTTTACAACAGTAGTCAGAGAGCACATGGCATCTGTGACACCCTCACCCACCACCTCAAGCAGGAGCTTCAACGAGTAACGAGCAACAACCTCAACCTCCCAAAAACACATCACAGAAGCCGCCCAAAGCCTCACACAGTTGATCGTTTTCGTGCCATCCTACCATATGTAAAGGGAGTCACGGACAAAATTGGTAATATACTTAAGCGTGCTTCAATCAAGACCTACTACAAGCCGCACAAGATCGCACTGTCAAATCTAATATCCCGTTACAAGATGCTGGAGTTTATAAAATTGACTGTGAGTGTGGTTTAATTTACATTGGGCAAACAAAGAGAAGCATCGGTACCCGTATAAAAGAACATATTGCTGACATGAAGCATAGGCGCTCAACGAAGTCTGCAGTCTGTGAACATGCCCTAGACAAACCCAACCATTATATGCGTTTTGATAATCCTCAAGTGCTTGCCAAAGAAAACAGATACATTCCAAGAATGCTTCGTGAGGCTATTGAAATTAAAAAAACATCCTAATTTCAATGGAGAGAATGGTTGGCAGTTACCACCAGCTTGGGATCCAGTCATCAACTTAATCAAATCTCAAGCTAAGCAGAAGACTGCAAGACCTTCAGACACCGTGAGCCAATACTGCGTACATCCGGAACGAAACGTTAGGTGTATAATATAAATAATGAAATAAACGCGGTAAAACCGTATTAAAATATTTTTAAAACATAAGAAAACATTGTTTGTTGATGTCGAAATGTATGGGTGATGGATATGTCATTCGATGTTTTGGTGACGAGCGCACGATGCGGTGGTTCAGTTTAGGAAACCGCGGCATTAAAGGCGTTTGTACGGCGGGTAAAGTGTTGCCAGGCTATGTTTGCCGTACATTTTTCCCATATATTCAAACTAATTTGTTTTTAAATTAATAATTCAAACTAGAATTTTCATTTATGTAATAGAATATTATTCTAGAGTATTATGTGAAAAAAGAAATAATATTGAAATATTTGTGTTATAAATAGATCACAAAAATGATGACATTTTTGGAATTCAAAATGGCGAATTCTACTTTTATGAAAAATCAATATGGGTGTCGTTGGGTTTTTAGATCGTAGATCTTGAAAATGACGTTAGTTTGGAATCCAACAAGGTGGACTCGACTTTTCATGACACATGGGTGTCGTGTAGGTTTTTAGGGGTATACAGTAAGTCTTGAAAATAGCGCTAGTTATATAATTAAAGACCGCGGACGCGATATTTCATGACAAATTGACGAGAGTGAAATTATATAGGTTAATAGGGGTATAATTTTTTCAGAATTTGCCTTAATGCACACACTATAAAAAATTAATATTTCACTTATTTAGTTGACTTATATATTAATAGGTTAAGATTTTTAATTCTACCAATACTCTGTTTTTCTTTGATATGTATTTGAATCGAGACATGACATGGCATTTTATAATGTTTCAAGTTTAATATTTGTGTGAAGGGCAACGACGGAGAGCGAGAAGCCTCAGGGAGCAGAAATAATAAATATTATATTTGACAAAATATCGAGTTTTTGTTCGCGAATAAATATCGTTTTTATTCGTGGGAAAAAAGCACACCGTTACAGACAGACAACTATCTGTCATGACAGTGACATGCATGATTAAAAATCTGCGTTTGGGTTCACACACTACAACACACCCCCTCAAACCAGTTTTTAACTCATTAATTACATACAAAATGAGAATATTTAACAAAAATGTAATGTCTAATACAATGAGACCAGCAGATGTTGCTCTAATTTCTCTAGAATGAAATGGTAATCGTGTCATTTTCCCATACATACAACCGCTACAAGTTTTCTTTGCAGGTTTCACAGTTATGCCTCTCTTCTTTAATGCACTCTCAACATGACGCATATTTTGATGGCAAAATCTCTCGTGGCAAATTTGAAGATCAATTTCCTCTGCTCACATACATGAGTTTACTGGCAAAACAACTCTTAATAACAAATTATACATAGTACCTTTACCTTTAATTCCAATAGCTTTGATCTCACCATTTTCATTTTTAAATACTCGCTTATTTGAGTCAGCAATTTCAATAAGGCCGTTCTGCAACGCAGATCCTGAAGAAAATAAATTTTGCTTGATTGCAAGGTACATACCAAGCATCTTTTAAGTAAGCGTTTTCCCATTTACCATTGATCAACAATTGAACCTTAATTTTTCCAACTCCAAATGCATGCATTTTTCTACCATCACCAAGGTTTAGGGCTATCGGTTTTTCAAAACTCTCAAATTCAGCAAACCACTCTCGGTGTCTTGTCAAATGGTGAGATGCGCCAGAATCTATAATCCAATGTTCATTACTAATGCTTTCATTATTAATTACCATAAATGCCTGCCCTTCAACAGCATTCAACGCTCCTTTACTTTTATTCTTTAGTTTAAAGCAAAACTTTTTAACATGGCCCTTCTTTTTGCAGTAATGACATGTAGGCAAAGACTTCTTGTCAGAGCTATTATTGGAAGCAACTAAAGCCAAATCTGTCACTTCTTTTGAATGAGTCTCTTGAAGCCTCTGTTCATGCAGACGAAGCCTTTCCATTAATATTGTGACATTTCTATCTTTAGATGGCACTGATTCCCATGCATTTCTGAATTCCAAATAATCACTGGGAAGAGTGTTTAGTATGCATTTAAGCAGTAATGAATTAGGCAATGTACAATTTTCTTCCTTTAACTCATTATTTAATTGTCCAAACAATCTTTGTAACTTGGACACATGCATAGCAATGCTATCAGAAGGCTCCTTCTTGTAAATAAACAGCTCGCAATACAAAAGATCTTAGCGTCTGTCGTTCTTTTGTTCATACACCGAATGTAAAATATCCCACATCTCCTTAGCTGTTTTGCAATTCAAAAGATGCTGCTTTGGTTCTTGACTCACAGTAGAACCAATTAAATACCTTGCGATGGCTTCTTTGTCGTTGTACTCCTTCAACAACTGTGCATCTTCAGGTTTCACAGCTACACCAGTTACATGGTCAGTAACTTTGTACAAAGTGAGTTGCAGGTCAATATCGAACTTCCAAGAAATCCAATTCGAATCACCTTCCAATTTTTCCACTACCACTTTGTCTAACCTCACAGACATGATTGCTATTAAAACAAACTGAAATAGTTCAGAATCAGTTCACAACACAAAGCAATGTCCAAAAGTCCAAGAGGTTACCGGCATGTACGCGCGAATATCTGCTCCCACGAACCGAAAGTACCAAATTAACGGCACGAATAGTACTTGTAAAACACGGAAACTCTGGGTCCCATAACCTGTGAAGGGCAACGACGGAGAGCGAGAAGCCTCAGGGAGCAGAAATAATAAATATTATATTTGACAAAATATCGAGTTTTTATTCGCGGGAAAAAAGCACACCGTTACAGACAGACAACTATCTGTCAAACATGACAGTGACATGCATGATTAAAAATCTGCGTTTGGGTTCACACACTACAACAATTTGGGACTATTATATTAGCATGCCATAAATAAACTTTACGTGTATATAACAACGTACAACTTTAGTGCAAAAAACCATCGCCAGATAGACGTATGACCGACATTCTTTGAACCTTAATGAACAAAGATTACACTGACACCTATTGAATACATTTAAAAAAATTTAAACCGCTGTTTTCTTTTATTTTATTTCTATAGTACTTAAAAAACTACGAAACATTTATTTTTTCATTTCTCAATACATGGATTAAAAGTTAGTGAAATTAATTTTCGAAAATTAATATTTTCGCAATCATTGAGTATAGTGTAAAGCAATTAATTTAACTAATTCTGACTTATTCTTGATGCCTCAGAGTTTTTTGAAGATATTTCCATTTTAATTCAATCAAAAAATCTGAAAAAGTGTGTTTTGTGTAAATCATAGGAATATATCTCGAAATGCTTTTCAGTTTAGGGCCCCTAAGTAAAAATTAAATGTTGTGAATTTCCTTGATATAATACAGATCCTGGTCAGCTCGGATCCCGGATGGCCCTGACCTGGAAATGTGTGAACTGCGCTTTACAATGAAGTAAAACTGCTCAACGAGGTTGCGTGTGAATGCGCATAGTTGATTCACAGATATTTTTCTTCCTAGCCTGTTGATGTTGTGTGTCATGTGAGTGACCCACAGTTCCACTGCTGTGCAAAGAAAAGCCTCCCGTGAATGCTCCACTCATACTGAAATTTTTTTTTGCTTTAATCAGATTTTTTAACATTGTGGTTGAGTTGACTGTATTTTTAGTTTACCTTAGTATAGGTACTTATACTATCTTATTTAATATAAATATAACTCATACTCTTACTACTTCCATACACTTCTACTAACTAAACATACAAACAACTGCCCCCAAATTTGCTGTCCCAAAAAAATGGGTAAGTGATAGATACTCGAGATAGCAACACCTACACCGACATATTTTTTTTATGTATTTCAAAATAGTCGGTTATTTTCGTGTCACTGTGTCTAATGTTTATGTTAAAATTAAATAAAATTACGGCTGTCTTCAGTACAAAAATGCTGAATACGACGAATTTGTGAAAATGCCTCGTGTGTTTTATATTTAATTGCTAGAATTGCGACTGATTATGAGGAAAGATGAGTGACAATATCAAAGTAGTTGTCAAAGTTAGACCCCTGATTTCTCGTGAAATAGAAGGGAAACTTTCATATCAATGGCGTGTGAAGAACAATACGCTTTACCAACTCGATGAAAACGGCAGGGAATCTGGTTCAATCTATACATTTGGTGAGTGAAACTTATTTGTTAGGTTACCATCACCTTCGCGCTGCGCGTGATGTCTTTGCTATTGTTTTCTAATGAGCGCGTCATACATAAGTTCGAGGTCACAAGTATTTTGATGTTGCAGATAAAGTTTACGGTGAAGAGACGAAGACATCTGACGTATTCCAAGATGTAGCAAAGCCGATCGTTGAAGCGGCGACGGCCGGCTTCAACGGGACTATATTCGCGTATGGACAGACCTCCTCCGGAAAGACATACACTATGACAGGCTCAGAGGATTCCCCTGGTATCATTCCTCTAGCTGTGTACAATCTTTTTGAGATTATAAAAGGCATACCCGACAGAGATTTTTTAGTAAGGTACATTTTTTGTTGTTTTGTTTTTTTTTTACTATTGCTACAAATGCCCTGTGTCCACCAAAATCATCCAAAGGTTAATTTTTATGTCAACAGTAAGTGTCAAACATTTTATATAAAATGAGGGGACAAAATGTGCAACTTGTGCTGCTGCTAAACTTCAAAGCTTACATACCTAGTGGTTAATAAATAAAACAACTGTTACCAGCCCTTATTGTGCCTCTTGCTAAAGTTGCTAAGCATCCTTTGCTGAACCTCTCTTCTGCTTTGTTAGTTTTTGTCATCCCTGAATAAAGTAGATTAGAATTAGTAAGATATTGTATTAAATAGTTCAATATAATACCTAATGAAGATTTAAAATAATTTATAGATACCTAATATTTGCAACATTCTTTTTTGGAAACAAGTATTTTGAAACGTTTGTGTAACTCGTAGTAACAAAAACATTCAAACAAGTAGACACATATGGCATTGAAAATTTAGTAGCACTGCCATTTGTGAAGAGTGTGGGTGTATCATGCAATCAGTTTTGCTAGATTATCATTTTAAGTGATGATATAATGATGTTTACATTACTTAAAAGAAGAGACAGTGTACATTCAAACTTAATTTACTTTGTAAACCTAATTGAAGCCAAGTGAAATAATCTGATTTTAAAGTTTATTTATGATTTTGTAAATGTTTATTTTTTCTTCTTCATTTATACATACATACTATCAACTCTTTTTCCCTTGTTGGTAGATAGGGCCCAGGTCTTTAAAACCTAAAGGCCACATTTACCATGTTAGTGGGCTTGTAGGTGGAGAACAGAATTAAAATAGAAAATAGTAAGCTAGCCGCAATGCCCATTCCCACTCAATCGACTTTTATGATCTGCACGGGAAGAGAAGCAGCTGGCACTTTCTATGTTTTTTCTTTTCTCCAAAACCGACATGGAAGATTTTAGTCTTTCATCATCATCATCATCAGGTCTTTCTAGTCTCCACTGCAGGAGCACGACCCTCTCTGTACTACCAGAGCCATATACTAGCCTGAGTAGTCAGAGGATTTGGCCTACACTCTCCAGGCTGGCCAGACGGGTTGGAGAGGTCTAGTCTTTATATGCATCTAATTTGTTTCATGAAGGTGTGTCTCGGCCTTCCCGGTCAACTTTTTCCTACTATTTTTCCTTCTATTATGTTCTTGGCCAAGTCGTCGTGCCCCGTGCATAGGTGTCCCACCATCATAAAAGAAAAAGTTAATGTTGCTATTTACAGACAACTGGCGGAAGAAAGAAGCTCCACCGACAAGAGCCCAGCTTTAAATTTGATGATGATGATGTATCTAATTAATGGCAATGATGCTGCAGAGTTCTCTTCCACTAGTCACTAAATAGCTTTAGTCTATGTTAGCCTAGACTTGTTAAAATTGAGAAAATATTTTTAAGTATTATATTATGCAATAATCCTCTGACTACTATGGCAATATATGTCTCTGGTAGTACAGAGAGGGTTGTGCTCCTGCAGTGGAGACTGAAAGGACCTGATGATGATAATGATGATGATGATGTCAATAATATTCTTTTAATTTTAAATAAGATATATTTTGTGTATAGTGCTTGTATTTTCTAATAATATGGTGGATACAAAGTTGTGAAGCTACCAGTGGCACCATCTTTGTGACCTTGTGAGACCAATTCATATGAATAGGGAATATGCATGAAAAAAATATCTGTTATCTTACCAGTTTATCCAAAAATATTCAAACGTAAAGTACTGAAAGTGAAAACAGAATAAAACTTGGTTGAAAAACGAATGAGATAAAATGATTTTACGAAAATATGTCTATCTCACTCGCGAAAACACTATTTTATATGGCAAATGTATGCATGACATAGACTATGACGTCACTAGTCCATATTGGAATTCTCTTTCTTATTTAAATTTTTAAGTTTCACATCTTCGTCTTTAATTAAGATATTTTAAAAGTTCTTTCATATTTTTTTACTGTGGTTATTAAGGATTATACTAAGCAAATAAAAAAATTACGTGCATACCCCTATTAGGTTGGGACGACATGGTTTAGGGTTTCCTACTAAGGGTAATAAAGGGCCTATTACAAAGCCTATGCGATCCATCCATCTGTCACATGGCTCTATCTATAGAGCCATTATGGGTAAAGACTTAAGTTTCATAAAATGTGCATTAGCAAAAAAGAAAATATTGAGGGGCCAGTAAGTATGATGGTATGGAACTTATCTGTGCAATTGCACTTGACCATCATTTGATTATTTTACATTTATATTACTAATGTCTTTTAAATGTACAGTTATCACTGTGGTTATTGTTGTTTTACATTTCAAACTTTCTTACTTATAATTTGATTATTTTATAATTTGCAGAGTATCATACATTGAAATTTACAATGAAGCATTGAAAGACCTACTAAATATTGAAAAGAAAAATATCAAAGTTCACGAGACATTTCAAGGAGTGAAGGTCGATGCTACAGAACATGTCACAACATCACCAGAAGAAGTGCTAAAATATTTAAAACAGGTGAGGTTTATGTTTTCCTAATAGAAGATTTTTATCTATGTAGTATTATAATCACTTCCCTTGTAAAGAAGAAGGGAAAACTTCCATTCTTTTTTATTTGTTTATTCAGGAATAACAAACAGTTACAAAATAAATTCTTACAAACTATATCGGCTTAAAGTTAAACATTTTATTAATTTTGTAACCAACTGCGTTATCCACAGTTTGATTATTTGCACGTTTTTTAAACAGTTGCTACTAGAGGGCTAAAATAAAACTTACTAATAAAATAGTTATAAATATGGTCAAATATAGGTCCAAAAAATAAAATATATATAAAAATTACGGTTCACATCATACATTACAATTTTAAAATGATAATATGACGAGATAAAAATACAAATTCTTGGTGGCACAAATAATAGATTATTCATCTCACACACTAGATTATTTTTATATGAATCAAATCAAAAATTAGGTATAAATCACAATCTTAACTAGACCCTCAGGTGCAGAACACTGATCAGTGCTAACCCCCCCATTGACTCCATAAGCCCTGATTAGTGTTCGCAAAGAACCTTTTTCATAAGAAAAAAAGACAATTTTCAATGTTTTATATAACTTTTATCAGTGATAATGGATAGAGAAGAGTTTGGGAAGCTGACGGCCAACCTCCAGTAATGGAGTGGCACTTAAAGAAGAAGAAGAATATAACTTTAAATAAGGTCTTAAATTCTTTGTACCCTTTGTACCTAATATATTATTTTCCAAAATTAAAATTTGTGAAGGCTTCTGTCAGCAGTTTAGGGAAACAGTTTTTTGGTGCCTAATGTCACGGATGGGCTAATCAACCAGTTCAACCACCATACAAACAATAATTAATTTTTATCTTGCTTTACAGGGAGAGGCCAATAGACAGACTGGCGCTACAAATATGAATGAAATAAGTAGCAGATCCCACTCAATATTTCAAATAGTAAGTATATTGAAATAGTTTATCAGTGTGTACAAATCTTTTAGGCCAAAATGGAACCACTTACAGCTGCTGATTGTGCTAATATTTTGCGAAAATAACTGTAGCAGCATTGTCATCCGAACAATTCAATGTTATGGAGATAATCCTATCCTAACTATCCTAATCCTAACTAATATTATAAATGCGAAAGTGAGGTTTGTTTGTTTGCTACGCTTTCACGCCCTATCTACTGAACTGATCATCATGAAACTTTGCAAACGCGTAAGTTAGAGTACTGAGAAAGACATAGGCTATATAGCACGCGGGTGAAGCCGCAGGTAACAGCTAGTAAATCATAAATTTGGAGATGAAGGAGGCAAAAGTATTCTTAGGGCCGACTTTTGCCTCCATCATCCCCCTCAACTGAATGAGATTCCCTATCGTGTTTGGGCTCATTTGATTTTTCTTTGCAAACAAATACACAATAACAAACTTGTTTGATTTTGTCAAAAAAGTTTCTTACAAAATTGTTTTTTTTTGGTTGAAGAACACTTATTTAAGTTGATTACTCGAAGAATACGACACAAATGTACAAAAAAAAAAACAACTAATAAATTAAACATTTTGGTTAATTACTCGAAGAATACTACACAAATGTGGGTATAAAAAAACAACTAAAAAATTAAAAATTTTGGTTAATTTCTCGAAGAATACTACACAAATGTGGGTATAAAAAAACAACTAAAAAATTAAACAATTTGGTTAATTACTCGAAAAATACTACACAAATGTGGGTAAAAAAAAAACAACTAATAAATTAAACATTTTGGTTAATTACTCGAAGAATACTACACAAATGTAGGTAAAAAAAAACAACTAATAAATTAAACTCCAAAAAAAGGCTTTGCTATTGGTGCCTGAAATACCTATCATGAGTATAATTTCATTTTTTGTACAATATTGCTGAAGAGTAACTTGGTGGTGTATAAAATATTATTTTTCATAAGCATTTCTGTTTACAATCAAATGTGTAAACTTAAATTGTGCCTGTCACAAATGTTCTGAAAATCCGAGCTGAATTTCCTTTTTATTGGCAAAAGGGAGTTTGTATATTTCTTTGTTTGTTTGACACCTCTTAACGCTTTATCTACTGAACCAGTCTTCTTGAAATTTGGCATACACGTAGGTCAGGGTACTGAGAAAGACATAGAGTACCGTTGTCCCCTCAGTGTATTTCCTTATTTCCAGACGATAGAGTCCCGTGAGCATGTAGAGGGCGAAGCGGAGGCTGCAGGCTGTGTCAATGTGTCAACTTTGAATTTGGTTGACCTTGCGGGCTCTGAGCGCGCCGGTCAGACGGGAGCCACGGGCATTAGGTTCAAGGAAGGCACGCACATCAACAAGTCTCTGTCAGCACTGGCACTTGTCATAAAACAGCTCTCTGAAGACCCTAACAAGTAAGTCAAATTTATGCGTTGCGCTATAATTTTCTTGCCCTTTCTGGTAGCTGGGCATGCTGCATTTTTGATATTTATGCTTTGAGAAAGTGTCACTATGCTAGAAAATTCAATTTTGTAAAAGCATGAAAAACTTAAACTGCTCAGAAGTTTTAGTTACCAATTCTTTTGAAGTAGTGACATGCAAATACTGACAGTTGTTACACAAATGATAGTTAAAATTCTAGACAGATTCGATCCCAATCCTGTCAATATCATATATATGTATATCATATGCATATATTTATGTGTCAACGGAAAGTAACAAGAATCGTAAGTTGATCAATTTTCGTAATTGGTTGAAAAACGTTGGTGACTTTGCCCCATTCCCTGGTCTCCTCTTATTAAGTAGTTACGAAAATTGAGCAACTTACGATTCTTGTTCTTTTCCGGTGACAATTATGTTATGTATCTAATATATAGTGTGGTTTAGTTAGTACCCATGCCACAAGTTCACATTTTACATTGGAGCTAACTATATCTATATGGGACAAATCCCTATATTTTTATATACTTGCAAATTATTTCCAGGTTTGCCAACTACCGTGACAGCAAACTGACTCGCATACTTCAAAACTCTCTGGGTGGCAATGCTAAGACCAGCATCATTTGTGCTGTCACTCCCGCAGCGATAGAAGAAACCATCTCCACTCTACAGTAAGAAAATATTTTCCGTAATTCATAATGCTATGAGTTAACGTTTAGCCCATCAAAGACAATATAATACTAACATGTAGACTTCCGATCAATGTATGTTGTGTGGTACCCGACAGAGTAGAATAGAACCACTCCAAGTCTGTCCGTGGATGTCGTAGAAGGAGACAAGAACACAAGTTAAAGTTTAAAAACATCAGAGACCTTTCCAACTCACTTAGACAGCGTGGAGAGTGTAGGCCTTATCCTCTTACTACGCTGGCTAATATATGGCTCTGGTTGTACAAAGAGGGAGGCCTGCAAGAGTTTTCTGCAACCGCCTCTCCGCCTCTGACGTGGTTCCTTTAACGACTACCAGATGGCAGCCGAGACCAACGGCTTAACGTGCCTTCCGAAGCATGGAATCATCTTTCTTATCAGACAATCAGGTGATTCATGCCTGCAATGTCCTAACAAACCTGAAAACAACTTAATAAAGTACGGACTTACCGAAGACGGCATCGACTCCACGAGTGATAGAATCGCGGCGATTTTATCGTCGTGCCATCTATTTCTAATATTCCCTTAGTACGTGCCATGTACACACAGCGAGGTTAACACGGTGTCCGACGAGAAAGTCCGACGGTGGCAGAGAGCGAGCAAATGCTAATTGTATCGCAGCAGAATAGAATCCTAACTATCCTAAACCTAACTAATACCTAATGTTTGTTTGTTTGTTAGTTTGTTACGCTTTCACGCCGTATCTACTGAACCGATCATCAGGAAATTTTGCATACACTTATGTTAGGGTACTGACTGAGAAGGATATATCACACGGGCGAAGCCGCGAGTAACAGTTAGTATATCATATTATGAGAAAGAAGTGCGGACTCGCCGCGATTGTCTCGTTCGTGGAGGAGACCCTAAAATTTTAATAATTTTAGGTTCGCGAACCGAGCTAAAGCCATAAAGAACAAGCCAGAAGTGAATGCGGTCGCCACCGACGCCACCATGATACAGAGCCTGACCAAGCAGCTGTCCAGACTGCAGTCGCAACTGGAAAGCAAGAGGAACCTAGAAGTTATGCTTGAAAGCAAAAAAAACGCTGAGGTTAGTAAAAAATCAGACTTCAATACAATTTTATACATCGAAGCACTCTACCGTGTCGGTCTGTCTGTTCGCGATAAACTCAAAAACTAGTTCGCGGATTTTAATTTAGTTTCCACCAATAGATAAGAGTGATTCATGAGGAAGGTTCATAGGTATTATACATGCTACAGAGAGCAATAATTACAGACATATATAGATATTTACATACATATACATACACGCCAAAAACATTACTCTCTTTCTGGGTCAACCACCTACCCGACTCTACCCAAGATAAGAATTTTGTACTCAAGTGGGTGCCGTGTGGTCCCCGGCAGAGTAGAATAGGACCACTCCAAGTCTTCCCGCGGATGTCGTAAAAGGCGACTTAGGGAACATAAGCTTAACAAAGCTTTAAAATATCAAAGACACCTCTCCAACTCGTCTGGCCAGCGTGGAGAGTGTAGGCCAAATCCTCTGACTGCCCTGGCTTATATACGGCTCTGATAGTCAGAGAGGGTCGTGCTCCTGCAGTGGAGACTGAAAAAGACCTGATGACGATGATGATGACTCAAGTGGGTCAGAATATAAAGAACATAGTACGGTATTTGTGATTTCGGAGTGAAAGTTTTTTTTATGATATAGGGCGGCAAACGAGCAAGCGGGTCACCTGATGGTAAGTGATACCTGCTGCCCATGGACAACTGCAATGACAGGGGTGTGACAGGAGCGTTGCCTAGACTCGTTGAGCTTCCATGCTGGTCTTGGAATAAAATAAATGATTTATAATTAGTTTAAAAACTAAAAAACACGCTTTTTATTTAGCACGCTAGTCATGGATTGTCATCAGAACTCAGAGCATGTGCAAAATTTAATCCTACCTAATCAAAGACCAGGAAGTGGGTCAAATTAAGATTCCAAGATTTTCTTACATTCATAATTACAAGTGAAGCTAATAAAAAAATTGTTAAAAAAACCGGCCAAGTGCGTGTCGGGCCACGCGCAGTGTAGGGTTCCGTAGTTGCGAATGACAACTTTGAGTTCACACTATTCACACTCGCACCTTACAGTTTAACGACCAAAAACATCTAACAATGAAAATAGTATGAAATTTTACAGTTTATAAGTTGGTTGCCTATAACTTTTTAGTTTTTACTTAGTACTCAGCTTTCCTTTCAACTTCAGTATATATACTACTGCTGTAATTTTTTTCACGTATCTATATATAACTGTTTAGCAGATAGAGGGGGGGGGGGACACTTACCTCTAACAAAAATTGGCACTTTAAAACCAAATATTTCGGAAACGGATCCCTAAATCGAAAAATGGTGCTCTCAACCTCACAATATTTTTAAAAGACCTATTTAACGATACCCCACACGATGGGTAAATAGAGAAATGAAAAATTACTCCCCCACTTTACTTGTAGGGGAGCTACCCTAAAAAAAAATTTTTTCAAGATTTTATTCTGCCACTTTTTTGCCATGATTAATATACATACCCATACCAAATTACAGCTTTCTAGTACTTAAAAGTCTCTGCGTAAAACCGCGGACGGACAGACAGACAGACTTCACTTGTAACTATGAATGTAAGAAAATCTTGGAATCATAATTTGACCCACTTCCTGGTCTTTGATTAGGTAGGTAGGAGAATAGGACCATTCCAAGGCTTCCCAAGGATGTCGTACAACTCAATTTGGGAAACACAAGGTAAACAAAGCTTACAAGCATCATAAAAGCAACTCGTCTGGTCAGCATGGAGAGTGTAGCCCAAATCCAGTGGAGACTAAAAAGACTTGATGATGAAGAAGAATATGTAATGGCGTATACAGATTTGTAGGGGAAAAAGTCTTTTTCATGTCTCAAATATAGTGATTTTTTAAATTATATCATCATCATCATCAGGTCTTTCTTGTCTCCACTGCAGGCCCACATATTTCGGCCTCATCCGGAGGTCTTCCTCAGGGCGAATGTGAACCGAGACGCGCGCATTAATAATGTTACATTTTGTGTCAGGTGAACCTACAAAAGCAGATAGCAGCACTACAGAAGCTGATCCTGAACGGGTTCGGGCAGCGCAGCAGCGCCGAGCTGGTGGGCCCGCGCCGCAAGAACGCACAACTGCGTAGAGTCACCATCTCCACGCTACACGCCATTGAAGAAGACCCCGCGCCCAGCATCCCCAAGTTTTGTACGCCCAGCTTGAAGTACAAGTGAGTGCAGTTTTAAAGCAGATAGCAGCGCTGCAGGAGTAGAATCTGAAGGGCCGCGCTACACTGGATTGGCATCGGAAGCGACGCGTCATTTTAAAACAAGCTGTATGTCTAGTGACATAAGATGCAAAACGGCGGCTGTACGCTCGCGGGCGTTTAGACCGCGCGAGTGCGCGCCAGGCCGCCGGCCGGCTCGTTCAAGCAGTTATGCATCTTATATTACTTAGTATAAAGCTTGTTTTGAAATGATGCATCGCTTCCGAATGCATCCCATGCCAATCCAGTGTAGCGAGCGCTGCCTGAATGGGTTCGGACAGCGCAGCAGCGCTGAGCTGGTGGGCCCGCGCCGCAAGAACGCACAACTGCGCAGGGTCACCATCTCCACACTGCACGCCATTGAAGAAGCCCATGTGCCTACCATCCCCAAGTTTTGCACGCCCAGCTTAAAGTACAAGTGAATGCAGTTTTTAGGGTTCCGTACAAAAATTGAAAAACGGAACCCTTATAGGATCACTCGGGCGTCTGTCTGTCCGTCCGTCCGTCTGTCACAGCCGATTTTCTCCGAATCTACTGAACCCAATTAGGTGAAATTTGGTAAGATGGTGTAATTCTATGACCCAAACACGGATGTGCAAAGTAAATAAAGATTTTTTGAAATAAGGGTCGTTTTCAGGGGCAAAATTACAAAATTTTAAAAGAAAGTTTTGCAAACCTTTCTGTGTCATATATTAAATGAAAGGGCTCATTATGAGGATAACAAAAATATTTTTTTTTGTTCGGGTAAAATCTATACTTTTGATTTTATTCACGAAAGAAGGCAAAAATTGACCATTTTAGCGCCCTGGAACGAAGGAGATACGACAAAAGGACTTTTTTTTGCAGTGAACGCACAAACTTGTCTTTTCATCATCATCATCATCATCAGGTCTTTTTAGTCTCCACTGCTGGAGCACGACCCTCTCTGTACTACTAGAGCCATAAATTAGCCAAGGCAGTCAGAGGATTTGGCCTACACTCTCCACGCTGGCCAGGCGGGTTGGAGAGGTCTCTTTGATGTTTGTATAAGCTTTGTTTAGCTCGTGTTTCCTAAGTCGCCTTTTACGACATCCACGGAATGACTTGGAGTGGTCCTATTCTACTCTGCCGGGAACCACACGGCAAACTTGTGTTTTATTAGGGTTGAATTCCACTAGGTTGCAAAGACCCCAATTCGAAACTTGATTTAATGAAGTTTTGACTTCAGACACAAGTTTAGCTCGACACTCGGAAACGTAGAAATATTGGCTTAGCCGGTTTAAGAATTGTTCACCGTGCTATCATCTGCATATAATTATATTTTAAAATATAAAAGGTTTAAATGTTAAGGTTTATCAACAGTCGTATAAGTTGCCCCAGCTGCAAATAACGAAATATTCTTGTTGCAGTTCCATGTTAATGCCGGGCGCGCCTGACTTCCTGCCCATCCAAGATGAGAGCAAGCTGTTCAGCGTGCCAGAAGAAACGAGGCTCGTGACTCCCCCGCCAGCGGAGAAGAGAGTTAACTTCAACGACGATGTCATTAATCTTGGTGAGTCTTCTGGTAATCTGTTAATCTGGTTCTGTGGGCAATTTTCTTCACCTAGGCCTCTTGCATTGTGTGTGAGCGGAAGACTTATTGTTTTGGTCTTCTACACCATGGAGAATTATGTCTCCTTTGGACTCACCAAAGAAGACCTAATTCTCCACGGCCTTTTAAACAACCAATAATTAGTCACTTGTTCTAACCACATTGATTCAAAGATTCAAAACGTTTATTCAGAAAATAGGCCTTTGCAGCCACTTTTTCACGTCAAGTTTTCACGTCATTGTCGGAAAGTGATATAAAACATACCAAAGGAAAGCAACTTGTCATAGACTTGAATCTGGTCCCTTTACGACAATCTTTATATATATCTTATCAACACTTAGTACAGTCAGTAAGACAAGACAAATATTTTTTTTAGGATTGTTATATTTAGCTGCTTTTGTTCGAAGATAAATTTAAAAAACATTATATATGAAAAAAATTGTTTCTACTACATGTTTTTAATCAAGGACAACGGGTAATTGTTTCATTTAAAATCTTATATGAATTTTACGGGGTCCAGTTGAAAGAAAATGGAATATCATTTCAAAATTTGTTCTGAAAGGCCCGTGATAACACTTCAAACTATTTTTGACCGACTTCAAAAAAAGGAGGAAGTTCTCAATTCGTCGTATTTTTTTTTATGTATGTACCCCGACTTCTTGAAGACTTCTGGACTGATTCAAGAAATTCTTTTTTTGTTTGATAGGCAACGCGCGAGTGACACCTCTGGTGTTGGCTATAGGCTATGGTAACCGCTTTCCATCAGGTGGGCCGTATGCCTGTTTGCCAACTTAGTTGTATAAAATAAAAATAACAAATACTTTACAGATGGTCCCATTCAATTTTTATCCAAATGAAACAAGCGCTTTTTGAAAAAATACACAGAAACCAAAAAAATATTTACAAGGATGCTGTTCGGTTTACACTTATTACCATTTTATTTTTATGCTTTTCAAACAAATTGATAGGTTTGAAGTCGGTTATTGTTTTGTAATAAAAATATCTTAAGAGTCCCACGTAAAGCCGCAATCCCATACAAACGTAGTTTGGTTTTAGTTTTACAACAGTTAAGCCAATCACAACCAAATTTCGTACATATGACCGGATAAGGCATATTGATGTTGTTAATCAGATTTCAATTTTAAAGACAATACCTATCCAAAATTACAGCGAGTTGAAATTTCGTATCGAAAACTTGTACTCGCTGTAATTTTGTATTTGGTTGAGATTGGCTTAACTGTTGTAAAACTAAAACGAAACTACGTTTGTATGGGATTGCGGCTTTACGTGGGACTCTTAAATTATATAAACTACAGTTCACATTATTCAGTAGATGTGAAATATTAAAATTTTATTTTTGGATTGTATCACATTTACTTTTGAATGTACCATTTATAAACATGGGACCAATTGCAGAATGAAATTTTAATTAATTTTGATTTTCTGCAATCCGTCCCAAATGGGCCGCCGGCAAATGAGACGAGTTGTTGAATTACTCGATTCGAATGCGACGAGTTGTTGAATTAATTGATACAGATGTGCGCGTACCCTTATATTTTTTCTTCCAACTACGCTACAATTCTATCATAACTGCACTACGTATCCAGCACAAAGCGGAACTTTGCTGCACTAAAAGTAAAAAAAAAAACAAAACAGTGCAGTAAAGGATTTTCATACATTTTTGCTGCTCTAGTGCAGCAAAAATGTATGGAAATCCTTTACTGCACTGTTTAATTTTGTTTTTTAATCGCGGGACAATAGTTGTCACATGTCATAAAGAACGTTGGCTAACCTAACGGCCGTATGGAGTTTACAAAGAAAAGTGTGTATAGCCTTGCCTTAAAAAAAAAATACTGGCCATAAAGAAAAGAAGGCGGGAATGTAAACAACAAATTTTTACTTTTGTTGATAATTTGTCTTCAGTTTTATTTTTCACCTACTTTTATTGCAGTAGTTGAAAGAAAAGCAGATTATGCACCTCGCATTAAGTAAGTTATATTGCACTCGTGCTTTTTAGAGCCCTCGCTGGCGCTCGGGCTCCAAATAAACACTCGTGCAGCAATAACTTACTTTCTGCTCAGTGCAACAATCTACTATTAATGGTGCTGTACTTTACTGGAAAATATAATATGCTTTTTTTCTATGAAGAGTTTTAAAACCTGGTGCTTTGGCTCTGGCATTGGCTGCTCATTGTTACTTACTGAATTATAAGCTTCAGTCTGCAACGTGCTTTTTTCTTTCTTGCAGACAGCGACGATGACAGTGCGGAGGTCACTTGCTCACCTTATCACAAATGCTATGGTAATTTGATTTAACATATCATTATTTTCATTCATCATTTGCATGCTTTGCTACTAATTTTCCTTAGTATGTAGCATATCGGTATATCTGATTAGATTACTATGGGTTGCGGGTTTTTGGCCAATATCCCGATACTAAATAATAATAATATGTACTATATTGTTGATAATTTGGTAAACTAAAGTAATGTTGATAACCGTAGAAAGTTTAAAAAAGCTACATTTATGTTCCTTATATCGATAATTTTATAGCGCATTCTTCTTCGTTTGAGTCGCAATGTCTGTTTTTTCTTTAATTACAATTTGCTTAGTATGCGGCCACAGTGACTTACTGCCCTTTCACGTAACGTATTATCATGTAATGACCATACTCCAGACACGTTGTATACTAAATTGTAAATGTCACGAGAATGACATAGGCTACCTTTCGAGCGGAGCCGCAGGCGAAAGCTAGTACACTATATACATACATTATTTTGATGCGGTTTTATTTTTTGAAAGCCGGTTTCTTGGCCATGGTTCTTAGACATGTTTTATCAAAATCGGTTCAACCTTTTACAAAATGGAGGGATTTTCGTGCAGGGGGTTACATTTCTATTTAATTATATTCTGACACGTTCGGAAACACTGTTCAGGGCTTACGTAGACGAGGGGGGTTTATAAACATTATGAATGAGGTGTATCAAACTCCATCCCTATATCTCGTACAGTAGGGTTGTGGACTGAGCTCCCATCCCGAGGGTTTCTCTGTCCTTCAAAAGGCGTGTTTACATATCTTCGGATAAGCATCAGCACCTACTTTAGTGTTGCAGATGTCCATGGGCGGCGGTGGCTCGTCTGCTCGTTTGCCATCAAATCTACATTTAATAAAATGAGGGATATCGAATGTGCATTTCCCGTTGTTTGTTTTTCAAGCTGCCTAAAGGCATTTCTAAATTTTTTCGCTAAAAGCGCTAGTGTAGCGTGTGACGTGTGGTCTTCGAAATGACATTAAATAGGATTGGTACCTGGGCAACCACAATAGCAGAAACACGAATTTTCCCAGATCTTTGGTCTATACTATTGTTATATAAAAAAAAACCGTCAAGTGAGAGACAGACGGACGAACATTGAAATCGATGTTATTGGACGGGACCTATTACATAGGGACCCTTTGGATACGGAACTCTACAAAAATCATATTAAAATATTTTTATTTTCACTAATTTGTCAAAACTCCTAATGCACATTTGAAATAAATCCATTTGAACACGAAAATCTTCGATTTGATACAAAAAAAATGGCTTCAGAAGACGACGCGAAGCATTATGATGATTCTGACCGCAAAGCAGTGCACAGTATCCAGAAGAGTAACACTCCCCCTTCCTTACTTCCTCCACGATAGATCAGTTCCTTTTTCTCTGTCCTCTCCGTTCCATTTTCTATAAACTGGACGTTTGACTTATCGTATAATGATTCTGACGACATAGCAGTGCACAGTGTCCAGAAAAGTAACACTCCCCCTTCCTTACTTCCTCCACGATGGATCAGTTTCTTTTTCTCTGTCCTCTCTGTACCATTCTCTATAAACTGGACGTTTGACATATCGTATGTATTGCCTTCTTCTGATTGACGATTGACAATGACTCACGTCATAATACGAGCTCCGTGGCGCAGCGGTCAACACGCCGGCCTGTGACACGGATGGTCCCGGGTTCGATCCCCGGTCAGGTCAAGATGGAAAATGATCTTTTTCAGATTGACCTGGGTCTTGGATGTTTATCTATATATTTATTTGTTATAAAATATAGTGTCGTTGAGTTAGTATCCCATTACACAAGTCTTATTTAAGAACTTACTTTGGGGCTAGCTCAATCTGTGCGATTTGTCCGTATATATTTATTTATTTATTTATTATTTATTTATTTACAGTAATAAGTACAGTACAGTATGTATACAGTCTTAGCAAAATTAGGCTAACGCAAATCCACGCCATCTCGTGACAAGTGGAAAAGACATCTGTAGCGCCGTTGCCTTAGCCGTTCCACCACGGCGTTCAACACTTTGATGTAGTACAAAATCATATATAGTGCCCATATTGGAGATAATGAATTAAAATATTGCGAAAGCTAACTATTCAAGTAAACAAATTACCTTCTCGACAAGTTCATGAAGAAATTTTACATTTTTACAAAATAATATCTTTGTATGTAGGTACGAACAATAAACATGCCAATCTTCGGTAGGAAGCGCTGCAACGGGTGCGATGTTGAAAGATTGTATCAGCAGTGGACGTCCTTGGCTGATAGATAGATATCTATCAGCCAAGGACGTCCACTGCTGGACATAGGCCTCCCCATAAATCGCCACAAATTGCGGCATATTAAGCCCTCCGACTGCCGGCGAGCCTAATGAGATTGTCGGATGGCCGTTGGGGCATTAAAGTCCTGGAGTAGCGGCCACGAACAGGGAAGCGCAACGTGGGACGACCCCCGAACGAGATCGTATATGATAAAATAAATCATAAATCATATTTTTTTGCTTAACAGTGGCGTACAAATATATAAAGATCCGTTGTTTTAACAAGACGTTGCTTGGTCACAGTACTCAACTGAGTGGATTTGTATGATTTTGGTGGCGTTGTGATGATGCCACTCACCATCAGGCCTATCACATGCTCTTCGATAAAAAAAAAAAAAACTACAAAATTACCTTATTTCCTCCATACCTAGGAAATAAATTTTAATCTTATCTGAATGAATTAATATCATATAACACTTGAGCTTATCATAATAGAAAAGGATTTAATACTGACTGATTGATAATGTTAATTTTTTCTTGCTCTATTGAAATGTTTTAACTCAGTATGAAATGTTTTAGCTGCGTCAAAAACGCCACCGTGTGTGTTGCGACGAAAGGCGAAGAACGCGGAACAAGACCTGAAAGATATCGTCGAGTTGACGGAGAGAGAGAAAATGTACACACCATCAGTGGTAACTATCAATACTTCTTCTTCTTCTATCGAGTCGTAGAATGGCAATATTTGTATATATTAAATATGTTTTGACCAGCGTTTTGCTATTGAGATCCTGCATAGTGCAAGAAGTTTGGTTTTCTGGGCACACCAAAAGGTGAGCCATAGATTGGATAGCACCGCAGTCGCACTCAGTATTGCTGGAGAAACCCCATTTTACTTATTTTCGTTGCACTCGTTTCGTGTGTTAAAGACTTCCAGACTGGCCAGGGCAGGCCGCTCCCCGGTGGTAGTTTCTCAGCAGGTGTAACTATCAATTCATCCTCTATAAAAAGCAAGGCCGTATATCACGCATTTTACACGACTGCCAAAAAGTAGTGTAATGTATTTCGAGCTCACGTATGTAAATACTAGCTGTTACCCGCGGCTTCGCCCGCGTTATATATAGCCTATGTCCTTCTCGGTACCCTAACCTATGTGTATGCAAAATTTCATGATAATCGCTTCAGTAGATTCGGCGTGAAAGCGTAACAAATAAACAAACAAACAAACTCACTTTCGCATTTATAATATTATAGTTGGGATGTGAGTTTCTTAACTTCACCAATACTTCTAAATGCCTCAAAGAATTAGATCTTATCCTTAGAATCTTTACACCCTCTTGAGGCACATAGGCAATAATTTTCCAATGCCTAGGCAGTTGTGTTTCCTACTTTTAAAAAAAACTTGTATGGTGCAAGATTTTACGTATAATATTTCTAATTCGTTTCACTTGTTACTGTTAGGCCAACTGATGTTTAGTGTAATCGGAGCATTGTGAGAAGTCATGTACATATACATAGTTGAACTCTCATGGTTATAACTACTTTGTTACTATGGTTATGTAGCCGGCAACTATTTTTGACATTTGAAGTGAAATTTTATTACATTTAGTTTTATTTAATTTTAGGTGGAACTAATGGAAAAATTGGAACAAAACACATCTGTGATAGCAAAATTAGAAGAGGCAGTAAGTTCGTTAAATAAAATAAGTAAAGAAAAGGATCAAGAAATTGACAAACTGAAGCTGAAAATCAGCGAGTCGGAGGAAGAGATGAAGTCGGTAGTTTCTGCTAAGGTAAGAGTTATAATTGCATAAAGAATCTCTCGAAACTTTCTTTTATTATCTTCCTATACCGTTCAAACTACTACTATTATTTTGCAGTATCACGTTATAACCAAGATTGTCAAAAAGAATACTGCCAATTGTACATAAATAAGGAAGGAAATAATGTGCCGAGTTGGCACACGATTACACTAAATAGCAAAAGATGTATCAAATTTATTTATATTGATTTTGTTGTAGTTGGATTTAGAAACCATATGTAAGGACTACACCACCAAACTGACTGATAGTGAAGTGTGTTACGAAACTTTAATACAAAAAACAAAGAGGCGAGAGGAAGAGTTGCTTTCCCTTTTAGAAGAACAACGAAAAATGCACAAAAAGACAGAAGACATTGATGGTAAGTGTATTTCGCTTATAAAATGTTCAGTGTTCAAATTTTACTCTATGTGTACCAGAATATCAACGCCAGTGTAGCTTAAATTTGTCTGGCTGCATTTTTAGTACAAAAATATGCATGTATTTAGTATGAATGTGTCATTAAGATTTATGACAAATGTGTTACATTTTAGGTAAAACACTGTCCAGGACAATCGATAGAGAAACAACACTCTTCATGGACATGTCGAAAGATATTTCCCTCGTCAACAGTGATAGTGAAAGTAGCATGGCAAATACAAACGACGATGAAACCTCGTCACAAATACAGGATCTAGTCGCTGAAATGCAGACGCAACTCACTGCGAAAACTCAAGCAATGCTAGAATTAGAATCCAATCTCTTTGCACATAACCAAAAAATCGAATCTCTAGAACTATCTTGTAAAGAACTCCAAACAATGCTCAATAATTTTAAAGATAAACTCGCCTTTTCCGAAAACGAAAATCACTTATTAAAATCAACAATTGAAACATTAAATACCACAATTCATAACCAAAAATCTAATTTAGAAGCTGCGAATGCTGACATAGATTCTTATAATAGTTTAATTCAAGAATTACACATAAAATTGCGAGAAAAAGAAAAAGTTGTTGATGTAAATATAAATGAAAGTATTTTAGAGAAAATGATTCAAAACGAGGAGAAGTTTATAGCTAATAATGAAAATATGAAGAACATTATCCATTCCTTTAAAATCGCAATCAATTCCCGTAATAAAGAAATTGAATCTTTAAAATTGATGAAATTAGATAAATGTGACAACACTGATACTAATTTAAGGCAACAACTTGATACCAAGGAAGAACAAATAAATGTATTATGCGAAGAAGCTCAAAAGTTAAAAGATCAAATAGCTGAAAATATCGCCCTTATTGACAAACTCCAATCTGAGAAGAAAGTGTTGTTAGATTCTGAAAATCAGCTTTCAGAAAAATTGCAAACATTGGAAGAAAAGCATCATAAAATTGAACAAATGAATGGTGAAAATTTAAGCCTGTTACTTACTTTACAAGCCACTAATGACCAACTGACGCGAACCATTTCCGCCCAAAATGAAAAAGAACAAGAACTAGCAAGCATTAATGAGAACTTAAATACTCAAAAGAAGGAATTACAACAAAGAATAAGAAAATTAGAAAGTGATATAGATGATAAAAACAATCTTATTGAATCCCTGAAAAAAGAAGATACTGAATTACAACAAAATTTGAATATTGCTATGTCAGCGATAACCAGATTGCAAAGTATTATAGGCAGCTTATCTGGAGATATTCAGGAAGTACCGCAAATAATTGACAATTATGTTGTTATTTTTAATACCTTAAACAACTACTTAAATGTCTTAGAAACTACGGTATCAGATATAATCAAACAGAAAAAAACAGAGACCGAAGTTGGCAACCAACTTCGAGAAGAACTTTCAGTCTTAAGACAGAAATATGACCTAGAAACCAAAAAACTGTTATCTCAAATAGAAACACTGAATTCTCGAGAAAGCAATACTGTTTTTCAAAATGAAAACTTAAAACAGGAGCTAGCTCAAATATCAATGGAATTGCAAGCGTCTCGTATAGAATTGGACAATGTCAATAAACAATGCAATGATTTGGATAAAAAACTACAGGAAATAAAGGAAGAAAATAAAAACCTACTAGAAAGCAATATTTTAAAAGATGAAGAAATAATTTCGTTGCAAGAAATGTTAGGTTGCTTAAATGAAGAAGTTTCCAAATTCAAACAAGAATATGAGCAGAAATATAAAGACCATTTGGACCAGATTAACAAAACTGTATTAGAAAAAGGTGGTAAAATAATAGATTTAGAAAACAAATTAAAAGAAATCGAAAATAATCTAGTAGGAAAATCTATTGAGCTAGCTAAATATACAAAAGAATTAAATGACGCTGCAGAAAAAAGAGATCAAATGATGCTCGACATTTTACAAAAAGCCTTGGATCTTACAAATACTTACAGTATAACAAATGATATTACAGACCTAAAAGAGGATAATGATACTTATAATCTAATACTCTCTACATTACAAAGGATTTCATATCATCTAGCTTCAATTAATACTGAAGCAGTTTTAGAACATGATCATGTTAACAAATATCTAGCAGAGGCTAAACAAGAAATCATGTCATTGACACAGCAAAATGTCTCACTTAGGGAAAATATGTCTACCATGGATACTAAAAATAAACAACTAATGGCAGAATTAGAAGTTATACGCGCTAATTATAACAATTTACAACGAGATTTGACGCAGGGCAATCAGTTAATAGAATCGCTTCAAAATGACCTTAAAAATAAATTGATAGAAATTGAAATAAATGAATCGAAAGTATTAGAATTAAAAGAAAAAGTTGGATTCATTGACATATCAACACAACGAAAAATCGAAGAATTACAGCTGGAAAATGAACAGCTTTTATCAAAATGTCAGTCGTTAGAAGCAATATCGAATAGACAAAATAAAATTGACTATTCTGATTATGAGGATGTAGACAGTAACCCTGCAAGTCATGTAAGTAAAAAATATGTTTGTGACATGATAGGAACGAATGAATGCAAGCCACCCAGCCTTCTTACTATTTGCTGCAAGAAAATTGAAGAATGCATACAACCAACTGAAAAGCAAGTATCGTCTTCGAACTCAAACGCTAATGTTGGCACTGTTAATAAGGCAACACAGACTATAATATGTCATTGTGGAAGATTGATTTCGGAATTGGCGGCTACAAAGCATCATAATAAAGAACTTTCAGATATAATCGAAAGGTTACTAGTCGAACAAGAAGAAGTTCGCAAAGAAGTACAATTACTTTTAGAACCGGCTAATGAATTACAAAAGAAAATAGTCAATCATAGGACTAATCTTTCTACTTTAACGGCAACTACTTACGCGGAGAACAAATCACTGAAATCGCAAGTCACAGCTTTGCAACATCACCATACTAGATTTCATATGCTATGCCAAAGGGACATACCTGCCGTGAAAAAGCAGCTGTCTGAGCTTATGACGATCTTAAAAAAGGATTCATCATTTATGGATAAAGCTAATATGAGTTTTAAAAGATTTTCTTTGCCTGATACCTTAGAGAATAATTCAACAATCTCTAGCTTTAAAAATGATGAAACTACGTTAGACGGCGATCTTTTGATGTTGGATACGAATGTCACTTTGGCGACGTCAGCTGATAATACTTTAATGGGCCATGACCAGACATGCTTAGATATTTCTCAACCTTTCATGTACAGTGAAGTTGCGTGTCAAACCGATAACGCAACTGAAGCTCCAGAATTATTCTCTATTAATTCCCAAATGGAGATTCTCTCCACTGATAACCTTAAAATGAACGAGAAACTAGAAAGCTTAAAAGAAGAAAATATAAAATTAAGAGAACAATTAGACAAATATTCTAAATTGAAAGAGACAAAAGTCGATGCCGAAATTGTTCCAAATAAAATTAGTGCAACTATCGAAGCTACAAATAGTAATTGTATTAAATGTGATACGTATCAAAATGCACAAAAAGAGTTTATAGAAAAACAGGAAAAATTAAACGAAGAACTACGAAGACTAAGTCAAGAATTAGCAACCCTTAAAAGTGAAAAAGACGCAATTCTAGACAAGTACAAAAATCTCATGTTAGAAATACCATCAACCGAGGCGTTGATTCGTAAACTCAATATTCTTGAAAAAGAAAAGAGTGATGAAATTGGAAAATTGATGCAAGCTATCAATAGTAAAAATGAAGAAATAAAAAGGTTGCAAGAAGAAAATGATACTCTTTCGACGCAAGTTATGGAAAATATCGATGAAGCTGACAACTTAAATAAACAAGTACAAACTCTTACTGACACTAATTCGGATCTTATGAGAAAGTGTTCAGAATTACAAAAAAATATTGAAGAAAATTATAATATTAAGACAAACGGCCCTTGCAAAAATTGTGAAACGAAAAAAGATTTAACACTTTCCTTAGATGACGCTAATCAACAACACTCAAAATTGAACCGGAGTCTCAGTGAATCTGACACATCATCGAGATTTAGTAAAATTTGCACGTTACAAAATCAGTTGCATGCAAGTAAACAAGATTGTAAAGAGTTATCTGAAGATGTCACCACAATCAAAATCCATTTAGAGCGCAGTAATTTGTCAATGGAAAACAATATGGACTTGGATGAAAGCATGGATGATTCAAATGTATTCACTTTTTCAAGAGATTTTGACCTGGCAGATCCTTCAAATAGGTTCTCAATGCCTAAAATCCCAGAAGAATATGTAAATGATATTTATGGAGTAGATAAAAAGGCGTGTATAAACTACTACTTGGAAGTGACTGGTACAGATAAAGAGAATATCCGTGGTGATCTGAAAATCATTGACGTTATGAAAATGTTTTATAACAATTTTGTTGCTAAACACAACAATGAGGTTGAAAATCTCAGAAATAAGTTGAAAGGCTATGAGGAATCTAAAAAAGAGTTAGAATTTCATGTTGATAGTCTTAAGACTGAGTATTCTAGGATAACTAAAGAATTTAATGATAAGGATAAGAGTTTTCAAGCAGTTGCTGAAGTCTTGTCTCAAATAAAAGATAATATGAAAATTGTAAGAGAAGAAATCATACAATATATAAAAAATGACAATAATACCAATGCGGTTATAACTTTCAAAGAAAACCTTTTAAAACTGATTGATTCAGGATTAGGCCTCTCGTCTGCTAATGTTTTCGAACAGCTTATAGACAGCATTGTAGGGAAACATGAGAACGATTTGAGTGAAATTATGAATCGCTATATACAGTTGCAAGAACACATGGAAAATGTGACGTCGGAATTAAACATAGTAAACGAAAATTTACTACAAATGAAATTGCAACTTACTGATAAAGAAAATGAATATAATTTGTTAAAAGCGCAAAAGGAGAGAGTGCAGGAAATCAGCAACGCAGTTACACTCGACATAGTCAGTAAAGAACGCGAATTAAGTGATACTTTACGAAAAGGTTGCCAGAAACTTGTTGAAAATGACATCATAAGTGCTGAAGATATAGACTGGTCTATGTCACTTGACAACAATATAAATGTTTTGTTCGATCGTTTCTTAAACCAAATTAAATTGAAGAATTGTGATTCGGAAAATCTTCTACAAGAAATTAATAAATCTACGACATTGCTTCAAACGAAGGAGAAAGAATTAGAAACTCAGAAAACTTTATATGAAGATTTAATTAAAATTTATGAAAGTAAGGTTCAGGAAAATCAAGTCAATATTGGTTTAGTTGAAAAAATAACCGAAGAGAACGACTTTCTAAAAGAAGAGCTTAATAAAAAGAAAGAAACCATCGACAGTTTAACGATTGAAATAAACACATACAAACAAAAAAATTTAGATGAAAAGGAACAAAAGTTTGTTAAACTAATAGATACTGTAGCTGCTTTAGAAAAGGAAGTATCTAATTTAAAAACCGTTAATGATATGTTAACAAAAGAAAAGGAAGTTGCTGATTCCGAATTGTTAAAAGCTAAAGATGTTATTAAATTGAATAAATTGGAGTTAGAACAAATGACATCAGATATTTTGATACTGCGAGAGTCTGTGAAAGAGAACGTGTCTGTGATAGATAGTCTGAAAGTCGAAGCGAAATCGCTATTGGAACAAAACTTGAAATTGAAGCAACAATTTGAGGAGAAGTGCAGAGACTGCTCACGAGTGGAGATGAATATTAAGACTCACGAAAAGACTGCCGAGATTCAAACAAAGATGATTATGAGGTAAGTTTAATATTTATATAATAAGTTTTGTATGGTTCATTGCAATGGGTTAAGCCTATATAAAATTTGCTTTCAGCGGCGGATTTACAAATTTGCCGCTAGTAGTCTATTCAAACTTGCCGCCCCTACTGAGTATTGAAATTCAATACGTTAGTTTAGTTCACAATCATATTAATTACATTTAGTTATTCAGAAATTGCTACTTTATGATGTGTTCTATCGTCCTCATTACATCGACTTTTTCCCGTTATTAGTATGATTGTGAAGTAGGTGATATAGTGAAGTAGCCGCGGGTAACAGCTAGTCTTTTATATACGGATTACGAACGTAATGTGTATAAATATAATTATATTTTTTTTTTATTATTTGGGCTAAATTTGCCGCCCCTCTAACTAAATATGCCGCCCTAGGCTTCAGCCTACTAAGCCTATTGGTAAATCCGCCACTGTTTGCTTTCCAGACAAGTTTTTTTTTTTTTTTTTTTTTTTTATAAATATATAGGGACATATCACACAAATTGAGCTAGCCCCACAGTAAGTTGTGAACTTGTGTCGCAGGATACTAACTCAACGATACTATATTTTATAATATATACTTTTATAGATAAACATCCAAGACCCAGGTCAATATGAAAAAGATCTTTTTCCATAGTGACCTGACCGGGGATCGAACCCGGGACCCCCGTGTCGCAGGCTAGCGTGTTGACCGCTGCGCCACGGAGCTCGACTCGAAGTTTGATAAATTGTGCGCATTCGCCATACTGGAATCATGTGAAAGTGAGAGAGAAACCTTTTGACTCCTCTCTTTTTTCCTTAGCCTTCGTCCACGTTAATTATATCTTGGGCTATTGTAATATTTAAGAGAAAACATTTGATTGTTTGTTTGCATTGAATAGGCTCCGAATCAACTGAACCGATTTTCAAAATTCTTTTTTATAGAAAGGTAATATTTGCAGGTGACATAGGCTGTAATTAACGCGGATGCCGCTCGTAAGCTATAAACATTGTTTAATTTAATATAGGTATATTCGGTCAGTAGTTACAAACGAGCAACAAACAACATCCATCCATCCCAATCCTAACTTTATTATAAATACAAAAGTGAATTAGTTTGTTACGCTTTCACGCCCTATCTACTGGACCGATCATCATGAAATTTTGCATATACGTTGGCTGGAGTACGAAAAAGGACATAGGCTATCTTTCATCCCAGAGCCGCGGCCGAAAGCTAGTACATCTATAATAAAACTAAACGTAAATGTTTATAATATTAGTGAAATGTAAGATAATAGACACTTAACTATAAATATTATTGTAGGCTTCAAAAACAAAAAGAAGAAATTGAGAAAGATGCCAAAGAACGAGATACAAAGATAGAAGAGTTGACCGCTAAGTACTCATCTCTACAGAAAGAACATGAAAAGATAGAAGCCTTGAAAAACGAGAAACAATCCCTAGAGGTAAGTGTGTTTAGACACTATTTAATGAACTTTATTTTTACATTTTTACATTAATGTTGGTTTGATGTTCCTAATTCTATTATAAAAACGTGAGAGGTGTCAAGGGACACCCGGATGGATGGATTGGAGTTCCTTTCGATTAATTACAGCATCTAAACTCACACCGCCTTTTAAAAAAGTAAGAGTTCTAGTTACACTGGACGAATCGTAAATTTGTACCAACTTCTCGATGCCAACCAGATTTACCTGACCCCGGCTCAAGTTATAATTGATGAAAAGGTGAGAAGTGTGAATTCCTCGATCGCCACCATTTTAAACAGACACCGGCTGGAGACTCATTCGGTCATAAAATTCCCATAGAAGCAACTATAGCAAAAAGTGTCGTTACAACTTTTGGTCTTAATTTTTTCCGTCTAGCCCCCTTTCGCAATAAGGAACTTCGTTCCAATAACATTTCAGTTATTGGGGTTCCCTTTGTCGTTCTGTGCCCAGTGTTTTCCCGGCACCTTTTTACTCCAATATTTCTCTAATAGTGTTCAAGATTAGCCTCTGGGATAATTCATAGGCTAATTTCCTAAAAAATATAATTAGTTCGATTATAAAAAAAAAATAATATTTGACACGTATTTTAAATTTTGTAAATCGAGCAAAAGACATCACAGAGATATCACATCACTGTCCAGTACACTTTTTGGTGAACTGGGATGTCACGAGTCTCCACTCATGAACTTTGACGCGCCGTATCTTTATCATCTATTGTTTAATAAACGAAAGAAAATGTACGTGTCCAATATTTTTTTAGTATTAAACTGACGGACGAATTTAAATAATATTATTTTTGAACCAGGAAATAGTCTATTTATCCTAAGTTTGGGCATTATTTGTACCTTTGTTTTAGTCCCGAGTTGCCGAGCTGGAAAGTGAACTGGAAGCGCTGAAGCGACACACGCCCAATGAAAGTTTCCTAGACTCATCGCGGCGGCGAAGACAGAGCCTACACGACTCGCAACGCGCCTTTGCTGATGTTAAACGGGATTCCGGAGGTATATCTTAAAAACTGGTCTACAAAATCATTATTTTGATCCTGATTTTTGTCCTGCAGGCAATATGTACAGTCGGAGGCAGGCGTCTATAGGCTACAGTAATCTCTTTCCGTTACGTGGGCCGCATGCCAGTGCCTGCTCTTAAAAAAAGTCAGTAAAAAAAAAACCTGACGCTCTTCAATTTTTAAATAAAATAAATAAAAAAAAAAAATTCATTTATTTCAGGTTACATAAGACCCATAGCACACATTAAATTAACCATTAAATTACTTAATCCGTTCGAAAGGGGTTAGGTTTATCTGCCCCCGACTGTACGTGTCGTGTAAGCATTTCGCATCAGAATCCCAAATACTCAAGCGATCACTTATGTTGACAATATTGTTTTTCTCGAATTCCTATTTTTATTGCGAGTTTGTTTTTATTGAGGTATGAAAGATCGTATCGTTGTATCAAATATTTTGGTTTATGCCTGGATGACACTAGTGCAAGCAAATAAATTTGTATATTTTTTAATTGCTAGTTTTAAATTTGGTTTTGAAAGGAAATACTCTTCTAAAGTGTTAAATTGACGTATCGTATCATTCAATACTGCCTATTTCAGATCATGCGAAGGTAGAAGCTGTTTTCGAGTCGCGCGCGAAACCTGATGACTTATTCATGGACGTGGATGACGACAGCTCCAACAGGAGTACGCCACTCAGGCTCAGCAGAGGGTAAGAATCTCAGTCATCATGATCATTATCATCAGGTGTTTTTTAGTCTCCAGAAGCACAACCCTATCTGTGCTATCAGAGCCATATATTAGCCAGAGCAGTCAGAGGATTTGGCCTTCACTTTCCACGCTGGCCAGACGAGTTGGAGAGGTCTGTTTATAAGCTTTGTTCAGCTTACCAGTATATGTCCCTACTAAGTCGCCTTCTGCGACATCCACGGGAATACTTGGATTGGTCCTATTCTACTCTGACGGCAACCACACGGCATCGGAACTCGAGAGCGCAGTACCTCCAGCTCGATCCAAGGTCAAGTCTAAATGGGAAATGATCTTTTTATGATAGAAATATAGTATCGTTGAGTTAGTATCCCATAACACGGACTTAGTTTGGGGCTAGCTCAATCTGTGTGATTTGCCCAAAAAGAAAAAGAAAGTATGCATTCCCTTGAAGTGGTGATTCGACCCTTCAATATGAATATTTTTTCCTATGGAACCAATGTTGGGAACTCGAAAACGAAATAGACATGTCAATATAAAATTGTTCGGCCGGCTATACAATTTGTAAGAAATGTCGATTGTTTTTTTTTAAGTTTCCAGCATTGTTCCCACAGGAAAAGTTGCTCATTTTGACGGGCTGAGTCTTCCCTTCACGTAAAATATAAACAACCATGTTATGTTGGAAAAATATTTTCCCAAAGTCTTGTTTATATGTGTTTATACCTATAAACAAGACTTTGGTGAAATATTTTTTCTACATAGCATGGTTATGCACCTGCATGGTGTTGTATTTATTTAGGTTTAGAATAACTTTATTTCTCAAAAAGAATTACATAAAATAATTCACTTACTGAGAAAACACAATTTTACTTAACAGTATACGTACAATGAGCATGCTTTTATACACAATAAAAATTACCAATAGCGTAGAATACAAATATTACAATGTCCGATAAAATATAAATATTAGGTGGGTATAACAACGAAATACGACGTTAGTCGGACATCGACGTTGCATTACGATCTCGCACGGCAACATGGATGAGGAATGTTTATTCTAGATGTGTCAGCGATCCGAAGTTTTTATTTTAAAGTTCTAATAAAATTATGTAGTTTTTGTTTGTTTGTATTGTGTCGCACGTTCGTATGCAGTATTATATGTACTTATTTAAGTTTTAAAAGATAAATTAGGTGTATTTTTTTTATTATTTTTAACTATAATACTGTTCCTTAAATTAAAAACATAAATTATATTATTATTACTCAATGCAAAGAATTAGAAGAGTATGAAAATAGACCTCGGAATTTGTTACCTTTTTCAAATTTCCGAGGTCTATTTTCATACTCTTCTCATTCACAGTGTGAGAAGGGTTCTTGCATTGAGACACAGCTACGGACATAGCTACGGTTTATAATAAAACTCAGATGCTGTGGGTGTGACCATACTAATATTGTTGTTTCATTCTCTTCCAGACGTGATAGCCTGCTATCCCGTGTCGATCAGGTATGCATTTTTGTTTTTTATAACTATTTTTTTTTTCGTCTGCGTTGCGCCTAATGAGGACGCGGCCTTTAGCCTAGTTCGCACACGGCTAGTAAATTAGTCGAGTAGCGAAAATTTTAGTACTAACACTCGCCACTGCCTTAAAACCGTTCGCACTGGTCGAGTAGAATTTACAAGTAAATATTTGGCAGTCCTTAGTTGTGTTCAGTAATTAGTTGTGGTACAGCCACGCTACCGGCAAAATTCACTTTTGCTAGTAGCATGAATGGGCCGGCTCGTCCGGTGAAGTACCACACTCACACAGACAATCGAGTAGTAGCTTTACCGCTACTATGCTTCGTTCGGTGAGTGAGAGAGCCGTAGGATCTCTGGGAAGGGAAATATAAAGGCCCGCAACGCTCTTGTAACACCCCTGGAGTTGCAGTTGTCCATAGGCAGCAGTGATCACTTACCATCAGGTGACCCGCTTGCTCGTTTGCCGTCCTATGACATAAAAAAGTCATTAATAAAACTCGACTAAAATGACCCGTTTGGACATGTTTAGTGGATGAGCGAGTACGCAATGACGGTAGCGGGAGCCGCTACTCGCAAAAAAAATAAAGTAGATTCTATCGGCTCGACTAAGTTCCCTATTAATGTACTCGACTAAAATGTTGGTGTTCGGACACACCGAGTTACTAAAATACTCACTCGACTAAAATAATAGCCGTGTGCAAACTAGGCTTTATACAGATAACATGTTGGGGGTCATTCAAATACTATGTAAGCAGTGAAAGGGGGTGCGGAGTCCAGATTTGGCTTATTTTTGAAGACATCGGGGATGGGGGTTGACGTGGTGATGTCATAAGCCACATTTCGCAAAATACACTTTTTTTGTGAAAATTATACCAATGATTACGTAAGCTTAGGAGGAGGGCGGAAGAACTTTTCTTACTTTCGCTGACTAGAGGGGGTTAAGAAATACCTATTTTTCTGTTTAGGGGCCGTCCATTAATCACGTGAGGCTCAATTGTTCGGAAAAAATCACGAAATATCTCCAGGGGAAGAGGGGGTGTAGTAAGATATCACGTGTATTAATTTTTCGTCAAACGCGCGATTTCTAAAGCGAAAAACGGCGTGTCGTGTGACATGTACATTACGTAATACTTGAATGGCCCCTTGTCGCATCCTGCAGACCGAGAAAGACGAGTCGCCGTCGCGGCCCAGCAGCGTGCAGGCGACGCGGCGCCGGCGGCAGAGCACGCACGACCTGCACCGCAGCGTGGCGCACACGCCCGAGCCGCAACCGCACCTGCCAGACCTCAACAAATCCGACCAGAGGTAATCAATGTGTTGAAACTTTCTTTCCTAACGACCCTCCTACCATTTTTTTTTTTTTTTTTTTTTTTTATTTAACCTATTATGTCCCACTGCTGGGCAAAGGTCTCTCCCATTTCCTTCCACTTGTCTCTATCCCTTGCAGTCTCTGACCAGTTACGCTGGAATGCGTCAAGGTCATCTCTCCAACGCTTTTTAGGCCTGCCCCTACGACGCCGACCACCTTCAGGTGTCCACTGAGTTACCCTATTCGCCCATTTTTCGGGAGCCATTCTACTAACATGACCCGCCCAGTCCCATTTTAGTTTGGCAGTCTTGTGCCCCACATCAGTTATCCCGGTTATAGAGCGAAGTGTTGTATTCGGCACTTTATCTATCCGTTTGAAGCCTAGTACACTTCGCTCCATAGCTCTTTGACAGACTCTAAGTTTGGACTTCTGACTTTCGGTAAATGACCACGTCTGAGCACCGTAGGTAAGGATGGGCAAGATGCACATGTCGATGAGTCGGCGTTTCAGTGTGATTGGAAGGTCGCCCTTCATAAACTCTTTCATGGAACCCTCTTTCATGAACCCTCCTACCATAATCTCTAAAATTACCTTTTTATTCAAAGTCTAGAGTTCTTCGGAACCGCTTCTCGGCCTCTGACGTGTTCCTTTAACGACTATCAGATGGCAGCCGGGACCAACGGCTTAACGTGCCTTCCGAAGTACGAAGCATAAGTACGTAAAATAAGCACAGTGTTCATTGTGTGAATGGCTAATCAGAGGATATGGGAAACGTGTACCGAAACGATTCTATTGGACTTTATAATCAATCGTGTAATATGGTCTTAAAACTTTATGATCAATGTGTGGCATAACTAAAATTAACTGTCATAGTCATAGTGCGGCTGTCTGTGATGAGATTTATTTAGCGGGCTAGTGGTTGTCTTCTTTGCTGCGTTTTCTTGATCAAACCAGTGAAGAATTGTCGTCATGGACTCGTCGTCGAATCACAATGATTTACACCACCGTTTCGTTGATAAACAATTATAACTCGCATCTGGTGGAACGAATGACTCTAAAGAGCTCTTGGAAGACCTTCCAAGAGTTCTTTAGAGTTTTAAATAAAATCGGTAAAGGAACTGTCGTGGGGTTAGGTGGATTCGGGATATCTTTGAACTGCAGTGTAAACAATATGCTTTTAGAACTTAAGGATGCGCTAGTCGGGAACTCGAACTCGTCAGCGCACGTGGCTAATTTGCGTGCTATTTTGCTGAGAAAGGGATAGACTCGGTTTTGAACAGTGCGCAACTATTTACACTGATGTATAAGCAAATCGGAACTACAGTCTAGTGTGTGCAAACACAAATATAGTTGAAAATCTAAATCTTTGTCGTCTAAAAATTTGCGAGTATGCGTTTGGGAGAAGTGTTCTTGTGATAAAAAAGCTGAATGTTTTAATTAAAAATAAAGTTATTTAATTTTTTTAATAACCAAACTATGTTTGTATGAATTTTGTTTTAAAGATTTTATACTCTTCCCGGTATTTAATTGTGCCCAAAGTTGCGTTAAAATTACGTGTTAAAACGGAATGTTCTGAGACTCATAACTTTTAAAGTACTTATAATTTTACAATTATGATTCCATACAAGCATAGATAACGACAATACTAATCGATAGAATTAGAAACTTTGAACAGACGATACCGAACAACGGAGTCATCACCCTACAGAATTTGTATGGCGAAACACCTGACTAGCGTACCCTTAAGTTCAACATCACTTAAATGAATCCTTTTTTTTAGTGAGGTAACCACTCTCCGGGAACGGCTAGCGGCATGTCAAAGGGAGCTGGAAGAGCTTACGGAGCGCTACAAAGAGCTGGACGACGAGTGCGAGACATGCGCGCAATACCTGCGAGAACGGGACTCGCAGTGCGCTCGCCTGAAGAAGGAGAAGGCTGCTCTGGAGGTATCTACATACTTCTTCTTCTTCTTCCTTTACCTTATCCCATTTTTTTATGTGGGGTCGGCACATAATGTCGGTTTTTTTCCACCTTGATCTGTCGTCCACCATACCCTTTGTCACTCCCTTCCTGTTCATACTCTCCTTGACACAATCGAACCATCGTTTCTTAGGTCTCCCTCTGTTCCGCGTTCCATCTACATACTTTCAATTCTAATGCCTTTCTTGTGATATGACTTTCTCCTCTCCTCATCACATGCCCATACCAACTCAGTCTATGACTATGGAGCTTCTCTGTTACTATCTACATACTATCACGTCTTTATCCCTTGCGGACAGACAGAGCCCAAGGTCGTAAAACCCACAGGCCACGTTTAGCATAGTAGTGAGCGTAAAGGTGGAAATCAAAATAGTGATGGGTTGCTAGCCGCATCGCCTATCAATGTGATTCCTTAGATTTTCACCCAATACCTTGACGGGCTTTTATGGTTTGCGCGGGAAGCATATTCTATGTTTTTTTTTCTCCCTAACCAGCATGGAAGAGATCTACATCAGGCCTTTTTTTTAATCACCACTGCAGGAGCACGACTCTCTCTCTCTACTACTACCTGGGCCATAAATTAGCCATAACAGTCAAAGGATTTGGCCTACACTATTCACGCTGGCCAGACGGGACGGAGCGGACTTTTTGATCATTATAAGCTTTACTAGCATTCGCCCGCGGCTCCGCTCTCGTTACTGTCGATACCTCGGAAACTGTACTTTTCTCAGGGATGAAAGGTAGCCCATGTCCTTCTCCGTATACTCCAGACAACATCATCTGCCTTACCTTATCCCATTATCTGGGGTCGGCGCAGTATGTCTTTTCCCTCCATATATTCCTATTCCGCGTCATTTCAGCATCCACTCCTACCCCTTCATATCCTTGTTTACGCAATCCATCCATCTTTGTTTGGGCCTGCCTCATCCTGTATACGTATACTCCAGACAACGTTTACACGAAATTGGATAATAATCGGTTCAGGAAATAGGGCGTGAAAGCGTAATAAACAAACCAACTTTCGCATTTAATAATAAATAATATAAATATATACGGACAAATCGCACAGATTGAGCTAGCCCCAAAGTAAGTTCTTATGAAAGACTTGTGTTATGGGATACTAACTCAACGATACTATATTTTATAACAAATACATATATAGATAAACATCCAAGACCCAGGTCAATCTGAAAAAGATCGTTTTCCATCTTGACCTGACCGGGGATCGAACCCGGGACAATCCGTGTCGCAGGCAGGCGTGATGACCGCTGCGCCACGGAGCATTTATAAATGCTCCGTGGCGCAAATATTATAATATTAGTTGGGATTTAGCTCCTAAGTCAAAGGAAAGACTTTTCTACTCTGCCGGAAACCACACGGCCATGGATTAGGTATGCTGTCATTTTTTAGCCCCTTATTAAGCCCAAACAAAAGCCGGAACGCTGACCCCAGGCTTAGAAGCACTCCAGCTTAGGATAAAACTGGGAACACTCTCAGCTCTTCTGAGAGAGAAAGATGACTGACTATGAATAGTTTTCAGTATTTTTACGTAAAAATACTCCCGGGGTTGCTCAACATGTGAAAGTGCTAATGATGCTCACATCCACAGGGTTATCGGGCTCCTGTGAAAATCATCATCATCATCAGGTCTTTCTAGTCTCCACTGCAGGAGCACGACCCTCTCTGTACTACCAGAGCCATATACTAGCCTGAGTAGTCAGAGGATTTGGCCTACACTCTCCACGCTGGCCAGACGGGTTGGAGAGGTGTCTTTGATATTAATAAGCTCTGTTAAGCTTGTGTTTCTTTAGTCGCCTTTTACGACATCCACGGGAAGACTTGGAGTGGTCCTATTCTACTCTGCCGGGAACCACACGGCTATGAACTATACATCAATGATGATGAATGAAATGATAACCTAAAAGTTCACTAACCGCGAACTTGGACCTCGAGAACATTTATTTAAATATCTTATACTACTTTTCAGAACGTGATTGCGGAACTGAAAGAAAACATGAACCCCAACAAAAGCAAACTAGAATGCCAGAAAACATTCGCAGATGCCTTCGTTAATACCGATGAAGGTAAGCATTCGCAAGACATACTATAGTTAGGCTTACGTACGATCCTAATCTACAGACTGACTGGTAAACCACGTGTCATAAATCTATTTCATGTCTGTGAAACTGCTTAGAACATTTAACATAGCTTAAACACTGCCCCTTTTGCATTCCTGAACGTTCGATCCGACCCCTTCAAAAGGGGCTTGGGGACCTATTCAGCTAAGAAACCAAGATTTAAGAGCCCGCACTAGGCCCTCTAGAGACACTAATAATTTTATTCCTAATACTTTACAAATAGAATCAAATTCTAAGTCTAAAATCTAAGTAATATAAGCATTAGTAAATAACCTGAAGTATTTTTGGGATCATGTGTCATCAATCAATCTATCAGTCATTTTTTGGCGGTAATCAGTAGTTCTCTTAATGACTGATTCTCATAATATTAAAACATGATTCCAAAAATACTTCAGGTTATTATGCTTATATAACTTAGATTCTTGAATTTGATTCTATTTATAAGACATTAAAAATAAAATGATTGGTGTCGCTAGTTGGCCTAGAGCGCGCCCTTAAGCACTATGCGTTTTGCAGACTGGGCGAATCTGCACTCTGTTGTGGTGGACCGCATGTCTTTCGACGCAGAAGTGGAGAAGAACAAGCGGCTAACAAAGATTGTGGAAGAGCTGCGCTTCAAGAAGCAGGAGCTGAAGAACACGCTCACCAAGATGCAGAAACTACTGGAGAAGAACTCTGTAAAGGACAACAGGTAAGAAGAACAAGGGACAGTTTTACACAAAATTTATAATAACCAGATAGTGATTGTGGCGAGAAAATGTGGAAGAGCAGCGATTCAAAAAACAGGAGTTGCAGAACACGCTCGCCAAGATGCAGAATTTTTTGGAGAAGAACTCTGTAAAAGACAATAGATGAGAAGAACAAGCGACTGTTTTACACAAGTTCATTTAAGAGAAAATAGCCAAGATTGTAGAAAAGTATCGCTTCAAGAAGCAGGAGCTGAAGAACACACTCGCCAAGATACAGAAACTACTGGAGAAGAACTCTGTAAAGGACAACAGGTAAGAAGAACAAGCGACAGTCTTACACTAATATCAATTAACAGAGGATGACCAAGATTGTAAAAGAGCTGCGCTTCAAGAATGTCGAGCTGAAGAAAACACGTTCGCTAAATTGCAGAAACTACTGGAGAACAACTTTGCAAAGGACAACAGGTAAGAGGAACAACCGACAGTTTTACACTAAGTTCAATTAACAGAGGATGACCAAGATTGTAGAAAGGCTGCGCTTCAAGAAGCAAGAACTGAAGACCATGCAGATTCTACTTGAGAAGAACTCTGTACAGGATAACAGGTAAGAAGAACTAGGGTTGTTGAGGAAGTGATTATGTGGAAGAGGAAGTGTCAAGCGCAAATTTAGAGGATGCGGTTGAGGAAGAGGATATATTTTGAGGAAGCGGATGAGGAAGAGGATGATAGGAAATATATAAATACTGGCGGACCCAACCCAACAGCCGCTGTCCTTTACATAACTGGCGTGGATACACGAAGCGCATGCGCAGTGAAATTCTTCTTAAATTAATTCCCTTAAATTTTCGAGGAAGCGATACCAGAAATTCCTCTTAATTTTTTGAGGAAGCAATAGCGGAAGAGGAATTTTGTTTTTTTTTTTATTTATGAGGATGCGGTAGCGGTTGAGGAACCCAAAATATAGCGGAACTTCTTCATTATGAGGAAGCCGAAGACGAATCCTCAGCAACCCTAAGAAGAACAAGCAATATTCCCGCACAAAGTTTACTCAAATAACGATAGCTAGAGTCTTCACAAACTTGTGGGGACCTTGCATGATTATATTTTCAAAAAGTTTCTGATTATCATCATCATCAGGTCTTCTTAGTTTCCACTACAGGAGCACGACCCTTTCTGTACTACTTGAGCCATACATTAGCCAAAGCAGTCACTCTCCACGCTGGCCAGACAGGTTGAAAAAGTCTCTGATGTTTATAAGCTTTGTTTAGCTTATGTTTCCTAATTCGCCTTCTACGACTTCCACGGGAAGACTTGAAGTGGTCCTATTCTACTCTGCCGGGAACCACACGGCAATTTCTGATTATGTTAGCATATAACTGATTAATCCTCTGACTACTCAGGCTAGTATATGGCTCTGGTAGTACAGAGAGGGTCGTGCTCCTGCAGTGGAGACTAGAAAGACCTGATGATGATGATGGTGATGATGATAACTGATTATTATATCTTTCCAGCCGGGAGTTACAAGCGACGAAAGCCGAGCTCGAAGCGTGCAGGCGAGAGTTGGAGGACCTCCGGGAGAAATACAAAGAGTTGGACGAGGAGTGCGAGATCTGCTCGCAGTACCTGCAGGAGCGGGACGAGCAGTGTCGCAAGCTGAGGGAAGCCAAGGCGGCGCTCGAGGTTGGTTGTACTTGTATTATTAATGGTAGGTTGGTGTTCTACAATGTCGGGTTGGCTTTTGAGTGAGGACTGCTGTAGTGTGTAGCGCAGAGTTGGAGGAGCTGCGAGAGAAATACAAAGAGTTGGACGAGGAGTGCGAGATCTGCTCGCAGTACCTGCAGGAGAGGGACGAGCAGTGTCGCAAGCTGAGGGAAGCCAAGGCGGCGCTTGAGGTGGGTTGTGGTTGTATTATTTATGTTAGTTTGGTGTTCTTCAATGTCGGTTTGGCTTTTGAGTGAGGACTGCTGTAGTGTGTAGCGCAGTTGGAGGAACTGCGGGAGAAATACAAAGAGTTGGACGAGGAGTGTGAGATCTGCTCGCAGTACCTGCAGGAGAGGGACGAGCAGTGTCGCAAGCTGAGGGAAGCCAAGGCGGTGCTCGAGGTGAGTTGTTGTATTAAGTCCTTACCAAAGAAATTGGCGCTTATTCCCCGCTTGACATTTTGTTCCTAATGACAATAATTTTCGGGTAAACACTTTTTCTTTTATTTAAACTTGAAAGTGAGTGAATGAATGAACTTGAAAATATTATTGACATACTGCATGCATAATTTTTTTTTGTGAATTTGATTATTGAAAAATTTTCGTGAAAAGTACTCGTTTCGATTTCTATTATTTTTGTAACTTTTTGCATATTTTAAAATGTCTAAATTAGGCTTAATGTTGTCCGTAACTACTTGCAAAATTTCACTTGTTAAATTTATCAAACCCGAAATAATACTAAAAACTTTATGAAAAATTCACTTTGCTCGAAATTCTCTATAGAAAACGCCAATTTCATAGGTAAGGACCTAATATAATTAATGTTAGGTTGGTGTTCATTCATGACGGTTTGGCTTTTGAGCCTTGAGGACTGCTTTAGTGTGTAGCGCGCCTCACTAACCTCTCAGTAATATAACCATGTATTATCTGTATCTAGTAACCATACGTCGAACCTTTACTACGTATTTCATTTGGTTCGCCCTTAGATGGCGACCCTGCCAGTGCCGTGCCTCGTTGGTACTGGCAACGCGCTTCACACTACAGGGCATAGGGTTTTCAGAAGACCAACTTCTCTCTGAAACTTAATCTTTATTCTAGTACACTACATCGACTACCTCTAGTAGGTATTAGTTTGCTTTCGAGACCCAGATGTGAGTCTGACTGAAAGACCGGAAATAAAATATTGTCACGTCGGTATCGTTGTGTAGTTATACGAACACAATGAGTTTCACATTTCCATAAATTAATGAAGGACTTCACGAGTTGCAGGTTTACTTACGATGTTTTCCTTTACCGGAAGGTGGTAGTGGTTAACGATAATGACTGTATGAGTACTTGAGTAAGGTTCGACTGTAAGTACAAAATCTGTACAGGCACAGATCAGGCAGGCGGGGTTTGAATCCTGTACGATAAATTGCGATAACTCCAGCTTCCCACTAAAGGTTAAGCTACATCCGTCAGCACGGAATCTTACTTTCTTATGCTTCTATCAAATAGCGGCGGAATCGACGTTTCCGCTCGGTACCGCGTGCTTATTTTGGAAAAGAATAAAAGCATCGGAAAATGTAATTGCCGCCAAATATACCTCAATCCTAAGCCACCTTGTTAGATCTACGCTCGTCTATGTTTTTCAATCTCTCTTCTTGTCAATGTCAATCGCGACCGCTGTCGCTTAGTAATGACTTTAGGGTTTTACTCTTAAATGTAGGGGACTAAAATTAGCTCGACTTTATATCAATTTTACCGGACCCAACGACTGACTGACGACACAGTTCTTATTTCAGTAAACCCTTAATGAGCTTTGATACTTTAAATACTTGTAGACTCAAATTTGTATTAAATTTCAGACTTATGCCCAACATACACAGTGTAGGATTGCAATTTAGATCACCACTATGTAACTATTGTAATATTTTTGAACTCAAGATCGTAATCTATTTTGTGTGCTAATATCAATAAATAAATACACGTAATCCGTGCGCAGGCAAAACTGGAGCAGTACCAAGAGGATGCGGGCGGGCTGTCGGCGGCGGCGCGCCGCAAGCGGCAGTCGCTGCACGACCAGAACCGCGCGCCCGCCGCCGGACTGCTCGAGGCCACCACCGAGATCAGCGACGGTACGTCGGCATCATTTCGTCAGTCGACCATGCACACCCTGGTGACAGAGTTCTTCGGAACCGCCTTACGGCCTCTGACGTGGTTCCTTTAAGGCGCTTTTATAGTAACACTAGCGCCACCCAGCAATTAAATTCTTTAAATCCTAAATTATATCGAATTTTAAAAATCTAACAAGTACAAAACTAGTAAATTACTTGAAGTATTTTTTATTTATTATAAGTAATTTATTAGTGCCATATTTAAAGAGAAAAATCGATTTAAACAACCGTTAACCTGTTTTACTCTTAATTTATCAAACGAATATTAGTGAAAATGAAAACCAAAATACTACAAGTACCTAATTTAGAAGTTATGTACTTGTTAGATTTTTGAAATTCGATATAAAAGGAATAAAATTCATTGCTGGGTGGCGCTAGTGCTTCTATAAGAGCACCTTAACGACTAACAGATGGCAGCCGGGACCAACGGCTTAACGGGCCGTCAGCACGGAATCATCTTTCTTATCAGACGGTGATTCATGCCTGCAATGTCCTAACCAAACAGGAAACAACTTAACAATGCTTCCCGTGGGTATCGAACCCACGACCCCGGGTCAACAAGGCAAACGCCTTAACTACTGGACCACGGAGGCTGTTGATGACGGTACTTCACACTCCCATTGTTCATCATCATCAAATTAAAGGACTAGGCTCTTGAAGGTGGAGCTTTTCCATTCCTTTCATTCTTCCGCCAGATTTGTCACTTCTCAATTTTTTCTTTATTCCATTTACATTGTTAATGTTTCCGAATCCAAAGGGTGCAAACAGGACCGTATCCCTGAGACTCAGATGACCGAATGACTGTCACAGAGCTGTATGTATTGAACCGTAATAAGTAGACATTGATTTTATTTAGAATGTGTATATCTATTGCCGCTATAACAAAAAATAATCCTAATTAATATTATAAATGCGAGTGTGAGTTTGTTTGTTACGCTTTCACGCCTTTCTGCCTACTGAACCGATCATCATGAGATTTTTCATACACATAGGTTAGGGTACATACTGAGAAGGACATAAACTATATATTACGCGGGCGGATCCGCGGGTAACGGCTAGTAATAAATAAAAATAATACATGAGACTAGTGCGCGATTCTGACACGCACTTGACTGGTTATTTTGTACGATTTTCTTCAGAACGAAACAATTGACGTGATTGTATAAAATTTATTTGGCATGTCCTATGGATTTAACATTTGAACTTGATTTGAAGCCAGCCGATCATTATCAAGATTCTTCGTCGAGCGTCGACATGCTAATGTTACTAAAATATTTGATCAAAATCATAGATTAAAAAAATTAGAACAGCATATAAATTATTTTTTTCTACCTATCTCATTTACTAATTTTGTTTCAGACTTTTTGAGTTATCAAGTGGAGCGCGATGACAGTCGACAAGCGGACCAGACGCAGCGAGATCTAAAACGTCTGAAATTGGTTAGTTTTAGCTCATTACTTTTTACACAATTTACCATAACTTCTCGAATTTACTTTTTTTTAACAAAAATGATATTTTGCGAAAGGGTAATTCGGCGACTAGGAGACATTTAGCGAAAGGGAAGTTTTGGAGTTTGTGGTGGGTAGTCAAGAGGTGGTGATTATTTATATTTATTTATAAATGCTCATTCTCATGAACAATTTGTGAAATAGTTAAAGTAGACTGTTATATCGACTCAGATTTATCACCAGAAGCTCCCACGAGGCATCAAAGAACATGCGCCATCTTTGATGCTATATACCTACTTGTTGAAAGTTTACTGTACAACACCGATACTTAGTATCTCAATTTGATGGACATTGGCAGAATCACTGAAATCTCGGTGGAAGCCATATTAGAAAATTAAAGAAGAAGAACGGACGTTTTGATATAAGGCGGAACAATTGATACATTGATGCTCAGTAACAACTTAACGGACCGTCCGATTTTCAATCCGGCAATCGGACGGTGTTGCCATTTTAGGTACAGTGTTTTTAATTCTAGGGGAATTTGATTGTCTTTAGGCAATTGTCTTTCGTAATCTTCTTTCGTAGAAAAACCAGTTAAATATGAACAAGATATACTATATGTATACTATAGACAAAGTCTTCTCAGTATTATCAGAATAAATACATATATCTAACGAGATAATTTTAAATATGATATGACGTGAAAAAGTGCCTGCAAAGGCCTATTTTCTGAATAAACGTTTTGATTTTGATTTTGAGTAAATGACGTAATAAAAATAAAATTGCGAATTGTACAAAAGCCTTCTTATTTCTTAATAATCCTCTTTTTAAAATCTTAACTTTTTTTCATGTAGGTGTAAGGAATTTCTTATTTTTTAAAAGGCAACGCTGCAATCGGATCGGAAGCAAATCGGACGTGTATTCCCACTTTTTGTAGACAGTTGTGGCAAAAACGCTAGGATCTAAGGACGAGAATTTAAGAAAAAATAAAAATTTGGTCAAAGTCAAATTTTGCACGCGTAGTCTGTTCCGAGTGCTCTGCGGCGACCATTCGGTAAACTCATTCGAATAATGACATCAAAAATAGAGCCAATTTATATTCACCATGCGGAAACTTGATAACGAGTGGCGGATCGATTCACTTGGTTGAAAAATTGACTCCCTGGGCTGTACCTAATGTACCAAACTCCTTTGTTTGGTACATTATTTATTTTTTTATTCCTTTTGTTTTTTTCTTTTGCAGACTGTTGAAAAGCTGTCGCAACAGAAAGCAGCATTGGAGCATCAACTTATGGCAATATCTGCTGCGCATCCGATGTATGTCGCTACTGGTAGCGCCATTGTGCAGGTGAATATCTAGTTAATTTTCGATTGTAAGCTGGGTTTGAATTTTATCATTACATGGCGGTCTTGCCACGAGTTTTCGAGGTAATCCTCTACAAACGTAAGAATATCCGATTAAAATACAGTGTTACTTAGGATAAATTCAGCTCCTTAAACTATAGTGAAAGTCTACCGTTTTAAAGAGATTCTAAAGAACCAAACACGAAAAGAAGCTATTCCACATATTTAATAAGGATTTTTTTTTGTAACAGCTATAACCCTGTATATGTATGTTTATGGATAGAGTAATAATTTACTGATTTTTTTGAATTTCAGAATCAGCAGCTAACCGACGTTATGAAGGAAAATCAGAAACTTAAGAAAATGAACGCAAAGCTTGTGACTATTTGCAAGAAGAGAGGCAAAGATAACATAGAGAACGAGGACTCCGAACAACGGGGTTGAAATACTCTAATAATGCATGTTGGTTAAATTCATTATAACACGGAAATCTTCTGAAATGATTAAGCTGGACTTAAAAACAATAAATTATTGATCAGTAATAATTGTAACCGATAGAACGGAGCTTCTAATATTTCTTTAATTAATATGATAATCGATTGGTGTATTCGCCAAACAAAATCACGAGAATGCTAAACTTACGCCGCAGATATTATCGGAATCTAGAGACGTATTCCAGAAAAAATCTGCCTCAGACCTACATTGAGATTCGTAATGATGGATACAGATCCCAATGTCTCTGATGTGTAGTGTTGAGGTAGAGAAAGCGCGTAAGGTTCGCGTGTATGCTTGTTCGACCGCTCTGAAGAACCGGAATATATATGACTGTTTGAACGCCTCAGTAGGGATTCTGGCAAGTCACGTCGCAGTAGCGACGGTGTTAGCGGACCGTTACAGCGCGGGGAGGCTGACTTAGTTCAGTTTTCCTCCCGCCGCTTATAGGGCGCTCGCAGCTAAGACACTCTCTCAGATCTATGAATCGAACTGAACCTGTGCATTCGTTTCCCTCACGATTTTTTGTCTGGTCAATACTCCGAATCGAACAAGGGCCAAAATCAAGACTGAATGTCAAGCACATTCCTGTAGCATTTACAACGAAGTTGATACTAATTGAATCCATCCTTTGTCTATTGTGGTTTGTGACATGAACAATTGTTGTGAAAATTGGTGCCATTGTAATTTAGCAATTTATACTCATTTGTTCTATGTTCGTAGAATCTTTACTTAATAGTACTTAACATTGTGGTGCCTAAATTAGTTTATTTTTATTGTTAGTGCGAACGCAACAAACGTATTATATTTATTTCTTTATCATTTCTCCATAAATATTTTTGCATGCACATTGTTTTTAAAATGCCACTAATTTAAAAGAATTATTTTTCAATATTAATATAACAAAGACAGAAAATAGCTTGATTTCGTATTTTCTTAAACTGGAATCCCTATTATGATTGTAATAAGGTACCTACCTATTTAATAAATGATTGAATTTTGACATACTGGGTTTATTTTTGTAAAATATACAGTTAAAAGGCAAGAAGTTTGAAAAATCAACTTTATTAAAACTAAAATGGAACTTCTTAACGAATTATCGATAATTTTAATTAAAAACGTAACAGATTACTAATAGCAAACTGATATACCAAAAAAGAGACTATTAGTATAGTATTTCAGCTAAGAACAAGATAATATTTTTTATCGTGACCCTCATTGTTAATCATTAACGATGTATAACTCTCCTTTTCAGACTTATTTTTAGCTGAAATGCTTAAGTAAAAACAAATACTCGACTACAAAGTTGAAAACTAATCATCACAGTAATTACATATTTTTCGCAATTATTTGAGATCTGAACTATCAAATCTGTAAAATACTTATCACAAAACGTAGAGGTGATTAAAGATAAGTTATCGCAATTAAGAGTCGCCTGGACGCGCATGTCTCCATACAAACGGAAAAAGGGAATTGTGGCAATATTTAATATATTTAGGGCAAAATTAAGCATCCAATCAATTTATCTCATTATAATCTATGTACGTTCCTTTACAGTTTGGTTAAATTATCAAATGTTTGAGAATTATATGCCTCTCAAGTTTTTCATACAAATTTGAAAAGGCTTGTAATACTCAAACCATTGGTATTTTAACAAAGCTGTATAGGAACGTACGTAGATTATAATGAGATTAATTGATTAAATGCTTAATTTTACTCCAAAATTATCAAATATTGCCACAATTGTGGAGAAAGAAAAAAGAAAGTGTGGAGACATGCGCTTCCAGGTGACTCTTAAGATCTGAACTATCAAATCTGTAATAAACTTATCACAAAATGTAATCATAAAGAGATACATGTAATCAGTACAACGAAACACCGAACGCGCAACACTCGTACATACATTCAACGATGTTTTACATCGACGCACGACGCTTATAATAATTGAACACTTATTAACTGAATCAGTTTCCATTCACAGCCTCATGTTGGCCATTTAGCACCTCAACATTTTCATTTATATCTTCTTTTATGGCTTCTTTCACTTCTTTTATGTCTTCTTTCACTTCTTCTATATTTTCTTTCACTTCTTTCTTATCTTGTAAAAGATCGCCTATAGGCAACTCTTGTTTCATATCACCTTGTCCACTTTCGTTTGGATTGATACTTTCTATAATATCCTCTTTCGCCTCTTCCTTCATATCATCGCCTTGTCCTTTTTCTGCTCTCTCGACATCTTTCAGTGGCATATCTTCCGTATCTTTTGCTGCATTTTCTTTCATAAGAAGCTCCATCCTAGAAGGCAGTTGTTCTAATTCTTCTTGTACGGAGTCGGATGGTGACTTATTCTTTATCTGGTCCCTTTTCTCTAATACGTGATCAGCAAATGATGTCTGTCCAGCTACCTTGGCCATCTCCGCAGCCAAACACAACCAGCTCTCATCTTTAGATTTGCTCAGATAGTTAGCGGCTTCTGCTAAATTACCGAGGGCAATTTGGCTGTAAAAAGGAAAACAGTAAATATTTATGTACCTACATCATAATAAGGTTCAATAATAAACAGTACCATATAAGAAATATTATAATTTATAATAGATATACAAAAGAAACTTACCACACAGCAGCTAAATTGAAGTTGCCACTCCTGAAACAATCCGCGGACCACATGTGCAATGTTTGCTCAGCAATACTGTCCATATACCTGCAAATAAAATTGACAGTGAGCATCATTTCGCTAAACTACACTTATTTTACGGAAAAATTCGTCATGCCCTGTTCAGCAAACTGTCGCAGTAATCACACTGATCATGAATCAGTTAGGAAAAAAAATTGCCCGCATATATGCGCCTGCTTTATGCTTTTCCATCCAATTATTTTAGGGAACAACTTCTTAACTACCTAAACACCAGTAACCTTGCAGGAGTAGATAGTTAACATCACGTTTGTTCAACGAGTTGTAACACTCAATACATTAAATGAAAATGAGTTTTCAAGTCTATGTTTCATTCATACAAAAGGACGACGCGCCGCTGGCGCGCGCATGTTATGCGCGTAGAGTTGTTAACATTCAACCGGAAAATTAAATTAATATTTTTTCTGTATGAAATAAAATATAACATATTAGTCGTGGAACACATGTTGTTTCTTATGTCAGCCATCTACTTCTGAGTTTGATAGTCAAAAATTTAAAATATTTTGAATATCATTTGGTGAACGTCTATTTACATTACAATTGGTTCACAATGTTATATTATTGTTGACGTCAATAATTTACTTAAAGCTAAGTTTACATCGCTTCCAAAGCGGAGTGCAGAAGAAGCGACAACAAACTGCACAGCGCATTTTCTCGAAATGAAGTCAACTTACAATATGCGACATACGAGTCCTACTTAGAACTAATATGTGGACTTGAGCTTACATTGTCATGTAATAATTTAAAATTCAATTAGTCACTGGTGTTTTACAAGTTACCCTGAATCCTTAGTCACCTGGTCCTGCACAGGATGTAGGCCTCCTTGAACAGCTTGGCGTCCAGCAACGCCTCCACAGCGCCGCGCACGTCGTGCACGCTCAGCAGCATGCCCACCTTGCGGAACACGGCCCCGCCGTACAGCTTCGGCTCTGCAAATAACCAATAAATATATATAAATAATAAATAAATATATAGGGACAAATCATACAGATTGAGCTAGCCCTAAAGTCAGTTCGAGACTTGTGTTATGGGATACTAACTCAAAGATACCATATTTTATAATAGATACTTATATAGATAAACATCCAAGACCCAGGTCAATTTGAAAAAGACTAATGTTTTCATCTTGACCTGACTGAGGATCGAACCCGGGAACCCTTCCGTGTCGCATGCAGGCGTGTTGACCGCTGGGCCACGGAGCATTTTTAATGCTCCGTGGTGCAAATATTATAATATTAGTTGGGATTTAGCTCCTAAGTCACATCCACGGGAAGACTTTTCTCGAGCTCGTCAACATTACCTCAACACTATTTTTTTTTATGACATAGGACGATGAACGAGCAGGCGAATTGCCCCATAGTAAGTGATCTGATCACCGCTGCCCATGGACAACTGCAACAACAGGAGTGTTGCGGGAGCGTTGCCGGCATTTCATTTTTCCCTCCCAAAGGGGAAAGGTAGATGGGCCTCTAGCTCTCTCACTCAGAAGCGGTAAAGCTACTACGCAAACGTCGAATTTCTGTAAGAGTGTAGAACTTCCCCGGATGAGCCGCCCCATTCAGGCAACCAGCAAAAGTGTATTTCGCCGGTAGCATGGCTCTACCACACTTTGTTTGCCGCACAGCCCGGAGGGTTTATACACACACATAACTCTGCCATCCCTTATAAAACACAACTCTTATGAAGTGTCACATCTGTAAAGTGCCTAAGTTGTTGTATTCTTTGTTATTCATATGATTTTAGGCTTTACCTAAGGAATAGGTATGGGAATACGAGGAATCATAAACTCACCAAATAACTTGGCTTCTTCTCCTTTAGCTATAAGTCTATCAATTTGAGCTAAGTACAGCTGGGTAGCATCTTTCCAGTATCTGAAAATATAAGAATAATTTTAAAAACTAAACCAAATTCTAAACCTTAATTTCGCGCAGTGCACTCTTTGTGCGTGTTCACACCAAACGTATAGTCAGCCGCCGATTGTGAGTAGGTACAATTGGCCCATATAATAGTAATGGCGTATTGTCGGTTTTTGGTGTGAACGAAAAAGCGAATATGTATGGAATTACAATACACTGCGTAACGCTCGCTCACTGTCGGCGGCTGACAGTCAGTTTGGTCTGAACACGGCCTTCTAAACTCAGAAACTACTGAACCGATTTTTATTAAACTTGCACTGTTACTTAAGTTAGACTGTACCCGATATGGTCTAACTTAGGTAACTGTGCCTTCTATGGATGTCGTAGAAGGCACTTTTACCTAAGCCTAAGGCGACTTAGGAAACACAAGCTAAATAAAGCTTATAAACATCAAAGAGACCTCTTCAACCCTACTGGCCAGCGTGGAAAGTGTAGGCCAAATCCTCTGCTCTGGGTGTGGTACAGAACGGGTCGTGCGTGCTTCTGCAGTGCAGACTAAGGCATCACCTCCACGAACGAGAGAATCGCGACGATTTTATCGTCGTGCCACCTATTTCCATACATTATCTTAGGTGTCTACAAACGTGTGCAGAAAGTTGCAATGTGCGAGCGAATTTCAATCGTATCGCCTACTGAATAGAATACCTATATAATTATAAAATAGGATCGCGGACTCGTCGCGATTCTGCCGTTCGTGCAGGTGATGCCTAGACCTGAAAATAGACCTGATGATGATGATCTTACTTGAGCGAGACGCAGGGCGCCATGCTGAGCAGGAAGGGGCAAAGCAGGTCGCGCGCGCTGGCGAACTGGATCATGCTGTCGATGTGGCCGCGGAACACGGCCAGCATTATCCACGGCTCCACCGTGCCCGTATCCTCGTGACGCTCCACTGACAATGCAAAATAATAGTTAACAACGAGAAGTTGCGAATTTAAGTCTAGAAGTTGAAAACGACCCGCGTACAGTATCACCACTTTTATAAGTTACACCGATGTACCTGCGCAGAAATCAAATTTCTGCATGGCGCTAAAATATCCGTTTGCTATTGGCTGATGAGTACGCGCCATGCTGCGTCTCGGCCATTCTCGGCAGGCGTACAAGTATTGTGAGCGAGATAGCAATAGTCTTACTGCTTTTGGATTTAAAATCTTATATTGTAGCAATAAGTTCGTTATTTCACTGATGTTCTGATTCGGGCCGAGTCGGCGGTCGGTTGCGCTATTCTGCACCATCGAACAATGTCGATGTAACTTATAAAGGTGGTAGTACTGTACTACTACTAAAAATCGATGGTAATGCCAAGCGAAAAATTAAAGTTTTATTTTTAAGGTCTGACATTAAAAACAAGGTTACTCATTTGTTTTTTGTCACTTAATTTTTTCGGCATTTTAGCAGCTTATATAAACCATATACTGTCATTCACTGCACCTCTCAAGATAAAGGACACTAGGAACAATTTTTTTTTGATTGGGTTTTTACTGGCTAAAATTTGAAGCTTGTACGTTTTTAACACTCGAATTCTACTAACAATATAACCACTAATACACTCGGTACTTATCCCAATATGGTGATTAATAGTGGAAAAAAGACTCTTAATATACATCGACCTAGACATAAAACATAATTTTATAATGAACTAGCTATTACCCGCAGCTTCGCCCGCGTATTATATAGCCTATGTGCTTCTCGGTACCCTAACCTATATGTATGCAAAATTTCATGATGATCGGTTCAGTAGATAGGGCGTGAAAGCGTAACAAATAAACAAACAAACTCACTTTCTCATTTATAACATTAGTTAGGATTAGGACTAGCTTTCACCCGCGGCTTCGATCGCGTTAGTGTCGGTCGATCGTGAACAGTATTTTCTCCGGGATAAAAGGTAGCCTATGTCCTTCTCCGTACTCCAGACAATGTGTATGCAAAATTTTATGATGGTTCAGTAGATATGATGTGAAAACGTTAACAAACAAAGTCACTTATTTATAATATCACTAGCTTTCACCCGCGGCTTCGCTCACGTATCCTAAGTAATATTATAAATGCGACAGTGAGATTGTTTGTTTGTTACGCTTTTACGGCGTAACTATTGAACTGATAATCATGAAATTTTGCATATAAATAGGTTAGCGTAGGTACTGAGAAGGACATAGGCTATAGATCACGCGGGCGAAGCCGCGGGCAACAGCTAGTATTTAATAAATTTGCCGAGTCGTTTATCGCAAATCCCACAGGAACAGTACTTTCTTCCGGTATGAAAAGTACCCTATGTCCTTCTTGATACTCTAACCAATGCGTATGTTTGGCATACACGTAGTCACATAGGTTAGTTTCAAGAAGATTGGTTCAGTAAATAAAGCGTGAGCGTAAAAAAACAAAAAAACTTCCCTAGTAAAAATAAAATACAAGCAAATATTCAAACTCACTTTCGCATTTATAATATTGGATGGGATTTCATTTTATAATCATTTCATAATGTTATTTATATGTTGCACTACTCACATTCCTCATCGAGCACCTCGTTGACCTCCTTAATGCTGCCGAATATCTCGATGAAATTAACTCTATAACTCTGCTTTATATGGGATTTTATTTTGCATTCACAATGCTATTTTACCTTATTTATTAAATCTATAACTCTGCTCCATATTCTCTTCCTCCACACTCGGCTTGTCTCCGTTCACCTTCTCAATTTACATCTTCATCATCTTCCGAACGGCTTGGATGCTTGAAGCCCAGTTGCTTGGTCAGCACGGCCGTGAGAAACTACCAAGCCGAGTGCTAATACTAAACTGATGACTATAATATCCAGCTTACCGTACTTGCATCATAATCCTAATCCTAACTAATATTATAAATGCGAAAGTGAGTTTGTTAATTTGTTACACTTTCACGCCCCATCTACTGAACCGATCATCATGAAATTTTGTATACACATCGGTTAGGGTACCGAGAAGGACATAGGCTATATTTTACGCGGGCGAAGCCGCGGGTAACAGCTAGTGTACTATAAATGTACCACTACTCACATTCCTCATCAAGCACCTCATTGACCTCCTTAATGCTGCCGAATATCTTGATGAAATTAACTCTATAACTCTGCTCCATATCCTCGTCCTCCACACTCGGTTTGTCTCCATTCACCTTCTCGATGTACAACTTCATCATCTTCCGAACGGCTTGGATGCTGCACACGCCTAATTGCTTAGTCAGCACGGGCATTAGGAACTTTCTGTCTCCCTTGACGATGGTGCTGTGGGTGGTGGCGACTACAGCCTCGTCTTGTTCGGGCACTTCTTCGGCTTTGTTGTGTCTTCTATCCCTCCTTTTCTTCTGGTTTTCTTTTGTGTGCTCTGAAATTTAAAAATATAGAGACTTTTGAGAAGGCGTCACCGGTCTTATATGATGATTGCTGGTGCAAAACATGAAGTGAAGTGAAGTGATCAATAGTAATGAACTGTAGTTCTGGAAAATTTTCTGAAAGTAGAGATTTGGTCGATTTGTCTTTTTTCTCTCATGTAAGTACTAGAATTATTAGAAATTCACGAAAGTATTGAAAGTTTCCGGCAAAGATTTGACTGAATTTCTGACTTCTGACTGAAATCTGACAACAGAGAAAAGGTTTTGGCTTTAAATTCGCCTTTAGTGTTGCAACGAGTGTAGTGGTCACCAATATCGCACTCACCGACGTAAGCGTCAGCGGAGTGGTGGGCGATGTCCCACAGGCGCAGGCAGGAGTCGCAGCCGCCGGACAGCACGTGGTGCTGCAGCTGCGGGTAGGGGCTCCACGCGCCGCACAGCGCGCTCGTGCCGTGCCCGCCGAACACGTGCGTGTTCGCGCCCGTAGATACGTTCCAGATCTGGTCATACAAAGACAACTTTTGTTACAAACAAGTATTCTGTTTCTACTATGCTGGTCTGGGAGAAAAAATAGTACATTCCTGCAGAGGCTGGAAAGTAAAGGATTGCCGAACGAGTCATTTACATAATATTTTCGAGTCCGGCAATCCCGTTCCCGCCAAGGTATGTAAAGTGCTTTTCTCAATGAAGAAATTAAACATAAAGTTCATATATTTCCCTATACTTTATGCCGGCAACAAATTTTCCATTTTATTTTACATCCTGTTACTATTTTGATTCCTTTTTCCATCTACACGCTAAACATGGCCTGTCCACGTGGCCGTAATTAATATGTATGTGTGTATTTTTAAGACTAACCCCATCTGCAAGAAAGCATCACAAGCAGTGCGTGTGTGCATGTCGATAAATCGAACTTTATAGTGACATCAATTTGGCTATGGTTGTTAGATGTGGAACTTATGAGTTGAACATCATTTCAATATATGGTGGAAATCAATTTAATATACGGAATTTATCTGCCAATCAGGTTCAATAAACATCACATTATTTAGAAAATGACGAAGGAAACCTTTAAATAACAAATATGACTTTTAATGAGTTTTAAGAAATGGCAAAGCTGGCTCCTTCTTCTTGGGATCTTGACTAACCCGTAAAGAAAAAAGAAGTGATTATTTAATATGATTATGTTTAACTGGCAATTTTCTCGACAGTTCGTCAATTATGGCTTACGTCACTCGCACATTAAGTAACTTTCTGTAGGTAAAAGAATTTTGAAAATCGCTCAACCAAACAAACAAACAATCAAATCTTTCGTTTATAATATTCATATAGACAGTATAGATTAACAGTTGCACCATTTTACGATGTCGACACCATGTCAGTATGTAACCAAATCCTTACCCTAACGGTATTGTCCTGTGAGGTGGATAACAGCAGTTCATCATTGTGTGGACTCCAAGACACCTGGAGCACGACACCTTTGTGGCCAGTAAGCGTCTTCCAAGTATTCAACTGCTTGGTGCCATCTGAAAAAAATTACAATATTAGTACAGTCCGAATCAAACTTTATGGCGGCTCGAATCATCGCGCGAGGCGATGCGCAGAACCAGTGGCGGCTTCCCCTTAAGTGCACTCGTGCGGTGCACTACCAGGTTAAGCTTAAATATATACTAGAAAATAACATTGATATAAAAAATAAATAAGCAGTTTAACGTAAAAATATATTAGTTTTGTGTCATATGTAATAAAAAAGTTCTACGAGAAGCCCTTCTAAATATGTCATACGATGAAACAGAGGAATTACTAATAGTTTTAAAATAATGTGTGTTTCTATTTAAATGTAATTTAAACTCCAAGTGTAATTGTTTATTTTTTTTGTTTTCCAGTTTTTAAGTACAAATAAGTATTGTAACGCCTGAAATACAGGATGATTATCATCCTAGCTCAGGCACCATCCTTTCATATTTCCTTTTATTTATTAACAATGTATTGTAAAATGTTTAGCTCTTAATTATATGAATAAAGATTTATTATTATTATATGATAATCCGTCGTGTCGTTAACAACATAAGTATTATTTTCGCTTGACAAAATAGTTTGCCGTGCGCCCGCTCCCAGTGCACGCAACGCGCCTATACAGCTGCTATGGAAAAGGCGACGAAACGCCTGGCGCGTGAGACGGAAGATTAGTATGGAAGTTTAGCGAAATCTGGTGCGCCACACGGGGCCCGACGCGGGTCGAACGCCGACGTTCGGATTAGGTAGTTTTCGTGTAAATTGTCTTACGTTTGTATGTGTTCGTGTTTTACTTTCGCTGTTTTTATGTTTTGTTTTACTTATCAATCTTTTTATTATACTTTGTATATGTAAATAGAAAAATGCCTATCTAAATAAGAGAATTATTTCTGCTGTTAGGAATTATCCAAACAATTTTAGGCATATTTAAATAAAATTATTTTAATACGGTTTTTATCGCGTTTATTACATTATTTATACACCTAACGTTTCGAGCACTTTACAGTGTTCGTTTACAAGAATGCTTCGTGAGGCTATTGAAATTAAAAAACATCCTAATTTCAATAGAGAGGATGGTTGGCAGTTACCACCAGCTTGGGATCCAGTCATCAATTTAATCAAATCTCAAGCTAAGCAGAAGACTGCAAGACCTTCAGACACCGTGAGCCAATACTGCGTACATCCGGAACGTTATCAATAAATATTTTAGGCGGTAGATTTAGCAGTTCTTATAAAATACTAGACAAATGTCAACTTAGTCTACCTGCGACCACGAACACTGTAAAGTGCTCGAAACGTTAGGTGTATAAATAATGTAATAAACGCGATAAAAACCGTATTAAAATAATTTTATTTAAATGTGTAACAATCGCGAAAACATAAGAAAACATTAATTTTAGGCATGTTTTATGATGTGCACCACCAGGTCTGAGTCACGAGCCGCCACTGCGCAGAACACAATATTAGGTCTGCGCGGGGCGCGCGGGGAGGCGGGGCACGTACTGCGCAGCTCGCAGCTAATATCCTAGCCGCCATAAAATTTGATTCAGACTGTACTTACCACAAAAATAAAACACATGAAAGCTATAACTACTTTTAAACTTTCGCGTTACATGTTTATCAAATGCAATACGCGAAACCTACCGTTTTCTCTAGACGTTGAGTCGCCAGTGACCACGGTCGGTGTAGCCCGGCCGAAACGTCTGGAGAAAACTGTATGTTTCGCGTTAATGAGGGTTTTCAGAATTGATTTTCCCCTAGGTGGCGGCACTGTCGAAATCCACCGATCATAATAAAATTTATGATTAATAATGATTGCTGGATTTTGACAGCTGCTGTCAAAAATGCCTCTCCTTGACACAGTGTTGCCATCTGGAATTCTGAAAACCCTCATTCCCGATACTTAATAAACACATGAAAGCTGCCTAGAGGCATCTGACTTAGTCTAACAGCTAATATAGTTTGCTTTCTGAAGCTCGAAAAATGAAGTGCTTATTAGGGTCTCATACTCAATGGGAAAAAACGGGATTCTATTACTATGCCTCCGCTGTCCTCCGTCCATCTGTATGATAGTAGACTAGAAATTTTCGCATGTCAAATTTGCCTCTATAACTAACAATAATAAAATGCCCCCCTTAATTTTTAATTTTATTTTGAATACCCCGCATAGATATAACATCTTTTGAGCATTTCCGGTTGTTATTGAAAGATGTGATTATTCAAACCAGTGGCGGCTCCCCCTTAAGTGCACTCGTGCGGCGCACTACCAGTTTAAGCTTAAATATATATACAAAAATATTACATAGATATAAAAATAAATAAGCAGTTTTACGTAAAAATATATTATTTTTTTGTCAAATGATAATCATACATGACTGATTATCATTTGACAAAAAATAATATATTATAAGTATTATTTTCGCTTGACAAAATATTTTGCCGTGCGCCCGCTCCTAGCGCACGCAGCGAGCCCATACAGCTACTATTGAGAAGGCGACGAAACGCCTGGCGCGTGAGACGGAAGATTAGTATGGAAGTTTAGCGAAATCTGGTGCGCCACACGGGGCCCGACGCGGGACGAACGCCGACGTTCGGAAATGTTCGAATTAGGTAGTTTTCGCGTAAATTGTCTTACGTTTGTATGTGTTCGTGTTTTACTTTAGCTGTTTTTATGTTTTGTTTTACTTATTAATCTTATTAGGTATCATTCATTAAGTAATGTAAGTAAAAAATGCCTATCTAAATAAAAGAGAGAATTATTTCTGCATATAGAAATTATCCATATTGTTTAGGCATGTTTTATGATGTGCACCACCAGGTATTTGAGTCACGAGCCGCCACTGATTCAAACTATTGAAGAAAACAGACATTTGCGTTATTTACCTTCATTTTCCACGTATTCCAATATCACCACACTGTTCACTTTGTCTAGAGAGCAGACAGCTATGAGATTCTTTAGCGGAGACTCTTCTGATGAACTGGATGTTTGCAGCGGGTGCCAGTCTATTGTATGTATCATTTTTCTGAAAACAAAACATAAAATAAAGAGTCATTTAATCTTGTACATTTCATAAGAAAAACCTAAGTTATTGAGAATGTTACAAATACACTTAAATAACTTTTTTCATTGTCAAGGTGTAACCTATTAGAATTGTGTTTTGTTAGTTCCATACTGAAAATCGATAACAATTTAATAACACTGACAGTGTTATAAAATTGTTATTTTACACAAAAAATAAATAAATAAAGATAATAAATCCTCTGACTGCTTTGGTTTATGGCTCTGGCAGTACAGAGAAGGTATGTCTTCTCCAACGCGTCTGGCCAGTGTGGAGAGTGTAGACCGAATCCTCTGAGTGCTCTGGTTAACAATATGGCTCTAGAGTGTCGTGTTCCTGCAGTGGAGACTGAGCAGGACCTGATGAAGATGACAAGAATGCAGTGTTGTTCAAGATCGAGTTCGCAACGGTTGCAACTCTTAAATAGAACTGGGCAGGACATCTGGCTATGAACAATCTGAACGAACGAGCTGTAGAAGTGGATCGATACTGGGTTGAGTATTCCATCGATAAAATAAAAACTAAAAAAAATATACTTCTTTTCATCATCAACAGGTCTTGGTTAGTCTCCACTGCAGGTAGGAGCACGACCCCCTCTGTACTACCACAGCCATATATTAGCCAGGGCTATCAGAGGATTTGGGCTACACTCTCCACGCTGGGTTGGAGAGGATCTCCCTCTCTGATGTTTATAGCTTTGTTTATCTTGTGTTTCCTAAGTCGACTTCTACGACATCCACGGGGAGACTTGGGAGTGTTCGTATTCTACTCTGCCTGGAACCACACGGCGTCTTCTCACCTCTTTTTATGCAGTCGTTTATAAAGAGTAACTTACGTAAAGACGAAGTTGACAGCGAGCGCAGTGTGCGGGTAGTGGGGCTCGAGCGCGGCCACGGCGCCCGACTGCGAGCCCACCAGCATGGCGCCCGCCCGCCACAGCACGGCGCTCAGCTCCCACGGCTGGCCCTCCCACACCACGTCTATCGGCTTTGGGGCTGCAATAAACATATATTTAATTGTCCATGGTGGCTATTTAACCCCCTCTTGTCAGCACAAGCTCTTCCCCTTACGGTAAGCTTTAATAATTTTGAAATAAAATGCTTAGTTTTTTCGCAAAATCTTACTGATCACGTAAACCCCCGAGGACTGATTAACTGTCACACCAAACTATCACCCAGGTGTGATGTCTTCATCTGCTTATATGACTGAAAGATTAGGGGTTAATAAAAGCACACAGATATTCTGGACTTACCATCATCGAGCTTGTTGGCCTTGTAGACGGCGAGCGCGCCGCCCCCGCAGGCGTACAGGTCGTAGTCCTCGCCCCAGCACAGCGAGTATATCCCCCCGTTCAGGGCCGACACCAGGTTGCGCGCGCAGTTTTCAGATTTCGAGTGAGTGTCGATTAGACCAACCTACAAGTAAATATCAAAACATATAATAATAGCTGTACCCAGGACTTCGTACCCATTGACGTTCACCAAATGATATTGAAATATCTTACAATGAATAAAATATTTGACTATTGTTCGCTCATGTGTAAAGATAATTTTTAAAACTAAACATAAAATAAATAAGTAGATAGTAATTAAAAATAATAATAAACAGAGTTCAATCTTTCCTAAAAACTGAAACACACTAAAACTCTGTATCTCAAAAACTAGTTTCATCGAAATCGGTTCAGATTTCGATGAAACTTGCGCTGTTCCCAAAGTTATGCTATGCCAAATTCAACCACAACATAATTATTGTCATCCAACTAACAGTATTTGTGATATGCGCTAACAAACATACATATATACACTTATTTGGCACATATGATTAGAAGCTGATAAAGACTAACATATATAAAACTCATGTAATTCTGATAATATTCTTATAATTTATATTATAAAAGTTGAATTGATAGCCTCCTTTTTTGAAGTCTTTTGATAACTGGTATTAAAGGCCCTATACGAAATTTCACAAAATCAGACTTGCACATACGCACACAGATACACAGATACACAAAAACTCCAAAATAGGCGGCTTCCGACGCATTTTGCAGTCAACACCTATAATACATTTATGGTAGATTATGGTTCCTCGTATCAGCAAAAGAACGGAGATTATAAGGTTAGGAAGCTAAAATAGAAAGTTTCTACTATTCTAATGTCCAGTTTGTACTCACTCTCGCCTCGGCAGTAGCGAAGGCCAGTAGGTTCTCTCTGCTAGGATGCCAAGCCACGCACAGCACCTTGCCCTGCACGTGCTGCCAGTACATGGTCACGTTGCCCGCGTCCAGCTTGTGTTCGTCTTCGGACGTCTCCGTCTCCCACACGCGGACGGCGCCGTCGCTCACGCTCACTGCCACTCTATGTTTGAAAATAATCACCAAATTAGTCTTAAATTACACCAAAACTGCAGCGACTTTTCGGTGGTCGTTAAAGATATGCAAATATGGATTTAAATCCTATCGCAGTGTAAATGCTCGCCGCTTCGCTGCCGTTTCGTTCGCAGCGGTATTGTACCAGCTATAGTGGAAAGCAGTGCTTCTATTATTTTGCAAGGGTAAATTGTGTTATCAATGAAGACGCTAAATACACAAACATTTGATGACTTCTATAGCGCAGTAATTAACCCGCCAGCCTGCTACTTGAGTGGCACCGAGTTCTATTTCCGTCATGGGCTAGTACCATTTATACAGGTATTTGTCCTAGGTTTTGAATCTACCCAAGGATGGTTAGAGGTAGATAAATTACCAGCCATAAAGCATATGCCAAGACAAATTACAGCATGAATACTGTGATAATAGCTGACCGCGGGCTGAACCATATTTGTGAAAGAGAATAAGTCTTATTCATAAGACATTATTATATATCCGAAATTTGTGGCGATCTATGCGAGACACCTATGTCCAGCAGTGGACGTCCCTGGCTGATAGATTCTGTTTATTTATAAATTTCTTACACTATTATTACATGCTTTCATAATAGAATAGTGTAGGTACAATTTTAAGAAATATCTCTACTATAACCAAACACAAATAAAGTTATCCTTGTGAATTCAGTCAATGAGCAACTAAACACGTCGATGTTGTTTGCTACAGGCCGCGCCAAACTTTATTGCGAGTCCGAACTTCGCGTGAGTCGATGCGCAGTACACAATATTAGCACAGAATTAATAATAGTATATTAGGTTAGGCGGGGCGTGCGCGGGAAGTAATAAAGTTTGGCGCAGCCTGTACTTGATTAAGTTTTTTCAGCGCAGCAGTTAGATATATATAAGATTTTTCATCTCACCTATCCTTAAACAATGTCATTAAATGCAAGCAAAGTGGGCTGGATGGTCGCTATTGCGACCGCGGGCTATAAGAGTTCATACAAATTCCATTGAGCCCGAGAGCGCGTTAAGTATTTTTTTAAATTGATTAGGGCACTATACCTCGCACAAGCGTCAAATCTTCTACATCCAAACAGTTTTCTAGTCGAATATTCAAATTTGGAACTGCTAGTGAACCCGATAAAAAAAAAAAACCTTTGAACGATACTGCGAGTTTTTTGTCCTTAATTCAAATTTGGAATTGTTAATGGCCGTGGTGGCTGGCTGTTTGTATTTATCGATCTTTGACTTCCACTTTTTGGATAAAACATTTTCATTATCTGTGGAATCCTTGGATACATTTTCTGCTCACTGCAGTTTGCCGCTATTTATTTTTAGGCAAAATATTTATAAGTAATCGTAATCTTCATTAATTAGTATAAAATATTTTCTACAACATTCAACATTCCCTATGATAAATGAATAGATGGTCAATAATGTTGATATGGATAGTATAATCAGCTTCCAGACTCACAAATATTAATTTTCAAGGTAAACTATATTCATACTATACAATTTCAACCAACATAATATGAATAATATTTTTTTTACTCTACTTTTTACTCGGTGAGATGAAAAACATTGTGTGTATCACGGCCGGTATTAGACATTACAAACTCGGACTACTAAAAGCACTCGGCTTCGCCTCGTGCTTGTTAGTAGTCGCTCGTTTGACGTAATGTCTTCTATACCGCCCTTGCTACACAATGTACTATACTCACTTTCCAGCATCATACGGACAGGCCTTAACGTCATAGATGAAGCCCCCGCAAGTGGCATAGACCGCAACGGGCTTCCTGTTGCGCACGTCATAGCAGACCACGTTGCGGTCCTGGCCGGCCGTCCACACGTAGTGCTCGAGGGACTCCCCGGGCGCCTGTACGCGCGGCGCGCCCGTGGCCAGGCAGAACAGCCCGCGCCTGTGCAGCTGCAGGATGGGGCGGTATTCCATCTTGTTCTTGCTGAAAACCAATATTATGCTGTGGTTTACCGATACTCGATGCACTTAACATGACCAGATTGCCAAAGGGAAAGTCAGCAGTACTCAAAAATAAGGAACCTACATGTATAATGCAGAAATCGAAAAAGAAAAAGAGGTTTTAAGGGTCTAGTTAGTTGAGGTCCTTAATCTCTGCCTACCCCCAAGGCAAACAGGTGTAATAATATGTACGTATGTATAGCAATACTCTGTTCGGAAAAAGGCAACTTTCAATAGAACCTCAGGTAAATATTTTACAAAATGCACTGAATATTAACAATATTGAACAAAATTTGCCTGAAAGAACATATCACATCCAGTATCATACAGTATCCTAATAAATGTTCACATTTTCTTAAAATGTTTTAAACTTTTAACAATTTTCACTAACATCATAACTGTGAAAGTTTGTATGAATGTGAAGATGTTCATATGTAGCTCCTTCATATAATCTACTGAAAAGATTTTGATGAAACTTACAATGTAGTAGCTGTCATCATAAGGCAATAAATTAGAATCCTAACTTCCTAATCATAAATGCAAAATTGAGTTTGTTTGTTACGTTCGCACCCTATCTACTGAACCGATCATCATGAAAATTTGCGTACACATAGGTTAGACTATTGAGAAGGACAAAGGTTATAAATCACGCGGGCGAAGCCGCGGGCAACAGTTAACTATAAGGAATAAATAGTACTTAATAAATGTCGCAAAAAGGGGAACTCTTACCAATCAATTTTAAGTGGATTGCACTCCAACAACTGACTCCTACAATCTCCAATCAGGAGCAAATCAGCTTTGTACCACAGAACTGTCGTCCAAGCCGTGGTCTTCACCCTTTGATTCTTGTTTGAAGCAGTTTGTGTGGCGCAGGACCCAACCAGCTTGCCAGACTTGGACCAAATTCTGATGCTCCTGCAACAAAGTTTTAAGTTACAATAAGGCCAACACTGGTGTCAGATTTTTCAAGCTGCCTTAAGGCATCTGACATAGCCTAACAACTGCCATCCACAACCGGGACCAACAGCTTCACATTCCTTCCGAAACATGAAGGAGCTTGAGGTATTTATGCCACTTGCGTTCATCCATCCAAGTGGGTACAGCGCCCAAGGTTGCTTAACATATGGAAGCGCTAATAATGCACACGCCTACTGGGCAATCAGGCTCCTCAAATTAAGTATTATAATATTTGTATAAAAATCAAGTACATTTGGTTGTTTGTTGAGATTTTTAGTACTCATAAAAACCTTACGAGTACACCACTACCACAAATGACTTGTCTCTTGACATGGAAAAGCTACAGGGCTAATTATAGCAGAGAATGGCTAAAACTAGAGAAGCTTGGAAGAAGCAATATGCCTGCCTTTGTGTCTTGAAACAAACCAACTACTGTTGGCAAGTAAAGACAAATAAATAAAATAAAACACAACTATAAAAACATGGCAAACACAAATAACACTGGCTTGTAAATCAGCCCCTTAAATCTTGTAATGGTTTTAATCCACATACATACCATAGATCAAAGTGATGATGAATGGTTATCCCAAAACTTACCCATACTTTCCAACAGAAGCCAACATATGTTTTTGTATGTGCACACTATGGTCAACCCTCTCCCTCTGTCCTTTGGCAATGTCAGCTTTAGATTCAGAGTTTTCTTCAGAAGTTGATTCTTCAGGAACTTGTGTTTGGCTAGTGGATGGCATTTCTTCAGTCTTATCAATACGAGCATCATCCAAAGCCTTTACTAATGACTCCATAGATTGTTCCTGTTGATTTTTCCTTTTCAAAATCTCCTCTTTCAACTTCAAACATTCAGCTAAGTAGTCCGCTGGTTCAGTATCATCCTTAATTTTGACCATTATCTCTTCTGGCTGATATTTCTTGTGACCGAATTCATCAGCCTCATGATCTTTATAAATATCAAACATATCATCTTCTTGTACAACAGTCTCATCAAAACTGTCTTCTGGAAGGCTCTTTACAATTCCTGAGTCTTCTAAAACATTTGCTTTTTCTTTTTCCTCTTCTTCAACTGTCTCACTATTTACTTTGACCTCTTGAATTTCTACTTCAACTTCTTTTACTTCATGATCAGATTCGTCTTCTGTGTTTTGCTCAGTATCCATCTCAGCTATTGCCAATTTTTCCTCATCTGTTAATTCCCTAATTTTCATCATCCGTTGTATAGCGATTGAGACTTTCCCCTTTTTCTCTTTCTTATCCGATTGCCGGTCTGGCTCTCCAAATGCTTTCTTTACTAAGACCTCATACTGAGGACACCAATTGACCGTGGTAATCTCATCATCTTGTCCTCGTACCTTATACAGGACCTTTCCAGAACCTGATGAAATAAGCACATAAAATCAAATTAATATGAGTTGTTTTTTAATAATAGAATTTTAATAGTATGTTAAAAATATATAATTTTATTTAATAATAATTTCACAATACACTTACCTGTTAAATCTAGTACGAAAACAACTCCTTGTTTGGTCCCAATGGCCACATGCATCGGAATGTGTGGAGAGCATGATATACAAGTGGGTTTAAAAGCTTTTAGGTATTTAAAAATCTTGACTACATTTGATTTTATGTCCCATTTACAAATATTTCCAAAACATCCAACAGTAATAGCGTAGGAGTCATGTGAATAGGCCACTCCTGCCACCTCCTAAAAACATGAAAATGTTGAATATTTGGCATAATAATACAGTATGCAGATATCCACTGCAGTGCAGATATAGAGAAAAGAGAGCTATGAATAAATAAAAATGTTATTTATCCATCCTAACTAATATCATAAATGCGAAAGTGAGTTTGTTTGTTTGTTACGCTTTCACGCTGTATCTACTGAACCGATCATCATCAAGTTTGGCATTCACATAGGTGAGGGTACCGAGAAGGACATAGGCTATATTTTACGCTAGGGAAGCCGCGTGTAACAGCTAGTAAGTAATAAATTTTGAAGGGTAGATGAGATGAGAGAACAAATTATACAAACAAGGAATCTAAGATTTAGATAACAATGTTTAATTATTCTGGTTTGGGAGGGAGTAAAAGACATAGAATATACCAGCTTCTTTTCTTCCTATGCAGACCGTAAAAGCTAGTCAAGGGAAAAATCTAAGGAATCACATCAACAGGCGACGCGGGTAACAAACCATTACTATTATGATTCCACTTTCCACCTTTACGCCCACTATGATGATAAATGTGCCTGGGTCTTATGAAGATGTGATAATATTATTATTATTATTATTTATTATTTATTATAAATACACTAGCAGCTTAAAGCTGATGCGTGTATATCACTGCACTTGTGTTTTAAAAGTTTTTAAATGTTTATCAAGTCTATTTTTGAAACTGTTCACACTTGAAGCACTTATCACAGATTCCGGTAAAGAGTTCCACATTCGCACAACACGGTTTGGCAAAAAGTGTTTTTTGGGGTTGCTAGTACACCGAGGTAAACTAAGTTTCATGGAGTGCCCTCTGAGTTGTTTATTTTGATTTTTTGTATATATGTCCTCAAGACTTCCTACATTATAATGGTTGTTTAAGATTTTGTATGTTTCTATGAGGTCTCCCCTCTTCCTCCTCTGTTCAAGCGTCGTCAAATTCAGTTCTAGAAGTCGTTCTTCATATGGTTTATCTTTTAAGCAAGGAACCATTTTTGTTGCCCGCCTCTGTACTTTTTCTAAGATTTCGATATCTTTCTTGAAATATGGGTTCCATATTTGAAAAGCATATTCTAGGAGAGGTCTTATATATGTTCTATAGATATTAATAAACAATTCCTTCGTTATAAAAATAAACGCCTTCCTAATCATGTACAGCATGGAGTTTGCTTTCTTAGCTACACTAGTAATATGCTCGTCCCATTTGAGATTGTTCTTGACAACAACGCCCAGATCCCTTTGGGAGTCAACAGCTTGTACAGTCACTGAGTCAATTGTATACTGGTGTTTCGGATTGTTAGTCCCTATATGTAAAACAGTACACTTGGTCTCATTAAGTGAAATCAGCCACTCTCTTGTGGCTGATTTCACTTAATGAAATCAGCCACAAGAACTACGTAAGAACATTTGATGTAGGTATAAAAGCATTAAGTACTGCCACTTTTGTTAGGCACCCAAAATTTATGATGACTATGTAACTTAAATGAAGGTACACTGAAAAAATTTAAAATTGATATACACATTTTTGTATTAATTAACGGTTCATATATCTGGTAATATAAATCAACACAGTGCACGCTAATATAAATTCAAAGAAATATATAAGTACCTCTTTATCATGATGATGTTTTTCATGTGTTTGTGTTGGCTTTAGCCTCCAATTGTGATCTATTTGCTCCAAGGTCCATTGCTTGACCATACCATCAGCGCTGCCAGCCAAAATCTCCTTTTTTTCAGGCCACTCAGGAGATATTGCTACACAAGTGATTCTGAAAATACGTTAGAGAAAATGTCATACGCACATGGCCAACTTTGCACAAAACGAACTAAAACGTAACATTTCGAAAACTTACTTATCAATATGTGCTCTGTTCGCCACATGTGCTCTAAATTTGTGTTTTCCAAGTAAAACACCATCTTTTTCGGCGGGTATAGGCTCCAAAGCACAAAGACTTTTGGTCGGACCTCCATATATAATCCACCCATCACAACTTACAACAAAACCAGACGTTTGAAACCAATTAGGGGACGGGAATAAAATAGTTTCCTCCATAGTTTTATAGCTTACTAATAATTGCAAAAACAGAAATTACAAAGAAAAACTGAACTTTTATTTTTGATTTTGACAAATGACAGCCGGCTGACCAGCGGCGCGCTTTATTTTTTTATTCATTCAAGAACTTCCTCTCATTCACTTCCTTTTCCTGTACCGTGTTTGAATATGTTGGCACAACTGTCGAAAATAGTGAAGTTCTGCAACTCGATTACAATTATGTAGGCCTTTTTATTATTTGGTACTTGCAACATTGCTCTTTAAGTCAATGTCATTGCTCAACTCTAAGCTCAAATTTGGCTCTTACCTAGTAATTTGTTGTGTTGATGTTTCTGGAAAGTGGACAGTGATCACTAATTTTATCAAATCTAAACATTTGTACTCTTTACATAGCTAAATTTGTTCAAAATTTATATTAATTCGCGAGGAAATCCACTAAGAAATTGAAATGGCTCACTACAAGGGAGCTGCCTCTGAGGCAGGCAGGGCTATGCACCTGATGAAGAAGCGAGAGAAAGCCCAGCAAGAAATAGAACTACGTAAGAAGAAAATAGAAGAAGATTTAAAGATAGATAACATAGAAAACAAGTTTGCTACACATTATGATGCTGTAGAGCAGCAGTTGAAAAGTTCCACCATTGGTCTAGTGACCCTTGATGAGATGAAAGCGAAACAGGAACATATAGTGCGAGAACGAGAGAAAAAGCTGGCACAAAAGAAAGCAGAAAAGGAAAAGGAGAGACAGAAGGAAATTGAAGCGAAACAAGCACAGAAAAATAAACAAAAACGTCAGGTAAACTTGCTTCTTTATATTATCCACTATGGCCAACCCGTCTGGCCAGCGTGGAGAGTGTTAGTAGACTAAATCCTCTGACTGCTTTATCAAATGTCTAGCTCTGGTAGTACAGAGAGGGTCATGCTCTGTTGTGCTCCTGCAGTAGAGACTAGTAGGGACAGGATGATGATGATCATGAATGGAAGCCTTATTTAGTGTGGTATAGTGCTTCATTGAGTTCAGGTGAGACGTGCCAGCATGACCTGTACTCAGTGCAGAAACACATCATTACAAGAGTAGCAATACTACCTACTACAGGCCCATCAATTTTTTTATTTGATACACAGTATACTTCCTTACATCCGTGTCATAAAGAATAACCAAACATTTTTTCCACGCCTTATTGTTATTATTAGAGGGTTAGAGCATTCATAAAGGAGAATAAGGAAAGATGGAACTCCACTGACAAGAACAAAGTTCTTAAATTAATTGTGATACGCAGTATTCATGCATGAAATAGTGATTACCACCTAAAACTGCCGTTTTTGGCGGTAATCTGATTCTCATAATTCTCACTGACTCTGATAATATTAAAACATGATTCTAAAAATACTTCAGGTTATTTACTAAGGCTTATATGATTTACATTCTTGAATTTCTTTCTATTTGTAAAGTATTTAACAATTGGCGTCGCTAGTGTGCCTAGTGTGGGGCCTTAAAGAAGATAGTATTAGTTATCTCTGATACATATACTGTTAATATTAACAATTAATGCATTGCTTGAATCTGAAATAAATCTTGTTATTTGTTTCAGATTCAAGCATTGTCGTTTGACCCAGATGGAGAAGAGGAAGATGAAACTTCGGACACAGAAACAGAAAAGCCAGAGGAAAAATCCTGGAGGGATAAAGAAGAACCAGTGAGTATCTGCATAGAAGAAATAAAATCAGTATTTGTGGTACTCCTAATCTATTTGTATGAATAAAATACTAGCCATCCTCCTTGGATTCACTCAGGCATGTATTTGTACACATACATATAAACCTTTCCTGAAAAATGCATCACAAGTTAGTAAACACTGAATCAAATTGCCAGTAATTTCCAGTATTAGGGTGGCCATCTCCATGAGAGAATCAGGATCAGTCCGCGCTTCTTATATCATTATATAATATTTTAACAAAACCCAGACCAATCCTTAAAGGTGTAGTTAAGCCCGTCAATATGAACAAATTTTCCTACGAGAGTAAAGCTGGAAATTCGAAAAAAAAAAACTAATTCCTTACAAAAGTACTTAGCCCCTGAGCATGTAAATTTAATTTGTCCTTCTTAAGAGACGCATGTCTCCATACAAATGAACAAAGGAAATTGTGGCAATATCTGATAATATTAGTGTAAAATTAATCATCCAATCAATTAATCTCATTATAATCTACATACATTCTTATACAGCTTGGTAAAATTATCAATGGTTTGAGAATTATAAGCCTCTCAACATTTCTATACAAATTCCCAAACCATTGATATTTTAACTAAACTGTACAGGAACGTATGTAGATTACAATGAGATTAATTGATTGAATGCATAATATTTCACAAAAATTATCAAGTATTGCCACAATTTCCTTTGTCCATCTGTATGGAGACATGCGCGGCTAGGGCCCTCTTAATCTTAATTATTTATAAAAAAAATCTAATATGAATTTTTGAACCAGCTGTATCATAAAATTTTATTTGAGTCAAATATTTTGTAACTTATTCAGTTAGTAACAGTCAAATTCGATTTTCCAGGTTTTAAAAAAGATACGTAAAAATCCAGATGTAGACACGTCGTTTCTGCCAGACCGCGAGCGAGAGGAAGCAGACCTGAAGCTCAGGGAGCAACTGCGGTTAGAATGGGTGATGACACAAGCCAGCTTGAAGGATGAACCCATTACTGTTACCTTCAGTTACTGGGATGGATCGGGGCATAGGAGAAATGTTACGTTGAAGAAAGGTAAGTTACCTAGAACTTTATATTAAAAGCAAATCCTAGCACTATGTTTTCTATAGAAATGTATTCAAAATATTTGTAAATAAAAAATTAATAATAACAAGACAGAAAAAATTATATTCAAGAAGTGATACATGAGATCCAAAATTTGAATAAAAACTAATTATTCATTTTCTAGCCTCCCCTTTGCAACTTAGAAAACATTATTTTTTCCTCTTCTATTTTTCAGTACTTCACTCCATATAAATGGGGGTTTTATAGTAAATTTCATAAAGGCATCTAGTTTCAGAGTTGATGTTGCTTGGAGGAAATTTGCTGTGCAGTTTATTGCTGCTTCTTTTGGACTCTTTTCGAAGCTGCACAAAACTAATTCATACAAAGTAAATTACTGACGACAACAATATTCAATTGTGAAATAAATGTGACGATAAAATTGAAATTAACATTTGAATCTTTAAAAAAGTTTTTGCCTGACATATTATTATCATAATTGGCTTTCAAAACAATGAAATCATTGAATATAAATAACAGTTTTTTAGCTAATAAATCCAAAAGTATCATAAAAAAAGTTCCTCTTTTATCTGAGGGTGTTGCCAGTTGCACCGTCATCTGAGATGCTTTGGATTTTCCAGCCTTTTCCTCTTTACTAGTATCTTTATTCAAGGCATCCTTAGTTATGAAACCATTGTCTTCTGTGTTCTCTTAGAGATTTATTAAATTGTTATATTATTTTCAGGCAATTCTATTTATCAGTTCCTTCAACGCTGCTTAGACACACTGAGACCTGAATTCAGCGAATTAAAAACAGTTTCAGCAGATCAGCTGATGTATGTCAAAGAAGATCTCATACTTCCTCATCACTACACATTCTATGACTTCATAGTCACTAAGGTAACTATGAAATGCTTTTATCTATATATAAAGCTGAAGAGTTTTTTGTTTGATTGAACACGCTACTCTCAGAAACAACTAGACTGATTTCAAAATTCTTTCACCCTTGGATAGTACGTAATCCCTGAGTGCCATAGGCCATGTATTTGTCGCAGTCATCTGGTTGAATCTGCTATTTGATTAAAGGACAAGCGCGTTTATTGAATGACGACATTAATTTGAATGGCTAAAGCGAAAGACATATAGAAAAGACGTAAGACAAGGACGGGGCGCAGACATATGTCTCCTCCGCGTCACAATTACCGAGCGCCGAGCGTCACGTCGGTGCCTCATCTTTTCAAAAGTCGCGACGGCACCCCGTCTGCGCCCTGCCCGCGCCCCGTGCTCGTCGTACGCCTTTTCTATGTGTCCCGCGTTTAAAAGGACAACTCGTCAAGTCGTTGAACGTAACGTTCAACGTCTTGACTGAACGTCATTTAGCGAAGTCGTTGAATGGGATATTGCCGACTTTACCGATTGCGTGTCTACTGGCATCTGGCAATGAATGCGTTACCTAATTAATTTCTTTTATCTTGTAGGCCCGTGGCAAAAGTGGTCCCCTGTTCCAATTCGATGCCTCTGATGACGTCAGATTGGTGAATGATGCGACGCAAGAGAAGCAAGACTCGCACGCTGGCAAAGTGTTGCTAAGGTGTGTATAAATATAATTTGTACTTTTAAGAAATATAATTAATTGAGCAGTCAAAAGCGGCTTTTTATTGCAGCCATTACAGTATTTTAGTTGAAAACAAATGCTTCATTTAGATTTACTGATGATGAATGTTTTTTCAACTTTTGAGTTTAACTACGAAGAATTTGCATTAAGTAAACAAAAATAAAATAAAAAAATATATTAATATCCTTTAAAATATTTAATAACAACTGCTAAAATATACAAATATTTTTATTCTCTTGTCACCAGGTCCTGGTATGAACGCAATAAGCATATCTTCCCTGCGTCTAGATGGGAGCCCTACGATCCAACCAAAACTTACTCCAAGTACACCATCAAAGGCAAATAAAATACAAATAAATAATCATGATGATTATTTCCACAAAGCAATCTTAATGAAATGACGATAAATTAGGCAATAATTATTAGTAAATAAATAATAATTTATTGATAAGGAACACATTCTATTATTTAAACTCGATCACCTAAGAACCCTTGCGCCAAAGTAGCTCATAAATTCTATCGCTATAGTGACTGATAATTTATTTTGATAGCTAACAGATATTACAAGGGATTGGGCGACATTCTAAGTACTAACGTTAAAGTCTATGCATAGCAACAGCAACCCATCACTATTTTGATTCCGCTTTTCAACCTTATCGCTCACGCTAAACTTGGTCTTTGGTGTTAATGACCTTGGGCTCTGTCTACCCCGCAAGGGATAAAGGCGTGAAAACGCGTACTGCGCGCCCCGCTAATATCCGATCCGCAATAAAGTTTTACGCGACTTGTAATCAAGAATGGAATGTTACACAGTATTTTAGTGCACAATTTGAACATGGTTTTGTTACATTTAACGGCGCCATTACATGAATTGTTTATTACATAAACTAAAATAATAATATCCTTAAATAATTTAAATACATGACACCCTATATACAGCACACTGAACCCACGCCTAGTCTCTTTCTGAACAGAATTTACGTGAAAAGGAACTCCTTCATTACATAAATTGAAGTAAATATCAGCAGTTTAAATATTTCTGCAATTCCTGTTGTCTCCTGTAATCCAATTGCTGTAGAAATCTTTGTCTGCTTTCACTGATTGGCTGTTCTAGTTTTGGCTCTGGAGCATGTCTTTGGAAATGTATAATGGCGGCTAGTAAGTTCCATATTGTAAAATCTGGCCACAGAACGTCCGTGAAATAGAGAATCGAGTTGGATACCTGCAATATAAAAAAATTATCATAGTGGGAACTTTTTTTAGAAGCGACAAAAATTATTGTTGGGTCGCATCACCAATATGGACCCAGGGTCATAGATCTGTATATTGCGGGGCTACTCGGTATCTTTTGACAACTAGGGTGTACAGTCGGGGGCAGATAAACACTTTTTGAAACATAAATAAATAAATATATACAAACAAAAAAGTTAGTTCTTAAGTAAGACTTGTGTTATGGGATACTAACTCAATGATACTAATATTTTATAACAAATACATATATGAATAGATAAACATCCAAGACCCTGGTCAATCTGAAAAAGATCATTTTTTATCTTGACCTAAGCGGGGATCGAACCCGGGACCATCCGTGTCATAGAAGTTGACAGGTGTTGACCGCTGCGTCACGGAACTCTTCGATCTGTTCGAAAGGGGGTCAGTTTTTATCTGCTCCCAAATGTACATCGTTTTTATCGGCACTTCAAAATACATTGCAGCTTTTGAATTATTCATTTAAGACATATAATCAGTAATGGATGTCGAAGTGACCCTTAAAACGTTGTAGACGCCGCCGTCGGATCTGCAGGCCTGCAGGCCCAGCGCATAAACTTCAATATAATAGAGGGGCTTTGTTTAATATGGATGGTGAAAAGACAAAGGTACAATCATTCAGCTTTGGGTAAAAAGTGTTCTAAAGAACCCACCTGCCATAACATAAAATCTGATAGTCGAACTTCTCCTGAAGTCCTAACAAGCAGTTCTGGTTCACTAAGTTCTAACGACTGTGAAACTAGATCTTCATCAATTTCATCCGGAGTCAATTCATTATTCTTAACTCCATCAACTATGTGTGACGCTGCTCGACTGATTTCATCACGACCTACGAAAAAAAATCATGAGTTAAGACGCAATTACAAAAAAATGAAAATTTCTCAGTTACGTATGACTAGCTGTTACTCGCGGCTTCGCCCGCGTGATATATAGCCTATGTAGTTTTCAGTACCCTAACTTGTGTATGAAAAATTTCATGATCATCGGTTCAGTCGGTTGGGCGTAAAAGCGTAACAAACAAACTCACTTTCGCATTTATAATATTAGTTAGATTCAGATTTGTGGATAATCATGTGAATTCAAATGTTATATGGTCTCACCAGTATAAGCATACGCTATATTCAGCCTGAGTTTGTTGTTGTTTTTTGTGGATAACATTGACTCTGAGACCAGACTTCTCAAGTCATCTGGCAACAGAGATAGCCGTCCAGCTATGTGTACTCTCACTCCCCATTCATTTATTTGATCTCTGAAAATTATAAGTTGAATAGTTTAGCACATGAAAAAAAAGAATAAATAGTAACAGAAATTTAATTTCTGTTACTATTTTTTCTAATTCTTTTTAAAAGGTCTACCCTACCTTCTTGCACTGATCCCTATCTAATCAACAAGTTCTTGAGAGGTTTGCAGCAGAAACCTCTCAAGAACTTGTTGATGAACAGAATTAAGTTTTGTCTTTCTATCTCTTTAAGTTAATGAAATAAAATTTTTGGGTCACAAATAATAATGTGGATAAGACATATCCATAATAAATGATACCACATACTCCTGGTATAGCATAGTGATGGTGTGCAAAAAATTACAAAAATGCATTAAAATCTATTTAATGGTTATTCAGAAAATAATTTTGAAATATCAGTTGTTTTAAACCTCTTTTGAATGTGCTGTAGAAAATATAGTGTGAAAAGGTGCAAAAACTCAATTTAACTAGGCACCTTAAGAGGGCCCTGAACGTGCATGTCTCCATACAAATGGTTTAAGAATTATTAGCCTTGCAATATTTGTATAGAAATTTTCAGAGGCTTATAATTCTCAAACCACTGATAATTTTACAAAGCTATACAGGAAAATATGTAGATTTTAATGAGATTAATTGCGTTTACAGTGAAAGGGTTAATTTTACACAAAAATTATCCACTGTTTGTATGGAGACATGCGCTTTTAGGGCCCTCTTAAATCAGCTGCAGCGCATCCAGACAGGTTGTTATAATATTTGATAGAAATTTTGTATAATTTTGAATGCAAATAAAATCATCATCATCTCAGCCCATTGCTGAACATAGGCCTCACTTCGCCTCCGCCATCCATCTCGACCGTAAACTTTTTTCTTTTGAATATAACATTTTAGTTTATTTTGGATTCTTGACTGTTAATTATAATTTTACAACAATATCAAGATCTAGTTAAGCCTGTAGTTTAATTTATTTAGCAAATGTTGCATTCAACCAGTACAAACTTGTATATGCCAGGTTGCTGGCTAGTGCGTAATATACAAACTATAAGATATATGTGTAACAAACATTTCAGTCAGCAGTCTTTTAAACTTGTCTCGGGCTAAATCCATAAGAGCAGAAACCTCTCGATCTGTCCTCTTGAAATTCTCTATACTAAAAGCATACACGGTCACTTCAGGAATGCCAATGTCTAAACACCACTGAAAAAAGAATAAAGCACAGTTAAGACAGGTGACTTCTATTGAGTTCAGTCTTCAGTAGGTAATGTTAAATTTAAACACCTGTTGGAAAATAGCGCGTATTATATCGGTATTTATATAAAACACTAAGTCCACAAACTAACCTTTAAAGTTTCAGAAAGTTTATCAAACCCTTTGTAATGCCCCTCATTGGTATCGACACTGTGCTTCTTTGCGTATCGGCGATTACCATCCATTATAAACGCAATATGCTGAGGAATACGGCCAGTTTTAACCACTTTTATACAGAAGAGTTGGAAGAATGATACACAGTTTTCTTTCACCCACGACATATCAATTTTCTATTATAAACAAATACAATTAAGTTGTGTCCTTAAATGGCAAATGATCAATACCACACGACTAAGACAGTTGTGATGTAAATTAAAATAAATTACTGAAATCTGTACGAATACACGAATACGAACGAAACAACCACGAAAGAACAGCTGATCAGTGATACAAAACCGAAATGACATTGACATGACACTGGCAACAAGGTGGGAATACTTGTTCAATTTTCTGAGTTCGAAAGCAAAGACGTGTATTCCCAATGGTTGGCAGTTGGCAGCAATCTGCTAATGCTAAATGGTACTGACTGACATTGACATTTCGAACATTGTTGCTTCTTGCGGCTTTTTCGTGAGCTTGGTATATAATTTATGTGATTTAAGATTTTTACGAAGATCTAATAATGAATACCATGTTTAAACTTAAATTAACAGCACTTGGACATCCCAACCCCGAAAGTTTTAATTGCGAAGGTAATGTAATAAATGTGTTATAGTCATATGTCTTTTCACCATATTAACCGCTGCCAGACTTCCAACTTCCAACTGGTTTCCCTTGCAAAGTTTCTTTAAATTTATTTTTATTATTGTCTATCTTGACAGATGAAAAGGAGTATAGAAGTGTAGTTCTATGGTTAGAAGATCAAAAAATAAGGCATTATAAGATCGAGGAGCGAGAAGGACTTCGAAATATCGATTCGGACAGCTGGAAGGAAGCGTACGACACATACCAGAGAGACCTGATTAGCCCCACTGTTGATGGTCAGCCAAATGAACAACTGAATTGGCTGCTATCTTATGCAGTGAGATTAGAATATGCAGACAATGGTAAATATTAGTTTTTTATTACCTACACAAAATGACCAGTATATACTGGAAATAGGTCATTTTGTGTAGGTGCCATTTCCACAGGGTGCCCATATACAAAGATACAGACTTTTAGAGTGTAACTCAGAGGTGAACTTCTAAGGAACATGGTTGGTGTACATTTATACCATGTACAGTCAGCCACATAGATAAGTACCTATACTACCAATACTATTGTGCAATAGTATGGGGATAGTATAATTTTCTATGTGGCCTCTGATGTGGTGGTGTGTATCTCTGTTGTTACTTGATACTTGTATCCTGTATCTTGTAACCCACCTGAAATCTGAGTCAGGTAGTACTTAGTTCTCATAAATTATCAAAGCATATATCTAATGTTTCATTTCAGTGGAGAAGTACAAGAATGCTAAAGTTGAGGAAACTAAACAAGCTGCACCAAATGTTGTGTCATCGAATCCCTTGGACAATCTTGATTGTAAGTATATTATAAGCTTAGCTGTATTGTTGAAATATATAATTTTTATTATTGATTTGATACATACAATCTGTCCCTGGTATAATATATCATAGATACATTAACAAAGATTGCTGTCATGGGAGAACTAGTTTGCTATGCATTGTTGAAACACATTATTTTATTTATCTAAACAAACCTACCAAAAAAATAATCATTTGCCATTGATTGTTATCTGTAAGACGAAATTTTAACCTACAAGTTTTATTAAAACCCTTTTACTTATATTTTTCAGTTTCAAGCCCAGCCTTCAAGGCAGGAGTAGACAGAGTCTCCACTCTGGCTGGTGTTGGTCCACACTCTGACCCCAAGTTCAGATTATCAGCTATTGCTAAAATCCTGAAGACAACACCACACCCAGACCCACCAAAAACTGAAGGCAACATCGTCCAACAACCTTCTGACGTGCTAAAGCTGCTGTTTGTCCAAGACCTTCGAGAGTTGCAGACAAAAATCAATGAAGCTTTAGTAGCCGTACAAACAGTTACGGCTGATCCTCGCACTGACACTAAACTTGGAAGAGTAGGCAGATAATTTTATATTGTAGGGCATTACCAATACACAAGGCTAAGCCCAATAAACACAAAATTTTTTGTTGTCATTTGTGTGAAATAAGTTACAACAAAGATTTTTTTTATCATGTCATTCATAAATTCATTTTGTTTGTTACTTAATCTCATTATAATCTACGTACGTTCCTATACAGTTTGGTTAAATTATCAATAGTTTGAGAATTATACGCCTCAAGATTTCCATACAAATTTGAAAAGGCTTGTAATTCTCAAACCATTGGTATTTTAACCAAGCTGTGTAGGAACGTACGTAGATTATAATGAGATTAATTGATTAAATGCTTAATTTTACTCCAAAATTATCAAATATTGCCTTAATTCCCTTTTTCCGTTTGTATGGAGACATGCACATCCAGATGACTCTTAAGCCTGCTATATAAATTTAGCTCTGCCCTTACTGTGGCCAGCAAAAAACACCATTCATTTGTCCTTTCAGCCAGCCAATGTGTATTGTAGTGCCTATTGTACAATAATTCCCTTCTGTATTTATCTTCTAAGATGTTCTGTAACTGAATTGTGAATCTGCATTGGGGGATTTTTATTGTAAGTAACTGATGTTTCAATATTTATTTTATAAACCGTAATTAAGAACAGCAACTATTTCTTTTATTCATAAGCCAACTGAAAACCCTAATTTGAGAGTTCTTTTTTTACCTATGGATGCTTTTCCTGTCATGCATTTTATCGCCCTTGTTGGGCGGAGTTGATTGTCCATAGGCGATATGATTAGCAAATAGCAGCTCATCACTATTTTGCTTCACCATTGAACCCACAAACCTGCCGTGGCCTTTAGGTTTTAGACCTGGGCTTGATCTAACCCGGGAAAAAGACAGTACCTAGCTCAGAGATGAATTTTTTTTTGGTAATCTGTGACCTAGCTGTTAGTTATTTATCTACATAAACAAATTGAAAACACGACTTCTTTAATACATTTATTGAAATAACAACAATATCAGTTTCCAGCTTTCAAATACATCCATACACAGTGCTACAACTTTACTACCTTATGTATAATTTATACATAACAAAATGCTCTTAAAACTACTGCCTGCCACCAATTTTTCTTTATGGCATGACTGAAAGTAGTTAAAATACATATAATATTATGAATATGTAACTTCCTATCCACTTGTGAACTTGGTAAGTAATAAGAATTGGCAGCAAAAAATTTATGTAACTTAACAAATCCTTCTAACTTTGCCTAAAAAATATATAATATAATTTGAAAATCAGTGCATGCCTCCTCCCTTTTCAAGCATCTGGGCAAATCGGTTGGTGATAAGAAGAGAAACATCAATGAATCTCTCAACACAATTTGAGATACATGTCTCTGTCCGGGAATCCAGTTTAGCTCCTGGTTTGTCTACACACTTGTCCCAGCAGAAATCATTGAATTCATGGATCTGGAATAACATTGAACATTACATCTCAGGAAGAAATTATGAAACACATTTGGTTACCTACTTGTTTCATAATTTTCTCCTAAAGTTAATTACTCTTATGGACTAAATAACAAATCATAGTAAGAGCTTAAACATTTAATATACACGATATCACTGCGAGAAACCAATTATAAATGAATAAGATGATGCAAAAATATTACCTGGGCATGAAATTGAGCTTTTTGTTTCTCTGCCATAAGAAAGTCTTGCAATTCTGAGTCTGAAGCTTTGGAGGTAGAGAAATCGGATAAGTCACTCATATTGCCGTTTTATTCAATCGAAATAGAAAAATTAACAAAAATTCTATACTTTTAGGTTATCGACTTCCCTTCCTCTTTTTTTCAAAGCTGAGCTGTCAGTGTCAGTCGGTTGTCAAGGAACGAACTGTCAGTCAGGCTAAGCTTTTTTTTTCACTTTCACGCATTACGTATTTAGCCAGTATCGAGTATCCCTCGCTTTTTCGAGTTTTCTTGATATCAACGAAATGACTGGCGACAATCCTTCACAAAACCACTGGTTCAAACATAGCTAACGAAGCAAGGCGGACAACCACCAGCCCGCTATCTAAATCTCACTACAGCTGCACCATGACTTTTGACTTTTTATATTAGTTATCCGGTCCCACACATTGTTCTTGGACATGGGCTTTTTATAACACTCAATTACACCGATTTCACATTATAAAGTCCACTAAAAACAATTTGCACAAAAATCCAAAACAAACACCGTTCGGTCCGCTAAAATTCCCGCCAAGAACCCTACCAGTCAGGCTGTCACGGAAATTAGTACATATAACTCCATGGGCTAAGTTTACACGCGGTGGCGCATTTCGAGCTTAGTAACTTAGACCTTTACTAAACAATAATGATGTCTTGCCAACGAATATTGTCGCCTTATTATATTGATTAATTATTAAATAAAATTTTATCTATTGTAAAAATCAGTCTGTAGATGTGGGTAGACCTTAGTTTAAAACGATGGAAGATGTACCATACCATACGGTCCACTAAATAGGTAGGTAAACAATAAGCTAAACAAGGTAATCTAACATAGGTGTACCTGGGTGGATTAGAACTTAGCTGGCAAAGGTAGAAAGAAATAAAAATACAAATTTTAACACATACATACATATTAATCACTATTTTTTGACTCCTTTTTCCATCTATATTTTGCGCGGGCGCATAGATCTATCACTAATGGTTATGATCAAGTCCACTTTCTTAGATACGGGTAGACAAGAGCCAGAAAACCTAAAAGCTACGACCGAAGAAAACTGAACCTGATTTTCGTCCACTCCCTCGATCGGCTTTCACTCTTATGGACACCAATTACTTTCATGTACTGGAAGAAGTAACAAAACTTACTAGCTAATATGAAACAAATGAATATGAACATAAATTGTGTTTATTCATAAAATTTAACACTTTGCTCTTGATAAATTCACAGGATTTTGCATCAAAAACGTACTGACTCGCGTCTAGGGCTAGGCGGGCGATTTGAGCTCTTTCTAGGTTGAATGTTTCCGCACACAACATATATTCTTGCGACAGCGACGTAGCAAAAACGCCTTTATCATCCGTCTGAAACCAAATTTTCAATTATTTATCATTTGCTTTTGATCAGTGCAGTGCCCCCTTCCCCGAACTTGGCGCCACCCCTATCGGTCGAAGTTCCAGGTTACGCGCGACTAAACTTCAGAGGCCCAGGGAGGCGTGTGTTCTAATCCTATTAAATAAATGAGAGTAAAGAGTAAATATTGCAAATTCAACTTGAATGTGCAATCAGGAGGTGCCTTGAATGATTCAAGGTACCTCCTGATTGCCTTGGCTAATATATGGCTCTGGTAGTACATCGTGCTCCTGCAGTGGAGACTAACAAAGACCTGTTGATGATAATGATGATAAAAGCACTCCTTCTCCCCTATTAGCGGATTAACACAATAGCAAGAACAGCAAGGAGAATGTTCTGAAATAAGCGGCGTCAGCCAGTGCTGACGCTTATAGTTCTGTGGCTGACCTCAGGCTGACGCGTCGCCGGACCCGATGTCTCAGTAGACATCGGGTCCAGTAAGCTGCTTGTCATCATCATCAGGTCTTGTTTAGTCTCCACTGCAGGAGCACGACCCTCTCTGTACCTGAGGCATATATTACCCAGAGCAGTCAGAGGTTTTGGCCTACACTCTCCACGCTGGCTAGACGGGTTGGGGAGGTCTCTTTGCTGTTAAATGCTTTGTTTAGCTTGTGTTTCCTAAGTCGCCTTTTACGACATCCACAGGAAGACTTGGAGTGGTCTTATTATACTCTGCCGGGAACCACACGGCTATCTAGCTAGCTGCTTGTCAAATACTATCCAATGACAGCGGCTTATCGAAATCGAAGCTGCAGTGCTGCCATCTGATGGTGAGCATTTCAGAAAACCCTCATAACCTCATTGCGACACATGACTCCACATGAGTCGCATGATATTAATATTTTTAAGTGCATGCCTCACATATAATCTAAGATAAGGAGAAAATACACAAAAAGTACAACTTACATTAATGATTACTGGGACACCAGCTTCATACAACTCCTTGAAATGATGGGATTCATATCCACACACACTTTTCGTGTTTACATTACTTGTTAAACAAAGTTCTGGAATATAAAAATTTAATCTTATTAATGTTATTAATTTGCTATCTGGCATTCAGTATAAGTTTATGGTGTAACTTACCAACAGGTATGGAAGACTTGCGAAGAGCTTGCCATGTCTCTTCTGTACCACCAAACTTTGGATGGATGCACACTCCATGGCCAAGTCTTTCAGGTTTAAAATTGATCATGTCTAGCACTTCTTTGGGATTGTACACCTCACCACAGTGCAGTGTTACCTATTAACACATACAAAAGTATTTGAAATACTATTATTTTCACTACAGTAGTACAGCACTTACTGCAATAAGTTTTGAATTTCGTCTGATATTATAGCATTGCAGCTGCCATTTTCAGAGTCAGCCTGAAACTGAATGAAGCCCGAAAGCTTAAAATCATATAGTATTCGAAATCTTTTGAATTACCCTAGCAAAGAGTTTAGTCGCTGAAACATGAAATGACTGAATTGAAATAAAAGTACTATTTTGCTAACAAATAGTAAACTGATCCAAAGTTTAAATCACAACGAAATGGCGAAAAAATGTGCTCGCTCTTTCACAGTGCATAGCATTTCCTTTCCTAGAGTAAGATAAAGCGGGTAAAAAGACTATTAAGATTAACCTTCAAACCAACGTCCCTTGCTCTAGTCAATGCTGGTAAAAAAGTCTGGAATTCACCCACAATTGGGTTCCCACTAAGTTCAATGCCGACTACAATATCAGGGTGCTTTTGATGATATTCTATAGCAAGATTTGTTATCACATCACACTCAGCAGCAGCTATGCTTCTGTTTATTGATATTATTAGTTTTGAAATCATAGTTAATTGCTTGGAATTTCTGAAACAAAAAGATTAAAGAGTAAGTAATTATAATTAATAAAAATAAAAAAAACTATTTTTAAAATATCCCATCATTTCAAAAACTTACGATACACTATGAGCAAATATAAATAAATATATGATAGGGATATAACAATTTATAGGCAAATCACTTAGATTGAGCTAACCCCAAGCAAAGTAAGTTGCAAACTTGTTTATATTATATCTATTATATTATATCAATACACATCCAAAAACCAGTACAATCTGAAAATGATCATTTTCAATCTTGACATGCAGGCCAGACCATATACAATAAATTTTATGTTGAAGTGGCAATCAAAACAATGTACAGTCGCCTGCAGAGAAAGCTGACCCCCTTACAATTTAAAATCTGGGCATAGGGGGTCAGATGATGTTTTAATTGCCACTTCAACATAAAATTTATTGTATATGGTTTATATCTTAAGTCAATCATATGAAATTTATTTCTAAACATCTATTTTGGTAAAGGGACTGGATATCAATCTACATCTTTACCCTCAACAACTTACTTAATTCCCTCTATGATTGCATCAATATACTGCTGTTTTTTCATGTGTGGTGTGTCCCGAGGTGTGCTCCTGAGTTCAATGTAGCAACAGCCATCATCCTGAAATTCCTGGAGCGTCAGACTGGTAGCCAATTGCAGAGCTTCAGGTGTAGTGGTCAGTGCATGTGCTATGCTGAATATTTGGAAGCAACTGAAAACCAATATAAAAAAAACGATTATCATTCATTATCATAATGACACTAAATAAATATTGTAAATGAGATAGTTAGTCCCATGTCCAAATATTATTGAAATACTTGGTATCTGCTTATAGGCCAAGTTTGCCAGCCAGTATAGTACTTTAGTCAATCAAAATTTTCTATACTTCCATTAGAGCAGCCTTAGAGCACCACTGTCTGTTTGATTTGAATGTGAAGTAGGCTAACAGTACCTATTGTTTGGATTATATTCAATCAGATTGAAAATCTAGATAAACAAAAACATTGTGTAAGTACATACTCCGCTAAACATCTGGTATCACCAGCACCCATAACAAACTCATCCATGAAAGTATTAGTCTCATCTTTAATACCAGAATCAGCGTTAAGTCTTTTAAGATGTAACATTGTAGATCTGCTTAAGGACCCGTTTAGGTGAGCATGAAGTTCCTGTAAAGCATAATTCACAATAATTATTACACATCATCAATTATCAAGGTAGGGTATAGACCAGAAAGTGTATTGGTATAGGCTTACAACTTTAGGAAGTTCGCGGCAAAATTGGAAAAGATCCATGATACGTATGAAAAAAACAATCAATATATTTTCAACAAATTATATTAAAGAATTAAAAATAGTTAGTAATTTCAGCTATTAATTATGTAATCAGTTAAAACCATGTTTATCACAACCACATCACAACACACAACCAAAGAGCATATAATCACTACGTTTTAAGAGTCGGGACTTTCATACTAGCCAATGAATCATCTAGATTTTGGTCAATTTACAAAGTGGACTAATACAAACTTTCACAACACTAATGTCACAAGCAAGTCTGGCAACCGAACAGTCTAACCAATTTTAGAGCTTGCCTACTACGTTAGTTTATCGATATCGATACAATGTGGTAGGTGGCGCATGGTTGCCCTTCAGATTCTTTGATGTACTAAACTTCTATAAATTAAACGAGTCCTCATTGTCAATACAAATCATTTATTTTGGACACAATTTACCATTGTTATGGTGTTACCACACACAATAACATTCTTGATAATGTATGGTGTTATATAATGTTATCGTTGTGACAAATTGTTTTATGACGTTATATAACTGCTGTGTGGGAGCACCTTTACAAAACAACGTTTAGAAAAATAAGTCTATTTGGATAATATATAGATTTTCGAATCATCGATTTTAATAAAATAGGATTGATTGTGTGGGAAATATCAACCCTCCAAATAGAAAAAGTTTTTTGAAGTCGATGTTTTTCTCATTGTTCCCCATCACCAATGACTGTTGTTGGCTCACGAAGTCTGCAAAAAATATAAATAAAAGTTTGATTCATTATTTCAATAGTCACACATTCAGGTAATATTATGTCTACACAGAAATAGCAGCTGTTTTGACCTAAAAAGTTAACATAACTGAAGGAAATCAAGAGAAATGATGGATTTAAAAATTTGATTATGACTTCATAAAAATATACTTTTAACGAGATTAGTGACATATGTATGATACAAAGAACTAAGGGAGAAAAAGAGAAAGGACCTACGTGGTAGGCCGCCTAAATATATTTTTATATTTTATGGTTGAATAACACTCACATATGTACATAACATATATGTTAAGTATGTGAATCATGAAAACATATCATCTAACAACCATCATTTTTTGGTATCTCATTGATAGTTATTTTGCACATAAGTACATAATATTATGTTTATCAGACGTAACTAGTTACTTGGTCTAGCGACTACTTCTACTTGTAGGTATAGAATAATTACTTGCATGTAAGTGATAAGGAAAGAGCAACATTTCATCAGGGAGAAGAAAAGCTTTTGAATGCTTCGAGTGGACAGCATAGGGCTTGAGGTGACCTATATCCGTAAGTGCTCTCCGGAATATATATAGTTTCTCTATTGGAACATATATCAAATTTTCTTTGTCCACAAACATCGCCCACTGGCCTACACCTGAAAAATAATTACATATTTTAACTTTAATAACAAAACCTAAAACAGCAACAAATGAAATTTTAGCAACTAGATTTTTGTATTGATTGGTAGTTACGTATCGATAAGGTATCGAATGTTGAAGTGCACATCACTAGTTGAACAATGTAAAATTAAAATATTCATCAAAATCTTTATTTTCACTATGTTATTGTAATAATGGCATGGTGTAAAATATGTAAAAAGATAATATTAATGCTTACCGTGCCTCATATAATGGAAATTTTGCTATAAACATCCTCTCTCCAGCCTCTTATTGTTAGTCACTCCACTGGTACGAATACCACATATTAAACAAGTAATACAAGATACTTGAGGCGGAATTGTCATAAAACTAATAAGTTTACCAAAAACACAGTGTAATTGTTGTACTTTTCACTAATATTCATAACTAAACTAGTAAAAATAAAATTTGCAAAGTTAACTTCAAGATCTTCAAAATGGCGGGAGTTTTTACAGCAGTGACAGAACTGGGGTCCTATTTTTGAACGCATGACACTCGTCTTCGAATGATTTCTCAGTCAAATACGAGTGTCGCACGTTCAAAAATAGTACCCCTGACTGAATGAAAGAAAGAGAAATGTAGTGAAAGACAGAGATAGCAATATGGCTGCCATCGTTGCTACAGCAAACGCCATACATTTTTTGGTTCCTTTGAGCTGCGTGGGCCGCACACAACTTATATAAATTTGTTTTGCGAATTTCGTTTGAATTTCTTTTGACAAATGAATGAATGAATGACAGACATAAACTTTTTTTTTAAAACGCGATATATCACGCTCTACGCTGTAGGGAATTTCGAACGATTTTTGTATGGAAAAACCAAAGGTTTTTGAATTTTCGCCGTTCGCAAGGCGAAAATTCAAAAATCGCTTAAATCGCACCCCTTGGGTAATTTTGGAGCGGGTGACCACTCTATAAAATCTGGGGTGTGAATTAAAACGAAGTGATTATATACTCTTTGGTGTGAATGATCACTCGTCTTTTAACGAATTTTGTTTGGAAAAACCTTAGGGGAAAACAAAATATCAAAAGTCTCAAAAACCGGCTGTTTTGCGAACGAAAAAAATCGTATCTCAGCGTGGTGCCTTGTGTGTGCCATTGAGCCAGACGGATTGATTTTTAAAAAAATCATAATATGAATGCATCATGAATGAAAAGAAAAATTGAAAATGTCAATGATTGTTGTCAAGCGAGCGAGAGAGAGAGAGATTGCAGTTTTTGTTTGTTTACGATAAGTTTTTGCAAGTCGCTGCACATAAAAGAAGAAATATTGAAATACTTGAGATATGTAAAATGTTATCTCAAGTATTTAAACCTTGAGGGATTTTGAAACCTTAACTGTCGACATTGCAATGATGAAAGAGGAACATTAGTTATTTTGTAACCATGTTGAAAATAATTTTGTTCTTATTTATTTATATTTCTTCGCTGAGTGCCGATGTCAATATTCCAATAGTTATAACGACTTGGAAATTTACTAATTCTACAGCCGCCGGTAAGTAAACAAAACAAAGCTATGGTATACAGTCTATAATAAAAAAATATAAAAAATATTTTACTTGTAGCATGGGATGTCCTAAACAAAGGTGGATCATCACTTGATGCAGTTGAAAAAGGGGCATCCGTGTGTGAAGAATTACAATGTGATAGAACAGTTGGTTACGGAGGTAGCCCAGATGAAGATGGTGAGACTACGCTAGATGCGCTATTAATGGATGGGTATTGTATTTATTTTTATTTTCTGGTTATGTTAAAATCTGTCACCTGTAACTATCATATTTAATACTTCCTTTGCACAGGCTGTAGCCTTTTGTAATAGTGTAGCAAAAACATAATAAGTCCATGTTTAATTTAAGTTCTCACTATAAGTTTCTCTTGTGCATGATTTTGTGTGCTATGTATTCAATCAATGATTTATCTACGTTATTATACCTTAATTTCTTCCAGAATAACAATGAACGTTGGTGCAGTTGGTGCTCTCCGTAGAGTAAAAAACGTAATATCTGTTGCCCGCCATGTTTTAGAACATTCAAAGCATTCATTTTTAGTCGGAGAGCTTGCAACACAGTTTGCCTTGGAAATGGGGTTTAGGGAAGAGAGTTTAACCACAGCGGAGTCAAAAAAAATGTGGATGAAGTGGAGAAATGAAGATAGCTGTCAACCTAACTTTTGGATGGTAATTTACCATTTTATTTTTAAACACTCTTAGTAATTATTACAGATCCATAGTTTTTTTTTGCTAATTCTAATTTTAGATTTTTATTGAATCAATGGTACCATTATTGAAATTTATCTTTTTTGATCAAAAACAAGATTTTTACTTGAAGGAAGTAGTCTCAACTTCAGACTGTGCTCTATTTACAGAATGTATATCCAGATCCAACAAAATATTGTGGTCCCTACAAGAAATCTGAAGATGTCAAACATAGAAACCATTTAAGAAGAGAAAGTGGCCATAGAATAATAGATGAACATAATCATGACACCATTGGGTTGGTGGCAATTGACCAGGCTGGCAATATTGCCGCTGGTACCTCAACCAATGGGGCGAAGTTCAAAATGCCAGGGTAAGTTTGTGTTTCTCTAAAATATTGAGAATACTGGTGTATCTATTATCAATTATTAGCTTTTCCCGCAACTCTGTCCGCGTAATTCATAGCCTATGTTCCATTCTGATATACCAGCTAAAATATAGTAAGTTTAACGAACGCTGTAATCAAAATAATAATATAATTATAAAATAAAGTCTTTATTTTATTTACAAAAAAAGAAAAGATTCCCAGTTAAACCTCAAATAGGATGCCACCGAATCTGGGGGCCAGGGTTCGCTCAGGGGGCTCTAATAGACTGTTGTCTCAGTCATCTAAGCATGTTCCCGGTTACACCCTTACCTGAGATGCGTCCTAAACCGGGAAGGCAGGGGATCAGTTCAAGGGTCCCTGGGCGAACAGTGTGATAAACCACATGGACAAAGAAACAGGTGATGGAAAATGGTGGGAAACAGCTTATTTAAAATATTAATAGAATAAAGATGCTTCCTAAATCAACCGTGTAAGTATACTAAGTTTGATGTTGTGTCTGATTCCAGAAGAATTGGAGACTCGCCTATTCCAGGTGCTGGTGCATATGCCGATAATACTGTAGGTGGTGCCGCAGCCACAGGGGATGGTGACGTCATGCTGCGGTTCTTACCCAGGTTAATTTATAATTATATAGTAATAAACATGTGATGTAATAAGAACTAAATAATTTATCTCAGATATTGATCTACAATATTTTATTTGCCAGTTGCACTATGTGCTCCGCCGACGTACCGGCAAGCGCAGCGTTGGACACCCACTGTCCAGGTGGTCTCACGTCCTGATCAGGTGGAAGGATGACCTGACCAGGTGGTCGGACGACCTGACCAGGTGTCAGACGACCTGACCAGGTGGTCAGACGACCACCTGGTCAGGTCGTCCGACCACCTGGACAGTGGGTTTAGCTGCATATATCCATCAGTATCGTACTTAAGATATTTCAAGAACATAGTCTATATGATTCATTAGATCCATTCTGCTGTCAAGTCATGAACGAGTAGGTACAACAGACTTCCAATCTTTCACATTTATATATATTGATTAAAGATGTATTGGGAATTGGAAATAGGATAATGATTATGAAGGCTGGTAATTGTTTTTCAGTTTTTTAGCTGTAGAAGAAATGCGTCGTGGCTCGTCGCCCAATGAAGCTGCACTGGTCGCTGTAAAAAGAATAGCTGAGCACTATCCGTCATTTATGGGCGCAGTCATAGCTGTTACAAAGAACGGGGAGTATGGCGCTGCCTGTAACGGAATCCCCGAATTTCCGTTTGTCGTTCAAGATAGAACAAAGAAGACCTATAGTATAATAACAATTGATTGTTTGTAAATATTATCATTTTTCGTTTAATAAAAGTTATTTTTAAGAACTATGTAATTTTAATTTATTTTTTATGTTATATCCAGTAATACTCATACAATGGCTATCATAATTTATCCAGAAAATACTAAGCAATAAACGTTATAACCAAACAGTATTATAAAAACTGCTTCTGATGGAAACACTTAGCTACGCAGATTTGATTGCCGAATTCACAGATTTGGCTCATTTTAGATATTTTTTAATCTGAAAACACGGTAAGCCGTTGGTCCTGTCCGGTTGTTATCAATAATCGCACCTGTAATGCGGTGCGATACAAGAGGCTCTTTTTGGAGAAAGAGAGTCGGTAATAGAGGTAGGTAATAGGTCGCTCAAAGAGCTATGGAGAGGGCTATGCTCAGTGTTTCTCTGCGAGATCGAATCAGAAACGAGGAGATCAAAGGCCACCGACATAGCTCAGCGGATTAGCTCTTTGAAGTGGCAGTGGCCGGGGCACATAGCGCGAAGAACCGATGGCCGATGGGACAGAAAGGTTCTCGAATGGCGACCACGTACCGGCAAGCGCAGCGTCGGACACCCACCGACCAGGTGGTCAGACGAGCTGACCAAGGTCGCAGGACAACGCTGGATGCAAGCCGCTTCCAACCGGTCATTTTGGGAATCTTTAGGAGAGGCCTATGTCCACCAGTGGACTTCCTTCGGCTGAAATAATGATGATGATGATGACAAGAGGCATGAGGCAACGATTTTCACAAGTATTTGTCTACGGTTTTAGAGATACTCAAGGCGGGTTGGTGTCAGGCAAGCTGCCGACCGTAAATACTTAAATCATATCCTCCTCCTAATATAGGCGTAGGGAAACGCTTTATTAAGTTATTATCAATGATGCTTCAGAGCCTGGGGTCCACTATTTGACATGACTGTGACAAGATTTAGGGGAAAGTTTTACGGCCGACTGTCTGCCTGACAACCCTGCCAACCAAGGTCAGATACTCAGGAGTGCTATTTTTGAACGCGTGACTCACTAAAGCGCTAGTCGTGCACGACTGCAAGTCATCCTTTAGGACATACTCTGTCTAATCTGTGGTCACACTCGTCTTCCAAGTCATGAAATGCCATTTTGCCATATTTTTGAAACCATCGATTGAACTGTAGTGCTGCCAACCTTCAACGAAAAATATTTCATTTCTTCTTATTTCACGCAGAATTTTTTTTTACTTTTTGCAGGTTATTAAGGATTTTTAAAATGTTTAAAAAGTGTAGCGTCAAACGGAACGTAAAATGATGACAGATGAACTTCAAATGACAGGAAGTGACTTTGACATAAAAGCGTTCGTCGCTTGTGGAAACGAGCGGTCTCAACCGCTCGCTGCAATCACACGTCAACGCATGATTAAAAAATGCGGCCTTTTGGAAACACTCGCGTCAATCACTCGTTTAGTGAGTCACTCGTTCAAAAATAGCACTCCAGGTCAAATACCTGTGGGCATTATGTACAAACTACCCGCACTGGCAGGTTTTGTGGGTTGCCACACGCACAGAGCGGTTGCCAAATCATATCACAGCTTGGCTCAAATGCAAGAGCAACGGGCTTCTGTCTGATGCATCCATCAGACGCGGCTGAGGATGCAACTGGGAAACACAGATCAAACTCTGATGAATATGTGAAGTATATAGGATAAAACATGGTAGAGATTATAAATACCTACAATACTAGTGGACCGTCAACTCGACAGACTCGACTACACCGTCTCAATCGAGCCGAACATCCCTATTGAAACAACTACCAACATAAAATAGGATAATGAATGAAATAGTATTTTTCATTCATTCAGAATGGCATTTCATTCATCCGATTTCTTCAATCGGCCATTTTGTGTTTGACTGTTTCACCGTTCCCACTGTTCAACGTGAGTATTTTGTGTAAACTTATTTGTAAGTAGGAATTAAATAATTTAATCGTAGTTACTAATTGTATCATTCGTTACTATAGTATTTTAATAACTATGGAATCAATTACTTCTATCATTTAATAAATTGACTGGATCCTTTTATCTTTTCATAACCTATCTCCACGTGCTTCTTTTTTTTATTCAAATGATGAGACATAAAATTCATTTCATTCGTGGTATCTACCATAGTGTTTACACAGTGATGGCCTTAACGCGTCTGATTTTCAATAAATATTTAACTTCATTCATTGACGATTGTCAGGAAACTAACATGAGTTGTCTGAAATATTTACAGAATGGCGGACGCTGCTCCAGCCGGTGGACGTGGCGGTTTCCGCGGCGGCTTTGGATCCCGTGGTGGCGATAGAGGCCGTGGTGGCCCACGTGGTCGTGGACGTGGTCGCGGGCGCGGCCGTGGTCGCGGCAAGGAAGACCAGAAGGAATGGGTGCCAGTCACCAAACTGGGCCGTCTAGTCCGTGAAGGCAAAATCGACAAGCTTGAGAGCATTTACCTGTTTTCTTTGCCCATCAAAGAGTTCGAAATCATCGATTTCTTCCTCGGGCCATCCTTGAACGATGAGGTCTTGAAGATCATGCCTGTGCAGAAACAAACCCGTGCCGGTCAGCGTACGCGTTTCAAGGCGTTCGTTGCTATTGGAGACAACAACGGCCATATTGGTCTGGGCGTTAAGTGCAGCAAGGAAGTTGCTACTGCCATCCGTGGAGCTATCATCCTTGCTAAACTGTCTGTCCTGCCAGTACGTAGAGGCTACTGGGGTAACAAGATCGGCAAACCCCACACAGTACCTTGCAAGGTGAGATTTCCTTTCATGTTTAAGAATACTGTGAACTAATTAGCCTATTATAATGATGAAAACTGATAATCATTTCATTCGTGGTATCCTCTTGAGGTAAATCCAATGAAGCTTTTAACGCGTCTGATTTCTACTCTTGTCATCCAGCATTGTGAATCCGGTTTGAACATGTAATCTTATAAATAACTTTGCTTTTTCCAGGTCACTGGCAAGTGTGGTTCAGTCACCGTGAGGCTGATTCCGGCTCCCCGTGGTACCGGTATTGTGTCTGCTCCAGTCCCGAAAAAGCTGTTGCAGATGGCCGGTGTGCAGGACTGCTACACATCAGCCCGAGGCTCGACTGGTACCCTGGGTAACTTCGCAAAGGCTACCTATGCTGCTATTGCCAAGACTTACGCCTACCTGACCCCCGACTTGTGGCGTGACATCCCATTGACCAAGTCGCCTTACTCTGAATTCAAAGTCTAAACATGTTTCAGACTAATCTGAAATAAAAATTTACTTGTACAATGTAATTTTATTTTTATATTTATATTTATATCCTAACCCATCCACTGACGCCAGACAGTTTGCGGCGGCGAAATATAAAATTTTTGATTATATGTAGGTAGATAGTTTTCCCATATACAATTACAAATTACAATCCAAACTGGACCCGAAGCACAGAATAATAAATAGTTACGCCTGAAGATGGTTCAGTTCATTAGGTATATTCGTAATTTGTGTGTTACATACCCATGTAACACATTCTGGCTCACACAGTTGTGGCTTGTGGTGTGGCCACTTATCTGCGGGTGACATAGGCTACAATTTACGTGGACGAAGTCGCGGGGAAATTGCTAGTTATAAATAAAGGGGTGTCAGACTTTCGTTTGTAAATACTAGGCTCTGAAAGTATTGGACTGATTTTTAAATCTTTATTATCAATAGAAAGCTTATCTGCGGTCGACGTAGGATCTATCTGTGGTTGACGCGGACGAAGTCGCGGGAAAGATCAAGTGTTAAAACACATATAAGGTAGGCAGGTACAACCTTCGAGCAACACGGCCTCCGTACTCCGTACCTACGGAGGCCGTGTTGCTCGAAGGGTACATCAGTGCTTTGCTTGCATTGCATATATAAACTCAATACTTCTTTTTACGTAATGACGTAAATAGGAATAATGTATGGCCGTGTCGTTCCCGGCAGAGTAGAATAGGACCACCACAACCTAAACAAAGCGTACAAACATTAAAGAGACCTCTTCAACCAATCTGGCTAGTGTGGAGAGTGTAGGCCAAATCCTCTGACTGCTCTGGCGAATATATGGTTCTGGTAGTACAGTGAGGGTCGTGCGCAGGACCTTTCGACGCATAAAACCGTATAACTACGTGAAAAACCAACTTGCGATTATGTCTCACGACGATCACGACCCTCTGTATTACCAGAGCCAGAGCAGTGAATAGACTGAATAAAGGACCATGATGGTGATGAAATAAAAATTCAGCTATTTAACTTCTACTAAATTCTTTTACTTCACTTTCAAATAAATCTATAGTGTGAGAGCAGACTTTCTCAAGATCTTTGAGACCTCGTTTCAAAATTTCTAGGGCTGGTGTCTCTTTTGTTTGTATTCTGAAGTGCATCTTGGCTTCTGCTGGATGAGGGACGGTGTAGCCACAAAATTGAACATCTTCACTGAAAAAACAAAATGTTTTAATCAGAAAAACACAGTCAAATATTGAAATAGGAATTGTCAAAAAAATCCTTTTAAAACAAATAGAATTAGATGTTTGGTACTTTGAAGTCAGGCCACTTTAGTTCTATCATTTTAAAATTCCTATGGTATCTTAAAACTAATTAAAGTTTTTGAAGAAAATATGCAGACATTTAGGTAGATACCTATAAAAAGTTGATGGACAGAGTGGCCATACCTGAATGTTTAGAGGTCCAGGGATACTATTTTTATCATGTCATACCTTAAAATTATTTTGTAGCCTTCTTTTTCGTTCAGATGAGAATCTGATGCTTTACTTAGCATTTTTGCCAAACAAAAATCCATATTTTGCGAAAATGCTTAGCAAAGCTGGGCAGCTTCAACTAAAACTCTGAATTATCTAGTCTATCTATCAACAGTTTGTGTTTGTAATGGATAAATTAAAGAACAAGGTACTGGAAAAACGATGATTTAATAACCATGTAACCCATGTATCAATAATTTGCCTGATTACATCATTATTGGGTGATCACTGCCAAAACGATTGATGTCTCTATCATCTAAGTGTTTTCCGGTTACATCTCCACCTCAAATGCTTCAAAACTTCTGGGGTCTGGCAGCCCCCTCATATATTAAAATATTTGATAGTAATTATATATATCATCAATTGTCTTTCTTCTCAAATTATTTGAAATAGGTGCAGGTCTGGACCCCATAAACTTCAGACATGAACTAGTTGACTATTACTAGTTATAGTGCCATATCTGACTAGAAGATGGCTGAAGTAGCAAGGTTGTGATGGTACCAAGGTGGAATCAACTTTGTTAACCAATCAATCTTGTAAAAAAGTTAGTAAATGCTGGGCTATAGGTCTTAAAATCAGAGCTAGTGATTTCTACTCAGCAGGCTAGTTACTTTTGTGTGTAACAAGGCTAGTAGGTATGTATAATACTTACTATCTAGAAATAATGCATTTTAGTGCATTCCCTAAGGTGTGACTCTCATTTTGGAAAACATATGTGCGGCACGTCAGACCTGAGTCCTCATCACCCGGTAACTGGAACAATAGAAACAAGTTAAAATAGATATATTTTATAAGCTGGCTAAATTGGTACTAAAATATGCAAATGGTCAAAAGGCTCAAACAAACATTGTAAGTGAGGGAAAATGCATATCACCAGGTGAACTGGCTGGTGACCAGGTCACTGCTATTTAAAGCGAAGACAACATGGAGATCTTAAAGAGACCTATAAAATACAGACTAGTTGTTACGGTGTCCCAAAGCTCAGTAACATTTTCGTTATGAACCACAACAGAAATCTGAGAGGACACTCTTTAAAACTATCACGATCCTTGCAATGCACGATGCAAGCAATCCTTCATATCGCTTTTTGGCTAACCATGTAGTAGACCTGGTTCACCTGGTTCCGTGGGCAGTTTTCCACAGTTAGACCTCTTGTTCGGGCCCATTTTGTGTGAACCATGTAGTAGATGCTTGGAACAAACTTCCAGAGACAGAGTTTAGTGCCCCCTCAGTGAATGATTTGAAAAACAGACTAGACAAACATTTAAAACAAGTGCAGTGATATACACCCATTAACACCTAGTGCTGCTAGTGTATCAATATAAATAATAAATAATTCAGATGCAGCTGACAACAAATTATTATAGTGTTACAAAACATATGAAATAATACCTTATCATTATGTTATCAATGACAACGTCAAAAATAGACTATGCTTAGTCAGTGCTGTTGTTCTGCAGGCCTATTTGCTAATCTTTGACAACTATGGTGTACATCGTCTTGATGGTCACTTCATCACCGATTGCTATTTTCCTATGATTGACTATTTTTTATTTAACATATATAAACCATTAATTAGGTAAATTCAAATTTCCCTCCCAAGTTTTGAGGTTAGTTTCATGTGTGATTTTTACTATGTATGTTATATTGAAATATAATAAGAAAATTTAAGGAAATTAACTTTTGAACACTTAAACGCTTACGAAAACAAATATAATAATTAAATAATAATTCAAAAATGTAAGCTGTATGCTATTTTAGAATAGGTTATTTATGCTTACTTCTGAAATTTTCATTTTTGATGGCCTTTACTTTATGAGTACAGTTTGTTCTTTAAATATTGTCACAAAATAATATCGCATCAGGCATCAGTAATATAAAAATTATGCAAATACAAAACCACAAAATAACAACTTTAGGTTGTTTGTTTGATAGATGACATTTGTTTTTTTAAATTGTTTTACGTACCTGGATACGAGTTCCTTAAAGCCTCTGCTAGACGGTCGTCGACAGGCTTCCCGAGTCCCGACGGCATGACTTTAATCGATGGTTCGTTGGCGATGGATAACCGTCAGAGTGTTTTGGCTAGACGGTCCGGTCGACGGTCAACTGGCTGACCGTGCTTTGGCGCCAGTGTGTTCAGAACTCATAAAATGGTTCCAACCAAACCCTTGGAATTTTCAAAGAGTTCTTCGAAGGTGCTTGTCGGCGAACGTCTAGCAGCCTCTTAAGGCACCTATTTTTGAAAGTTTCTTCGAATTTTGACATAAATAAGACCTAACCGTCCGGTACGGAGGCCGTGTTGCTCGAAGCCTCCGACAGAAATCAGTGGGAGCCATACGGTTCTCTGGGCGCCTGTACGGAAAAGCCGTGTTGCTCGAAGCAAAAGCAAAGCTCGAAGGGAAGATCTTGCCGCTAGGCAAGGTGTGCGCCCAGCACACCTTGCCTAGCGGCAAGATCTTCCCTTTGTGGCGGTCGAGCATACCACCTCGCTCCCGCTACACTATTATTAACATATGTATTCCATGTCAGTTCTTAATCTAACGTAACTCTATTTGACTTCATTGGACAAATTAAGCGCAATGCCATTCATATTGCGATTGCTCAAGAAGGCTGTAAATTTTCGGAGTCTTGTGAAAGGGCAACTGTTGTTTTGCTTGGGTGATGCTAAAGTGGTTCGTAGTACACCACTTCCCTTATAACCTTGATAATATCCTTAATCTAAGCCCATTTCGGACACACCCGGGTTCAATCCGTCACTTGAACAAATGTATATTTTCGTGTGACTAGATGCATGGTTAGGTTCCGGATTTTTTTTCCGGGTCTACGGATTTTCCTTGAGTATTTCCTTATTATTATGTTAAGGGATTTTGAAATCTTTGACGAAGACAAACGTAATGAATGACGTATAGAATAACCAAAAGCATTTAAAATGTAAATAATTTACAAATTATATGCACCTTGATCACGTTGGTACTAGTAAGTAGTATAGGCATTCGAATTTCCAACTATGTAGCACTAGCACTACGGAATTACAGAATAGGACATATTACTGAAAGCTGTGCCGCCAGAGTGCACCACTAGCACATACAGTAAAAGAGGTTTGACACTGAAAAGTATGTACTTGAAAATGTCAAAGTAGCTATTAATTTGTAAAATTATACATTATTCCTTTATTAATTTGATTTTAAAATACTCCTATGAGTATTTAAATATAAAAACGTATTTGTGCTGCGTATTTGTTTGTAAAATAAAGGCAATTTATTGCGACTTTGACAGACTTGTCAATGTCAAACGTTTGTTTACTGTCTCTGCTAATGCTGCCCTCTGGCGGGAGAACATTGCAGTATTATCTCCTATTACTAAATTAATGTTAATTTAAAATGTCTCTACTGAAGGTACTTATTATTAAGCATTACCTGTCAAGGTCCAACCGCGATATATCGTTACGTCTAATAAAGTGCTTTCGGCAAAGTGATTCCCTTTATATCCTTTGTCTCGCGCAGGAATTTATCTCATCATTGTGTTCGTAGCAACACAACACACTTTGCGTATGGAAGTAAGCCATACACGTACTTCGTGTACTTAGCGATCATTGGTTTCCCTTATGCGTTGGTTTCCTACATTGCGGTGCCATCATAACAGCCTCCGTGGTCTAGTGGTTTAAGCGTTTGCCTTGTTGACCAGGGAGTTTTGGGTTCGATTCCCACGGGAAGCATACTTTGTTAAGATGTTTCCAGTTTGGTTAGGACAATACAGGCATAAATCACCTGATTGTCTGATAAGAAAGATGATTCCATGCTTTGGAAGGCACGTTAAGCCGTTCGTCCGGCTGCCATCTGGTAGTCGTTAAAGGAACCACGTCAGAGGCTGAGAGGCGGTTTCGAAGAACTCTGACACCTGGGTGTGCATGGTCGACTGACCGTGTCACCTACACGAAATGATGATGATTGCGGAGCCGCACTAATCGTCCGTCCAAGCAGGACATTGACCGGTTTTCACAAGATGATCGTCCGTTGGTTCTGTCCTGCCCACATTTCTTTTTGATCAAGTATCTTCAGAGTCCATTACTTCTGTACTCTTAAACCGTCTATGCTTTGTAGCAGTAGCTTCAAAGTGATGTGTATTCGCATAAATTAAACTCTGCGGGCTGCGCAGTCCCTAACGGCTGACGCGAGAACTCTTATGACAATTTATGCTAACATACTGGCGGAAATTTGGTTCCTAAGCAGGCTTTCTTGAGCTTATGTATCTAGGGCTTATGTACCTAACCTACCTTCGCAGCGGCTGACTATGCGTGTGTATTGAGGTAGAAATTATTAGCCTACGACCTTCTTTTTGAACACTTCATTCAGCCTTTACTAGTAAGTATATGCTTTATAGATGAATGACGTCACTCTAAGACTGTCCATATTATAAGACACAAGGAAATATAGATCTCGTATGGGATACGAACAGTATATAAGTACGAGTAAGTACCTACCTACTTACTTTTTTAGGGTTCTGTATCCAAAGGATAAAAATGGGACCCTATTCACGAGACTTCGATGTCCGTCTGCCTGTCTGACTGTCTGTCTATCACAGGCTGTATCTCATAATGCGTGATAGCAAGACAGTAGAATTTTTTACAGATTATGTATAACTGTTGCTGCTTTAACAACAAGGACTAAAGGCAGAATAAAATAAATATTTTAGGTGGGCTCCCATACAACAAACATGATTAGGTATCCTATTTGGAAAGTCTAATTTTGTATATATAGATAATGGTACGGAACCCTTCCTGCACGAGTCCGACTCACACTTGTCCGATTTTTATGATGCTAGAACGATCATGAGAAAAGAAAATTAAAAATTAAAATCTTAGAAAGAAAATACAGGCTGATTTTGAACCTATGAGCTATTGAAATATCGGAATCAGAACCCTTAATAAAATAAGTACAATATTGTAAAAAAAACCCGGCCAAGTGCGTGTCGGGCCACGCGCAGTATAGGGTTTCGTAGTTGCGAATGACAACTTTAAGTTCACACTGTTTACACTCGCACCCCACAGTTTAACGACCAAAAACATTAACAATGAAAATTGTATGAAATTTTACATTTTCCAGTACATTTTATAAGTTGGTTGCCTATAACTTTTTAGTTTGCGCTTAGTACTCAGCTCTGATAGTTTTCCTTTCAACTTCAGTATATATACTACTGCTGTAATTTTTTTCACGTATCCATATATAACCGTTTAGCAGATAGAGGGGGTCCACACTTACCTCTAACAAAACTTTTCACTTTAAAACCAAATATTTAGAAAACGGATCCCTAAATCGAAAAATGGTGTTCTCAACCTAACAATATTTTTCAAAGACCTTTTTAACGATAACCCACACGATGGGTAAGTAGAGAAAAAAAAATTACTCCCCCACTTTACTTGTATGGGAGCTACTTACCCTAAAAAAATTTTTTTTCAAGATTTTTTTCTACCACTTTTTTGCCATGATTAACCCACCAAATTACAGCTTTCTAGTACTTATAGAGTCTGAGTAAAACCGCGGACGGACAAACAGACAGACAGACATGGCGAAACTATAAGGGTTCCTAGTTTACTACGGAACCCTAAAAAGGAAATAAAACGAAATAAAAATTATGACTAAGTCACCGATCAGCTGGACGAATTTCTATAAGAAATATAAATTTATTTTTGGATTTTCACGTATTTTTCCTTACAATGCTGTTTTCCATTAGGGATTCTGATGCCGAGATTTTAATATAGCTCATAGGTTCAAAATCAGTCTGTATAAAGTAGGTAGGTAGATACTTGCAAAGTTAAAATCAACAAACACATTAGCGGCGCGCTCGGTGTTTGCCTAGCTAATGACTGGCAATGCTGAATTAATCCCATGCTGGCGCGAGCTGTCACGAACAAAGCTAAAAAAGACAAAACGCTGCAGCACTAGGTAGAAAATCACAGAATATATTAAAATGCTACTTATTTACTAACTTGAATCCAATTATCATCATCATCAAGTCATTTTTAGTCTCCACTGCAGGAGCACGACCCTCTCTGTATGTTCTACCAGACCCATATATTAGCCAGAGCAGTCAGAGGATTTGGACTCTACTCTCCACGTTGTCCAGACGGGTTGGAGAGGTCTCTTTGATTTTTGTAAGCTTTGTTTAGCCAGTGTTTCCTAAGTCGTCTTCTACGACATCCACGGGAAGACTTTGGAGTGGTCTTATTCTACTCTGCCGGGGACCACACGGCGGACTTATTTACTTTTTACTTTGAATCCAATTATCATACTAATATTATTAAACGTTAATGGTTGTGTTTGTATCTTTATTGGTAGTACTTCGTAGAATGATTCTGTCTGACCCAATCACGATTCAGTCGCTAAACAGATTCTGATGAAATCCTGAAATATGGTATAAGTTTTTATTTATTAGGGTCAGCAAACGCTTACACACACAAATTTGAATAAAATTAATTTAAATGCGGTTTTATCGCGTGTATTACATTATTTATCGAGCTCCGTGGCGCAGCGGTCAACACGCCAGCCTGCGACACGGAGGTCCCGGGTTTGATCCCCGGCCAGCTCAAGATGGAAAACGATCTTATGCTAGGTACTACCTATTCTAGCATTATCCTAGCGTCTTTCACAGTAAGTATAATGGTTTCATTCGCTAAGCTGAGGAATATCTGCATTTGAGTAGTTGCTTTTTGCTTTTAGACGAATGCTTTGTAAAGAAACGACTCAACGGCTAAGAACTAAAGCCGTCGGTAGTGGCCCACTTTGGGAGTAGCTTACAGTTTCGACTTCAAAGCTTGTTGATAATGGCTGCTAATGATATGGTAGCTTGGGAATAAAGTACTTTAAACATAGGTTTATCTCTTTCAAACGAGTTCACGGATACATCCACGGATTAACTCCGTGGATTTTGCTATTGTAACACCATGATGTCTTTTTACAGGTTCCATGCTGTAAAACTATTTTTTCATTTTGTTACGACGGATTGTCTGACATAACACGAATAAGTAATAAGACTTATTACTTACTAGCTGTTACCCGCGGCTTCGCCCGCGTGATTTATAGCCTATGTCCTTCTCTGTACCCTAACCTATGTGTTTGCAAAATTTCATGATGAACGGTTCAATAGATGCACGTGAAAGCGTAACAAAAAAAACAAACTCACTTTCGCATTTATAATATTAGTTGGGAAGTTGGGATTCGTAGATCTTTGGTAATATTTATTACACGAAAGATAGTGTTTTATCCTTTAGTGGTCTTGCATACGGTTATCTGTGGGGCTTCTCGCTAACTGTGGACAACGACTATGTTTTGGTGGTCACTACAACATCCTTTATGGTTAATATATTTTAAAATGATAATTATAGATCACAAGAAAGTGTTCTACACCGTAAAATAAATAGCAAGGAGCCTGCTGCACTGAAATAAATGGAATAGTCTTATCCTAGGCAAGAAACCACACGGCCACAAAAAAACAGTATCTTGATGCATTAAACTTCTTTCACAGTGAATTATTAATACTAGCTTGCCTAGTCTAGTACAAGTGAATATGCAAGTCTTTTAGTGCTTGGTCAGTGCTGGACTGGGTTTGAGCAATTTTCTGCGTCTGTTCGGCGACCCAGGCGTGTATTGTACATTTTACATTAATTTTTACATCCTATCACTGAAAAAATATTATGTGCTTGATTTAATATTTTAAAGAACTTAAGTTCACCTACTCTCGATTAATGTTTGAACAGGCCAAGCTCAAAAATACTGCTCTAATAACACGCCATATGTGCTCAAGAGATTCTCATTACTTATGAAAATGAGATTTTTATGCTGTTTTCTTATTTTGTTTGCGAATAGAACTTGAGTTAGGAACACAGCCATGAAAAAAAGCTTAGATATCATATATCTGTGGTTATGAGATGTTATAAAAAGCTACAAATACATGCAAAAGTTATGTCATACGTAAAAACGTGTGATGTGAATATTCAAATTTCACATTGTATTATCCCTTAACTTCTTTCAAGTAAAGGTATTTTCAGGGTTGTGTACCTCAAGTTAAAAAGGTAAAGGTAAAAAGAAAGGTAAAAATGTATTTTATTTCTCCATAACAGTACATGGTTTAACATTAATAGAAATTACAATTTGACATAAGCCAAGACTGTAAGGAGACTGGAGCCTGTATTAGGCAAGGCCTGTATTACAGAATAGAAAAAGGAATATAGGAACACTTATTTTGTTATCCTAATATAACGGTATATTCGTAAGATGTCCCTATATATTTTCGCACGGTGGACGTACATACAATCAAGTTTTAAATTAAATTAAAATTCGCAGGATGGCGGTCAAAATTAAATAAGTCTAAGTACTTAATTAAAAGATCAGCTGGAAGTTATCATTTATTTTTATATTATTAATTAATTATTGTTTTTTTTCTCATTACCTGTATTTGTTGACATAAAATATTTAAATTCTATATCAACTAAAAACTAATTATGCCATGACGTACCAAGCGCTATCTAGCACTGTGATATCTTTGATGCCAAATGGTAAAACATGTTGAACCTTTATGTATTAAGTATATTGTAATAACTGTACCTACACATGTTTACACAGAAATAAATGATTGATTGATTGATTGCTGTTCCTGAAGTAGGTTCGCGCTCATTAATTTTCATAACTATTTATTTTAACTTTGACTCTCTGATCTTTTTAAACTGTAACTAGATCAAAGATATACCTAAGTGCAGTGTGTTCTGAGCAACCTATATTAAATAAATATTTGTCGAATTAAATCCGCGACGAAGCCTTTTCAATTACCCTGCCATATAACATAAAGACATTACTTCTCGCAACCGTAATAGGGCCATAAAGAAAGGGTCAATCTCCACTGCTGTACACGTGTTGGGCCATGTCCATCAATTACCCTCTGATTCTGCGCCAGATAAGTTTAGCAGGCTTTAAATACGGTGTTTAGTGAAACTTTAATTAATCCCGCTGGACCCTAATAACTTCCAGCTGGCTGGTTATCCGCACCCATCCCCAGGAGACCTTGTTTACGGGTGCCACGCTACACAATATCTGTTAATTTGTTTTCATTTCGTTTTGATTGGATTTCTTGTCTGGCTTAGGACTTTACTAATTAAATTTTGCACGACACCTCTCATTGGGCTATATTGTTTGTTAAAATATAGTGTGGCAATTTTAATAGCGTTTTGGCCTTGCTTGTGTTGCGGTCCTCCCACGCTGGTTTGGGAGAAAAGATAAACGTAGAATATACAGTGCGGACTGGGACGACTTCGTGCGCGCGTCTCGGTTCACATTCGCCCTAAGGAAGACCTCCGGATGAGGTTGAATCAAACATGTCGGCCTGTAGCTGACTTCATACGTGAGTGACCCGTATTTTTCATATTAATAATAGGAGAATATACCAGTTGAAAGAAAGAAAGAAAGAAAGCAAAATCGTTTATTCGGTATCAAACACAAGAATAATACTATGCTAGAAAATATTAACAAAATTCTTTTGCTTCTCTTCCCGCACAGATCGTAAAAGCCGATCGAGGGAATGGGCGCGGCACTGTCTACCCCGCAAGGGAAAAAGACGTGATAGTATGTATGTATGTTGTGTTGCGGTGGTGGTGCCTAGTGTGGTAGATATTATCATTAGTTGGCCGTTGCTGTTATATCAGTCTGACAGAATCCAACTAGGTATACAGGTTTACGATGGCCCAGTGGGCGTGAGAGTTATTTGCGCTTTTGCATGTTAAGCTACATGAGCGCTGCCCCAACTGGAATAGGTGACCACAATTGGTATAAAATAATCTCGGGCTCCTCCGTGCTTCGGAAGGCACTTTAAGCTGTTGGTCCTAGCTGATACATTGATGGCAGTCGTTAGGCTATCAGATGCCTTGAAGCAGCTTGAAAAATCTGACACGAACAATCTAACGTGACCAATGTTGGCCACTTACACCCACGAAAAATAAAACAAAACAAAAATGGTATAAGTACAACAGTGGTATACATCAAATCGTATTTTTTAATTCGCAGTAGTGGTGTGTAGCTGCAGGTGCATCATTAGTAAGCTAAGATTCAACCTGGATGCCTTATTGGTGTTATTTTAAATGTACCACCTAATTTTAATGTTTTTGGTGACCAAATGAACGCCATAACGGAACAAAATGAACCCATTGTTTTTGAGCCCATTCGATTTCTCTTGGCCAATCTCATAACTATAGTATGAATTCGTTTATAACAATATATATATATATATATATATATATATATATATATATATATATATATATATATATATATATATATATATATATATATATATATAATAAAAAGACATTAAAAACCTCATATTACGTATAAATAAATGCTATGTATGCATATAGTAAACAATATATGTACTTACTAGGTATTTCATGACCTTTCAGAGAGTTAAAGCAAATTATTTTTCAAATCGTACCCAAACGACTAACTGATTTGTTACAACAGCGTAGCACGAAAAGTAATTCGGGTCGGGCAAAAATTTTTCAGAAAATATTAAATTTACTCCACAATCCCTACAAACGAGCCTCCTAATTAATGTGTTCAAGTTTATTCACGTGACCATTGCCTGTACGCATTTATTTGTAACAATAAGCATTGTGCCGGGATACCTGGAATAAAGGGTCGCTCTTATTAAACTTATTCGGGAGGAACAGAAACATCTAATTGCGCTGCCCTACATAAAATAACAATAAGGCCTCGGGCGACACCGTACCATACTTCGCCGTGGATATATTATATTTTATTCCGTACAAAGGCCTCGACAGTCTCCACCGCAATAAATTGTCCCGCATTATGGAAATTTCGTTCGTCAAGTAAAATATGTTCATCTGCTGTCCTTGTTCACGCATGGCTCGTCAAAAGATTTGGTCTTGTAATATACGAGCTAAGTTCACCTGAGTTCGGTACTTCTTGCTTTCATATATTTGAAAATGAGGTCTGTTTGTAGTGTTGTTAAACCAATATTCACGTTCCCAAGTTTGATGCTTTGGGAAGATTTGAAGCTTTACGAGTTTCTCATTTGGAACAAGAACTTGTGACATAAAATTACAAATTTAATGTTGCTAAGCAGTGAGCTTACAAAGTACAGAATATACTGTCGCTTAGCAGTAAAAGAGAAGTATAATATCTATTTGTAAATTGCAATAAAAACTTGTGCACATATTCTTAACAACTGGGTCACATCCTTATGATTGGAATAGAATGAGATGAGAAACAAAAACAAGCTGCTCAATATTTGTCAGACATCTTACTATTTACTTAACGATATTACTTAATTGTCATTAATAGGGATCGAAGGGACATAACCAAGGTGTTAAGACCTTCTGGAAGGATTGCTGAATTCTCCGATCAACCCTAGCATCTCAGCAGAGTAAAAACATGAAAACACTAACCTGGATCCAGGGGGACAGGAGCTTGGAAGGAATCGCCAACGACGGGGACACGTGCCAGCCGGCCAGCGATCTTCTTGCTTTAATAATGTTTGGTTTTCACTGCCTACACTGATGCAGCACTATCACACGCCCGAGGTGAAGATTAAGGGTTGTTTTGGCCTGTTAAGTCCTTAGAAAGTCCAGAAGGTCTTCATTAATATTTTCTTACGTACCGAGCGCCATATTTTTTTCGACTCGCGGCATCCAATCACAGAGCGTCATGTGACGAAAAGGATGTATGGGAAACGGTAGCAGGAATTAGATAGGTTTTTTTTATTTAATGGTTTCGAAGTTAATGCTTACACACAAGGAAAGAGAGAAACGGAAGAAAAGAAAAACGGTGCAGCAGTGGGACACAGAATAATGAATAATAGAATGAACAGTTAACTAATTAGATACCAAAGGCTGCTTGGTACCAAAGAAATTGACAATATAACCAAAAGCATAAGAGCGTGTTCTAATCAAATAACAATTTGTACAACAAAGTCAAGGCAAATATTTTATTCATCGTTAGATATTTTAAATATAATTAAGTGAACGTCAATTTTCATTACAATTTGTTTATAATGTTATATTATTGTTGATATCTATATTTTACTTATAGCTAAGTTTAGGGCAGCCATATTGTACATGTATTATTCGCATTCCTCTAGTTCGAAAAGACGTTAAATAACAAGATGTGGAACATAAATTCCCATTTCCATTGAATAAGCCAGCAGGATCCCGGAAGACGGATATGCAGGTGCTTTTCTTTGTCGAGTGCACTGTGACAGTGACATATAGCTGAATGCAAAGTAAGACTTGCTCACAGGCAACAACTTTGTACGTTTAACATAATGTTATGAAACTTTATTTTATACGAGTCGGAGTAACATGTATCGTTTTGTTCTCACCGTAGTGTTTGAAATGAAGTTTACAACATTTTCATATTTCATACTATACTTTATTGCAAGTCACAAGTTTTAAAAGATGTTATTTACTTACGTAGTATTAAAGTACAGGTGACGCCTGTAAGCGCACAGCAAAATAAAAGCGTAAGGGAATCAAGAGGACATTCAGCAGAATAAAAATAGAGCCACAATGAGCACCTAAGTATTTTAAATTCTCGTTCACAACTTTTTTATTTCAATTATTAGGTAATTTACTTTGCATGTTGTTTGTAATACCACATTACATTACAAGTAGCTACGTTTTGCGTCGTCTTCCCCTTTTTGAACTTGAAAAACTAAAAAAAGTGGAATACGACGCAAAACGTAGCTACTTGTAAACCTCAACTCTACATATGAAACGATTTCAGTTAACATTATTACAATAAGCCGAGATGCTTTTAGAGCCTAATCCTTTAATCTCGACGATATTGCCATTGAGATATTCGCAGGTTGGTAACGCGAGAGCGACGTAACACATTTCCGAAACGTGGCACCGCTCAAATATTAATTTACATTTTAAAGTGAGTGGGATGACGACTACTTCAATCAAAATTTATTTAATTAATAAAACATATGTAGAAAAAAAAAAAATTTATTGCACATAAAATTTATTAAAACTATCTTAGAAGGAAAGATTGAAGTTAGGACAGGAAAAGAAAGGCCAAGGAGAGCATTCACGGACGAAATAAAAGAGAAGGCAAATGTCGTGTCGTACAGAGAGGTCAGAGAGATAGCGGAGGATAGGGAAAGATGGAAAATAGTCCACCGATGAGAAGAAAGTTCTTAAATACTTATATATGATGATGCACATAAATAAATTTTAAGTTTTTTTTTTTAATATATACGGACAAATCACACAGATTGAGCTAGTCCCAAAGAAAGTTCTTAAGTAAGACTTGTGTTATGGGATGTCGATACTATATTTTATAATAAATACATATATAGATAAACATCCAAGACCCAGGTCAATCTGAAAAAGATCATTTTCCATCTTGACCTGCAGGCCGATTTGCTAACTCAGTGTACAACAATTTGATTGTCACTTTAGCATCCATTACGGTTTTCATATCTTAAATAAAAATAGTCATTCATACCAAAGCCGTATTGCATATTTAAGTTACCATGAAAATGATGTACACCGTAGCTGTCAAAAGTTAGCAAATAGGCCTGCTGACCGGGGATCGAACTCGGGACCATCCGTGTCACAGGCCGGCGTGTTGACCGCTGCGCCACGGACCTCGTCAAAAAGTAATACACTTAGTTAAGCCATCTAACTTACGTCCTCTTGACACCAGCCAAGTAAAATTCGTCTGTGTAGTTTAGGTTTCATGTTACCTACCATTTGGATATTTGCGCATAATGATGATATGATGGTCTCTTTCTAGACGTGTCCATCAATGGTAAAACTCGTTTTGATACTGTTGTTTGTAGTACATGGTAGTACACTTTGAATATATTATAATCTTAGGTAGTCCATAAATAATCAAAGTAGGTAGTATAGTCCGAATCAAACTTTATGGCTGCTCGGAACAAATTTAAGCGCGGGGCGCGTACGTCGCAGCTCGTAGCTAATATAAGTTTGATTCGGACTGTATCTAGTATTAATTTGTGCTGTAGATGATAGCTGGCGCAATTTGCGTAGATTCGCACTAGCTAAACAAAATCTTGGTAACATGCAAAGAAATGATTTTAAATTCAAACCTCGGACAACAAACGATCTGCGAGCCAACAACTGTCGCCTCGTGATGAGGGTTTCCCTCATTTCCGTGGGGTATCGTTGTTATTCCGGCGACAAACACGGTTTTAGCTTTTTTATGAATTTAATTTTTGTTGAAGGAAACAATTCTTCTCAAATGCAGACAAGCGAACGTGAGTCGTGACGTTAACAATACACTTATACAGTGCTACAAGTATCTTTTGGCACGTAGCCATAATCGGAACTAAACGCTCCCATTGCCATCATCTTTGATCAATTGATGTTTGTTTCGGATATTTCGTGCTTTTAATTCTATTTATAAAACTAAGAATATTTTGTTAGCTGGTAGTCCTAATTACCTACACTCGTTATTACACACAGCCCCCCCATTTCAATATCAAGTGCCAAATGATCCTTCTTCTTCTTCTTCTGTTTTATAAAATGGCTTCCACCGAGATTTCAGTGATTCTGCCAATGTCCAGTAAATTGAGATACTAAGTATCGGTGTTGTACGGTAAAGTTGTAACAAGTAGCATCAAAGATGGCGTATGTTCTTTGATGCCTCGTGGTCGGGAGGTTATGGTGACAAGTCTATACGAGTCCATATAACAGTCCACTTTAACTATTTCACAAATTGTTCCATGAGCACGAGCATTTATAACACCAAACTACACCAATTTCATATTATAAAGTTCACCAAAATCAATTTGCAAAATCGTCCAAGGTTTATCTTATCTAATTTTATCGTCCAAGGTCCAACCAACTGCACCCCTTGACTTCTTACCACAAACCTCCAAATGATCCTTGTGGCCCTGTAGGTACTTTGATGCAAATTTATTTTATTTTCCGAAAGTACAAAGCGAAATTATGGAATCAATCGGTAAGCAAATAATAAACACTTGTAAAAAGGCTTCACAACTCATTGACTACGAAAGAAAATCAAAGAAAAGCAGTAGATATTGGCCATGAATTTTATTGTTCACTTTATTTAATGTGCCACACTTCAGTGGAGCGTGTATCGAGGCCTGTCGCGTGCCGGCGCCGGCTCGCCGACCGGGAAAAGTCGCCGACTTTGATATTGTTTTTTTAAATCCATATCACAGACGTTAACTTTGATATTTATACAGGCTTAGGTCATAGTAGACCTTATTCTGTCTATTGATGTCGGAAATTATTGTAATTACATACATAAAAGGTAAACCTGTCTGTCTCACTTATATATAAACGCACAGGAGAAACTACCGTAGGTACGAGTAGGTACTTGGAAGCTTTGAATTTGGTACAGGCGTTTTAATTTTGTAAGTTAGCTAGCACTAACAAAGTTTTTTGGAAATTTAATTCCGAAGGGGGTGAACTAGGAAGTGTAATTACGCGTAAATTATAAAAATATCCAATCTACATTAAAGTTCTATATGTACTTGTGACTGAAAATATTTTTTCACAATATAGCCACAACAATTTATTTTGCTTATCTTTGTTCTCAGAAAATTGCGTCGGCGTTTTATGATTACGTACGTAAGATTAGTAAAATCCCCGTAAAAGTTGACAGAAGACGAGGCACGATGTTAGCACATAACGTCGTTTGAGTGCGCAGTGCGCACATAAAGCCGCTTTAGCCCTGTTTTACTCAGCATGTCTTATTGTCTATCCGTCTGCGACACGACACGGTCTTTACTTTTGCAAAATGGCTCCAGTTCATGCGTTGGAATTAGAGACACATTGAAATAATGGGTACCTATAAAAACGTACTTAACTTCTTATTCTTACTTAGATACTTTGACATACAAGTTGATACTTATATTAGGTAGTTAATTAAAAGCAACTTTAATAAAAACTGACTTTACACTAAAGTTAAAATTCTATTAGTACTTCATTGTAAACGAAAGTATTTTTTCACATTATAGCTACATTAATTTATTGCTTATCTTTGTTCTCAAAAAATGGCGTCGAGGTTTTATGACTACGTGCGTAAGATTAGTTAAATCCCCGTAAAAGTAGACAGGAGACGAAGCACGATGTTAGCACATAACGTCGTTTGAGTGCGCAGTGCACACATAAGGCCGCTTTAGTACTGTTTTACTCAGCATGTCTTATTGTCTATCCGTCGACGACGCGACACGGTCTTTACTTTTGCAAAATGGCTCCAGTTTATGCGTTGGAATTAGAGGCACAGTGAAATAAAATGAACCTAAATAAAAATGTACTTAAGTAACTTCTTATTCTTACTTATATACTTTTACATACAAGTTGCTACATATAGAAAGCAGTTGCGAAGGTAATTAAAAGCAACTTGAAAAACTGTCACTTAAAACAAACAATTAGAATCCAAGGAGTTTGCAGCAATAATATTATTTTATTAACTATGACTTATGGTTATGTCCTGTATAATGGTAATTTATTTGATTTATCATGACGGTTAATGGTCGTTTACAGGATAATGTTTAAATTAAAAACTATTTTTCGGTAAAAATATGAGAAAACGTCTTGAATAAGTTGTACCTAATTAGGAGACGACGCCTTTTATGGTAATAATTAGGTCGGGGAACTAATTTCGTATTTTTATATGCAAAATTTGAATAAACTTTTAATAAATACTGACATAAACATGCATGCAAAGGTACAAACAATTTTCCTTCTATTTTCAACTGTATTATTTATTGTCTATTTAAAAGTTTAAAATGGCTTCCCCTTTCCAAAGAAACTTATTCTGTTTCACGATTTTTATAATTACAAAAAAATCTGATGTATTCCTATTCGATTTTAATGAAACTTATCACAGAAACATTTTCTGATCTGAGACAGAATTCTTTTCAGCATAGATAATAAAACTTCTTACTTCTATCCTCTAGAGGGATAAATGCAAATATAGTAACTGACAATACTAACAAATATATTGGCGCTATTCTAAGCAAAGTAAAAGTCACCTCAGCGTAGTTAGATCCCACGCCAAGGCTCCGAACGACATCATCAGAAGGGCCCTTTCCACCGTCAACGTACCCTGTACCCTCGAACTACGAGGTTGAATAATAACAGGCATTGGACTCATAACTGTAAAGCTAAAAGCTCATGTCTGTAGGCAGTAGGTATTTACTTCTGATAAACCCACAAAATCCCTCAAATGTGGTCGAGCTTAAAATATTAAAATTTAGCAGCGACTGTGTGAATCCGTAACTAACTTTTGACCTTAATAAAACTCCTGTTAGCCAGGGATAACATTAAAATATTCCCTCGAATTTCATAACAACTCAAACTTTTGGGATAGGCTTTATTGTGAACATTGTGTTCCCTTGCACTAAATAAAGGACGAGAGTAGTGTAGTGTTTTTGAAAAGTTGTCGTCGCTTTTACTGCCCGACCTGTGTTGCTCCATTTGCCCGAACTTACTCGTAAGGTTTTGTTTAAAGTTTGGCTTGAATCTTTTATACAATTGTTGTGCTCCATTCAAAGCTGTAGTGACGTTTTCTGTTTCACTACTTAACAAATAAGAATGATTCATGTAAGGTAAAGTAATTTCAGTGAATATAGCCATTTAATTCTGAATGCATAAATTAGAAAGCTGTGTTGTTTGATATATGTAACGAATGATAGTCATTCGTCCCATTTAACAACGAACAATTAACATCTATTAATAGGTTTATTGCCTAAAGACGCCTCGTGTAGAGGCGAAACACGTGTCGCGAGCACGTCAGCCGATAATGCTGCAACCTCAACGGATGCAGCAACATCGGCAAGGGTTGCATGCATAAACTAATGTGTGATATAAAATAACATGAAGAGACTACAGTAGTGGTGGGCGCTGAAACTGGTGGCGCAAACACACAAATTTAAAAGTTAAACTGCAAATATGTAAGTTTTCATATGCGATTTTACTATAATAGGTAAAGAAGGGGTCGCCGAAAGCATAACCTAAGGGTATCCATTAAAAATATTACACATTTAAATAATGACGAATTACTAAGAAACTAAAAAAAATATTTATGCGAAAAGTATTCTCGAATGATATGTGTGTGTTTTACTATCCTGATTTATCATTAATATCACAGGGTCATTTTTAAAACTTCTTAACTTAGTCTCCAGAGATGACTGTACTAATGTCTCAAGAAGATTTTTTAAACGAAATAAAGTATGTTCTCTCATATAAATTAGACATCGATTTTCTTTATCGTACAAATTTTGAAAAGTTGGGGAATTAATTTGCCCGATAAGGGGAAACAATCAAATTAATAAACTACACGCAAGTAACCTGGTGAATGCTCATACACAATCTTATTTTTGAAAGTTTCTTCGTAATTTGTCCTAATTAAAATGTGACCTGACAAAGGTCGCAGGAAGGCGCTGGATGCAGGCCGCTTTCAACCGGTTGTATTGGAAATCAAGCCTATGTCCAGCAGTGGACTTCCTGTGGCTGAGATGATGATGGATATGTATACACATGAAAATATTTTTCAGAAAATTGAAATTTGAAACTGCCGTACTTTGACCAATAGTCTCCAATTTCTTTAGATATATCAAAGATGGGTAACTAATTGTCTCTCAGCCTCACCCAGGAGACATCATTGCTAGGACATAACAGAAGCTATCTCAGGCAACTGACAACTTGAAGACATTGTCTCTCAGCGCCCTGCAACTAGTTTAATAAGTGTCATCGTTTGACGAGGGAGCAACTTAGATTATTTCCTGGACACGATATCCTGGAAGCACTGTATCAAGTTGTATCCTTTAAAGTTTAGATACCTACAATGTAACTCTGTCAACAAGATTCGACTTGCGCCGTTATGAACTGTCGGTTTATCGGCCCTGAAAGCGAATGTCTCCATACTAACGGACAAAAGGAATTATGCCAATATTTGGTAATTATTGTGTAAAATTAAGCATTCAATCAATTAATCTCATTTTAATCTACGTGAGTTTAGTTAAAATATCAATGCTTTGAGAAGTATAGGCCTTAAATTTTTTTTATAGAAATATTGTAGTACATATATCTCCATGTGAGAGGCTTATAATTCACAAACCATTGATAATTTTACGTAGGAACATAGATTATAACGAGATGTATTGATTGAAAGCTTAATTTTACCCAAAAAAAGCAGGTATTGCCACAATTAATTTTGTCTGTTTGTATGGAGACATGCGCGTTCAGGGCCCTCTAAACAAAGAAATCTTATATTATGTATATAACATTGCATTCAATACATATTTACTTTGTCTTGGCTACCATAAAATCATCACAGCATACACGCAGCATCACTAATCCAAAAAGCTATTTATTTCAAATCAAATCAAAATCAAATCAAAATTCTTTATTGTTTGACATAGTATAAAAAGGTCTTATATAATGTGTATGTAAGCACTATATCATGTCTATAAAGACGTACAATAATTTAGATAAAAGTTATTTTTTTTTTTTTTACAAATAATATAAAATTCACAATAATATTTTCAAACCAATTACATAAAAATTATAAATTATTACAAAGTATCATTTAAAAATTCGTCAATGGTATAATAGCATTTTGCAGTCAAAAGTTCATGTAATTTCTTTTTAAAAGTCACAAAATTCATTGTCTTATAACTATCGGGCAATTTATTATATAAAACAGGGCCCATTCTAAATATACTATTGCGAAGTAATGCAGTTTTATGTCTATCAGTTACTAAATTGTGAGCGTATTGTGACCTCATTTGTCCTCTTCTTTTACTGATGTCGGATAATTTTACAAAACGATTTGGATTCGATTTCACGAAAATACAAACTTCATATATATAAATGCATGGAAATGTCAATAATTTCAATGATTTAAAAAATGGTAAGCAACTATCCGTAGTAACTAAACCGCACATCGACCGTAAGCACCTCTTCTGTGCCTTAAAAATATTTCTTTTGTCACTACAATTACCCCAGAAAATTACTCCGTAGCGTAACGCAGGGGTAACTATGCCATGATATGCTACCAATAACACTTCTAATTTAACTTTTTTGGATAATTTAAACAATGCATAGGCAGATTTGCTTAGTTTTTTGCATATTTCTGCAGTATGATATTTCCATGTAAGATTGCTATCTATATGCAGTCCTAGAAATTTAGTCGTTTCTATTTCGTCAATATTGTGTCCACCAAAATGTATGTCAAGATTCTTAGGTTTTATTTTTTGATAAAAATGCATAATATTTGTCTTTTGAAGATTTATTTTTAAATTATTTACATCTAACCATTGAACTATGTCTTTTAATGTGTTATTAATATCATTTTCGTATTCCTTTTCATCTTTACATTGTATAATTGCTGTGCTATCATCAGCAAAAAGCACCATTTTATTTCTTACAAATTTTGGCATGTCATTGATATAAATAAGAAACAGTAATGGCCCCAAGACACATAGTGATTATTATAAACTCGTGCCTTATTATACCATCCCAGTGTACTGATGTCTTCATTGCACATGTATTTGTAGTATTTTGTCCTTATTCTAATTAACCCTTAGTTGCGGAGACGTATATTCTCGCACACAGGATTCCAGGTATTTGGCATGCGGCGGATAAGAGAGATTTACATTGCATCGCCTGTCTTAATAAATGCCTGCCTCCCTTCAGTTTATGTGACATCCTTTGAGTAAGATTTAGAATAAATAAATAAATATATACGGACAAATCACACAGATTGAGCTAGCCCCGAAGTAAGTTCTTAAGTCATCATCATCATTTCGTGTAGGTGACACGGTCAATCGGCCATGCACACCCTGGTGTCAGAGTTCTTCGGAACCGCCTCTGGGCCTCTGACGTGGTTCCTTTAACGACTACCAGATGGCAGCCGGGACCAACAGCTTAACGTGCCTTCCGAAGCACGGAATCATCTTTCTCATCAGACAATCAGGTGATTCATGCCTGCAATGTCCTAACCAAACCGGAAACAACTTAACAAAGTATGCTTCCCGTGGGAATCGAACCCACGACCCCCGGGTCAACAAGGCAAACGCCTTAACCACTGGACCACGGAGGCTGTTCTTAAGTAAGACTTGTGTTATGGGATACTAACTCAACGATACTATCAAGACCCAGGTCAATCTGAAAAAGATCTTTCTTCTTGATCTGACCAAGGGATCGAACCTGGGAACATCCGTGTCACAGGCGTTGACCGCTGCGCCACGGAGCTTGTCAAAAAATGTACTTCAGATTTAGATTTTATAAAGACAACTTACTGAGCTGTTTCTGTTTTACAAAAACAAGAAACATACCTTACAATAGGTTTACATTTATGGGGTACTAGCTGTTACCCGCGACTTCGCCCGCGTGATATATAGCCTATGTCCTTCTCCGTATCCCAAACTGTGTATATGCAAAATTTCATGATGATCGGTTCAGTAGATTGGGCGTGAAAGCGTAACAAACAAACAAACTCACTTTCGCATTTATAATATAGGTTAGGATTAGAATAGTTAGAATTAGGATTAGTTAGGATTAGGATAACAAGTACTTATTTTTTAAGAAACTTTTTCATTAACTTGTAATTTTTATTTAATTTTTTGCTATAGGTATTTCCACAGAACTATATCAAGATAGAAGAAAAATGCTCGTCGATTTGTATCGACACCGAGCGTGTAACATTTTGCGTGGGTATTTTGACGTCACGAGTATAATTTAGTGATGGGAAATATAAGCCGCGCGAAAACGATTTCAAACCATCGATTAAAAAACGAAATACCGATAATACCTTAGAATATCGCCCTCGTCCCACCCCGCCCGCGGTACCAACAAAATCTGGAAGCGGGAGGTTGTGTACGCGCTGCGCAGCGAAGTCTAAAATATCGATCTACATATTTGCAGTGAAAAGAATTAAGTACACTTTACTTTATTCGTGTTACCCAAACCATTTCTTCCTATCTAATTACGATGATGAATACGACGACCTCTGTGGCGCAGTGGAACCGCCCCGCCCGGGTTCGATCCCCCGTCAAGTTAATAAGGAAAACATACAATTCTGTTAACATTGAATTGATGTTAATCTATATAAGTAGGTAAGTTTGGAATCAGCTATCAATAACTTTAGTTTCTTTAGTACTACATATATAGTACATATCTATTTCTAACAGTTTATGTAGTGGTAGTAGATTTTCTCCTTTATACCTATTTATTTTTACCTAATTGTCACTCAATTATTTACCCAAATTATTCCAGGTTAATATTAATCGAGTCAAAATATCGATAAGCAAACTTTATTTGACCGACAGACAAACTGATAATTACTTAATCTAATCGGTAACCTATCACAAACAAGATTTTTTTCTCTTTGATGTTTAGATGGCCGAAAACGGTACGACGAATCATCTTATGAGGGAACTAGGTTATTTAGGTAAAGGAGTGGAGTGTGCGACAACTAAGAAACAAAATAAATAATAAGAATAAATTAAAACCATTTTTAAAAACAAGCTTTTATTAGAAGACCATAAAAAGAAAAAAATTGACCTAGATTTATGTATTTGTACCTTTTCATCATTTGACATTTTCACTACATCAATAGTCGGACAAGCTGTGCTAATTATTCGTCGTTTCTTTGATGGGGCAGTATAAGCGTCTTCGTGGAAATTTTTAGAACAAATCCAGCTGTTTTTTGTAAGAAACCTTTTTTTACGGCCTGTTGCTTCAATCCACTTATTTTAGATATGAGGAAAACTGAAAAAAGTTAAATTATATGACCTATAAAATCAGTGTTTAGTAATATTTGCTTTTTACTACGGAAAGCTAAATAAATAAAAAAGAAATCATTCAAATTATCAGTTAATCTGCTTTCAAAATCGATATATATAATCGAGTAAGAAATTGCAATGCACATCACTATTCTTATTTTTGACAGACAAACTGATAAATTGACCTTGGACGCTACTCAACAATTTGAATAGCTTACTTTTACATTGCTGGTTTTGAATGGATCTCAAGTCTGGCTCGTAAAATTAAACACGCAATGGAAAACTAGCATTTGAAACATAATCGCTCTATTATTATTGTGGTAAAAGTAATACGGAGCAACAAAATAAACGTTTTTTAAATATTTACGGATATTTTAGAACAAATAATACAAACCAATGAAAGGAAATACCTTGATCTCCAGCTCCACCTTTATTGGTGTTGTTTGCACAGTTAATTGCCGAACTACGAGTCATTTTGTTTTAAGAACTTGACGTCGCACGCGGACTGCGGTCGCTCGCCGACTGAGCTTCGCGCCGAACATTTGAGCCATTGAGGCTTAATTTTTCCACGCGAGGTACATACACTTCTTCCTTCTATCTTGATATAGTTCTGTGGGTATTTCATTTATTCTTGTTAACTCCGCAGCCGCAGGGATGTATGATGTGTATGTGGTGGTTAAGCGGGAGTCACATTATAGCGCTCGCCTGTCTTAATGAACGTCTGCTTTCCTTCAGTTTATGTGACGCATGTTACGGCTTACGATGTAAATGTAATGGTGGAGTATGATTAGAATGAACATAAGATTTTAATCATGCATCTTTTTATTGAAATACACACTTTTTGAATCAAAATCTTTAGAAAGATTTAGAATTTAGAAAGACAACTTATCTGCACTGTTTCTGTTTACTGGTAAAACGAGCATTTATTTTTTCAAGAAACTTTTTATTAACTTGTAATTTTTATTTTTTGTTGTTGTGGCATTGTGGCAATATTTGATAATTTTAGGGCAAAATTAAGCATCCAATCAATTAATCTCATTATAATCTACGTACGTTCCTATACAGTTTGGTTAAATTATCAAATGTTTGAGAATTATACGCCTCTCAAGATTTCCATACAAATTTAAAAAGGCTTGTAATGCTCAAACCATTGGTATTTTAATCAAGCTGTATATGAACGTACGTAGATTATAATGAGATTAATTGATTAAATTATAAATTTTACTCCGAAATTATCAAATATTGCCACAATTCCCTTTTTCCGTTTGTATGGAGACATGCGCTTCCAGAGGCGACTTTTAACTCCGCAGTCGCAGGGATGTTGATTCTCGTACATGGGATCAAGATATTCAGCATGTGGCGATTTAGTGTGAGTCTTTCTTTTCTTACATTGTTTCTTTTTTAGCAAAGGTTGCCTGGAAGAAATTGCATTGCGACAAGGCCGCCTTTTGCACAATTTGTTAATAATAATAGGGCATTTATGTAAACTGTTTCTTTATGTTGTGCATTAAAGGGTATTGTATTGTCATATTGCAACACCTGTCTTAATTAACGCCTTCAGTTTATGTGTCGCCCGTTATATGGCCGATGCAAATGTAACGGTGGAGTAAGATTTAGAGTGTATATTATGTAGATTTAGATTTTAGTAAGACTAAGTCGTCCTAGCATTATTTATTTATTGAGTAATATGGCAAATAAGAAACATACATACCTATAATACAGAGAGGGTCGTGCTCCTGCAGTGGAGACTAGAAAGACCTGATGATGATGATGATGATGATGATGATACCTACTATACAATCCACATTTATGGGGTGAAACGATTTTTTTGAAGAAACACCTTTTATGTTATAAAGTTTTTTTTTTGCAACATTTTATTTATTCTAATAATCCCGCAACTGCGGGAATGTAAATGCTCGTACATCATCATTTGGTCTTTTTAGGTTTCGCAGGAGCTCAATAGCCGTCAGAGTCAAGATTTGGCTTTCATTCTCCACGCTGGCCAGACGGTTTGGAGAGGTCTCTTTGATGTTAATAAGCTCTGTTTAGGTTATGTTTCCTAAATCGCCTTCTACAACATCCGTGGGAAGACTTGGACACACGGCCAATTCGTTAATGAAGGATCTAAATATTCAGCATATGATGGTAAACGGAGTTGTTTCTTCACATTATGTGGCGTGGCACCCCAAACAGTTTACGATGCCAAGTTACGATGCAGTAAGATTAAGATTTTGTGTGAAGACTAATGAGACTACTAATTAACTTGGTTAAGTTATTAAATACGACGGATAAGAAATATTATATTTCATGAAACATTTCTGTTAACTTGACGTCGTAATTCCAAATGTTTTGCAGTATTTTACTTATTCTAAATAACCCTTGGCTGCGGGGTTGTATATCCTCGTACACAGGATCCAGGTATTCACCTTGCGGCGCCTGTCTTAATACAGGGTGCCTTCCTTCAGTTTATGTGACGCCCGTTACGGTTTACGACCTACTGTTACGTGGGAGTAAGATTTAACCCGACAATGAATGTAAATTAAAGATGTTTGGTTTAGGAAAATATTTACTTACACAAATTAATGTGTAGCATATCGAGCATATCCATATACATGGCGAAATTTTGATCGTTCCAGACCATTAAAGGGGTGATTCAGCCTGTCAATATAAACAACTTTTCCTATGGGACAAATGCTGTAAACTCGAAAAAAATTTCGACATTCCTATACAAATTGCCCGGGCGGCTGAACACTTTTGTATGAAAATGTCGAAATAAAATTTGAGTTTCCAGCATTGGTCCCATAGGAAAAATGGTTCATATCGACGGGCTGAATCACCCCTTTAAGGGTCCAGAACGATCAAAATTTCGCCATGTATATGTAAATATGATCTCTCCGTCGCCCCATATTTCCACTGTTTTATTATACTTACATGTATGGATATGGATGAATCGGACGAGGACTAACCAGGAGCTAAACCTGGTTTAACCATCGGCCGTAGCATATTAGCAATGTCGTTGTGAAAACATCTAATCAATAAATGTTGACTTATTATGGTTTAACTTTGACCTGTATTATAATTAGTCCTCAGTTTATAATAAGACGAATTAAGTTTAGACTAGTACCTCACCTGTCAAAAAATACAGCTGAATTTAAGGCTCATTCCAGACTTTATAACTTATAGAACAACCATTAACCTTTATAACAAGCTCCAGACAGATATAACTTGGCGTTATTAAATTAACAAATTCTTCGTGGTATCAGAGTCTGCCAGTGGCGATTAAAAGTTTACGAATTCGCCCCTAGCTGTAAATTTAATTTCAAATTCGTACTTCGCTTATCCCTTACCTACGTGCGATGAATTAGTACGAAGGTATAACTTTGTGAGGCTTTATGTTTATAGAAAATACTTGAAATAAGTATACATGAAGCACCTGAATTAATAATCTAATGAATTTGGATTTATTTTGTATTCATATATGAGCCATTGTTTCGTAGTGTCTTAAACAACAGCAAAAAAAAAAAACCCGCCTGTATTTCAAAAACTACGAACCGATATTCGATAAAACTTGCACTGTTCCTTAAATTAAATTACACGAAGTTCAACTAAAAGATTTTTGTCATCTAGCTTATAGTTTTTGAGATATGCGTAGATAAATTCATCATTACCAAACTCTTTGTGACTTGATAATATGAAGCACGCATGATGTGTTTGTAATAAAATCACAATAGTTTAGTAGGATTTAACTAGTGTTGCAATGATCAATTACTCACTTGAATCCATATATCCTTGGCAGTTGTTCAAATGAATATTAATCTAAACTTGGTAATGTTAATTTCAAGCTAGTTTTCTAGTAAGCATGGCTATCAGGGGTAACTGATGGCATAGGCAACTTAGCTGAGCCAACAAACTTTGATTGGGTCGTGATGCCAGTCACGGCTCAAGTACGGTCGCAGTTCGCAACTTTTGCAACTAATTTAAATAAAATTGGAACATGTATCCCGTATAAGCGGAGGTCATCAATGAAATTGACAATTTCTATTTTGCGACCCAAATAGCATAAAACTGTCCTTTTCCATATATCCTTGGTGATCATTCAAATGCATACCAATCATTCTAAACTTGGTCATGTTAATTCCAAGCTAGTTTTCCAGTGAGTATGGCTATCAGGGGCTAACTGATGGCATCGACAACTTAGCTGAGCCAACAAACTTTGATTGGGTCGTGACTGCCAGTCACGCTCAAGTACGGTCGCAGTTCGCAACTTTTGCAACTAATTTGAATAAAATTGGAACATGTATCCCGTATTAGTCGTCATGCGTGACGACAAAGACAAAGACTAACTCTTTGCAAACTCTTTGTGACTCGATAATATGAGGCACGCATGATTTGTTTGTAACAAAATCACAATAGTATAAACAAGTGAGCTAAATTGATAATTCTCTTTAGCTTAGTTAAACTTGTGTTGTAATGATCAATGGTTCACTAGAAAAATCTGACACTTCTTCTTCCGATGGCAAAAATATTAAATTGTCGCGGCCCAGAAATTAGCTACTCCAATCGCGTTGTCGGTGGTTTCCATTAGGTCCTGCTTCGTGCAATTGTTCGGGCACGCAGAGCACGAGGTCAGGTGGGCTATTGTTTGCAACGCACCACACAAACAGCTCAAGTCTGTGCCATCAGAAAACCTCTATCTGACACTGGTGTTGGCCACGACAAACAAACACGAAAAACAAACAACATTTAATTACTAGCTAGTTAAATCCCACTGCTGAGCAAAGGCATCCCTCTCTGCTTTCGTTTCATCACTGATTGATAATATATGTGTATACTTAATATACTATTACCAAATCAAATCTTCAAGAAAAGGAGATCGGTTGAGCAATCGCTTCTGTATCCAAATTTCATAATATCGCATATCTATTTAGAATATAATAAATAACCGAAAATAAGCCGTTGGTCCCGACTGTTATCATTTATGGTATTTGTTAAGCTATGTCAGATAACCTTAGGCAGCTTGAAAAGAAACAAAGAAAGAAAGAAAATCTTTATTCGACAAAATACATAACAAATGAATCATTAGCAATTCTTAGCAAATTAAAAATAAAAGTTGTCGAAAAGGTAGCCAGCTCAGCTTTATAGCGGGGTGCTACAGCGCTGATTTTCAGCTGGTGCCATGAAGACGTGGGTTAGGTGACTTAATTATTATCATATTAATTACATTACTTTTTTTTACAATTTGCAATACATAATTATAATATTATTATTTTTCTAACAAAAAAATGTGACACACGAAAAACAAACAGAAACTAAACTTAAGGACCTTTATGATTGTTTTGCAGGTTGGTATTTTTATCTAATAATTTATTTCAGGAGACCAGAATCTTTCAATAAAATTACTTCTGCTAGCTTAAAAAATATAGACATAGGCTTTTATTAGCTGATCTAAAATACAAAATGTTTTAACTTTGTATCGTATTTTATTTTACTTTTAATCCCTCACTCACCATTTGAATATAAATTAATGTACACATAAAGTGAAATAACTGTTTTTACTGAAAGTTTTATAAACTAGACATAGCTCGTAAAGTTTATGATGCTTTATTATGCTCTGTCAGCGAATGGTGTTAAATGTACAAGATTTTATTGCTAGTCAACCTAACCACAAGATAAATATTATTTTTAAGTTAAGAGAGGTATTTGGATCGAAATAAAATCGTCAGAAGATATTATGAATTCAATCAGCTAATAACTTTCAAAGTAAAATAAAAACACGACTGCTTTTTAGAAAATACAAAGTCTAAGAAATCACCGTCGCCCCAGGGCCGCGCCCCACCCTAAAGCCGCCACTGAAGATATGTGCGAAATAATAGTTTATTTTATTTTATTTAAAGCACAGACTCTAACATTGCTTATTTTAAAATTGTTACTTTTTTAAAAATTACGTACAAAATCTAAACAAATTTCGCCTTTTTTCTTCTCAATAGGCTCCCATCCAAATAGAACGGAAGGATAATCTGCGCTGGAGTCCATAAACCGGGTGCTATTATCAAAATCGGGATTAGGGCCGGCTTAATTTTACTTATTCCGATTACGCTCCGATACTGCGAATGCGAATGAATCGTTAAATTGGAGAATAACGTATAAATTGTATTATCATACTACGCATTCACGATTTATGTTTAAAAATATTTGTCTTCCTAATCTGACTATTTTTATATGCATACGATTTTATGTCCGCATATATAAGTCTTAATTAATTGTCTAAAATGTACGTTACAAAAATTAAGGAAAAATCCTTTATTTTTAATGGCTCTCCATCGATTTATTTTGTGGGTATTATTACTTTTTTTTGTATCAAATAATATACATCAGTTGAAAATAAATTTAATTTTATGTATGCGGAGCGTAACGTCGTCTTTTGTTAAGTCTAAATCAGCATTTTGCTTACAATAGACGCAGTATTTACTCATGTCTAGACACAATAAATTAAAGCTACATTTGACGATAGTTTAAGACGTATTTATTCATTTACTTCGAACTGATGCATTGACTTTACGAAAATGAAGCGCTTTCCTAGTTTAAAAAAATGTTTGAAATTTTTAAAAAGATGAAAAACATCTATCGTTCCACTAAAATAATAAATCAAAAGCATTCCTTTTTTGTTTAGATACTTAAATAAATTTAAAAAGTACCTATCGAATATGAATATCTTCCTTTAATGACCTCGGCCAATAATAACTATACAAACAGGACCATAAAAACGGCGTAAAAAGACTTGCATCGTAATCGAACTTTTTAAATATGGTTAAGAGAAATAAACTAAATTCATAAATAAGTCTCAGTCCCTAGAGTACAAGTTACTGTACAGAGCAGAATCTTCTCAGTGATATTTCACTGAGCCGAGTACTAATTAATTTAAATATGAAATGGAATAGTTCCCCAATTAATGCGGTGGGCGCCACAATACTCGATGAATATTCACCAGTTTAGCAAAGTCAGCTTCACTTAATTACAGTTGACGACCTCTGAGGCCTAGTGGTCATGATGCCAGCCTGTCATACTGCAGGTCTCAAGTTCGATCCCCGGTCAGGTTCAAGATGGAAACGATCTTTTTCAGATTGATCAGGGTGTTGGGTGTTTATGTATATATTATATGTATTTGTATTAACAATTGTATTAACAATAGTATCGTTAAGTAAGTATCCCATAAAAGAAGTCTCTAACTTACTTTGAGGCCAGATCAATCTATCTGTGAGATTTGTCCGTATATATTTTATTTTATGTACTTTGCCCACAACTTGCCCACTAATTCGCTATGCTATAAGGGGATAACATAATTATAACGATTAAATAAATGTCATTTTTAGAGTTTTGGGCTAACGAGATCATATTATCTTTTATCCATATGTCTGTCAGGCTTGATTTTAAAATAAATAAATTTAAAAATAGAAACGTCATGAAAATGAGAGGTGGTGAAATATGAAAGGTCACACCCAGAAATATTATTTTCGGCATATTACGAAACCGTTCATGCGAAAGTTTGACTGGAAGAGTCTTACTCGTCTTTGTACCAAGTTAATCAAAAGTTTTTGGGCTCCGTTATGTTATTTTTACGTGAAGCAACAAACATTGTTTATTCATTATTTTACCCAAGTTAGATTTTGGCGGAAGTGCCTAGACGGTGACCCTTAACCCCTTAAGGGAAAGCATTAATTATTAGAGGCCAGTGCGAAAAAGATTATATTTTTTTCTGCGAAGCACTAGATAACCCTTCAAATTATGTTTTGAACGACTTTTAACAATTTAAAGTAAGAACTTGAAGCTTTTCTTAGCGTTTTTGTCAAAAACGGCCACTTTTGGCGAAAACGCTTAGTGAAGCTTAAACTTCAAAAGTTCAAACAGTAGTTCATAAAATAGTTTGAAGAGTCTAAGGCCTCGCAGAATTTTTTTTTAATGATATCTTCGTTTCCTTTAAAATGATTTTTTCAAATGTGCAGCACTAGGCCCTAGCCACTAAGCCCGAGTTTAAACCTCGTTCGGTCTGACCTGTATCTCTGAGTTTGTATTGTAGTCCAATGTTCATCGACTACACGTCGCTTCCGTTGTAGAATATCATCGTGTGGCAACTATTACATTAGTGTGTGAAAAGGGGAAGGCAATGGCAGACCACTCCATTTCTACCTTTCCACATAATTTCTCCGACGAGAGCCTAAATTAACAGAAATATATTTTTTGATAGAGTAGCCGAACCTTTAAGAAATTTATTAAAAATGTTATATAGTCATATACATACATCACTTTCTATACATTTATGATTTTCTTGAGGCATTTATTAAAAGAGACGCATGAGCAAAATGGCGTTTCAATTCAATATAAAAATGAAATGGCAGCAGAAGCAGCTCTTGTATGCATTCTCTTCGTTATAATATGGTAGGGTTACCATTGACTCACGAACACTCGGGTTTACATAAGTAAGATAAGTGTTTTTTTTTTTTTTGTACTATTCCTATTAAATCAGTATTGTTGTAGGTATAGAAAAAGCTCTTAACTTATCCACATTCCCACACATTCACTTCACAAGAGATGTGTAAGGATGCGCAGCAATGGATGCGATGATTTGTTAAGAACCTTTAGTATCGCTCCATTTTTTGATCCTCACTCAGCACAGCCCTGGTGGTAATACTTTAGTGGAGTGAATTTTTTGTACGTTCAAAACAAGCGATGGATAGGTAAGGAATGTGTGCGACGAATGTGTGCTATGGATAAAGGTGAATGTGAATCTTCTAGCACAGCGCCGTTAAGTCCTCAGAGCGCTCAGCGATCTACCCATATAATCCCATTCATATCGCGTAGGTACTATTAAATACTTTCTCATCGCATATATGCCACCATAGGTTTATTAATAACTATGTATTTCACCATATTATAAGAAAACAAAGAAGTATTGAAGAAATATCATCATCATCAGGTCTTTTTTTGACTCCACTGCAGGAGCACGATCCTCTCTATACTACCAGAGCCATATATTAGTCAGAGCAGTCCGAGGATTTGGCGCCTACACTTCACGCTGGCCAGACAGGTTGGAGAGGTATCTTTGATGTTTATAAGCTTTGTTTAGCTTGTGTTTCCTAAGTCACCTACTACGACATCAATAAATATAATTAACTCTATCTATCTGTCTATGTATCTATCAGCCAGGGACGTTCACAGCATAAGCATCTGGACATAGAATAATTAACTCAATATCAATAAAATATTTTAAGTCTTCAAAAGTCTATACGTGACACAGTCACCCTAGTCTTGGCATCTCGGCTCATATTATTTGCATTTAATCAGGCGAGTCGGGACCCATATGTATTCGCTGCATATTGCTATGCATTTATTATGGTTTTGTACATAAAATTTACTCCTTAATTTAACCCAGAGGACTTACAAAAATAAAGAATCGATTTAGAAATTTGAGTTAGGTACAGTCTTTTGGTCGCGGACAGGATAGACCAATGAACTCTGTATGAATTAACAAAGGTTGCCATTTAATAAATTATTGTGTAAATAGTTGATAAAATTAAATATTATGACGTAGTGTGTGAGGAGCTAAATAAGTAGCAACACTTAGTCAACAGTAAAATTATTTATTAAAAAAAAAAAAAAAACAAAAACAAAAACAGGGAGTGGAGTGTAGGGGCCCTACTATGCCAGAGGTTCCGTATTCCCAGTAAAGAGGTACTGTCCTGGGGTCCAGCGCGGTGAAGTGGAGTTGCCGGTGGCCAGGTGATGTAGGCTGTCCAGGACTCGAATGTGTGCAAATTGATGCTCCTTGTTATACCAGTGCCAAGGTACGGTTATGGGGATCTTCAGTCCGAATCTGGAACCCGAATTTCGGGTTTGAACAGCACTAAGTAATCTTTTATACAATATATTTATATGTACTCGTATATAGCTTTCAATTAAATTTAAGATTTCACCATTGCTAAACCACCACGTATAGAGAGGAACGCACTAAGATGAGGACGTTTATACGTGTGTCTCTTTGCAAGGCAATGATACCAATGATCACCGATCAGCGGCGCATCGAGACAAAAGAACTAAACTGCCTACATAAAAAACGTAGCATGTTGCAGACACTAATGCGAAATCAGCCGTTCTTGAGTTGACCAACTTATGTCGCAGTAACTACTGTTTAAAGTTAATTTGGTTTTATGTAAATTATTTGTTTATTATTATTTTAAGTGTAAATAAGTTTATTTAGATTAAGTTTGTAAATAAATGTATTATATATATTATTTTATTTAGTTTTAGTTTAATTTTAAGTAAATATGTTTAATATTGTTAATAATAGATATTCCAACTATTTTATATTAATATAAAAATGTGTACTACGTTACAATATTGCTTTTCAATTGTATTGGATAGTTTAAACTCCTGTAAAACTGAGGTTTTAAATTTAAAAAAAGAAAGAATCCAAGTTCGTAGTATCAAAGGGCTTTATTTAGCGTATTGGTGGGCGTAAGATACAGAGCAAGGAATTTAATGTAGAATGTAGCTTGCGCCCTCGAGCTACATTGAAATAATAAGATGTGGAAAACAGAATCAAAACAGTGTTGGGTAAGAAATAAGAATGACATATGATGAATTACTTTAGCCGCATCGCTTGTCGACATGATTCCTTACATTTTCGTCCATTCCTTCGACCGACTTTTACGTAATCTGTGAGAAAAGAAACAGTTTTTACTTTTTTGCCGAGGTCAGCGTGAAAGAGTTTAATTTAAGTACAAAAACCGGCCAAGTGCGTGTCGGGCCACGCGCAGTGTAGGGTTCCGTAGTTGCGAATGACAACTTTGAGTTCACACTGTTCACACTCGCACATCACAGTTTAACGACCAAAAACATGTAACAATGGAAATGTATGAAATTTTACATTTTCGAGTACATTTTATAAGTTGGTTGCCTATAACTATTTAGTTTGTTTGTACATAGTACTCAGCTCTGATAGTTTTCCTTTCAACTTCAGTATATATACTACTGCTATAATTTTTTTCACGTATCCATAAATAACCGTTTAGTAGATAGAGGGGGGGGGGGACACATACCTCTACCAAAAATTTGCACTATAAATCCAAATATTTCGGAAACGGATCCTTTAATCAAAAAATGGTGTTCCCAACCTCACAATATTTTTAAAGACCTTTCTAACAATATCCAACACAGTGGGTTTGTATAGAAAAAAAAAATACTCCCACTTTATTTGTATGGGAGCTACCCTAAAAAAATTTTTTTTTCAAGATTTTCTTCTACCACTTTTTTGACATGATTAATATAAATACCCATACCAAATTTCAGCTTTCTAGTACTTATAGTCTCTGAGTAAAACCGCTGACGGACAGACAGACACACAGACAGACAGACATGGCGAAATTATAAGGGTTCCTAGTTTACTCATCATCATCATCAGGTCTTTCTAGTCTCTACTGCAGGAGCACGACCCTCTCTGTACTACCAGAGCCATATACTAGCCTGAGTAGTCAGAGGATTTGGCCTACACTCTCCACGCTGGCCAAACGGGTTGGAGAGGTCTCTTTGATGTTAATAAGCTTTGTTTAGCTTGTGTTTCCTTAGTCGCCTTTTACGACATCCACGAGATGACTTGGAGTGGTCCTATTCTACTCTGCCGGGAACCACACGGCGGTTTACTACGGAACCCTAAAATGGAACAAAAAATTAGTTTGTAAAAAATGTAGTTATCGTAAAACATTGATTGGCCATTAAGAACAGAGCTTTAAACTAATATCTTTTAGTATTATCTGGCCTTGTTAAATAGCTTTTAAGATTAGATATGAAAGCAATTTCGATATTCGCATTAGTTTACTTACATAAAATATGTCTCATCTGAATTATTACGAGTATATCCATTACATATTTTAATGATCTACTTTAAGAATTTGTATCATTCCAAAATTATAGCCAAACCGATTTATATCAGATATTTTATTTACCCATTTAATAACTTAATCTCCTAATACTTGGCCCAACCAAATTTAATAATAATATCCAGAGTGACTCGACATGACATAAGAATTTAAGGCATGTAACATCCTCATCTTCCTCGTTACTTACCATCAGGTGAGATGGCAGACAAATTGACTAATTCAATAATTAATAACAAAAAATCTAATGATATTCCACCCAAAGAAATCTATTCAACCCTTAAAAGTTTTGGTGCAAGAAATACTTACATACTACTCACTTTAATGGACTCTGAAACTAAACAGTCCTATTTCGGCAGTCATATATAAAATAATACGTAAAACAAGGAAAAACCTGGACTGATGTACTAGTTTTAAAATAATAACTTTCGTTATTGCTTCGAAACGGTAGCGAAATATCGTATCGAAACGTAATATAAAAAATAATATCGGCAGCAATATTGTGATCTCGCTCGTTAATACTTCAAACATCGAGATACGAGCTTGCGTATCAGAGCTTTGTTAATATTGCTGCTAGACAGGGAAGAAAACCCAGTTTAATAAAGTCTTGATATGTTCCTTCTTTGATACTTTCACGCTGGTCTGGGAGAATAGAAAAAACGTAGAATGTACTAGCTTCTCTTTCCGCAAAGATCGTAAAAACCGATCGCGGGAATGGGCTTGAGGAATCATGTCAATAGGCGATGTGGCTAGCAACCCATCACTATTTTGATTCCGTTCTCCACCTACAAGCCCACCAACATGCTAAACGTGGCCTTAAGGTTTTATATACCTGGGGTCTGTCTACCTCGCAAGGGAAAAAAAAATAGTATATGTATTGATATGTTAGTAGTTTTACAGACCGACCAAAACCGTTTCACCATAGATTTTCCAACAACTGTTATTTATGAAGTTAAATAGTAACTATGTCCACTCAACAAGACTATAATGATGTGGCTTAAGTATAAACATAAAATTGAAAGAAAATCGTATAAAAAAATATTTATTTATCTATCTTCTATATATATAAAACAAAGACGGGTTTGTTACAACACTTATTGATGTGGCTTATAAACATAAAATTGAAAGAAAATCGTATGAAAAAATATTTATTTATCTATCTATATATATATATATATAAAATAAAGACAGGTTTGTTACAAACAAAGACGGGTTTGTTACAACACTTATAACTCGAGAACTGCTGTACCAATTTTCATGGTTATGGATTCGCTGGATTTGTCTCCGCCCCGAATAGCAGAATACATCTTAAAAACAATGAAAAATCGATATGTGTAATGAATACTTAATCATTTCAATAAATGCTGATTTGTTTATTATATGACAAACATTTGTTGTCCAATCCTGTCAAATACTGTAACAACTATTCATGTGTGCGCTCAGAAATTTATTTAAAAATAAAGTGTTTGACTGTTAGGCGGTACGAAGTTTGCAGGATCAGCTAGTATTTTTTATTAACAGAACCTCGGGAGCATTCCACAATCCTGCTGTATGAGAGAAAAAACTACGTAACGCTTTGACTTTACTTCCGTGGCTAGCGATGCGGTGGTAGAAAGGAGACGGTGGCATTCATTCAAAAAGGTTTTTCAGAACACTCCCCATAGTATAGTTTAATTGCAAAGCATATTCCCCAACTGGTTCTAGAGCCGGGACCAACCATATTCCTATGAAATTAAGGGTATTTATTTTAATGCCAGCATCCCGTTCAACGGTACAGCACCTGGGAGAAGGAATCAAAGTTTAAATTACTTTGAAACTTTTCTTTAATTTATTAAACGCATTTGCATAATGCCGGGCTCGGTTGAGTCCGATTTTGATTGATTTTGGGCGAAATTACTAAATATTATGACGGGTTCGTCGCAAGTTTCATCTTGCTGTCAGAGTTGGTGATGATGGGGATACTTTACATAATTGATAAGATTGAGTAATGGCTTCTTTTAAACAAATAGAGTATTCTTGTTCATCAACATCTAATTTACGTATCGAGTACAAGTATGTATTCGGAATTATCAGCGTAAAATTTATCAGGCTGTCCTAAATCATGCGATATTGTTTGACCAAACAGTTGATGAACTTAAAGAAAAGTTAAAGGTCGAATACACATGCTACTGAGTAGCATGCTTCCGTGCTCGTTTTGAGCACGTGCTAATAGCACGTGTAAACAACCATGGATTAAAATAAGGATGCGAAATGCTCAAAATTCGATCGCGGGTTGAAATTTGAGCATGCTAGCTGACGCGGGGGTGGAAGGAGAAAGGGTATTAATTGAGTATACCGCAAACAAGCAAGCTTATTTTAGGCACGTGGGTGAAGGTCTTCAGGTCCGGCTTATAAACATGCTCAAAACCAAGCATGGGTATCCGTAGCTTCAAGTCTGCAGTTTGCCAACGCTCTAAAGACACTAATGTGAAGGCTAAGAAAATTGGTAACCACCACCTGAACCGCATTTCTGAATATTTTCTAACAATGTATAAAAGGTGCTGTAATTAAAAAAATAGGTTAATGTGCACCGCATAGCTTAAACCCGTTAGTGGGGTTGAAATTGTTGTAATATTTCCTAACGACAGCTCATTTATCGCGCAAGCTGGCGTAACTGATACTTAACAGCTGTGAGGAGCGTCTACAGACTGAACTACGTTATTTTTTATATCATTTTCTAAATTAACTCCATAAACACTCGCTTTTCGACCCGGGAAATGAGATTGGCGTCGTTCCCACTCGTTCCTTTGAAATTTTACTCCAGATTTTTCTGGAGATGTTTACGTATATAAGGTTGTACAATTTTATTATTGTTACAAAAGATGACCAACAGCAAGTAAATAACATTATATACACATACATACATATTATCACGTCTTTTTCCCATGCAGGGTAGACAGAGCCCATGGTCATAAGACCCAAGCCACATATAGCGTGTCAGTGGGCGTAAAAGAGCAAAAACTAAATATGGGAATAAACATATGGTTGCTCAAAACTAAGTATAGGTATCCGTAGCTTTAGGTATGCAGTTTGCAAATATTGGATTCTGCCCTTTGTCAAAAAAATTTAATGTGAATGTTAAGAAAATTGTTAACCACCACCTGAACAGAACAACATTTCTAAATATTTATTCTAACAATGTATAAAGGGTTCTGTAATTAAAAAATTTGTTAATGTGCACCACATACCTTAAACCCGTTAGTGGGGTTGAAATTGTTGTAATATTTCCTAACGACAGCTCATTTATCGCGCAAGCTGGCGTAACTGATACTTAACAGCTGTGAGGAGCGTCTACAGACAGAACTACGTTATTTTTTATATCATTTTCTAAATTAACTCCATAAACACTCGCTTTTTGACCCGGGAAATGAGATTGGCGTCGTTCCCACTCGTTCCGCTGGATTTTTACTCCAGATTTTTCTTGAGATATTCACGTTAGGTTTAGTCACAGAAATATTCTGATATCTATGGGTATAGTACACTTTCATTATTGTTACAAAAGATGACCAACAGCAATTAAATAATATTATACACAATGACATAAATAACGGGTTACCAATAATAGGTCCTCGTTGATAGAAAACTGCATACGGCAGAGCGTGGATATTAGTAACCACAGACTAATAAATAAATAGATTTATAAGTTAAAAAAAATATAATAAGGAATCTGGAAAATGTTACAGCGCAAATGGGTGAAAAGCTTAAATTTAGTTTAAGTTAGGAAAAAACATGGAAAAAACTATATTTTTGCGTCGCCTTTGCCGACGTAACACTTATATGAAAGATAAAGATGCTATGCAAGGTTAGCGCCTGATGTAGTTTCCTATCATACACTGTCAGTGTTATGATGATGTTTAGTAGAGTCTCAGCGAGTGTGCACTGGATAATTATTGAAAGTCAATGTTTTGAAGAATTTCCACACAATCGATAGAGTTTCATAATAATTTAAAGATCAATGTGAAATCAGATATTTCACGCCTTGTTTCGAAAGGAAGGATATTAAATTTCTTGCCAAGTTCCAAATAGTTACTAGAAGAGTGTTTTATTTTCAATCCATAACAGAGATATTCAATGAATGTCTTCTAAATTAATTTGAATTTTTTTTTACTAACAGTGCGTTATCATAATTAAAACATGTCTATCAAAAATTGTATTAATTCATACGTGCACAACAAAAACAGAAATTCAAACCGATGAAACAGGGTCGAATAAAATTACTTTTAACACGGTTTTATCGCGTTTATTACATTATTTATCACACCTAACGATTCGTGAACTTTACATATTTAAAGTTATTTTATTTAAATGTGTAAACGCTAAATTATTAGAAATCAAGATGATACATGATTAGTAATGAACCATTTTGCCCAGTAATTTAATTATCAAAGGACTGTTTGTAGTATTCATTTGATTCTTTATAAAATTCCAATTTGTCATTAATTTGATCAAAAACGTAATTCGTACAATGATTTGCAACTCAAAGATGTGTAAAATTGTGATTTTAGCGTTGCTTCTGAGATTTTCACGCTAAAGACCGTCATAACTTCAATAAAGCGGCCATTTTGTCCGAGTTCCTCGTAATGTTTAATATCAAAGTTGGGAAGTATCTGATATTGAAATGAAGCGCGAATCATAAGGCCACATGAAGATTTATGATGTTTTTATTCTCGGAGCAGAATTGTGGATTCTTTTGGCTTTTTATTACGGTATCTCATCAGGGCTTGACGGAGATTGATGCTCGAATCACTGGAACCTTAAAGCATCTGAAAACGTAACGATGTCTTTGCATTTGGTAAACAAATGCGGCGACTTTTCATTCATAAAAAAGTATTTGAGTTGGCGAAATAGTTAAGTATTATTTTTTACATGTCTTACTTTATAGATGTAATTCTGATATTTAAGAGGTATTATTATTAGTGTCATCGGGTGAAAAGATAAATTGGATAACCGGCTTCAAAAAGGAGGAGGTTCTCAATTCGTCAGAATCTTTGTTTTTTTTAAAGCTGAGGATATCTTATCGAATGATTTTTAAACTATTAAAGATAGAAAAATGTATCCAGAAAAAAATTGCATTCATAGTGATTCAAAAAATGCTACTAGGTAGTGGACCTAAAATAGAACCTTATCTATGGGCAGGTTGTTATGAATAAAGGTTTCCTTGAAACCAGTCCCGGATTTATATTTTTTATGAGTGTAGGCTACTTTATTTCCGCCGCCCCATGTCGACAAATGAAAAAATATTATTTAAATAAACAAATGAAAGTTAAATAAACGAATGAATTAACTAGTCATTAAGAAAGAGAGCGTAAGAAAGAAACAAGATATATTTTTTTTTTACTTTTATCCTCTGAAATCAAGTGACCGTCCTCTGAAATCTACCGCCCCTAGGACGCTGCCGCCCCTAGGCCGCGGCCTATACGGCCTATTTATAAATCCAGGCCTGCTTGAAACCTAAAATCCAAAATTTATAGAAATGCGGTATTCAAACATAAATGGGTTTGTTTAGTACAAGAATGTTCAGAACATCTAACATTATTTGCAATGAAATGATGAAATCAGCACTATATTAAGCTGTTCTGTACATTATGTTTTATTATTGTTTCGTGCTCACGATCTGAACTGAAATATGAAGATTCTGGTAATAAAATAAATACATTACAAATAATTATTTTTTCAACCTTCCAAAGTTTAGAAAATATCCTGACTCCTCATTGACCTCCTGTATCAACAGTTTTCTGTCAGTTTTCTAGTAATTAACTAGCAAATCCCATCTCTATCACTAAAGAGTTTGATAAAACTAATCAAGTGAGCTACAATTTTTCCTTATAATAATATTCCTCAAATTTCGACGTAGCAACCAAACAATATAACAAAAATACACGAGTATCATCAACAAAGAGCTCCTCACCATTTTCTTAATAAAGTCTGGCTCAGCTGTTATTGGATAAACTTTTTCTAAGTAAAAGTGGGTAAGAAAAGATTACGCGGTGTCTCGGGACTCAGGACTTGTTTGTAACTTGCGGTATTTAACAAGTTGAACAATAACACGGTCGAGTGTTCTTGGTTAATCTCGCGTAGAACGTGCCCACGAACTATCATCAATTTTACTACGAGTAGCGTAATTGTACAAGTTCTTGCTGAGCAAATCTAGCTCTTATCAGGTTAATATGGCCACTTTTTACTTTGCAACTCGTTAAGTGGGTACTTTATTCTAGTGTAAAGTTACTAACTTGAGATATTAACTTCGCTCTGTTCGGCGTTTTTCTTTTATCTTACCTTAATGTAGTTAGTGTTTAACGTATATCCATTACAATAGTGCTTTGTTATTTATATCATCATCATCATCATCATCATCAGCCTTTTGCAGTCTACTGCTGGGCATAAGCCTCCCTAAGGGTTATTTATATACTTTTTATATATGCTTCTGGTAGTAAAGAGAGGATGGTGCTCCAGCAGTGGAGACCAAAGAGGACCTGATGATGATGATCAAACTCTTATGTAAAATTTCTTCTTGATAAAGAATACTCATCAAATCGAATGGAAGCATTTGCCGTTTGCAATTTGCAATTTTTGTATCTAGCCTTAAAGTACTAGATGTCCCTAGATAGAACAGAAATACATATAGCTATTTACGAATAAATAAAATTTAATGTTAAGATTTTGTAGTAAGATCTCGAAAACTAAAGTGCTCTATTACGATAGAAGAGCTACGGCTCGTAGTACCGTCGTAGCATCGTAGAGCTCTACGACACAAAGCACTATTAGGACTTCTAAAGTTCTTGTCAACTACGAATGTCTACGATAAAACTATTATCTGTATTACAATTTCCACTCAAACATGAAGAGAACTGCCGTGTGGTTCCCGGCAGAGTAGAATAGGACCACTCCAAGTCCTCCCGTGGATGTCGTAAAAGGCGACTAAGGGAACACAAGCTAAAAAAAACTTTCAAACATCAAATAAACCTCTCAATCCCGTCTGGCCAGCGTGGAGAGTATAGGCCAAATCCTCTGACTGCTCTGTCTAATATATGGCTCTGGTAGTTAGAGAGGGTCGTGCTCATGCAGTGGTGACTATACAAGACCTGATGATGATGATGATGATAAAGAGAACTAGCTTAACGCGTCTTTATCCACGTAAATTTTAGCCAATGTTTACCTCTGATGATATAGCTTTTTGTAGACGAGTTTTTAAAATTGGTTCAGTAGTTATTGAGTTTATCCATTGCAAACAAACGCGCAAACAATCAAACCTGCCATCCTTTTAATATTAGTGTAGATAGAAGACATCAAAAAAAAAAATGAGAGAACTCCGTGCTGAAGACACTAAACCACAAAAACTACAATCTCAGTATTATAAAAAATGCTGCTATATTTTTTACTTATTTATATTATTAATCATTGTAAAAATATCTTGTGTCGGCTTCTTATATTTACTAGGCCATTATTGTATTTTCTCTTTCATAACAACATGGGCAAGGTGAACCGGTCCTTTTGGCGTGGGGTTACAGATCCAACACATAGAGGGGGGTTAAGAAAGTCGTGTCCGTTCCTGAATGAAGTATCGTCCCCATCTGTGGGCTGGATCCGCCCGCTATTTGTTCGAAGCACTGGATGCTATCGACAAACATACCAGAAGGCTCGTTGATAATGAAACGCTTCAACGCCTCCAACGCCACGCCTCTGTGTCTTTTTACAGGCTGCATTTCGGAGAAATTGCACAGGATATGCGTGATTTAAATCCTCCTGCACCATTTCACCATCGGACGACGCTTCGAGAACAATCCATCGATATTCCTGGTCAACTCGGTTCGCCTCTTCCTTCATTATGCGAGCCGCTAAGTCATTATGCGAGCGGGAGAGCCGCCGTTCTCCCCGCGTCACTGTTTCCCAACTCTTACAATTTTGGCTTTTACAATGCAAGAGTGAATAGGCATTACTTAAGTTTCGTTGTACTACCCTATCAGTAATAAATAAATATATACGGATAAATCACACAGATTGAGCTAGCCCCAAAGTAAGTTCTTAAGTAAGACATGCATATAGATAAAAATCCAAGACCCAGGTTAATCTGAAAAAGGTAACATTTTTCATCTTGACCTGACCGGGGATCGAACCCGGGACCATCCGTGTCCGTGTCACATGCCGGCGTGTTGACCGCTGCGCCACGGAGCTCGTCCTATACCTCATTTCTTCAGGTAACATAGAAGTCAAACGATTGATCCATAAAGAAGCATCTTCTTTTAAACTAAATCTCTTATATGCTGTAATAAATTTACGAGCACCTAAATGAAAATCAAAGTCTTGCGAACAACCTTAAAGCCTCTTCACGGGTTTATGAGCTTAGTCGGCGTTAAGCTGCACATATGGGATTGAGCCATCAGCGCCCCGCCGTCAGATCTGCCTCATACCCATTATCGGAGAAAATAGGATCCCATCAAATACGTTTTACGTCAAAGGAACGGTAAATCCCATGTCACGGAGTAAGATCGACTCTTTAGAACTAACTCCACAATTTAATGGTAGGTTTGGTAAGATAAAATTCAAGTTAAACCACAGAGGAAAAAGAACTAAGTATATGTTTGACTTGTTAATCATATCCTATTATTATATATTAGAAATTTTCCCGAGACTTTATCCCCGTAAATTATAGCCTTTGTCACTTGCAGATAAATTAGCATTCTACAGGTGAAAGAATTTTGAAAATCCAATTCTTTATGATCCTATTTAATGAAAAAAAAAAAACACAATCAAATCTTTCCTCATTATAATATTTGCATAAATTATATTAATACTATAAATGTGAAAGTTTCTATTCAAAAGATGTTTATTACTTCTTCACGCAATACTTACATAATGGATTTTGATGAATTTTTTACATTGTTCTAGTTGAAATATCTAAATAGCTCATAGGCTATAAATTACGTTGAAGAAGCCCTAAATGATAGAATATAATACTTACATTATAAAATTTACTTTTGAAACACAAATTGGTATATTTTATTCTAGTGGCTCTGTGAGTTGTAGACCTGGCGAGTGTGTCTTTGGATCTATTAAAATTAAATGTTTTCCATGCACCTTAATACAAAAAGCTTAAAGACTTTTGATTGATGAAAACACTGTTCGCCTAGATTCCAAAAATTCTGGTATATATATAACTACTGTATCCTTTCTACAGAAAAAACTGTCAATGAAATTATCCTTGTAGTCAGTCAGTGAAAAAAAAATGCGCACTGGCTTATAATCTCGGGAACTCACATTGGTCATAAGCGCCACTAACCTCGATGGCGCATAGGTCTTTTGTGCCAATTTTGCCATATTGTAATTTTTCCAAAAACTGAAACCACAAAAAACATTATGTAATTATTAAACCTGCAAAAAATAAATAAATAAATATATACGGACGAATCACACAGATTGAGCTAGCCCCAAAGTAAGTTCGAGATTTGTCTTATGGGATACTAACTCAACGATACTATATTTTATAATAGATACATATATAGATAAACATCCAAGACCCAGGTCAATCTGAAAAAGATCATTTTCCATCTTGACCTGACCGGGGATCGAACCCGGGACCATCCGTGTCGCAGGCAGGCGTGTTGACCGCTGCGCCGCGGAGCTCGTGAGTGCATGCCATGAGTAAATATTTTTTATCTCGGATTCATCGTAACTTTCAGTGATACTGAAAATTCATTGGTTTACTAATATGAATTTTGTGCCGTCATTCATGTGTCCTTCCCCTAGACTTGACGCCTACACTGCCGGGCTTGCAAATTCCATCCTAGACAAGATTTTATGGCATGATTAATGGAGGCTCCGTGCTCCACACACTGCGATTTGTATGTATATGTTAAGTGATTGTACTCGTAAACCCATACGCTCATCTACATAACAAAGATCCCAATTTGAATACAGGAATTCCGTCGTATTATTCTAGTGAAAGAGATTGAAACGACTGAGCACATTTCTACGAATAGTTTCGTGATTCCACAATTTGGAATAAGCTTTAGTAAATAGTAATCTTCTTAGTGAAAGGCGATTTTCATTACTAATGATTTGACTCCTTTTTTTACATCGTGTAAAATATTGTTGTCGATTTTAAGCTTAAATACTAGGTGAGGACCAACCCTTTAAAAAAGAATTTCTTCCCCGTAGGGGACGGTTCCGCAACTACGAACTATTAGTCTGTAGCTTTTGAATAATCATTAATAATTGTAATAGAACTAAACTTGATATTTTAAATGTAAATTTACATAAAAATGTCCTTGCATAGGTTTACTTGAAAAGTTTAAAAGAATATAAATACACATATCATTTGGTATGTCCTCTCTGTCTTCTATAGTCAGGGGTTCCATCCCCAACTGCCTGTCCGATGGTTGCAGGTATGGCATTGGATACCCGCCCGCACTCGTACTCCCGAGCTGCTACTTTCTTATCCCGAATCCATCCAAGCAAGGAGAATCCTAAATACCTTAATCGCGTCATTCCCTTGCTTAAACAAACAGTTTCGATGGCCGGCAGTGTCGGAACTGAGATGTGCTGAACAAACTAGGCTCACCAACCTATCTATCAAGCATGGTGAGTATGACAAAAGTGGCCTATATTTTCAGGTGGAATATCTGATAAAGCTGGGTGTGGTGAGATATTTTAAAAATTTTGTCTTGTTTTTGAAACTGACAAAAAGGACGTTCGATCTTCAGTTCAACAAAAAAATTACCGTTGTAACAATCCCCTTTTATTCATGTGGTATTATGTGCCTATCTTGTGGTTAGTTCATCGTCGTGACTTGGCGTCCACGCCCCGGCGTCAAAGCGACCTTGTCTTATAGGAGTTGGTGCTTGAATATTCATTGTTGTGAGACTGAACAGTCTCAACTACCGCTTAGCCCGTTAGTGGCGGATCATGGTTATAGCAGTTTAATGAAAAGCTTAATAACTCGGAGCCACTATTCAGCTGCTAAACTGATACTGTTAGGACTTTATGCATGAATATTCATGGTGTTAAGAGGGCTTAAACCATCTGAATTGGTTGCCTAGCCCGTTAGTAGTAGGAACAGTGTAACGATAAAACAAAGATTCTCGCTTTATAGCTGCAAACTGAAAACCATAAGAACTTCACTATGCTTTATCACGTCTTTGTCTGGATAGCTTCAATTACCAATTAGAGCTTTAGCAATTGCTCTTGTAAAGTACACTAGCATTCACCCGTGGCATTCCCTCAAATAAACAGAGTTTAAATTCACCGTCGACATTCTAAAGGGCGACTGAGACCGTCAATATGAATAACTTCTCCTATGGAAACAATGCTTGGAACTTGTTCTTTTTTTCACTTTTGTATGAAAATGTAGTTTTTTTTTTTAATTTTGAACATTGATCCCATAGGATTTTTTTTCATTTTTAAGTCTAAGTCAAGCCTTTAAGGGGGTGTCGAGGAATTTTATTACACAGCGTGTTAATTGTTACACGCTGTATAATTAAATTCTACATAAAAGTATTATTTTTTTTAAATTAAAAGTAATCTGCGTCATTCTACTCCTAACAATATGTAACAGGGTTCAGTTGTAGTAAGAACTTTAAATGATTAATTTTAGTTGAATCGTGAAATCATTATAAACAAATATACAAACTTACTTTCGCACTAATAACAATATTAAGGATTTTACTAACATATTGTAGACTTTTTAAGAACAACAAAATTTAGCATCCTATTGTACTACCCGTGAATATTTTTCTTCTTCTACGAAATAGTGAACTCATTTCCCCTGTACCATTGCTCATGTTTCAACATAATTATATCTCTACTTTGCATCTCAAAATTTGAGTAAGCAATCATCGCATAAATGTCAGATACATATATATAACATTCTACTACAGCTCCTCCGTGTTTCGGAAGTTATGTTAAGCCGTTGGTCCCGGCTGTCATCGTTGATGGCAGTCGTTTACTATGTCAGATGCCTTTAGGATGCTGAAAAATCTGACACCAGTGTAGGCCACTTAGACATGAAAAAACAAAAAAACTATTATCCATCTTTTTTGTTATGATCTGACCGGAGATCGAACCGCTGCGTCACGGAGGTCGATCCATTTATAAGACTTTAAAGTAAATAGCAATCATTACATCCTAGAGCGGTATCTGTAGAGAGGTAGGCGAGTAGCCGACTGAATAATAAATACCTAAGTTATGGAGTACCTATATAATTACAGAGCCGGTCTTAGGCCAATGATTTATTAAGCGGCTCATAGAGTTGTTGGTTTCGACAGCCAAGGGTTGCCGGTAATCGTTTATCATAATCTTTTAGGCGCTAAATTATATCGTTTATTACATGGTTTATATTGTTAGTCTAGGTTGATACCGTCAGTCTATGGTTTATAAAACACGAATATTAGAAAAAACGAGCTCCGTGGCGCAGCGGTCATCACGCCTGCCTGCGACACGGATGGTCCCGGGTTCGATCCCCGGTCAGGTCAAGATGGAAAACAATCTTTTTCAGATTGACCTGGGTCTTGGATGTTTATCTATATATGTATTTGTTATAAAATATTGTATCGTTGAGTTAGTATCCCATAACACAAGTCTTTCATTAGAACTTACTTTGGGGCTAGCTCAATCTGTGTGATTTGTCCGTATATATTTATTTTATTTAATAGCCTGTTTTATAAGGTCACTATAATAAAACACAGATTCATTTTTGTCATCTTGATCTTTAAACTAAATAAAATAATAATATAATTATTTTAACGCGTATATACTTAACAAGTTTCTTTCTTCTCTTTTTCTTACGCGGCGTCAATCGGTAAAAAATTTGAAATACCTTTCTTTCTTAACAAAATTCTATCATAATAACAATCTACATGCCAAATATCAGCGCAATCCGGTGGTTTGAGCTGTGTGTTGATAGATCAGTCAGTAACGGCTGACTATTGACTACTTCCATAAAATGTTAGAGATGAAAAATAATGTTCTTTCAACCCAAATTCTAATGAAAATTATTACAATTTCTGATAATTTTTACGGAAAATATCAAAAATTTTAACCATGCGTGCCATAAATATTGTCAATGAGGTCTTTATATAACCAAAGCAAAATCATAACAATCTACTTAATGCAAGAGGCGTTACATTTCGTGTTAATTAAATGATATCATTAGCTTTAACAAGATCTTTGTAACAACCACCCACGTATTTTAAATTTAAAACAGCAATAAAGCTTGTTTGTTTAGAAAAATGTCGCCAACATATCATTAGAGCTGGCCTACGAATAAGTCATTCGTAGGAGCTGGCTGTTAAATAAAAGGCAGTGCAATACGCGTATATCAGCTGAAATTGTTCTTTTGTTTAATGGTGCTCCCACACAGCAGTTATATAACGTTATATAACAATGTGTAACACAATAACATTCTTGATATTGTGTGGTGTTATAGAATGTTATCGTTGTTACACATTGTTATATAACTGCTGTGTGGGAGCACCCTAAGAAATTGTAATGAGAATATTTCTAGATGACTTGTATTTGTGAGTAAATGTAGAACAAAGCAAATATACAATGAAATTTTCAACACAATTTAGTAAGTTAATATGCGCTATAGTTATTTTTTACACTATAGCTAAAAAAGGAGTGTATTGTTTTTCGAGTTCATATTTTATGTATGTATGTGAGATTCTTTCCTTCCTTCCCAACATTACTTGTAAATACATCAACTAAATTGGACGTATAGGCGTAGTCTATGTCACTAAGGATTCTATTTCTATTATATTATAATTTAATTGTATTCTCATCGTTAGATCATGTATCGGCAAGTGTGATAATTTTTCTTAAAAAAAAACTATAGAGTTATTTTTAAAACATTATTCTTGCTGATTCACCAACCCTACCCCAAGTTCCAGATGTCCGAAACTTTGTAGTCATAGCACCTAATATTCGGTGTGGGTTTTGCCGCTCACCCTTGTCAAAACCACAGCCGCTATTCAATTTGAAACTCCTTACTCCGAGTGCAAGATCTCAATTGTTAACTCGCAGTTAACTGGACCGTGAACGTTTCCGCTGTTAACTAAATTCTCATTTTGGTGTTTGACTGATTGCTAACTTAAGCGTACTAGTAAATTACTAAAGCATATTTGGAGCATATTTCAGGGGTAACATTCACTCGATAATTGTGTCACAAATGGTTTATTTCATTTTAGTAGGAGTAAAAGTTATTCTTAATGCATTCTCGATTATAATGTTCTCAATACTAACCATCAAAACTAATTTGTGACCGCCATTACGTAATATATGGTTAACATGACCTGCATTCTTACGATTGTTCGCGGCTTTAAAAAAAATATGACAATTGCCAAAAAATAAGTGTATTGTTTTTATAAAATTAATGTATGTTTGTCTGTAAGTATGTATGTAACTTATTATTGTTAAAACCCCTACAACGTCTCGAGTTACATAATTACATGTTTTAGCGAAAGCAGTCAAGTATTTTATTTTTTTAGAAAATAAATTTTGTTATCTTTATAACAAAATTTATTTAATTTAGCAATGATACCTACCTACTCTTAGATTATTATAAAGCCTAGATAAACTCTATTAGCCTAAAAGCGTAGAAAAAAATTGTGTCCAACCCAAAGTCTATGATGCAAACACATAGCTACCAATTTGACGGATTGGACCCGTGTGTTAACACGTGGCTAACAAAAAGATGTCACGGACACAAGCATTGAAAAATTGGCAAGTTTTTAAATCATTTAATAAAGAAAGACGTCGTCTAGAGAGTATCTAGTCAAAGTACTAAATATACTCTTTTCTATTACAAGTACATCTTTGTCACTTGGATAATAATACCATTATAACAATTGGCCGAGGAAAGGTCAAACTTGTATGGCAGTATTCAACGAGAGCCGGGTAATTTTTCCCGGGCATTAGAACTGGGAGCCAGTTCCCGCAAGATCTTTAATCTTCGGGCCACAAGGGACCAGCGTCTACTGGATTTATGTGGCCCGATTCCCAGAGCACGCAGTTTACTAAATAGGCTTCTAACTTAATTAAATTATAAAGTAACTTGCTGCCTTACCTTAAGCTCATTATGTATCGATGTATGAAGGTTGTTTTATATCATCCTTACTTATTAGATGTTTAAAGATTTCATTGTTTATTACACAATATTGAATGGATATCATTAATGCCATACATCTTAACTAATATTATAAATGCGAAAGTGAGTTTGTTTGTTACGCTTTTACGCCGTATCTACTGAACCGATCATCATTAAATTTTGCACACACATAGGTTAGAGTACGAAGAGAAGGACATAGGCTACTTACGACTAATTCACGCGGGCGAAGCCGCGGGCAACAGTGTTTTAGAGGAACTATATATTTTATTTAACATAGAATTTAGAAGAACAACAATGTTTTAGAGGAACTATATATTTTATTTAACATAGAATTTAGAAGTCAACTAGAATATTTGTCTAAAAGCAAAAATATAAAATAACGAACAAAAAAAATAATTAGTAAAAACCAATTATGAGCCTGTGGGAAACGAAACGTGCGAAGTTTTGCGGAAACACCACTCAAAAATTAATTAAAACATTAATTTTCGACGAGATGAATAAACAAAATACATTGCGAATGGGCATGAAAAAATACCTCTTTGTGTAGTGTTAATAACGGTGAAAGCCGGTCGAAGAAAAATGGAAGTAGTACAGAAATAAAGTGATATAGTTATAAAATTGAAAGCTTCTGTAATATAAATATTTATTCATAAAACAATATGTCTTTAAAAATGTGCTTTATATCTACATGTTTATGTTAATTGACTTATATTATAAGAAAGCATTTTTAATACCATCTAGTTGTAGAGGATAAACCTGAAAAAGCAGTAGACTTAGCAATAATTTTAAGCATATAGGTTGAGAGAACCGAGCAAACGCAATATTTTTTTTTCAAAAATTGTATTATGCTTATGTCTAGTCTAATATTATTTTAGGGTCAATTATCACACCAACTTTCAATTTTCAATTTAAAAAATATATTACAAGATATTTTTTATATATTTTTATAAATTTTTGTCGATCAATGTTATTCGTGTTGATGTTTTGATAGTTGCATAAGTTGCATTTACTATCTAAAATAATTAGAATTACAGTACGTAACGATATGATTTATTAGTAGACCCACGTGTTATGTCTCATGTGTCAGCATTATTTAGTTGAATACTTTTGTTTAATGTAAAAATTATTGTAACTATAGCAAGTACCACTCCATGTGTGTAGGTAGAACTTACCGCCAGCAGCTTACTTTCTGTCCTCTCCGTGTTCTGTGCCAGTAGTGTAGGCCGCTATCACGCAAAGGTTGCTCCCCATTTCGCTGAGTAGCGCTCCAGTAACGGTCCATTAGAATTGTGCGACCCTCGCTCTGCAAACAGCGCTTAAAGCTTGCTTTTCAGATGGCAAAAAATAGACAGTTTCATTCTTAGTTTTACACTTGCCTATGACATTTTCCAGGTTCTCGCTTTTGAATATATATTCTACTGGCTTTCGTCCGCGGCTTCGCTCGCGTTAGTGTCAATCCCTCGGGAACAGTTCTTCGGGATGAAAGGTAGCCTATGTCCTTCTTTGTACTCCAGACAACGTGAATGCAAAATTTTATGATGATCGTTTTAGAAGAAATAACAACAAACAAATAAACAAACAAACTCACCTCCGCATTTATAATATTAGTTGGGATTGGGATGTTACTCGTATTTCTATTGTGTCTGGTTGAGTGTCTGTAGGTAAATGAGTTAACATATTCATCTAAAAAAAGTAGATTAGAATTTGTCATTTTGATGATCTTTTTGTAAACAAGATAATGTATAATTAAATATGGCAAATAAACAAGCATTTAGTAAGTGCTATCGTCTGCAAAATCATTATATTGAAATGTTTAACGTCTGATATCAGGACATATTTCCATCTATTTGGCGATCTTCAGAATAATTGCGTATTTGATTTCCATTTGAATAAATTGTATATTTCAAAATTGTAAGTTACAAAAGAACTTTTTAATGTAGGTTGCGGAGGTCAGACTGTGGCTAACTTGATTATAAAATACTAGCGAAGTTGTTACTGAACTTCGCGAGACCGGACTGCTCGCCAATAAAGAAATTGCTTCCGAAGCAGCGTCTGTGTGCTGCAAATTAAATAACTTTTCTAGTTTTTATTTCGCTACAGTAAGCTATAAAATACTTCGTTCCTTTACCAAATTCACACACTTCATAGATAGGTATGAATTTATTTCAACAATCTTTTTTATCAAATGAATTATATTCTTACCGTTATAAGTAGTACATAAAATTGCGATAGCTCTATAATTTTCTTGCTACCTTTCACAACAGGGCAGGCAAACTAAGAAGTCTGCCTGTCTATCTGCATGTGTGGATCAAAGTTTGGAAGCTAAATTAGAACTACTAACCACTCGCTGACGTTCGATTGTGAGCTAAAAATTAAAATTTCCTTTATGGGGTGACTCAGCCCGTCCAAATTTATTGAGTTCCCTGCATTGGTCCCCAAATAAAGTTGTTCATTTAAACGAACTAAGCCACCCCTTTGGCGAAACGTCGAAGGTAAAATTACACGCTGTATAAATCTAATCGAAAAGAAGTCATAGAGCTGGTCTGATGATGGAGTCAGTAGGTGGACATGGAACTCCAAAACTAAATCATGTTTGAGCTCCCGGCACTTTATATTATTATTTCGCTTGTAATAAAAGTTACACACAAAATATTTTCGTAAAATTAAGCTTTTTGTTTTTAGTGGGCAGCAACCCCTGAGCCTGAAGACAAATGAAAAGAAAAATAAAAGGTTACTTATGTTAAATGCAAAGGTATAATCTGTTTGTAATGATTATTCTTCTTCAGCTTGATATAAAATCAGAATTTGTACAAACTTGGACATCCAATAATTCGTGACTGAAGAGCCAATCAGTCCATGCCACACCTTTAGTCAGCTGCCCCTTTACTTGCATAGTAAAGGATCTCAATGAGGTCAACAATAAGGCAATCGACCTAGCCAAATACTGATCGAAAGAAATTAATTAAATTTCGACTCGACAAGAAGAACTAAGTAGGCCTCCTGTCACTCCTCCGCACTGACCTCATTATATAAGCTATAAACAAGAATGATCATAGGCCATTTGAGGCTTCGGCGGTCGTTCGATGGGCCATTACGGTAATAAGGCAAATCAAATAGAACCCCGCCGTTACTGCTGTTGACATTGACAGGCGATGTCAAGGCTAAGTGCTCGACGCACGCAGCCATTACCAATATTGGGAGTTTGGGGCCCAAATCACAAAACGCTTCCTAATGTGGGTTCGTTACTAACTGGAAAAATTCATTTGGAGTTAGCGTTGCACAGTTGGATAAAACTAAGGTAGTTCGTTTTTGCTTTCATCACAGATGATTTGGCCAGAGTCAAAGCTACAAGTAAAATAAAAGCAACAACAAATGCTTGCCTTTAATGTCATTTGATTCCTAAACCAGTTTTTTAAAAGAAACTCTATGACATAAAATTCTGTCATATCAGGGCCACGGGCTCGAAAGCAACTGGCCAAAAACGCAACTGGAAATAGGTAGTATAAGATATTTTTATTTAGAAGTAAAACGGTATTGTAAATATTTTTTGTGAGTGAAAAGTTGGGGAGTTTAGGGAGGGGAGTTCGTTTCCCATATTAATCAAGCTGATCTAATTAATACACCTTGGCTCAATCTGGCGTATTTAGGATGTACACATCACATAAAAATATGTACGTTATATACACCTATGTATTGACGATCTAATGGTGATAAATTAAATATAATATAAGTATAATAACCTAATTATTAAGTTATAAAAATTTTAAACCCCTAAATAAATCAATTTTATAAAATTTCCTGCGTCAGTTTGGGCAGAATATGTGTACATTATAAAAATGTAACATCATGATTGTTATCATACCACCATGTTCTAAGGAATACACGACATTCATTCACGTTATTTTGGTAGTGAAAAACCTTCATAAATCAGTTCCAAAAGATTTAATTCACTTACAAACAACTGTTAAAGTTTAAAAAAAACTATCGCATAAGTTTATGCTAAGCAGTATGCTGTTGGTAATTTTGAAAACTTAAACAGTTTAGTTTTAATTTTATAGTAAGTTTAAAGTAAGTTCACTTTAAAAGCAGCTTTGCTTAAGAAATACTTGAAAAGTCAGCACGTACCAACTTTGTTTATTTTGTACTTGTAAGAGTTATTCCCAAATCGTCGTCAAGTTAGAGATTATTCCCGAAAGGGGGATCTATTTAAGATCCACGCAAACTAAAAAACTAAAATGCTGACTAAAATTTGAATACATCAGAAGGTAGGTATCTCCAGAAAATTCTAAAAGAGTTTTAAATATCTAATTTACCTAATAAATGTACTCAAATGTAATTTAATGGGCCTCTTTAAAGTAGCCATTGAAATTTTAAATTGCTCATTAATATGAAATAGGGTACTTTTCACGAGCAGTTTCGTAGGTATCTCCTTAATGAAATAACGTTAAATAACTCAGATATTTATTACTGAGTTAACAAGTTAATACAGAGGCGTGCCATAAACATGGTATTATTTTTTGGCGAGCTCTATCGCAAGTACAAAATAGATATAATCTAGAAATGGAACTCGCTTACTACTACTGCTTTGTTTTTAATTACACTACCACATATGATATGTACCTATACATACATACATAGTATCACGTCTTCATTCCTTACGGGGTAGATAGAGCTTAAGGCCATAAGACCGAAAGGCCACGTTCAGCATGTTGATGGGCTTATAAAGAAGGAATACATAATCAAAGTAGTGATGGATTGCTAGCCGCACCGCCTATTTACAAGATTCCTTAGATTTGCGCTCATTCCTTCCATATCTATTTATGCAAAATATGATAATGCATTATAAAAAAGAGACATACTTAATTGGTATTGGTATATAGGTTTTTTGTTTTCCCGCTCGCATTTATCTCCAAAATACAGGATTCTTTTTGGTTTTTTTACTTCTTAGTACGTTAGTACTATTATTAATTCTGTGTCTTAGTCTGAAATATAGGGAGGTTGGGCAAACGAAAAATGCAATCGTCATTTTATTCCTACATAAGAGATTGCTAGTCATAAGCATGTGGTCCCAACGCCTTAATCGTACGATTTGTTCTCAGAAACTCGCACAGATGGTGGATGACACATTTTGTATCCACGCATGATTTTTACCGAGTTTTCCGATTTTGTTTTTTTTTTTGTATTGGAAAGGGTAAATACAAAATAAATAAAAAAAAACAACACTGGGGATAGAAAAACAGGGGTTTGATTTTTAGCTTTTCGGCGGTTAACATTTATTTTATTTTAAATGTCCTGTTCAATGTCTATTCGACAAAGTTCAATAGAGCATGTGTATCAGTGACATTGAATGAGACTACTCATCTGAACTCTATGCAATTTATGTCAGCCACTTAATCTGATGACGTCAAACTGTATGGGGGTGAATATCGTAAATGATGCGCCCTGCTGAGACACTTAGAAACTAGACAAGGTTAAGTTTAGTGTGGTTTTAGGCCATGCTAAGAGTATGATATATATTCAAGATCAAGCCCAGAGCAAACATGGCCTATGGAAATTATGCATATATAATTTTACCTTACTCGTGTGAGTAAGGTAATTTTACCTTACTCGTATGAGTAAGGTAATAGTACATTACTGCAGAGGCCGGGAAGTAAGGGATTGCCGGACGAGTATAGTTTTCAAGGCCGAGCGTCAGCGAGGCCTTGACAATAGTTACGAGTCCGGCAATCCCTTTCCCGCCGAGGAAAGTATAGAGATTTTCTCAATAAATGTGAGGAAATTTAACTTAAAGTTACACATAAACTTACATGCCTTAAATATTTCCCCTTACTAGGTATTTGCCGGTAGTAATTTTTCCACTTTCAAGTTTCAAATTAGGCGAAGTAGGTACTTAAAATCCATTGCAGTGTTGCTTTCATCACTAAAACTCATTTTGAACCGTTTCATTTCGAATAAATAACCAACTTTGCACATATTTACCGAAAACAATCAATGTCAATCAATTACTGCAAAGCGTTAATCACAAACTACGAAGAAGATACTATTACTAGTATCAGACGACCGACTGCCATATGTTTTCTCTAGGCAATAAGGATCATAGACAAATAATGGAGTGAGGGTGAAAATGAAAAAAATGCCATACAATTCCTTTTGAGTTTCTATGGGGGGCCATAAATTCAAAGTCAATTGACGTGTGTTTTATGCCCTAAAATCCGTAAAGGCAGTTTTTCGGCAGTGGCGTTAATCACTACGGGTATAGTGAAAATAACAGATCTCCCGAGTTTTTAATTTTTTTATTTTCAGTTGTCAATTCCAGCAAAGGAAACAATGCCCATAGAGCCCAGTCATATTTTTCACAAAAAATTTAATAGATCATAGATTATTGTTTTCTTCTCTCGCAACGAAAATTAAGCATATTTTCGTATGATCACATATCGATATTTTAATGAAATTGTAGTTATATTCACGTATTATATGCATTTTTTAAAAATGCAGTGGTAGTAAACTGGCTGTATGACAAGTGACATAATTTACGTTACATAGATTAATTAAAAAGTTTTGCGCAGCGGCCGGGAAGTAATTTTCATACTTATTTCCTGGCCTAGGCCGGCAATGCGATGAATGAGCCAAGAATTACAAACTTCCGGTCTTCTTTTTACTACAGTAATGCCTACATTTCCGAGCATGTTTGAGAAAAAATCTATGTTATTAACAACTAATTTTCACCCGCTCGCGCTATTTAAATCTCGCTGTTTATTAAAGGTTTTATTTAACTCATCCGATTATTTTGTTTGTTTGTTTGTGAGGGTCAAATCTTGCAACTGAATTTAAAAGCACTTAACCGATTGAGGTAAATTTTGACAATTCAATATTATAGTACTATAGACGTAATCCGATGATGGAGTCAGAAGGTGACAATATGGGCACTTCTTAATTAAAAAAGAAACCCAGCGTTTGAGGTCATTTGCCTTGTCTTGGCAAGTAAATATGACGCCGATCATTCTTTTATAGAAGAATTTTACATTTATTTATTTATCTCATTCTCGTAACACTGTAGTCCTTACTCGCAGATTAGATAATCTAACAGAAGCGTGTGCGTATGTCGCACCGATTCATTTTGATGTGGTTTTTTCCCGAACGAACCGAGTTTAACTCCCAAAATATCTGCTACACGTAAATATAGATGTTATTCCGCTTTTATATCGTATCCGAGTCAAAACCATTAGAATACTTCATCATCATGTGTCAGTTTTTGGATTAAAGAATGACCTGATGCACCTTGGCGTCATAGTTCTTAAACCGCCTTCAAATTCTCAGACATGGTTATGTGTAACAACCACTGTCAAAGACAGCGATCGGGACCGACAGCTTAACGAGCTCTTCATAACACGGAACATCTTTCTCACCAGAAAATAAGTTTGCCTGCAATGTCCTAGCCGATGACCGTTGGAGCAGACGATTTCTCGAATGCAGACCACGTCCCGGCAAACGTAGTGTGTGACGTCCGTCTGCCAGGTGGACTGATGACCTGAGAAGGGTCGCTGGTAGTGGCTGGCTGAGGAAAGTGGAAGATTGCACATTTTAGCGTGCCCTTGGGGAGGCCTATGTCCAGCAGTGGAGTGCAAATGGCTAATGAGGATGATGATGAATGTCCTAGCAAAACTAGACCAACAACACAAAGTTGTTATTCCCACGGAATCTAACCCGCGACCTTCGCAATGAGAGCCAAACGCTCTAACCACTACAGCGACGATGTTAAGGAGGTAGGTAGGCGATACTAAATAAATTACGTAAATGCCGTAGTCATGTCAATTTTATGGGGTGCGTGACAATAGCCTCCCGAGTGACTCATTAACATTCGATTGCCTCCGGCGCACCTTGCACAGGCTTATACCTTCATAGCTGCTAGTTCATCCGCGTAAAACTACACCCCCTTAGAGGTTGAATTTCTAAAAACGTTATTGCTCACTTACATCATTAAAGGAACAAGAGGTACCAAATGTCAAGCTTTTTGGTACAGTATACATAAGTTAGTGAGTCAGTCACGTTTATCTATGTACACATAAAATTCGTTTATTTTAGACCTTGTTGAATACGACACATCTTTCGATTCCCTGCCTCCTTTGGTTTTTTCTTGGTCTTTCTGTTCTTCTTTCCATCTTTCTCTTTACTGCGTTATATAAACTAACTTTAAATAATATACCTATTTCTAACTACGAGTAGTTATAACTAAATCTTCATGTTACGCAACTTCCAATTTGGCCAATTATTATTTATGGTTTTCACTAAACTGTAAACCTATCCATCCAATTCGTTCAAATTGTACTCAAATACACGTCCTTAATTCCAATAAGGAGTAAAAACAAAATAAAACATGGCGTCGTCGATGCGGCGAAGTGGAGGCAGAAAATTGAATAACACCGGATTGAGAGCACGAGAGCACGTCGCGCGCAGGGTTGTCCTGTGGAGCTATGCTGGCTTCTAAGGAGTTTGTTTACCAAGAAAAGGAGAATAAATATACATGCTGATTTTGAACCTATGAACTATATTAAAATCTCAAAATTAGAATCCCTAAAGGTATACAAAAATGTAAAAAATGATGATAGCTTAAAAATAAATTTATAAATTAAAGTTATATTTATAAATTTGGAAGAGATTGTCAGATCTAACGTAACGTGCATTACGCTCACGTACAAAGTACGTTGACACGTGTTAGGAACTGGAAAACATTAAATTTATCCTCACCATTGTTTTTCCAAAAAGTTTTGTCAAATTCCCCAAACTGCTGCACTTGTCAACTAACTTGTGAATGAATGAGACCAAAGCGTCTTTAATTCGAGTCTCATTAATTCACAAGTTTGGTTATTCATACGTCAGTATCATCTCACTCATATAAATGCCGTTATACTTGACAATATCTAATTGAAGACTCTATTATAAGATCTGTAGATTTAATTGAAAGTATTAATGCCATTTAATAAAACTGAATTGTGAGCACGTCACGCACATAAAAATCATAAGCAGACTTGTCTCCTGTTTACCACCAACTTTTTATCGAGTCGACAGCAGTTGGTCATTTTATAACAGTCAGCAGTAAATTCTCATTTCCAGTTGCAGGAGCTTACAAAATAGTGAAGCTGTACAATGGACACAAAATAACGTTGAATGTGTATACAGCTGAAACATCCGTAGAATCCACGGATTCGCTCATAGTAGCTCCGAGCGACATTCCGCTCGATATTGGTTTTCGTGGCTTGTTTAACCAGTTTCAACTGGTTTTATCCAACACTTTCCCGATGAAAACGCTTACAAATTGCGCCCGCATTAAACAGACGTTTTCCTGTTCATCCCAGCCTGTTATTTGATCGTGTGATGTATATGGAAATGTTATACGATGGATTCGCTTTGATGTGCGCTTGTATAAGCGTTTATTTTTATCGATGTCTGAAATTGAAGAAAGAAGAAGAAAAACAACCTGTACAGAAACGGCCACAAAAACAACTTGATTATTAACTATTCAGGTAAAAAAAAATATGAGAATGCAAAATGGATGCAAATGAATTTGCTTTGATATGGTTTGAACATAACACAAGCCATGGTCAAGTCAATGATTGATAGTTTGAATAGTAGCCCAGTAAGCTCACTCTATACTTACATAGGTATATCATAGGTACTAATAAAGGTTCTACTCCAATAATATAAATGATCTCATCGAAAGTTATTTTTCACTGAACAGCAAACGGAAAGATCAATTGCCGAAGGCCACTCATTGAACAGCATAGTGTGTGATTAACTTACACATGTCACGTGATACTTTTATCAATGAAATTCGTCATCAAAAACCACCATCTATAATTTTAGAGTTCAAAAAGCTTTCAGATGACATGATGCTAAGTAAAAAGGAGGCTATATTTTAAAAGAATCGCTTTTTTGTAGCGTCATATATTATCCTTCATAATACGGAACTTTGAAAAACGAACGAAGCTTAAACTTGGCTACTAAAGCCTGATATAAGGCGGAAGTTAACATCGGCTTTTAAGTCAATTACCGTTCGCGCACGAGGAACTGGTGTGAAACTAGAGAGATATATTGTTACAACGAGCTACACGTGGTACATAGAGTACGTTTACAGCAATATCTTACAAAGATAAACGTAAGTATTTACTTATTGTGAGTAGTGTTGTAGTCTGGATTATATATATTTTAGTTGATCCGGGTAACTGAATTGTATGATACACCTGAGTACACCACTTAAGTATGAAGAAAAATTACTATGTTTTTGGAAAAATAAAAAACAACTAAAAGAGTTGTCAATTTTCTTTAATATTAAAAAAAACCGGCCAAGTGCGTGTCGGGCCACGCGCAGTGTAGGGTTCCGTAGTTGCGAATCACAACTTTGATTTCACACCGTTCACACTCGCACCTCACAGTTTAACGACCAAAAACATGTAACAATGAAAATGTATGAAATTTTACATTTTCGAGTACATTTTATAAGTTGGTTGCCTATAACTTTTTAGTTTGTACTTAGTACTCAGCTCTGATAGTTTTCCTTTCAACTTCAGTATATATACTACTGCTGTAATTTTTTTCACGTGTCCATATATAATCGTTTAGTAGATAGAGGGGGGGGACACATGCGTCTAACAAAAATTTGCACTTTAAAACCACATATTCTAAAACGGATCCCTAAATCGAAAAATGGTGTTCTCAACCTCACAATATTTTTTAAAGACCTATTTAACAATACCCAACACGATGGGTTTATATAGGAAAAAATATTACTCCCTCTCTACTTGTATGGGAGCTAACCTAAAAAAAATTTTTTTTCAAGATTTTCTTCTACCACTTTTTTGCCATGACTAATATACATATATACCAAATTTCAGCTTTCTAGTACTTATAGTCTCTGAGTAAAACTGCGGACGGACAGACAGACAGACAGACAGACATGGCGAAACTATAAGGGTTCCTAGTTTACTACGGAACCCTAAAAATCAGTCTTTGTAAGGCCCTTAACAGAAAGGTCATTTGCGCTACGCTAACTATACTTTCGTGAAATTTGTTTTGTGGGATTTAACACCTGCGTTTTTACAACTACTATTTGCATTTTTAAACTTGATAATGGGTCTTTTTGTTTAAAGCTAGAGTATATAACATACCTGTCAAACTCGTTGTTGGAAGCATCCCTGCAATATTAGATGTTTTCTGGTTTTGTAAAAAAATACAAAAGATGTATGACAGAGCTTTGTAATCGCTTCTGTTTGAGTGATCTGACATGTAAATGTAGCGTCTGATTTCGTTGCTGCTGATAACAAGCTCTGTGGTGGTGCGCGACTTGGCGTCAGTTCTGCACTGTGGCTGCACTTCATGCATAGTCAAATCGTTGTTGTTTACCGTCCATCAATGGGTAATGAGGATTTGCAGCGAAATAGAAGATAGATTTCCTTTCAGAAGCCGTAGCTCCTCATGTTTGATTTTAAGCGGATTTACACTTTTAAGAATGACGATTTTTTTCTCCTGGCTAAGGTAAGTAAGTAATAAGGTGGTAATATAAATTATTTGACACTGTTTAGCAGTTAAATTGTTCTTTCGCAAATTTTCTTCGTCATTCAGTTAGTTAAGTTTAGTTTCAGTTAAGTTTAGTTTCACAAAAAGCTTGAGGCCTCTTGTTTGTGAGTGCGATCTGCAGCGTCTACAGTCTGCATAATTGCCTCCGCTGCTAATCGGAAAACAAGCTTTGTGCAGGTCGCGACATCGCATTTACGTTACTTTTCATGTACGTACAGGCACTAATGTTCACTTATTCAATATTTTTGTAGCATCGCACTGAAATGAAAATAAAATAAAATATATACAATATATACGGACAAATCACACAGGTTGAGCTAGCCCCAAAGTAAGTTCTAGACTTGTGTTATGGGATACAAACTCAACGATACTATATTTTATAACAAATACATAAATAGATAAACATCCAAGACCCAGGTCAATCTGAAAAAGATCATTTTCCATCTTGACCTGACCGGGGATCGAACCCGGGACCATCCGTGTCGTAGGCCGGCGTGTTGACCGCTGCGCCACGGAGCTCGTCAAAAGAAAAGAAGGTGAATCTGCTTTCAAAAGCAATATGGGTTTATATAAAGATCAAGTGCATATATAGTACCTAGTTAATAGCTATAAAAGATTATTTTTCTGTTTCGCATTTTATCAACTGTCTTTGTACAAGATCGTTATTCAGCAAATATTCTTCGTTTCAGGAGCTTACTTTATCTCCCCGTAATCAGTTTCATGAAGGATTTGCTACCGAGGTGTTTTATTCGCCTCTGTTTGTGAGTGCGATCTGAATTGTAAATGCAGCGCCTGCAGTCTGCAAAACTGACTCGGCTGCTGTTTGACAAACAGCTTTGTGCAGGTCGCGACTTGGCGTCTGCACCTCATGCATAATCATTTTGTCCGTCCGCCATTATTATGGATTCGCAGCGATATGGAAATACGACGGATCTGCTTTGAGAAGCAATGTCGTTTCGTAAAAAAATCTTAACCGTTGTAATAGAAAAGATCGAGATCTTTTCGATTGTCACTGATTTTACTTTGATAAGACTTCGACAGAAAGTGTAAGGAATCGTAAGTTTGTTCTCTTGTGTGTTTTTGTTCTTTTTGACACAGATTCATTCAAAATTTTCATACAATTTAGTTGTACAAATATTTGAACGCATAGGAATTGATCCAAGAGCCAATACCCAACAGAAAGTAGGTATAGGTAACTAAAAAGATTTTGAATTTCTAGTGACTGGTGCTCTATCTACATTAATACATGTTTGTCGGTATATGTCAATACATTTAATCTCGGAAGCTTTTCAACGGCAACAAATGTTACAAAATAAGTTTTGTGTGGTTTTAGTCGGATTCAAAATATATCCCAAAGTCTCCAAGCAATTCCAACGCAGCTACATATATTGAGCCGTATCGATTTGAAAGTTTTTATAAGGGCCGTTTGATTCTGTCGCGGCCCGGCGGGACGACCGGCCATTTCTCTCTGCCAATCACTCGTCCACAAAGAGTGAAAAATACGCGAGTGTGACCGCGCCATTTTTCATTTAACACGAAACACGAGAAGCGTGAGCTAATGATTAATGTAGGTAAATAAACTATTGGTAGCCACCTTTTTACGAAGTACGGCTGTATATCGGACTGGTAAATCAATTGATGGATTGACTCTATTTGAAATGCTCAGTTTGAGATTTTGAACTATCACAACACTCCATGTATTGAAATATAAATAAAATTACCTTACATTGAACTGAGAGATCAGCTAATTAAACACTTGAACTATGGAGGTGGTATTTAATTAAGTAACGCGTAAATTATTGACCTCAACAAGAGTTGTAAAGTTAATTCTGTTTCCAAAATTTTAATATTAGATAGCACTTTCCGGGACACACCTGCTCGTTGACTAAATTATATTGTTGTTTCTATTGTGCTAGTTGAGTGTCCGTAAATGAGCCAAACTTTTTCATGTGAAAGTCATTTCGATAATCGTTTAGTAAACTGCAAAATCATTAGGCATTAAAATGTTTTAATGTCTCTCTGAGATCAGGACATATTTCTGTCTAGTTGTTAAGTATTTCAGATACATTTCGAATGAAGAATGGCGCCAAGCTAGTCAGTTAGTCGTAAAAACTTCGGTTAACATTGTCATAGCATAAATGCTGTCGTAATAGCAGACCCCGGGCTTCAACTTATCACAGCATATCCAGGAAAACGCTAGGAGAAGAAGCTACCTTTTAAATGAATTTGCATCATTTTTAAAACGTATTTAAACTGCAAGCTATTAAAGAATTTTAATGTGGATTGCGGAGGTCAGACTGTGGCTGTGCTAACTTGATTATAAAATACGGTAGAGTTGATGAACTTTGCGAGACGGGATTGCTCTACAATAAAGAAATTGGTTCCGAAGCAGCATCTGTGTGCTAAAAAGTAATAACTTTTCTAGTTTTTATTTTTCACTACAGTGAGCTTTAAAATAGTTCGTTCCTATACTTAGATTCTCATTTTAAAAACACTGTTAATAGATGCCGGTATTCTAAATTTCCAGATTTAAACCCACTGGATCACAATATATCGCAACATTTAGAACAAAAAGTCTGCGCTTAACCTCATCAGAATTTTGAATCTCTCCGAGCATCTTTGGCTAAAGCAGCAGCAGAAATATATATGAATGTGGTGAGTGCTGCTATTGAAGATTGGCCGTGTCGATTAGGGAAATGTATTAAAAATAAAAGAAGGCATTTCGGATGATGTAAACAAAATTGTATTCTAAATTAAATTAACTTTCATTTCATATATAATTTCTATATAATTATCATTAATTTTATAAAAAGTTTTTGACAGAACTTATGATCTCTCTAGGTACATTTTTGAAATAATCTAACATGAAAATATATTTTCCTACAATCAAAAATAGTAACAATAAAAATTGCAATACCTTCATGATTTTGCCAGCTTTGAAATATTTTGCCTTGATAGTCTGTATGTCTGTTTGCAAGTCATCATCATCATCCGACGAGCTCCGTGGCGCAGTGGTCAACACGCCAGCCTGCGACACGAGGGTCTCGGGTTCGATCCCCGGCCAGGTCAAGAAGGAAAATGATCTTTTTCAGATTGGCCTGGGTCTTGGATGTTTATCTATATAAGTATCTATTATAAAATATAGTATCGTTGAGTTAGTATCCCATAACACAAGTCTCGAACTTACTTTGGGGCTAGGTCAATCTGTGTGATTTGTCCATATATATTTATTATTTATTTATTTATTTATCATCATCATCTTGATTCTTGATTAAGCTGAAATTTTGCACTTGTGCTTATGATGCATAAACACTTTACATTAAGCACGTTACACGTGTATGTAAATATACCCCCGAAATCACTGAAAAAATCCTTTTGTGGCGAACTCAGCCTGACAATTTCTTTTTCAAAAAAGTTGATCAATATGGCGAGTTGAGTCATCTTTTTGACGGAATATCGAGGGTAAGTTTACGCTGTATAAATCCGATAATAAAGAAATCAGAGCTGGTCTGACTGTGGAGTCCGAAGAGTATATTGGGCTAGCAACTCTAAAAAATGCTTTTTATACAAAAGTGTTCGGCCGGTCCGGCAATTTGTATGAATTTGTCGATTTATTTAATCAACGCTATAAAACGATTAATGTTACATTCTGCCTTATTACATAATATTAAGATGCGGAATGTTGCTTAGTTGAATCTAGATTTCAATTATTACAACACTTTCTAAGTTTATACAAGTCGTATTAAGTATAGACAATGGTCTGCTTCTAACTTAAGTCCTCTTTTATAACAAAATGCCAGTAATTCTCTATTTGTTATTATGTGTCTGTCTGTGGCCCTTTCTCTTTGTACCCACATTAAAACTTTAAGCCCCACAAAGTTGTATCTACAATTTTATTGTTATTCAAACAACCACAATCCCCTTGAAAACTGAGTTATCCTGAAAAGAGAAACACATTTTGACAAAGTGAAACAACCTTATTACATTTAGGGAATTCGGCAAAGAATAAATGTGGAAAGGCTTACAGGGAAAACTTTGGAATAAACGAATATATTGGTAAAACACAGATCACATTTTCGTAGCTGTAGGAACAAAAATATACTTAAGCAAATATTGTTGCTTCAGGTGTATCAGACGTATTTTACAGCATCTATGAGGATTTAGTACTTAGAAGAATATAAAATAATACACTATTGGGTAACATACTTGTTGTAATAATGGGTGATATTTTTAAGAAACTAGCTATCGAACTAAAATACATACTGAAATACAGACACATGAATACGTTTGGCTTCCGGTTCTAGGGAATTGTTAAACAAAAATACAAAAACCGGCTAAGGGCGTGTCAGACCACGCGCAGTGTTAGGTTCCGTAGTTGCGCGTCAATTAATTAATCTGTCTACTATAACTCATTGCCTTGGAAATATGACTTAGCTGCGATAGTTTTCCTTTTAACTTCTTTACATATGCTACCATCCTGATTTTTTCACGCAACCTTATACAATCATTTAGCTTGTAAAGGGGGAGAGGGGTAATCTCTGACCTAAACGGGATCACAAACACATGGCGAATCTTTAGAGGTTCCTTGTTTACTGTAGATGCATGATGATGCATAGCATGCAGATTATCATGAAAAAAGCTTTTCTTATTTGGCGTTGAATAATTTGTCACTTCCTAATCACCGACACCGAAAGTTACATAGCTCCGTAAGGGCTCGGACACATCTCTAATATCTTTGATATCCGTAGCTATAGGTGCACAGATAAACACTTGTATTTATTACTACTTTAAAATATATCTTTGACAAAATACGCTTATTTTACAGTAACTCTCAGTCGGAAGTGAGAAATGACTGTATTTCGGTCCTCAAAGAGCCGTGAAAGCTCAATTTGTTTCAGCCGACACAAAGAGCGCTTGTGCCGGAGGCCCATGTTTGATTTCAACGACAAAGAATATTTATCACTTCCCCCAAACCCTTCCTTCGTTCAAACGGCACTTTTTACGATTATGCCGTTTGAAATCGAGTCACTTTGGGTGAACATTCATAAAAATCTAGAAAGACTTATTTCAATCGGCAACACCGTATCCTTTATCTCTTGCAAGCAGAAACCACTTTTTCCTCATAAAAGCAAAACACGTCTGAGATAAATATTAATCCCGAGGTAAATCCTTTGAAATATCAGCAATAACGTAAGATGTCGCCGTCCAAAAAGCAGCACAATGAATCACATCATTAATATTTTGTACACTCAGTGTGTCACCGTCGCTGTGATGGAACCAGTAATATCGCTCATTCGCATTTAGCAACGAGGCTCCAGGAACTCCCTTCCGTATGAACATTGTGATATCTGATCCGGGACCACCACTGTTTGTCATTTTATCCATAGGAGAAAATAACTTTAATATCTCTGCTACAATGCAGCGAGTGGTATTGGATCCGGCTACATCAAGACCACGTGGCATGAATGTTCCTTCATCTGATTCCATTATAAAATTTATATTATTAAGCTCTTCTAGATGTCTTTGCAAATAAGCAGCAGCACCTATCAAGCCGGGTTCCTCAGCAGTCCACAGTATAGCCCGAAGAGTGCGTCTCGGTTTTAAATTCAAACGATTTAATAAGACTGGTGCAAACCAGCTAATCATCATACCACCACCATCATCCATAGCTCCTTGCCCTACATCCCAACTATCTATATGGCCAGATACAATGACTACTTTATTTGGGTGTTCTTTCCCCTTTAAGTCAATGATTGTGTTTCTTGATTTCTTCATATCAAAAGTGCTTGACATTTTTAAAGTTACTACAATTTTATTTCCTTCTTCCTGAAGCCTTCTCATGAAATCAGAATCTTCTAAAGTGATAGCTGCTGTAGGTATTTTGGTGACATTATCATCGTAGAACTGAGCTCCAGTATGTGTAGAGTATATAGAGAAAGGAGTAACACTTCTAGTCAAAGACGCAACGGCTCCTTTCTTCGCTGCTCTAGTAGCACCTTGTGTTCTGTAAATAGCAGTGTCCCCATATGTAACGTAATGGGCGTCAAACAGAACTATTTTACCCTTTGTTTCTGTGTCATTGATTTTATCTAAGTCTTGAAAGCTATTGACGACAATCACTTCTGCTGTTATACCCTCCGGTGGAGTACTGATACTGCTGCCAAGTCCAATTAGCGCAATGTTTTTTTTGCGTGGACTTTTCATTATAAGTGATTCGGGGCCACGAACCCAGTGTGGCACCTGGAATGAAACATATCATGATTTAAGAAAAGCATGTTTCTAAAAAAACCCCTTTTTTCAACAGCTTATATTGTAAATAAAGTTTTATACTGGAGTTGTAGGCCGTTTTTGTCAATTATAAATATTACTGAATTTAAAATATTTGTAGGGTATAAAATTATTACAAAATGTTTACATACATCGACTTCTTCAGTGGTGACATCTTTAAGACCATGTGCGATGGTAAGGTTTATCATATGGTCAATCGATCTTTCCAGGTTTTCAGAGCCCGACACACGAGCTCCGAACTTATCAATAAAATTTGTGTATCTGAAATTATAAGAAGGGATGTATCATTATTATCATGTATTTGACATTAGCTAAGGAACTAGCGCGCTCCATCTATTTTTGAAAATAGAAATCATAGTATTTCAATTCATCCTCCCGTTTTGCGGCTATGATATGACGTACATACACCCCCACACCATCATATAAATGTTGTGTGAAATCTATAACACCATTTTTAGGGTTAGGTAGTAAACTAGGAACCCTTATAGTTTCGCCATGTCTGTCTGTCTGTCCGTCTGTCCGTCCGTCCGCGGTTTTACTCAGAGACTATAAGTACTAGAAAGCTGTAATTTGGTATGGGTATGTATATTAATTATGCCAAAACAGTGTTAGAAAATTTTTTTTTAGGGTAGCTCCCTTACAAGTAAAGAGGTAGTAATGTTTTTTTTCTATACAAACCCATCATGTTGGGTATTGTTAAATAGGTCTTTAAAAATATTGTAAAGTTGAAAATATCATTTTTCGATTTAGGGATCCGTTTGCGAAATATTTGGTTTTAAAGTGCAAATATTTGTTAGAGGTAAGTGTCCTCCCCCTCTATATACTATATACCGTTATATAAGGATACGTGAAAAAAATTACAGCAGTAGTATATACTACTATTTTCACGTATTCAGTATATATATACTGAAGTTGAAAGGAACTGAGTACTATCAGAGCTGAGTACTAAATACAAAATAAAAAGTTATAGGCAACCAACTTATAAAATGTATTCGAAAATGTAAAATTTTATACAATTTTCATTGTTAGATGTTTTTACTGGCAGGACCAAATATAGTTTGAGCAGTCGACACGACATAAGAATAAGATGTTTTTGGTCGTTAAACTGTGAGGTGCGAGTGTGAACAGTATGAACTCAAAGTTGTCATTCGCATTTACGAAACTATACAACGCGCGTGGCCCGACACGCACTTGGCCGGTTTTTAAACACCTACATAAATTCTTGGTCAGATGTTGATTCAAAATTCATAGTTTTTGCAAAAGACAAGACATTCCCTGGCCGACAAATAAAATTCACATTTGCCTATAAGGCTAGAAAAAGTACGTCCAGGTAATTTGCGTAACTTCTACTAAAAATACTGAACTCTGACAAAAAGGCAGGTACTTACTCATTATACATTTCTTGTCCTAAACCCTTAGAGATAATCTCGTTCATAATAACTTGCGTCACATTTTTATAAGAAGCAATTTCTTCAACCAATGTCTTGTCTAAGCTACAATCATTATTTTCATGTCGATCTATAACCACTTTTGCATTGAATACATCTAAATTAGCTAAAGTTAATAATAATAAAACAGAGAACATGTTCGTGTCAATACTAATCGATCACCAAAGTGTGACTAAATAAGAATAACCGTTATCAATGTTTGTTGAAGTCCCCAGTATGCGGTATTAATAATTGAGGATAATGGTCAAAGGGGTCACGGAGAGATAAATTTCTATTATGTATTAAGCAAATTGACGGCTAATACCTATTTGGAAATAATGTATACATATAATATAAATAATCTTCCACGCTGGTCTGGGAGAAAAGACAAAATGTAGAATGTGCCAGCTGTTTCTCTTCCCGCGCAGATCGTAAAAGCCAATCGAGGGAATGGGCGTAGGGAATGATGTCAATAGGCGATGCGGCTAGCAACCCGTAACGATATTGTTTCCGTTCTCCACCTACAAGCCCACCAACATGTTACACTGGCCTTTAGGTTTTATAGACCTAGGCTCTGTCTTCCCCGCAAGGGAAAAAGACGTGATAGTATGTATGTATGTATACTAATAAATACAAGTAATTTTCTGCGAACTCGATCCACACTATTCATACTTAATATTATAATTATAACTCTTGTCTGTGTGTTACCTTTACACGCTTCAACCATCTGTAATATTTTCATTTCGTATTTCAAATCATTCAATGTTATTTTCCTTCAATTACGTTCAGCAAACATTCAAGTTCGAGCAATATTATCAATGTTAACGAAATCAAACAGCTGCTAGAGCAAAAATATTTTTCGCTCGGCAAAGGTTCGCAAACCTCACGAGTACGTTCAGATGAAAGGGCGACACATTGGATCAAGCTGATAGCATGTGGCGATCCTAAATAAATAGTGGGGAGGATCTGAGAAAGCAATGAAATGATTCAGTGCAAATAAAATAAAAAATTGCCAAGATGTGAGTTTGGCTCGCGCACGATGGGTTCGGTACCACTTTAGCAGGTCTAACGAAAAAAAGCTTCTTTTTGGATTCGATATAATTTTCGAATATGAACTCTTCTTGTAGATTTAGATGAGCTAACTTACTATCCATTATTTTATATTTTTATATCAACACTTCAAACATAAAAAAGTCGGTTGTGCTCCTGCAGTGCAGATTAAAAAAGACCTGATGATGATAGTGAAACATAAAATATTCACAACAAAAAAGAGCGCAACGTGCCATTCTAAAAGTCGCTGCGGGCCTCCCCTTCCGCTACCCCACAACAGACTTGTACAAGCACTGGGAAGTACTGACGGTAAGACAGTCCTTCATTCTCTATACTGCTCTCAAAATGCACTCTCAGCTCCAGTACAACCCAGACTTCCGCTGCGACCAGCGGAGAAAAACAGCTGTTTGCACGCCCCCCCAGTCAAAACCAAATCATCCAACCACTTCTTCTGTTTTTTAGGCCCTTATTTATATAATAAATTAAATAAACAATTAAATATTTATCCCCTTCATAAATTCTCATGCAAAAAACCATCTCCCTTTATCTACAATCCCTTGATTACACGGAAACCGAAAATATGCTGACACCCATTACATGAACAAATAAACAAGACATCAACAAAACTCATCCACCACCACTTATTTAACTTCACCTTACCTGAAATATATATACTAACCTCAAATAAAACTTATATACCTACATATAAACATAAATTTATATTATAGGGAAACCAAACCTAATTGCGACAACAAATAAATGGCCATTACTGAATCACTTCTTCTACTCTGTCCCCCTCTCACCCTCTACATTCAAATCCACCCACTCACACTCACCTTAAATTCATATACACTCCTACACATACATCTCACACTCCTGCAGCTACTTACACACACTCACTTCCATCATCCACTCCTAACCACTATGTCTATGTAAGCGTGTACGAGAACACAAGTACAATGTAAACTCCTCACGGATTTGTCCTTATTTTTCTCCTTTTGCACATAAGTGTACGTTTTCTACTTTAATTTAAGCTAGTAAAAGTATAGGACATGTTAGATCCATAAGATATAATATACAGCTTTGTTGCTAGCAATTCTCAGCCTAAACTCTGCTTTAGAGAGGGGTTGGGCCTAGTTACCTGTACCACAGATTCCTATAGGAACCTATTACAGGAACTAGCCTCCCCACAAGGTTGTCAATTTACTACCTCTTTAGCCACTAGTTTATTTTTAGTAATACAAAAATATTGTACAATCTTTGTATGGAGGAAAAATAAAGTATTATTATTATTATTCAAAATTTAAAAGTTCATTTAAAATAGGTTTTTTAGAACACTTAATGATTGTCATACATATGCATCACTTTACAACTGAAAATTGTTGACGCTTCCAAAGCGGAGCGCAGAAGAAGTGGCAACAAACTGCACAGCGCATTTTCTCCAATCGACGCCAACTTACAATTATAGATAACCTTAAAAATTATATATGTGGATTGAGTATACATTGTCTTAATTAAATGTTATGATCAATTGAATACGAAATAAATGATGCCATATGAAAGATATGTTCTAATTAAGAGAACCACTCATTACCGCTACAAGTGGTAACTTTTGGCGGTAATGGGTAATTTCTCTTAATTTAAATGCAAAATAATGAATAGTGATACCAAAAATACTGCAAGTAAGTTACTAGCAAAGAACATAATTAGATTTTTTTCAATTTGATTTTACTTAGGAGTAAAGTAATGAAATAATTGGCGGCACTAGTTTTGCTGGCCTTCAGCTCCTTAAATTTAAAATTTGTTCTATAAGATACTTGTTTGACATAAAAAAGAAATTCTGATTAACTATTTCCTGCCTATTAATGGGCACAGAGTAGAATAAAACATAAACATTATCATATTACTGTATTTGGGACAACGAAACTGGTAAGCGAAAACTTCAGTGTTCCGGTTCATCACAAACAGCTGCTTAATAGAATGATGATAGTCGGGCAGCAGAGCATTAGTAATAGGGTCCCGTTATCACCCTTTGGGTACGGAACCCTGAAAAATGGACACGAATTCTGATCACGTCCTGTGAAATTTTCGTCACAACGTCCACAGTACGTATAAATAAATATAAATATAAATATAAATATATAGGGACATATCACACAAATTGAGCTAGCCCCACAGTAAGTTGTGAACTTGTGTCGCAGGATACTAACTCAACGATACTATATTTTATAACATATACTTATATAGATAAACATCCAAGACCCAGGTCATTATGAAAAAGATCGTTTTCCATCATGACCTGACCGGGGATCGAACCCGGGACCCCCGTGTCGCAGGCTGGCGTGTTGACCGCTGCGCCACGGAGCTCGTCCGTGACAAAATTGCAGATATCTGTAAAATTGAATATTATTTTTACTGTACGCCGTAAAATTACGTCAATTAACAAAGGAAATTAAAATGCATAATTAGATTTTGAACGTCAGTTGGAGTCGTCATTTTATTACATAACTTAAATAGACAGCGCGTGTCAGATCGAAAAGAATCAAAATAAACAAGTTTTATTATTATTGTCACTCTTGTAGTAAGAGTGACAATAATGTACGTAATGTAATGTATGTCACAAAATAGGACTTTTCGTGCAAAGTAGTTGATAAGTAATATAATTATATGTATGTTAGACTTTAAGGTATTTATAATATGGGCCTCTGGTATTGTACACAATTGTAAGTACAATACTATTGCCTGAAATAAATGATTATTATATTATATTATTATAATAATAATAAAACTTCTTTACTTTTACTAACTTACTTATTTACTTCATTACAACTAACTACTTCATTACACTTATTTTAATGAGCGTTCAATTAAGTAGCACTTACACCATACCTTATTTCATTTGTAACGCAAACGGATTGTATCTTATCTAACTTAAAACTATAAGTAATGGAAGTAGCAGCAAAACTTTGTGAAAAATCGGCCAAATGCGAGTTGGACCTGTGTATGGAGGGTTCCGTACCATTATCTATACAAATTATACTATCAAGCAAATCAAGTAAAAAACAAGTTTGTTGTGTGGGAGACCCTCAATTTTTTTTTGACCCTTTTATTTTGATTTTATTATTTATTTTTGAATCTTTTATTTTTGAAGTAAATATACAACTAAACATTCTGTAATTTGTTCAAGTGTCTAACGGTTGCCGTTATTAATATCGAGCAAAAACAACAAAAAAATCATAAGTGTTGTATGGGAGCCCCTTTTAAATATCTAATTTATTCTGTTTTTTACTAATTTTTTTTATAGCGGCAATAGAAATACATCTTTTTTGAAAATTTCAACTGTCTAGCTATCAAGGTTTATGAGATCAGCCTGGTGATAGACAGACATCGAAGTCTCGTAAATAGGGTCTCAATTTTACCCTCTGGGTACGGAACCCTAAAAACTATATGCCAGTTAAAATATTGCTTTACTGTAAATAAAAATTAAAGTAAGAGCAAGTAGCTTATATCACTAGTAGTAATATTAAATAAATAAACGGACTTTAATTTTTGAATGAAACGCTAGAACCGATTTCGATGAAACTTGCATGCACTGTTACCTGAGTTGTATTATATCAAGTTCAACTATAAAATAATAATTGTCATCCAACTTATAGAGTTTGTGATATATGCGGACAAACACACAAATATACATACATAAACAATAAATAAATATATACGGACATATCACACAAATTGAGCTAGCCCCACAGTAAGTTGTGAATTTGTGTCGCAGGATACTAACTCAACGATACAATATTTTATAATATATATATACTTATATAGATAAACATCCAAGACCCAGGTCAATCTGAAAAAGATCGTTTTCCATCATGACCTGACCGGGGATCGAACCCGGGACCCCCGTGTCGCAGGCTGGCGTGGTAACCACTGCGCCACGGAGCTCGACTAATAAACTCATGAAATTTTGGCAGTCGTGTTTTGAACCTGGTACAAATTCGGGTCGAATTGATCACCTCCTTCTCTTTTGAAGTCGATTGAAAAGAAATATAATTCTGTCACTATGATATTTTTAGAACATAAGTGTATAATGGACCATAAGCGACTTTCATTCTGGTCTCGAAGAAAACAGCACCGGTTTTGGCATAGAAAATTATGTAAAAAATCCACAAATCATGTTAGACGACGGTTACGGTTCGGCTAGTGATACATTACCAATGTTCAGTTCACGCCCATTTTCACGTTAAACTTATGGCTCTAGGCTCTGACTGAAAACAAAGATGGGATTACAATATATGTAGGTATTATGCGATATTGGTACCTCTACATGCCGGTTCTATCAGGTGTTCCTGATGTATCTACCCATGGAAATGAATTATTAGTGCCAAATACGCTTTTTAGGGTTCCGTAGCCAAAGGGTAAAAATGGGACCCGATTTTAAGAGACTTCCATGTCGGTCTTTCTGTCTGTCTGCCATCAGGCTGTATCTCATAAAGCATGATAGCTAGATAGTTGGAATTTTCAAAGATGATGTAATTCTGTTGCCGCTATAACGTGTAACAAATAGTAAAAACAGAATAAATTAGATATTTAAGGCCCACACAACAAACGTGATTGTATTTTCCTTTTTTTGCTCTTGTGAATGTCTCTTTCAAGAATTCTGCTTAAAAAAATAATAAGTTTCGAAATAAGGTGTTAAAGTAAATTATTGCTTCATTACAATGACCGTAACTAATGATAATAATGGCAAGCACCTCCATTCTCCCAAATGAGCGAAGTTGCAATTACTTGGAATTCCATTTAACAGATTTCAGGGAACATTTCAATGTAAATTATATTAATTAAGATTTCAAGTGCTATTATAACTTCAAAAATTAAATATCTCCCAGAAGTTATACGTCGGTAATTATATCATTCTGTATTTTGATGATAATTTTAGGAATCTTCCATGCTGGTCTGGGAGAAAAGAAAATAACCTAGAATGTACCAGCGGCTTTTCTTTCCGCGCTTCAAATCGTAAAAGCCGATCGAGGGGACGGGCGTGAAGAATAATGTCAATAGGCTAGGCGGCTAGCAACCCAACATTAAGTATTACTGACTACTATTCTGATTCCGTTCTCCACCTACAAGCCCACTAACATGCTAAACGTGGCCTTTAGGTTTTATAGACCTGGGGCTTGTCTACCACGCAAGGGAAAAGACGTGATAGTATGTATGTATTTTAGGAGTAACTAGCGGCTTGCCCCCACTTTACACGTGCAAATTATTATACACCTAAGCTTCCCTGATACAAGTATATTTAAGATTTTATGCTAAAAATCCATATCATCGCAATAGTCATAATGGCCTTGGAATACGTCAAATTTTATGTAAATAATGTAATCATACAGTGAAAAAGAATGTGACGCCAACTTTTACGTTACATGTTTGTAGCATAAAAAGGTACTAATTTGACATTTGGGTTGGGAGAGTTTTAAATTCGAATGGAGGAAAATCGCCTCCGTATCTATACCTACCTATATTAACTTTCGTGAAAAATATTTCCCGACGCTTGGACTACAGGATAAGTCTACTAAACCAGATATCTGTATACTCCACGTATGCGAGGTAATGACGATGATCATAACATTGATAGAAGTATTCATTACTTTCAAGTCAAAGACAAAAAATAACGAAGTTGAATTGTTGAAGTTGAAGCAGAGATGTTATACAATGTGTTTGGTATTTAGCTAGCAACAATTTAAATGATGTGTGGTTCCCGGCAGAGTAGAATAGGACCACTCCAAGTCTTCCCATGGATGTCGTAAAAGGCGACTTAGGAAACACAAGCTAAACAAAGATTTTTTAAACATCAAAGAGACCTCTCCAACCCGTCTGTCCAGCGTGGAGAGTGTAGGCCAAATCCTCTTGACTATTCTGGCTAATAAATGGTTATGATAGTCAGAGAGGGTCGTGCTCCTGCAGTGGAGACTAAAAAAGACCTGGTGATGATGATGATGATGAATTTAAATGAACGTTCTCAACATGAAAACAAAAAGCTTTTGTTCTGTTAACAAGCCTGAAATCGAGAAAAAATATCTGCTACTCCTGCTCCTTACATCATAGATTAGAGGTAATCTCGTGCTATGGAAAAACTCATAATTTTTTCTTTATTTCAGACTTGGTCACAGTACAAAAGTAGTCCGTTTTCATGTTCAGAACGTGAATTTAAATTATCGCTAGTTCAATACGCACAAGGTGCTTACACCAGCCAACTAGCGCCACCCTTGGTTTTATTTCTTTTACTACTAACTAAGATCAAATTGACAAAATCGACGTAAGTAATTCACTAGTAAATGACTTGTAGTATTTTTTGTATTGCTTTTCATTATTTTGCATTTGGTAATTCAAGAGAACTACGCATTACCGCCAAAAGCGACCACTTTTGGCGGTAATGAATAGTTCTCTTAATCTGAAATGCTATCAGCATTGATAAAAAGATCGATGAAAAGTTCTACTAAAAATACTACAAGTAATTTACTAAGGAAGTACTTACGTAGATTTTTTCAATTTATTCTTATTTTGGAGAACAAGAATTAAATAACGGGTGTCGCTAGTTTCGGTGGTGTAAGCCTCTTTCAAATTAACAGCATTTCTTCATTAATTTAGAAGAATAACTTTATTGTGATTTATTTTTATCATTACCTAGCAGCCCGCTCGGCTTTGCCCGTGGTTCATACCTGGTTCAGTGGTTACTCAGCCTACGGCACTCAGGGATACCACACGTTTTAAACGGTAGAAGAATAATGTTTCCTTATGTTTTCGCGATTGTTACACATTTAAATAAAATTATTTTAATAGAGAGATATTATTTTAATATAAATATAAGAACTGCAAAATCTACCGCCTAAAATATAGATTTTAGGCGGTAGATTTTGCAGTTCTTATAAAATACTAGACAAATGTCAACTTAGTCTACCTGCGACCACGAACACTGTAAAGTGCTCGAAACGTTAGGTGTATAAATAATGTAATAAACGCGATAAAAACCGTATTAAAATAATTTTATTTAAACGGTAGAAGAATTTTTGAAATTCAAGTAGTTCCTGAGATTATTGCGTTCAACCAAACAAAAAATCAAACTTTTCAGCTTTATATTATTAGTATAGATATCATCTGTACAATGTGACCTGTCATTATACCTACCAATACTAGACCTATAAATTTTGAGATGTTTCCGCACGTTGACGAGCAATTTCGGCGGTTCAGTCACGTAGATTGAGGTGGAGGGTTGCGGGATATTTTGGATGGCAAGGGATGACAGAAAACGGACCTGCTACGTAAAACAACCTTCAATAAAATAAATTGTGGTAGTGAATATAATAATTTGGTTGTTTTGGGTGTGGAAACATGTTGTTTTATTACAAGATTTTATTTACTGTTATTATTTTATTCAATAAAGAATGGGAAATTTTTCACCATATATAACTTCTTTAATAAAAAAAGAGTATATAGTATATAGTGTGAATGCATAAAAACACCTGTAAAAATTAGATTTTATTTAACTTACCCTATTTGTCTGTAAGGCTAAAATGTTGCTAATCAATTTTCAAGCACTTACCCGTTACCAATTGAGCTGAAATTTTGTGTACATTTATGGTCTATCAGGTCATCAGGTTTATTGTACCATAATATTGCATTATCATTGACCTGATTTGAAAATAGAGTCGGAAGTGGCCATATGCGCTTTCAAACTTAAGAAGATAGACCCATCGTGTTAGGTCTTATAAAATGTCTTCGCAAGCCTTTATAGTACGAATAGCTTGTCACAAAAATGGTTTGTTTGATAAAAACTTATTATAAATAAAGTTAAACACCTTCATAATCTGTAGCTAGCAGGCCATATGACCTTGCACGCCATGGGCTGCTAGTTCAATATAATACTGAGGATCGACTACCTGTAATTTTCATACAAAAAGAAATAACTCTTCCACCTCCCTAAACCTTTACGAAATGAGGAAATTTTGGTGTTATTCGATTTAGCACACCTTAATCTAGGGCTAACCGTTCTTTTTTATTGATTCGGTTTAGATCAATTTAAATAAATTAAGATACCCCGGGAATTTTTTATGTAAAAAATATGGATATTTACTAAGATGCTCAGAACATTTGGTGTAAGCAATATATCTTAAATATCAAAACGTACAGCCCTTTTTGAAATTGGACTATGTTTAAGCAATATATCTTAAATATCAAAACGTACAGCCCTTTTTAAAATTGGACTATGTTTAAGGGGTGGGAATCGATATCGCTTTTTGTATGAAAATTTACAGGTAGTCTATCTTCTTAATATTCTTACGTATAAATAGATATGGAATATGTCATGGACAAAAGTGTAGGTACCTCCAAAGTGTTCCAGTGTGACCGACTATGGGAACAAGACCAAACTTAAAATTTCTCTATCGCAACTTTCGTCTCAAAATAAAAGAAAGACCCCTCTTCAAATACCTATGTATATCCCTTCAAATATGCTGAACATTTACATCCTTCGCCTATGTAATATTACCTACACCTGTAATGTACAAGAAATTTAGTCTTGTTCAACATAACATCATTGACCTAACAGGACGTGAATTGATGCGACTGCGACATTATCCTCATACTCGTGGATAAGGTCAAGCGATGCAGCTGCAATTTACCTCGAGGCCGATAACACACGTCATCGAATGTACAGAAATAGAACACCGACATATCTTCTAAGAACTCTTCGTATGTCCAACGATGTAAGCCATCAAGTTTGAACTATGGGACTTTGACTTTCAGTAGGAAACCAATTAATAAACATCTATATTTACATATATCTAGTTCCCTCTCCAACCCGTCTGGCCAGCGTAGAAAGTGTAGGCCAAATCCTCTGACTGCTCTGGCAGTGCAGAGAGGGTCGTGCTCATGCAGTGGAGACTAATAAAGACCTGATGATGATGATGATGATGATTTACATATATCTGATGATGATACGCCATCAAGGTATAACTATTGAACATTGACTTTAAGTACGAAACCAATTAATAAAACCTAGATCTTATTAGAACGTTTCATATGTCCAATGATGATACGCCATCAAAGTTGAACTACTAACTATTGGTTTTTAACTTTAAGTAAGTACATGTTTAGTATTTATGTAGTTTATTATTGTACGGTGGTTCAGAACCCTTCGTGTTTGAGTTAGACTAGCACTTAGCCACTTTTATTGGATATACTTCTAAGGTTAATCAAGTAAACTCTGCAAAAAAGGTCAAAATTTGAATGAACATAGTTTTTCTTCAATCAATTTAAGCTTTGAATAATAAAATCGATCCTTAAAAACTACTATAATATATAATTCGTAATTTTTGTTTCATATTCGGCTTTGGTTAATGGCTATTCATCTGCATTTTATTTAATTGGTGGTCCTAAAACGGATGCACTCTATTCACTGAATCTTTGCTACTATTCATTCGATCAAATCGGCGTCTAATACGACCCATTGTGTGGCCGTGCGGTCGTAATAATTTATATAATGGGTGGACATTCACAACGAAATATTTGCGCAATGGTGTTAAAGTAATATTATGGCTTTATGAATATTTGAATATGTTGACCTTACCATGCATGCCCTTCCTATCCATCCTTTTGAATCCTAAAAAATTATGATGAAAAATGGCCAAGTGCGAGTCGAACTTATAAAGGGTTCCGTGGTAGCATAGATGAATAAGCATAAACAAATAAATATATACGGACAAATCACACAGATTGAGCTAGCCCTAAAGAAGTTTGAGACTTGTGTTATGGGATACTATCAACACAACGATACTTTATTTTATTACAAATACATATATACGTAGATAAACAATACAAGACCAAGATGTAGCTAAAATATCACTATTTATTCGTCAGCAAAATTTACTTTGTTTTTATCGTGTTTGTACGAGTAAAAGAGTAATGTTTAGCGGTTTAGGAAAATGTACTTCAACTCAAAAACTGCTGACTATAGTGACTATATCTCGTTAAAACTATTTCCATTGAAAGTGTTAATGGAGATCTAGAGCACATTTTTTTCAGAGGGTTACTCACATTTTACCACTTTGGAAGTGGCTTTCTTTAAATCGATTGACTGAGAAAATATGGTTTGAGAAACCTCATTGTCATTTATAAAGATCTATGGACACCCCACATGTAAGTATAATTTTTTAGCTTCAGTTTCATGCATGGGGTGCCCAGAATTACGTCTACCTTCCATGTTTTAACTGTGGAGTCCTAATAGTTTCGGAATAAAATTGTGACATACGGACAGGCAGACAGACAGACATGGCGAATCTATAAGCGTTCTGTTTATCGCTATGAAACCCTTAAAAAATGATCTCACGTATTACTTATTTCTATCATTCAAAGTGTATGTATTTGTCTGGTCTCTAATCTTATAATTTAATCTTCTGGTAATTAACGACCAATATATTTTTTTACTTTTACTCGTATTACATTTGATACCTAGTCATTTTATTATGACAGAAACTATTTTAAGATTAAATATATCTAATTATTCCACTATGGTATGTGACTTGATTGCATTCGTATTTGAAGAGTAAAAACTACATTAATATTGTTATTATCACAATTTATTTGAATTTATCTTACATTCCTATTTATCAGTATGTCATGCCTCAACGTAATAGCTTAACGAAACTACAAAGAAATGGTAAACAAGTACCAACCTAACTCATTAATTTTACCGGCAGATTCATTTCACGGATATTAAAAGTCTTTTGCTAGAAAGACACTCGAGATACAGTAGCTAACTGACCGATGGTCAGTATTGTCATTCACTCCATTGCCTTATCGCCTCATACCGAGACCAGTCGCATTAAATACACTCGGATACTGCAAACATGCGTGTCATAGTGTGTTTATTGTTTCTTGTTTACGCCGTGCAGTGTAGCCCCATGAAGAAATCTTACTCCGAACTGAAATGTAGTGGTTATTCCGGGGACTTGTATGAAGAAATCGCGTCTTATAGCAGTGTCGTGCAAGACATACTGGATTATACCACCACTGGCCCTTTCAAAGGAAAAACGTATAGTGAGTGAGTATTACAAGAAGTGCACATTGACGAAAAACATTTACAAGCCCAGTTATAGCTTATAAATGGTTTAGAGTCCACTCATCGGACTGTCTTAAGGGGCGACCTAATATTTTTTTAGTCTAGTGCTGCCCCATTTGATATAAACCATTTGAAAGAAAACGGAGATGTCATATAAATTTTAGTTCTGCCAAGCCCTAGATAAATATTTTTTTTATATATATGGACAAATCACAGCCCTTCAAACTATTTTTAGTTTAAAATGTGAATGCAAGGCTATATTTAGCAAAACTTGGCTAATTTTGACAAATAAATTAAAAAACTTTACGTTTTCCCTTTAAGTAGTGCCGGCCACTGCGGCGCAGTGGTTTACACTCCAGCTTGCGACACGAGGATTGCCGGGTTCAATTCCCGGTCAGGTCATGATGGAAAGTGATTTTTCCAGATTGGTCTGGGTCTTGAATGTTTATCTGATAAGTATCTATTATAAAATGTAGTATCGTTAGGTTAGTATCAAACGACACAAGTTCACAACTAATTGTGGGGCTAGCCCAATTTGTGTGATCAGTTCCTATATATTTATAAAATAGTATAAGGATTAATCGAGGGTCTTACAGAAAAAAAAAATTAACAGGTCTCCCCGTTTTCTTTGATATACTTTAATTAAAATTGGGGCAGCACTGTATGCCGAAAAAAAATTGTATGACCTTGTTTGCTTGATATCGTAGACTGTTTGTATGCAAGTATCAATGTCTATTTTTTCTGACCAGCATCGAGAGTGTTGGCCAAATCCTTTGACTGTTCTGGCTAAAATATGGCTCTGGTAGTACAGACATACTCATGCTCCAGCAGTGGAGACTAACAAAGACCTGATGATGATGATGATCGAAGTCTTTTATAGTAAAGATACTAACGATGACGACGAGTAGAGTTTTTCCCCACTGTTTAATCTTAAAAGCAATTTGACAGTTTGATATCAAATATTTAATACATATTTGAACTTTACCTTCAAAGAAACAACGGCCGGCAACGGGATAAAGGAAGTCCAATAATGTACCTATCAAAAATTATATAAATGTTGTACTTCACATATAAATTGCGTATTTAGATATCTTGATAAGATAGCAGAGAAATTCTTACCAAACACCGTCTCAAGAGTATCCCAAGCATTACGTTGCTATCAAATATCGTTTGGGTAAATGAATATAGACATCTTCGACAGCTGGCAATCTCGCGGAGCGCCCTTGATAAGATATGTTCCCTACAAAAAGACGAACGCCGTCGAAACATCTTAGTGTAGCGGAAAACGAAAATGAATATCCACATCTACGCGTTTCTAAATCTCTTTATTATTGTTTGCTTCGGGGAAGCGGCGTTACTGCCAAAGAGTACTAACGTATGTAGCGATGTATTGCGGGGCGAAATGATAGAGGAGATCGCGGCTTACCAGGATGTTGCCAACGAAATATTACAATACGTTATCGAAGGGGATTTCAAGGGTCGAACTTACGATGAGTAAGTAAAATATATAGTCCAACGTGTGTTGTTTGATGCAATCTTTTATATTAATTGCTGATAAAACTTACTAGCATGAAACTGTAATTTTTGTAGCAAATGAAACGACATAGAATTACATAATGATGGGGGTTTGTTACTAATGTGAAATTTCCGTGTTTAGGATAAATATTTCATTGTGGTATTAATAAGTTGAAAGGTGAGGTCGACGTAAAATAAATGTCATAATTACACGTTATCGTGCAAAAAATGTTTTCCTGTAATACTGGAGTCTTATCGTTTCGGAAATTAATTACAGCGATGTTTATTTTCCAGATTAGCTAAGTTCGTGGACAAGTTTGGAGCGCGGCCTTCTGGGACCGAAGCTCTTGAGAACTCTATTGACTATATGATCCAGTTGACCCGCGATGAAGACATTAAAAACATTGTTACGGAGGAATTGGAGGTAAATTTTATATCTCTAATGAAGCAACTTATATTATTTATGGTCTGGGTTACTATCTAATAATCTAAACATATTCTGACTGTTCTGTATTCGTTGCCATACAAATAAAAAAAGATAACCAGTTCAGAACCAAAACTAGATTTTTTTAACTAAAATTCAAGCCTTTTGTAGGGTTTCGTACCCAAAGGGTAAAGACGGGAAAAAATCACGAGGTTTCGATTTCCGTCCGTCTGTCATGGCTGTATCTCAAGAGCCGTAATAGGTAGATAGGTAGAAATTATTAAGGTTATATATTTACTTTAAAAATAAATAGTTAAAATAAAATAAAATCAGTATGTAGGAGGGGCTCCCATACAACAAGTGTTTAATTGGACCTTTAGCCTTTTTTCTGGTACGGAACCCTTCGTGCGCGAATCCGACTCGCACTTGGCCGGTTTTTTTTCTTGCTTGTGTTGTGCTGTAAAAAATTGTACATTACCATTTGTCATGATTCTAGGTCAGTAACAACTATCTATTGGCTTTTGATTCACATAAGAGAGTACAAAATATACGTATAGCATAGACAGATGTATCTTTAAATTGGCTACTTGACAAAAAAAAAAAATCGTGTCGCTATGTAAAGACCTTTATTTATTTATTTGCTAGCCTGTTAAATCCCACTGCTGGGTAAAGGCCTCCTTCTCTGCTTTCCATTCTTCATGGAAATATGAGAAGGGGTTGCACATAATATAACCCACCGCGCTTGTCCACTCCGGGTTGGTGGGTGTACAGTAAACCTTACTCGGCCAGTGAAACACCGCCGCGCCGTTGACGTATAAAACGCTCATCCGCCGCCGTCCTAAGTTGATACCCTGTACTGGCAGTACTGGCACCAACTGCCCAATCAGACCTCGACTAAGAGCTCCGATTAGCGTTTCGACAGTTTAACGTCTTATCGAGGACGAGCCAAAAATAAACACAATAGTGACCGAAATACATTTCTAAACAAAAAACTCTTTCAGATATAGGAGTTTTAAAGACACATATTTTTAGACGTTAGTTTTTAGACGTGAAAACGCACTGCTGAAATGCCTACATATTTATGACGTCACAACTTTGTATGTTGTATGGGCGGCGTGAGAACTTTTTTTGGTAGCTATACTAAATATTACGTTTATGGTAATAGTTTCATAATAAAAGTTGCTATAAATTTAGCGGACTACAATACAGTATAATTGTAATTAATGATTTTCATACTTTTAAAAATGGTCCTATTCACCCAACTTTAAAGAAACTTTAAAAACACTTAACGAATCGATATCGAATTGAAAGTGTTTTTTATAGTGCTTTTCGATACAAATTAATATCATTGGAAACAAATTTTATATTATCTTAACATTAGGCAAATACCGAATTGTGACTACTCAGAAGTATCTTTTTTTTCCAAACACGAAGTAACACTAGATCAAATTTAAACAGACGGACAACGAAACAAACTATTTAAATTTAGTAATAAAAAAAATAGTGAGGTACTACAAGTTGAATTAATTTCAGGTGCCGCATTGGGAAAGGGGAGAAGAAAAAATAACTATGATTGAGCCAAGACATAAGAACATCCCTCTGCTTGGTTTAGGAAGAAGCATTAGCACGCCTCCCGAAGGTCTTCAAGCCGAAGTTATAGTTGTTCAAAACTTTGATGAATTAGACAAAAGGGAAGAAACGGATGTTAAAGGCAAGATTGTATTGTTTAATCCAATTTTCACAACTTACGGGGACACTGTAAATCACAGATCGCAAGGAGCAACTAAAGCCGCTGAAAAAGGTGCTATTGCTTCTTTGGTTCGCTCTATTGCTCCATTCTCTATCAACTCACCTCACACCGGTTCGCAAAATTATGGAGAAAATGTCACAAAAATACCTACAGCCGCTATCACAATTGAAGACGCAGACATGATAAACAGAATGTTTAAAAGAGGCGAAAAAGTCGTATTGAATATTCAAATGCAGTCAACCTTTGATACTAAAACGTCAAGAAACACCCTAATTGATTACAAAGGAATACAAAACCCTGAGAAACTTGTGATTGTTTCCGGTCACATTGATAGTTGGGATATTGGTCAGGGAGCCATGGACGATGGCGGTGGCTTGTTCATAAGTTGGGCAGTTCCCGTCATACTCAATCGATTAAACCTACGGCCAAAGAGAACGATCCGTTCCATATTTTGGACTGCCGAAGAATTAGGTCTTGTTGGTGCTTATGCTTATGAAGAAAAGCATAGAAATGAAAGTGACAATATAAATTTCATAATGGAGTCTGATGAAGGTACATTTGCACCTCTCGGCTTGGCAGTAGCGGGTAATCAGGAGACTCGCTGTATCATTGCTGAGATCCTAAAACTGTTCCAATCTATTAATGCAACTACACTGGTAGAAGATGATAGCCCTGGTTCAGATATAGCAGTTATTGTGAAAACAGGAATCCCAGGTGCTAGTTTGCACAATGCCAATGATAAGTATTTCTGGTTCCACCATACAGAGGGTGACACCATGAGTGTTCAGGATGAACATGAATTGGATTTAGGAGCTGCGTTTTGGACCGCAGTCGCGTATATTATTGCTGATATATCTGCCGACATTCCACGATAGCTCAATTGATATAAATGATTAAGACCATCACTAAACTATTGTTATATGTAGGTGTATAGGTATATATATACATATATATATATATATTGTTCAATATTTTACAACCGTGGGTACACTCTGAAGGCGCTCTTTTGTTGAATTATAAATGCAGGATATGCAACTAAAATTTTTGATAGTACACCGAGAAATGCACTTCGCAGACGTACTTGTGAAATGCATTTATATTATAAGATGCGTATGCATGTTGGTATGATAATGTTGTTAGGTGTTGATACACGAGCTTTGAGCGGTAAATACAAATTGAGTTAGAATTAAAAAGTAGAGGGCGCATTTCCTGCCTTAATATTGCAAATGTACAATTCATGTTTTACAACTAATAAGCACAAATTTCGTAATATATAGATGTTTATTGAAAATTGTGATTATTTCCAAAATACATATAAATGGTTGTGATAATTTCCACAATATTTATGGTTACAACAACGAAAGGAAGTATCGTTTGAGTACATTAACAACAAATGTTTTATATATAATTCTATTATATAAACTCTTGAGATCATGACTTATTAAAAGCAATCAAAAAACAATCTTAAATAGATTGTTTTTTGATTGCTTTTAATAAGTCCTCTATTGTACGTCCAAAAAATCAATTAATCCTTAGATAAATAAAACGTTTTATTTTATCTCAACAGTGGAGGTTGGTAAAGGGGCTAGGGTAATATTATAAAGATATTGCATGTGAAAGCTAAAAGAGAATTTTCTCTTACCAGCGATCCGGCCTGCGATAAAGGTCTTAAATAATGTCGTCGTATCGCTGCGACTCCGATAAAACTAAAGTTTACTGGAGCAAAAGGTTATTTAAAACGTTATTTTCTTCGCATTAAACTTGACTCTCTCGTTTGCTTTTTATTTTGATGAGACTTGCCGCTTGTTAGTCGTAAGTATACCTTATTTTGGACGCAACTACGATTTAATGAAACTTTCTATTTTGGTTTAATAATATATAAATGAAACTGGGCTGGGCATGTTTGCCGCATGCACACATGCCCAGCCCAGTTTCATTTCATAGATGGACTCGAAAAGTGACCATATGGGTTTCTGATGGATCGAGTACGGGTAGACCGAAGACGAGTTGGCGCGATAAAATCGATAGATCTTGAAAGGCTGGCAGCAAGCTGCATTGGATAGGTATTAGTGTGGAAAAGAAGTGGAGGCCTCTGCCCAGCAGTGGAACACAAAAGCAGGCTAAAAAAATATATCAACATCTTTTTATCAATCAAGTGTATTTTTCTAATTCCCTGTATCTGATATTTAAATTCTACATGTTTATCATAGGCATCTTGCCTGTTAAAAATGTTTTTTTTTTGCAACTTAACTGTAAGAAGTGCAGAAGTTTTTACTGACTTTTAATTACTTGCGACGAATTTCATTTACAATTCTTCAAGAGCATTGATTCAATTGTCTAAAGCGTGATTAAAAGTTAGTTAAAAGTCAGCTAGTTCAAAACAAAGGAGACTACAGTCTGGACATACATTTTTATCTCGGGCTCTCGGAGTCAACATGGAAACTCTTGCTCATTGGAAACTTTGCTAATAATTCAACAGAGATCAGCATATTTTATTTCCAACTTATTTAGAATACCAAATTGTCCTCAACTTTACGGGAAGTTATAATCAAATTAAGAAATTCTGTTATAATTCGAGCTGTCACACTTCATTGTATCGTAGGCTATGAAATTCTAATTTGTAATGCTGTTTGACAACTTTGAATAGCTACAAAACATGCTATTTAAAAATGTATGTATGCCATGACTCGTTACAGAGCTGTTTTGTCACAATTCTTTCTCCAGATTTACATTACAGGAGTGTAGAATAGTTTGTCAAAAGCGAAAAGTAAAACCCGCTCTTAAGGGTCGATATCCAATCTAAGCACATTTCTGTTCCAAAAATGAAATACATTATTAAAATATGTTTAAATTACACCTAGCTCTCTGTCGGGCAAATTTTCAGCAAAGCAGGTTAGAACCTGACCCGCTTGTAACACGCGCTGTGACAGGTCACGTATTTCATGAACGCGGGCCATTTGCCGCGACCAGCGCTACAACGGACATTAGCGTTAACACGCTAATTTGCCATTTTAGTGCTACTAAAGCTCAACTAAGAATAAAAAGGTTAGCATTAGACATACATGATTTTATTTACTATCGACTTCTGCAATGTTAAATAAGTATCCAATATATTTAACTAAAAGGTAAAATTTCCTCGAAAAGAAGTTTTTGCCCCAAAAATCTTTTATTATTTACAAGAAGAGGCCTAATTTTAAATAGAGTCCAAAGTGTTATAATAAAGCTAGTTCACGGCTCAGGCATAATTACAGCAGGATAATTCAGCAAACTGACACGCTTGTAACGAGCATAGTGAGGCGTCACGTATTTCATGAACGCGGGTCGTTTGCCGCAAACAGCGTGCTCGTAAATACGTTTATGCTGCCGTTGTAGCGTCAGTATAACTCATATATAGGTGTAGACTTAGCGTGCATTCCAAATATAATACACTGTTAATGAATTTACTACTTAATAGTAATCTGTAACTTTGGATGTGTAATAAAATTAATTGAAACTGCCCAAAAGAACAGATCAGTTAAATAAACCAAATGTACATGAATAATATTTTAAGGTGTCGCTGCCTTTATTTGTTGTATCTTATAACAAACATACATATTATCACGTCTTTATCCCTTGCGGGGTAGACAGAACCTATGGGCCAAGTTTAGCCTGGGTGTTAAGGTGGATAGCAGAATCAAAATAGTGATGGGATGCTAGTTAGATTTTCGCCCAATCCCTTGATCGGCTTTTATGGTCTGCGTGGGAAGAAAAGCAGCTGTATATTGTATGTTTTCCCTTCTCTCCCAAACCAGCAAGAGATAATTAAAAAACTTATAAATAGGTAATAAATGTGGTAAAAGTGTGGTAAGTATGATGTTAGGTAGGAAAGTAAAGTTACACAAAATCTTGCAACTATGTACTAAAGCTATAGTTAGTAATAAGAAGTTTTTTTATAGGACTCAGATGCCTAATTATATAGTTACAGCGGGACACATTAGCAATTGACTTGCTCGTACGCCATGACGCGTCACGTATTTCATGAACGCGGGTCATTTGTCGCGGCTAGCGTACTCGTAAAAACGTTTATGCTGCAGTGGCAGCGTAGTTAGGAATTTACTACTAGTATTCTGTAACTACAGGTCTACACCTGTATTATATTTGGAATACACGCTAAGTCTACACTTAGCGTGTATTCCAAATATAATACACTGTTACTGAATTTACTACCTACTATTAATCTGTAACTTTAGATTTGAAACAAAATTAATTGAACCTGTCAGAACAGATCAGATAATCCAACCTAATGTACATGAAAACTATTTGAAGGTATCCCTTCTGTTATAGGTTGTATCTTATAAATAAGCATAATTATAGTTAGAAATAAGAAGGTTTTTAGCTCAGCTGCTTAATTATGTAATTAAAGCAAGACACATAGCAATAGAAACGCTCATACGGTGTGAGGCGTCACGTATTTCACGAACGCGGGTCATTTGCTGTGGCTAGCGTGCTCGTAAACACGCGTTTATGCTGCAGTTGTAGCGTCAGCAAAGCTCAACCAGGTGTAGACTTAGCGAGCATTCCAAATATATTACAATGTTAATGAATTTAATACAATTTTGCAGCTTTAGAATGTGTTACAATATTTATTGAGACAGCCCAAAAGAGCAGATCAGATAACAAACCAAATGTACAGTCGGGAGCAGATTAACCTGACTCCCCTATAATTTAAAATCTGTCCGTAGGTATTTGAAATCTATCTGCCTCCTGACCATAAAAATGTTAAATTATTGCATCTGTTATAGGTTGTATCTCATTACGTTACAGCAAGTATGATGTCAGTTAGGAAATTAAACTAAGGCCAAATTATGCAACTATGGACTATTGAAATTAAAAAACATCCTAATTTCAATAGAGAGGATGGTTGGCAGTTACCACCAGCTTGGGATCCAGTAATCAATTTAATCAAATCTCAAGCTAAGCAGAAGACTGCAAGACCTTCAGACACCGTGAGCCAATACTGCGTACATCCGGAACGTTATGAATAAATATTTTAGGCGGTAGATTTTGCAGTTCTAATAAAATACTAGACAAATGTCAACTTAGTCTACCTGCGACCACGAACACTGTAAAGTGCTCGAAACGTTAGGTGTATAAATAATGTAATAAACGCGATAAAAACCGTATTAAAATAATGTTATTTAAATATGGACTTAAGTTGATTAAATAATTACAGCAGCACACATTAGCAATTGACACGCTCGCACCGTTGTGAGGCGTCACGTATTTCATGAATGTGGGTCATTTGCTGTGGTTAGCATGCCGGTAAACACGTTTATGCTGCCGTTGTAGAGTAACGTTCAACTAGGTGTAGACTTAGCGAGCATTCCAAGTATTTACAATGTTAATGAATTTAATACAATTATTTTGCAGTTTTAGAATGTGTTACAATATTTATTGAGACAGCCCAAAAGAACAGATCAGATATCAAACCAAATGTACAGTCGGGAGCAGATTAACCGGACTCCCCTATAATTTAAAATCTGTCGGTAGGTATTTAAAATCTATCTGCCTCCTGACCATAAAAAATGTTAAATTATTGCATTTGTTATAGGTTGTATCTCATAAATACGTTACAGCCATGGTAAGTATGATGTCAGGTAGGAAAGTAAACTTAGGCCAAATCATGCAACTATGACTAAAGTCACAGCGGCGACACTCCCTGTACGTAAGAGTTCGAGCACCGGTGACCTTGAGCCCGGCCGGACCATAAGGATTGACAACGCGTACTCAATACTCACTTCGTGCCTGCGGTGCGAGACGTGCGAGATACGAACACAACACAGACATCCCACTCGACTGAACCAGTTCCATGGCGGGCCGTGCACGCCCCGCACGCCTCTCGCGGCCTCCGCACACGTCCAGACACCCACACACGTCCAGACACCCACACATAGCCGCAAGTGGTTTTTCGTGCACACATGCTTAAGTGTCGTTTCTTTTCGCGTTGTGTATATGTCGCAGTCATCTGGTTAAATCTGCTATTTGATTGAATGACTAGCGCGTTCATTGAATGACTACGTTTAATTGAATGACTAGGCCGAACGTTGAACAAATAAGCGTCGCTCAACGTCCAACTAGTTAGCGGATTGTAACATAGCCCTTTGAAAAGAGTGGACATAGAATCAGCCAGGTGATTCAAATTTAGTTCATTTTTTCCCACTGCGGCGCTAGTAGTCACCAAAACAAATATGGCATCAAACAGCTCGAACAGATGGCACGATGTTGATATTTTTTCGATTAAATTTACTTATAAGTGCGTTATTTGTAATAAAATAGTATGACATTATGGATTTACCTATTAAAACGCCGCCGCCGGCTACTTTGAAAACTAAGAAAAATTAAATCATGCTACCACCAAATACTACAAAGTCGGCTAAGATTCAACGACTTCGCTAAATGCCATTCATTCAGTCAAGACGTTGAACTTTACATTCAATGACTTGACGAGCTGTCCTTCAGTCATTCAATTGAACGTCGCCATTCAATGAACGCGCTAGTCATTCAATCAAATAGCAAAAATTCAACCAGATGACTGCGACATATATATTTTTTGCTAAAGTTGATTATATAATTAAGCAGGGCACGTTAGCATCAGCTTCATCGGCCATCGGTCCTTTGCGCTTTATGTCCCGCCCACTGACTCTCCATAGATAAGGTGTAATCTAAAAATCAAACGTCTGAAATAGCACGTGCCAGCTATTTCAGGATTTGGATTATGTTATTTATTGTGACATGGCGCGCCATGCGACCTGAACTTTAGAGTTAAATTCATAAAATACATATTAACAGTGTAAGAAATTAAATAATCAAGTTTATAAAGACTTGCTTTAACATTACAGGAATATGATTTTAATACAAACTTAATTTCGCATTAAAAGTATTCGTTTGGATTAGGCAAATATATGTATTCGGATTATTGTAGTTTAGTCGAGTATTCTATTACAGTTAGAAGTTTTTGTATTGTCGTATCTTTATCTAACACTTTAGCTAGACGAATATGCGTATCATGCAAGATAAAGAGATAGGTAGAACATACACTTCAGCATATAGATAACAGAATATTGCATGTTGTCGACGATCGTGCGTAAATAATCTTTACTTTGTGTAACAATGTCAGCTGAAAATATCGAACTGGCAATATTGCGTAAGTCTAATTTCAACCACAAATTCAACAGATATTTAGCAAGATATTACTTGGAATCCCTAATATTTGCTGAAACAAATGAATGCCTTAATTTGCACGGCCAACGGCGAAACGTGCCGGCGATAACTTCTCGCCAGGAGACAGGAATTACCTTTAAATTATTCATTAAGATGTTGGGGTTGCTACATTAAACTGTCATATTTGATTAAGGACGGAGAGATAAAATAATTTATACTTATAATTGATTTTGAGTAAAGTTTTTGGATTAAGACAAATGGAATAAAGGTAGGGTTTGACTTGAAATTAGAACCTATTTCAAGTCCAAAGGTTGTCTTGAGTTTATCAAACAGGATCAAATAAATTGAAAGCTTACTGAAACTACGTGCTGTGCTGTGATCGTGGTATTTGCATAACTAAAGCCAATGTTAAATAGAATACCAAAAGTAAAACAGCAGTTTTAGAAATAGTGGGATAAATTTATACCTACCAATCAAGAATAATGAATATTTATCCTGAGCACCATATTTGTAGTTTCATCAATTAAAATTACCTTTTCTGCATGTAAGTGCATTAGTTATTCTAAAAAATCATTATAAATATGCCCTACCAATATCAAATAAAAAGAGAGCTTAATAGTTTTTTTAGGAAGACGTTTCCGTAATCAGAAATGTTTTTAAAAATCTACTTATGATAAGAGTTCCTATTGTTACAAAGAAGATTCATGTCAGGGACATGAAGTCTAAATATAATTAACTTTAATACGGTTTTATCGTGTTAATTACATTATTCGAGACTTTCCTTAAATACTGTAATCTATCAAAAACGGTTCGACATCTCAGTCGTCAGAAACAAATGCACAATTAAATAATAAACTTGACTGTAAAATATTTTGCCAGAGTTTGATCCGTCCATCAAAAACCAACATATGGAGGTGTGGCTTAGAAAGGTTAATGAAAAAAAAAATCTACAGGGTCTGGCCAAAACTTGGTACCAAAGCCTAAGCACAATACTTTTCACATGGCTTCAGTGACAGAACTATGAATTTAAGTGCTCTAGCGTAACGGTATTCTGAACCTGACGAATTGTTGCAATTCTCTTGACGAGCTCCGTGGCGCAGCGGTCAACACGCTAGCCTGCGACACGGGGGTCCCGGGTTCGATCCCCGGTCTGGTCACTATGGAATAAGATCTTTTTCATATTGACCTGGGTCTTGGAAGTTTATCTATATAAGTATATATTATAAAATATAGTATCGTTGAGTTAGTATCCTGCGACACAAGTTCACAACTTATTGTGGGGTAGCTCAATTTGTGTGATATGTCCCTACATATTTATTTATTTATTATTATTTATTTATACACCTAACGTTTCGAACACGTTACAGTGTTCGTAGTCACCTGCGAATCAATGAATGAATTATTTAAATGTGTAAAAAATCGCGAAAACAGTAGAAAATATGACATGAATAATTATTCCTTGATTTATCTAACATGCTCAAAAAGCAGCAATGTTGTCGGATGTAAATTGTTTGATTTAATAAGATATAGGCGTCTGACTGGATTTTGAGCATTATCAAATATTGAAATCAAAATTATCATCTGACTGTCAGATTTTGGGAAAAGATTTTACTCGATAAGTCTGAGGAATTATAAAACCTAATCCTAACTTCCTAATCCTAATCCTAACTAATATTATAAATGCGAAAGTGAGTTTGATTGTTTGTTTGTTTGTTACGCTTTCACGCCCAACCTACTGAACCGATCATTTTGAAATTTTGCATACACATAGGCTAGGGTACTGAGAAGGACATAGGCTATATATCACGCGGGCGGAGCCGCGGGTAACAGCTAGTTGCTACATATTTGATTTTGATTGATACATATTCAAAGGTTGCGTACAGTCCGTTTTGAACGGAACTTTCTTCCACGTACAGTAAAGTTATGGAACGAACTCTCTGCCAATGTTTTTCCCGAGAGAATTCAACATGGGGTTCTTTAAAAGGGTGTGAAAGTATTTTTAAGCGTCAGTAAGCATAGGCTACGGTAACCGCTTTTTATCAAGTTGACTGTATGTCAGTTTGAATACATGGTTTAAAAAAATACCGGCTAATTGGTAAAAAAATGTAGATATTTTTAGGGTCCCAAACGAAAGGTTGTTCATAATGATGGCTGAGTCGCCCTTTCAAAGGAATTTGAGTGTGAATTTACAACCGATATAACAACCAGCACTCGTAGTTAGCTGTGCTATACGTTACAGACACATTAGTGGCGTAAAATATTTGTCTAATATCTAAGTGCAGAGCCATTTTCAACACCTGCTTCACATTTACGTGATTACCAGGTACCATACGTTTCACCTTTCTTCCATTAGTTTGATATATATGGCAGTTTGAATACCCAGGAATAGTTACAAGAGATTTAATGGCCGTTGACATGGGTCGTTATATTTGAAAAAGGTTTTAAATAAAAGTGATGTAAATAATTATTTAATAATTAATTGCATCACTTTTACAACTTATTTTAGAACTTCTTACTTTTGCAAACAAAAATTAAAGTATGAGAGCAAGAGAGAGTATGAGAGCAAGAGAGAGAGATTAGTACTACTGAATCTATGAAAAAAAAAATGTAAGTAATAATTGAATATTCTCACAAAATTAACGGAAATCGGTTGAGAAATGCGACTTCTAGAGAAGAACAGCTGGACAGTGAGACATACGAAATAATTTTTGCTTATAAGCTAAAACTGGGGTGTTACGCTCGCGCTCTGTGCTCGCTCCGACGATTGACCAGTGAGCTGAAGACCTCGTGAGACTAATGACAGGAATGCCGCCATTTAAAAAAAAAAAACAAACACGTATTCCTCAAAATAGTAACTTTTGAACCTGCTCGTAAAATTTCTCGAGAATCGGTTGAGAAGTGTCACCTACAGAGGGAAATGGCCTAAAATACATCCGAAAGAGTCGCTTCGCTTGGTCAAATATACTCGATATAAACAATTATTTTTCTATTTAATTTTAATTTTTCTAGTATATTAACTCTTTACACTATAGAGGTATATTATATAGGTTTCAAATATTATTTTTTTCGGTCGTTGACTACAAAGAAAGTTTGAATTTTAAAGACAGCGAGACATACGAAATAATTTTTGCTTATAAGCTAAAACTGGGGTGTTACGCTCGCGCTCTGCGCTCGCTCCGACGATTGACCAGAAGACCAATGATAGGAATGCCGCCATTTTGAAAAAACAAAAACGAATTCATGAAACTAGTGACTTTCGAACCTGCTCGTAAAATTTCACGAGAATTGGTTGATAAGTGTCACCTACAGAGGGAAATAGCCGAAAGGAAATCCGAAAAATTTTTTCCCAAGCCGCGGTAGAGACGCTTTGCTTGGTCAAATATACTCGATATAAACAATTATTTTTCTATTTCATTTCAATTTTTCTAGTTTAATAACTCTATACACTATATAGGTATATTTATATAGGTTTAAAGTATAATTTTTTCGGTTTTCGACTACAAAGAAAGTTTGAATTTTTCTAACAAGAGATGACGACGATAAAATACATTTTGCAGTTTCAACGCCCCTCGTTAGATAATATGTTCCATAAAATCGTTTAAGTATAGTTGTAGTTGTATATAGATAATGATATAGAACCCTTCGTGCAACCTACCTAACCCTAAGTCCGACTTACACTTGGCCGATTTTATTATTAGCTGGTTTTAAACTTCCAACATCGGAGAAAAATATATTTCCGACCGACAAAACATTAATAACTGAAGTTGATATAGGAAAATAAACAAATCAACAAAACTCCATCTTCGGCAAACTCGTCTAAACGAAAAGGAAAGTTTGCAACTTCAAATCAATATGGGAAAATTTGGCGGGCGGTTAACTCGTATAAATATTTTGGAGTTACTAATAAGAATATAGAAAGAGGGCAAAGATATGTCTATCATTTTTAGGGTTCCGTAGTAAACTAGGAACCCTTTTGGTTTCGCCATGTCTGTCTGTCTGTCTCTCTGTCCGTCCGCGGTTTTACTCAGAGACTATAAGTACTAGAAAGCTGAAATTTGGTACGGGTATGTATATTTATCATGCCAAGAAAGTGATAGAAAAAAATCTAGATTTTTTTTTTATGGTAGCTCCCATACAAGTAAAGTGGGGGAGTATTTTTTTTCTCAACTTACCCATCGTGTGGGGTATCGTTAAATAGGTCTTTAAAAATATTGTGAGGTTGAGTTCACCATTTTTCGATTTAGGGATCCGTTTCCGAAATATTTGTTAGAGGTAAGTGTCCCCCCCCTCTATCTGCTAAACTGTTATATATAGATAAGGGAAAAAAATTACAGCAGTAGTATATATACTGAAGTTGAAAGGAAAACTATCAGAGCTGAGTACTAAGTGTAAACTAAAAAGTTATAGGCAACCAACTTATAAAATGTACTGGAAAATATAAATTTCATACAATTTTTATTCATTCAACTGTGAGGTGAGAGTGTGAACAGTGTGAATTCAAAGTTGTCATTCGCAACTACGGAACCCTACACTGCGCGTGGCCCGACACGCACTTGGCCGGTTTTTTTTAAATCTTTTATTTCAATTGCCCCGTTAGTTTGTCTGTCTGTGAGGGTCATTGTTACAAGTCCAATTTGGAGCAGTTTAATTTGTAATAAATTCACCTTTATTCCTTTTTTTGTAGACTAACGAATATTACGTTTATATTCTTCTTCTTCTCTAGTCAAAATGGCTTCACTTCACGAGATATATGAAACTAGCAATTTCCCCGCGACTTCGCGTAAATAATAGCCAATGTAACCAGATAAATTAGCTTTCTATAGGAGAGAGAATTAAATAAATAAATCGTTTATTTTTCTCTTTTGGAAAACCGTTCCTGTTTTTTAGAGCCTATTCAATGAAAAAAAAACAAACACATCTTTCCATCTTTATAATAAGTATAAGTAGATAAAAATCCTTTTAGTAAATAAAGCATTTCTGAAATCGTATGCCATAATAATAATATTTACTCATAAAATATTGATATATTGACGAGTAATCCAATATTTGGATCTTTTGGTAAAGAAATTGATATGCTGATACAATAAAAACGAGGCTACATTACTACACAAATTTTGTTATAGCTATCGAAATTGCTTGCAATATATATGGAATTTATTTTTAAGAAAGATGTGACTTTTTGAAAATATGATAATTGATTTACGATATGCCTTTTGAATTTTAGCAAGTATTATTATTTACCCGACTAGAGTGAAGCCAAATTGAGGTTAAGATGTTGGTCATTATACTCGTATATGTATTTATGTGCAGTGTGTAAATTTGTTATCGAAATTCTCTCAAACGGCTGGCACAACCCGTAAGTTTCAACGACTTCTCGTTGAGACCAATTTTGGGAACTAAAAAAAATTTTGACATTCTCATACAGGATGTTCAGCCATACAAATTGCAATTTGTATGGGAGTAATTAAATTTATTTTGAATGTGTCAAGCCCAGCCCCCCACGTAATGGTTCTGTGACCACGCATTTTTATTCTTGTGTAAGTAGTCCCTCTCAAGTTGGCAGGGTCGCCATGTGGGATGGCGAGTAATGATACAACTGAGTGCTGACGTACGACTGCTTTATTTGACAGTAGTACATGAGTTATATGCCTTAATCTAACTTAACGCTAACACATACACTACACACAAAGAACCGTACATAAAAAAATGTCCTTTATAAATAAACCTATTGGTTTTTGAATAAAATGAAAGATATTTTTTAATAAAATTATATTACATTATGTATAGTATTATATAATACTATTCTCCCGGGTTAGGTACTTCAAAATATTCCCAAAGAATAAGAGTCGGGTTTAAGTATTTAAAGTTTATCTTCTGTATGTAAGTTAATTTAGCATGTATTTGTAGTTACAAGTAGCTTCAATAAGCTACTGATTTGAAAATAACTTCCATGCTGGTTTGGGAGAAATGGAAAAACATAGAATATACTTGCTGCTTATGCTTATCTTCCCGCTCAGACCGTAAAAGCTGGTCAAGGGATTGGGCGAAAATCTGAGGAATCACGTCAATAGGCGATGCGGCCAGCAACCCATCACTATTTTGATCCCGCTTTCCACCTTATCGCCCACTTATATCCTAAACGTGGCCTTTGGGTTTTATGACCCTGAGCTCTGTCTATCCCGCAAGGGATAAAGACATGATAATATGTATATGTATGTTTAAAATAACAAATTGTTATCTATACATATAATAAAACAGTAAAAGTATTTTGTCTGTACATTTTGTATTTTTGACTGAAATGGATAGAGGGACACTTAAAAAGAATAACAGAAAGCAAAAAATATTTTTTAGAATTTCTTGTCTGTCTGTCTTTCTGCCTGTCTGTCTGTCTGTCTGTCTGTCTGTATGTATGATCACGTTTATCTCCGGAAATATTGGACGGGTTCGAATGAAACTTTTTTGCTATATAGCTATTAAACCGGTGCAACATATAAGGTAGAAATAATTTTGGAAAATGGAACACCTGATGCAGCATTATAATTGTCAAGCTGAACTATAAGAATATAAAAGTGGAGCCTTAGCAAAAGTTGTTAAGCCTGATGAGCATTTTTGTTGAGGAATAAATATTTGAGATTCGGAACACCTCATGCAGAACCATAATGGTCCAGGTAAACTATAAGAAATATATAAATGACACCTTAACAAAAGTTATTTAACCTGATGAGCATTTATTGTATTTAATTTGAAGATTTGGAACATCTGACGCAGAACCACAATGGTCCAGTTAAACTATAGGAAATATAAAAATGACGCTGTAGCAAAAGTTGTTTAGCTTTATTAGTATTTTTTGTTGAGGTAAAAAAATCGAAGATTAAGAACATTTGATATATTATCATGTCAAATTTTATATCGTCAATTTTACAGAGTCACACTCTCCACTGGGATAGAATGCGTAGAGTGCAATTAGCTCATATAACTGGTGACCGCCCAGCGTTCCCCCTTTTGGCAACGTAGTTTTCTGCCCATGCGGCAAAATATGAGAGTTTGCTGACTCCCCAAGCCTTATACACACAGGCAACACCTAAAGCCGAGGTCCGTCCCTCCCGAAGGCTCTTTGGAGATGTGCGATAGGATGAGGGCACTCTGTCCATACCTCAAAGTTTGGTGAAGTAGCGCAAGCTCACTTGGAGCTAGCTATATAGTCATCTTATCGTGTCGGTGGCTCAAAAAGTCTAAAAGAATCCTATATTTTATCCCTCCAGTATTTAGCAACAGCCAACGCAATGCCACACAATTTTATAACACTGCTACAAGTATTTTCTTATATATGTTTAGTATTAAGGTATATTAATATGCCGGAGTCATAAAGTCCACGCGGACGAAGTCGCGGGCATCAGCTAGTTTTAAATATACATATTATTAAGACGTAGTACATATGTACTTCGTCTAAATATGTGATAAAATAGTTGGTTCCATTTATATCTAAAGGGAATTTGTTACCGAACTAAATATGCAAATTGGACGGATATCTGTTACACTAACTTCGTCTCTAAAATGCAAGTTTGGGGAGCTCTCTGCAAAGAACTATTTGCTGGGTCTGGCTCAAATTCAAGTAGAAGTTATTCCAAGTTCCGCATTTTGATAGTTATTGCCACAGACAAGCGAGCTGCCAATCGATATGGCCCTGACCAAGGAGCTAATATATTTGTAGGACTTTTTGCATAGAAAGAGACGGAAATACTATAAATTGGTGTCCCGCTCGCACATATACACACATACAGTCCGAATCAAACTTTATAGCGGCTCGAAACATCGCGCGAGTCGATGCGCAGTACACATTATTAGGTTCAGCGGGGCGTGCGCGGGGAGGCGGGGCGCGTTCTGCGCAGCGCGAGCTAATATCTGAGCCGCCATAAAGTTTGATTCGGACCATATTATCACGTCTTTATCCCTTGCGGGGTAGACAAAGGTCGTAAAACCTAAAGGCAACGTTTAGCGTGTTAGTGGGCGTAAAGGTGGAAAACGGAATCAAAATAGTGATGGGTTGCTAGACGCATCGCCTATAACGTGACTCTTTAGATGTTCGCCTTATCCGTTGACCGGCTTTATCGCTCGCACATATGCAATGGTATAAAAACTATAGATATGGGTACGTGTATATTACACAGCGTGTAAATTGACCCTCGACATACCCTTAAAGGGGTGACTCAGCCCGTTAATATGAACAGCGAGCGGGACACCAATCTGTAGTATTTCCGTCTCACGGTCAACCATAAATCTTTGCACAGAATTATGCTCTCTATTTTCAGACTGATAAGCGTAAATATCGTATATCAAATATTGGAACAGTTCTATCAGGGTATTAAGGAGAAGACGCTTACTTTATAGATGGTCCGTGACAAACTTTGCCGGGACCTAACTAGATTTAGTATTTAGTAAAAACGGACTATTTACTAAGCCTACACTGTTCGTTCATCTCTCACAGGGCAGTATCTTATTAATTCGAAGAACGTGTATATCTATTGATACTTTAACAACAAATTATGGAAACAGAATATAATTTAATCTTAACGCATATTTAAATTTTATGAAATAAGACAATGCGTGACGTAGATGCTTTTTTTATCGAAACAAGTCAAGTACATGAAAATGTTTTGCATGAAAGAGGTTGTATGCTTACTTAATTTAATATCAGAGAACATTATGTTAGAGAAAAAATCGGCCAAGTGCGAGTTGGACTCGCGCACTATTCAAGCAAAAAGGCAAAGAAATTACGTTTATTATAAGGGAGCCCCCTAAATAAATATTTGATTTTGATTTCATTATTTACTTTTAAAGTGAAAATACAACTTAATGTTCTGTGAATATCAAGCAAAAAACGGCAACTTAATCACGTTACTGAGATTTCTGCGGACAAACGTATAGACATAAAAATATTCAAATATACGTACATACACTAATTTAATTTGGCACACAGGTTTTGAATATATAATACGGTTAAAGACTAACATTACTTATAAATCAACCTAAAATTCTGACAATATAACAGACAAGGTCGAATTGATAACCTTCTTTATTTGAAAATCAGTAAAAATAGGAAAACGTTGTCGGGCGTTCCGTTCAGCTATTAGGAGTTGCTTGAATATTTTCCGAAAACTGTCCGTCACTTGATTGAACCTGAATAGTGTGTAATTAAAGAGCTTTTTGGTAATTGAGTGAACGTGAAGCAGCTCACGAATATTAATCAACCGTAGCGTAGAGATGTCACCGAATTTAAATCATTCCAAAATATGACTTGTGTGTGCCTGATTTTGTTTTCTAATTTTGTCGTGATTGTTACACATTTGAATAAAGTTACTTTGGATATAGTTTTATCGCGTCTATTACATTATTTATACACCTAACGTTTACACTTTACAGTATTATGTTCGTAGGTAGACTAAGTTGTCGGTCTGCCGTGTCAGGCGTAGGTCAGTTAACTTGAGTTACATGAGTTACGCGTTATAGCTCTAAATCGTAATTTAATAACCTTATAAACTACATTTTTATTTTTTTTATTTAAATCGTTTTACGAGACTATTACCCTATCTCATGTAACTTTGATTATACCACTGTCAATTTTGGCCAAGTAACGTATATTTACTTACACGACTCAGGTATGACTAGATAATCAGCTAGTCTAGAAGGCCTATCTCAGTTAACTAACAGTTACATGAATTTGGCGCAACGGGCGCGCATCTATTACAGGAGCTTATCTGCTGGACTATATAGGTGACCTTATTTTTTCTACGGATCTCCTCGTTTCTGATTCGATATCGCAGAGAAACACCAAGCATAGCTCCCCCTCCATAGCTCTTTGAGCGAACTTGAACTTTCTTATGAGGCTCATAGTAAGGAACTTTCTTTTGGTCGATTACTCGAAACTAGGTTTTGCGAGATACATGAAATAGGTTTGACACGGCAGCGGTGTCACGCTGGACTAGGGTAACACTGAGCTGGTTATATATAATTACTATTTTGAAGCCCAAACCTAAAGGTTTTACAGTTAAGAGTGAAAATCAAATCAAAAATGCATAGATTGAAAATGTTAGGGCTCACTTCACTTATCCTAATAAGTTAAAATAGGATGTTAGAAAAATTTAATTTTAAGTTTAATTAATTTGAATGTTAGACCTTAAAGATTTTACTATGGTTATTTTAAAGGCCATTTTACTACATAGTGATATTAGTATTCAATCGTTTTGGTCATCAATCATCATCATAATAATCGTTTTAGTGATTTGAAGTGAAAATTTCTTTAGCGGCGCTGTGCACTTTTTGTGATGGGGAATAAGACAGGTCACGTGACCGACAGATTCGTCAGATTGAAAAATCGTAAGACGGTCACGTGACCTGATAGAAAAACAACGTTTATATTCGAGTTTTCACTCCTGCCGACACTCCCGGAGTGCAACTCGTTGGTTCCTTTCTCAGTGGTAGGTTTATGCTGAGTGTAAGGGTAGTAGCCATGATTGGAATAAAATTCATGCTTTCGAGATACAACCAACCGTAAATCGTAATTGAATATAAACAATGCCCAAGGAGAAAATATATGTAAGATACTTACCTGACTACGAGCCCGTAAAAGGGTTTTGTTTGTAAAATATCGTCTCTATGTGAAACAAATAAGGTAGCTGCTAGAACCACTGATTTATTCCCTCTGTATAGGTACGAAAAGGCCTAGATTTAGTCTTTGTATTACACAAATAGTAGCAGATAGGTTTATGTAAACAATGCGTTTGCTATCTGCTATTTTTTGTGTTATTCAGTTTTTTCGTCAGCTTTATTTTGTTATTCAGTATTTCCACGTATGTGATTTTCTGTTCCTTTTGATCGGCTTCAAGATATTGCGTGGAAGATGTTCATATTCAGAAGTGATTTATATAGATAGAGGAAGTAGAGTAAGTTTATTCAGAATATTTTTCACTGTAAACAGGATAATACATACAGGTGCAATATCACATCTTTTACATTTACGGAGTAGAGAAAGTCGGATGTAAAACTACAGGCCATGATTGGCAAGATGATGTTATAGTCTCAGTGATGCTACTGAATTCAGAAAAGTAGGTACTTTTTATACAGTTCCGTATTAAACAAGGAACACTAGGTTTGCCATGATAGTCTGTCCGTGAATGTAAAGTGGGAATAAATATTTTTTTTCCTGTCAACCATTTGCCGCAGAAGTGCAGTAGGATGGGCCTTTTAAAAAAATAACAACTTATAAAATGATGGGGTACTACGGAACACTCCCCTGCGTGTGGTTGAGCATTTGGCATTTTTTTATTAAGTTAAAATAAAAAAGGCCAAATGCGTGTCGAGCCAAAAGCAGAAGAGGGATTTTTCCGTTCTTAAAAATTTTACCCGTAAGGGGGTGAATAAGCTTTTTTTTACAATTAATTTTAAGCCAAACCCCTCAACATTGACCTCTATTCGGGCTCCATTTGTCTTCGGGACAAATTCACGGTATATCCACAGAAAAATCTTCCGAGCGTTTACGGGAGTAGATTGTGTTATCGTGATAAAACGGTCGGATAATAAATTGATACTGAATCCCGAGTGTTCCCGAGATATCGGATGCCCTTGCAGCCCACTTTGGAAATTGAACAAATTGGAATACACTCAAATTTTAGGCGGTTTTATGTTTTTTTTTATGAGTATAAGGTCGATACGTAAATATTTGAATGTATAGCTATGGTATTGATAATTCCTAGAGACAACTTTAAAATTACTTAGTTTTTTTATAATTTTAACGGACCACAATAAAAAAGCAAGAAGAAATTGTGATTAGGAGGAGCTTCTTCTATTTTGCAAGTTTGACATAACATAGAAATCCGATAGCAGGTTCGTATGGTAAGTCTAAAATTTACTCATTGTAATTACCATTTCTTTTTTGCTCTTCCATGCTGATGGTTTGGGAGAAGAGAAAAAAACATAGAATATACCAGCTGCTTTTCTTCCCGCGCAGACCGTAAAAGCCGGTCAAGGGATTGGGCGAAAATCTAAGGAATCACATTGATAGGCGATGCGGCTAGCAACCCCTCACTATTTTGATTCCGCTTTCCACCTTTACGCCCACTACGATGCTAAAAGTGGCCTGTAGGTTTTGTGATCTTGGGTCCTGTCTACCCCGCAAGGGATAAAGACGTGATAGTATGTATGTATGTATTTCTTTTTTCAGGAACTATTTTCTAACTAAACACAAGCTAAACAAAGCTTAACATCAAAGAGTCCCAACCCGTCTGGCCAGCGTGGAGAGAGTAGGCTAAATCCTCTGACTACTCAAGCTAATATATAGCTTTGGTAGTACAGAGAGAGTCGTGCTCCTGCAGTGGAGACTGGAAGGACCTGATGATGATGATGATGATGAAAAGCATTATCCACAAAATATATCTTATTAAAAATTAGAACAATATTTAAGGTATAATATTTAAATTGAAAATATGTGATGAAAAAGAATTCGCCACAGGTAGGATTTTCTTAGGGATAGGATTGATTTAGGGCGCAGACCTAAGACTCGTGGGTTCAAATCCTACCTGTGGCGAATTCTTTTTCATCACATATTTTCAATTTTAACAATTTTACTTCATAGTGAAATTTGTATTCAATCGTTTTGGTAATAAAAACTTATTTAGCGGCGCTGTGCACTTTTTGTGATGGGGAAAAATGTTAAACTCCTGACAGGTCACGTGACCGACAGATTCGTCAGATTGAAAATTCGTAAGACGGACACGTGACCTGATCGAAAAACAACGTTAATATTCAAGTTTTCACTTCTGCCGGCTATCCCGGGGTGCAACTCGTATTTTTTCTCAGTGGTAGGTTTATGCTGAGTGCTGGGGGTAGTAGCCATAATTGGAACAAAATTCATGCTTTCGAGATACAACCAACCGTAAATCGTAATTGGATATAAACAATGCCCAAGGAGAAAATATATGTAAGATACTTACCTGACTACGAGCCCGTAAAAGGGTTTTGTTTGTAAAATATCGTCTCTATGTGAAACAAATAAGGTAGCTGCTAGAACCACTGATTTATTCCCTCTGTATAGGTACGAAAAGGCCTAGATTTAGTCTTTGTATTACACAAACAGTAGCAGATAGGTTTATATGAACAATGCGTTTGCTATCTGCTATTTTTTGTGTTATTCAGTTTTTCCGTCAGCTTTATTTTGTTATTCAGTATTTCCACGTATGTGATTTTCTGTTTCTTTTGATCGGCTTCAAGATATTGCGTGGAAGATGTTCATATTCAGAAGTGATTTATATAGATAGAGGAAGTAGAGTAAGTTTATTCAGAATATTTTTCACTGTAAACAGGTTAATACATAGAGGTGCAATATCACATCTTATGTATTTACGGAGAAGATAAAGTCGGATGTAAAACTACAGGCCATGATTGGTAAGATGATGTTATACTCTCAGTGATGCTAATGAATTCAGGAAAGTAGGTATACTTTTTATACGGTTCCGTATTAAACAAGAAACTCTAGTTTTGCCATGATAGTCTGTCCGTGAGTGTAAAGTGGGATTCAATATTTTTTTTCCTGTCAACCATTTGCCGCAGTAGTGCAGTAGGATGGGCCTTTTAAAAAATTAACAACTTATAAAATGATGGGCTACTACGGAACACTCCCCTGCGTGTGGTTGAGCATTTGGCATTTTTGTATTAAGTTAAAATAAAAAAGGCCAAATGCGTGTCGAGCCACAAGCAGAAGAGGGATTTTTCCGTTCTTAAAAATTTTACCCGTAAGGGGGTGAATAAGCTTTTTTTTTAAATTAACTTTAAGCCAAACCCCTCAACATTGACCTCTATTCGGGCTTCATTTGTCTTCGGGACAAATTCACGGTATATCCACAGAAAAATCTTCCGAGCGTTTACGGGAGTAGATTGTGTTATCGTGATAAAACGGTCGGATAATAAATTGATACTGAATCCCGAGTGTTCCCGAGATATCGGATGCCCTTGCAGCCCACTTTGGAAATTGGACAAATTGGAATACACTCAAATTTTAGGGGGTTTTATGTTTTTTTTATGAGTATAAGGCCGATACGTAAATAGTTGAATGTATAGCTATGGTATTGATAATTCCCAGAGACAACTTTAAAATTAGTTTTTTTTTTTTGTAATTTTAACAATCCACGATAAAAAAGCAAGAAGAAATTGTGAGCAGGAGGAGCTTCCTTTGTTTTGCAAGTTTGACATAACATAGAAATCCGATAGCAGATTCGTATGGTGAGTCTAAAATTTACTCATTGTAATTACCATTTCTTTTTTGAACTTAACATTGATAGGCGATGCGGCTAGCAACCCATCACTATTTTGATTCCGCTTTCCACCTTTACGCCCACTACGATGCTAAAAGTGGCCTGTAGGTTTTGTGATCTTGGGTCCTGTCTACCCCGCAAGGGATAAAGACGTGATAGTATGTATGTATGTATTTCTTTCTTCAGGAACTATTTTCTAACTTCAAATATATTTTGCAATTGGTTCGAACGCTATCGCTCTCTGCACAAAAGTTTTGTTTTGGTTTTTGAATGTCTAAAAGACTGGTGTTACATTGGTCAAGCTGCTTAATAACCTTTATATATAATGTAAAGGCATGAAGGAGCTCTAGATATTTATGCGCCACTAAGCCGTTCACGTGGAAGGAAACTTGACAGATATTAGCAAGATTATGATGTAACGTGAACACAAACTTGTGTAGGTTAGTGGTATTTAGAGATTAACTATATAGAGCATCAAACCTGTCAGATTTGCAACACTTGAAAGCCTTAAAGCCCATGTAACCTTACCTGTTCTGCCCCTGTTTCTCTACGGCCTTGTCAATAATATTAAAAGTTACGATAAACCGGATGAAAGCAACAGAAAACCGAGAAAACCGTAGCTCGACATTACTTCCGTGGCGCAGTGTAAGAGTTTACGGTGACCATATAATCCTCTTTTAGGCATTTGTTTGTCAAATTAAAAACTTGTGGCTGACCATTAGCCCTGAAGTTTAGTGTCCCGTGCTACATATTTTTATATAGAGAATTTTCTGGGAAATAGCTGTGTTATATGATAAAGTTCAATTTTTGGTCATTGATGGTCTTAGCCGGGTAGTGGTGAATACGCCAGGTTATACGAGAGGCTCTGGTGTCGATATTCAGCGCGGACAATTGCACATTTTTTTTCATTTTGACAAGCTCCGTGGCGCAGGGGTCATCACGCCTGCCTGCGACACGGATGGTTCCGGGTTCGATCCCCGGTCAGGTCAAGATGGACAATGATCTTTTTCAGATGGACATGGGTATTGGATGTTTATCTATTATAAAATATAATATCGTTGAGTATAATAAATATATACAGACAAAAAATAACACAGATTGAGTTAGCCCCAAAGTAAGTTAGAGACTTGTGTGATGGGATACTACTATCCTATACTATACTGGATATCCCATAACACAAGTCTCTAACTTACTTTGGGGCTAACTCAATCTGTGTGATTTGTCTGTATATATTTATTATACTCGTTTGTCTGCGGATTTGGAGCTTTCCAAGGAGGATTGGCGTCGGGGAGGCGCCCGACTGTAAAAGCTACCAAAGTGTGTCTCTATTGCCAGGTCTATTCAGTAGAACTTTACGCCCTTATCCATATTTTATAGTGTTAATTCCTTTATTAGAGTGTTTTTTTTTTCGTATGAATATAGATAGAGAGTGAAAAGCATAGAAGCCGCCTTGCACCTCCGCTATGGCACCACGATGGATGTGAGGCGGCAGACTTTCAGGGCTGTGACGCTGGGAATAAACACCTTTATGTTCACACGTTTTGACTGTAACTTTATCACTGAATATAAAATGTACTTCTAACTATGTCACTCTTTAGTAGTTTGCTCTGCCAAGAGTTGTCATTTTGAGTGGTGCCAAAAATATAGATTTAATATGGAAGGAAGTATGTTTTTTTTTGTTCACTGATAGCAGATACCTACATATTGAAAGCTTTTCATAAGTCTCGCTTAGCGGAAATCAATAAATAAATAGCACAAAAATAAAATTATTGATAATAATCTATCATAACTTCATAAGTATTTTAATAAAATAGTACCTTTTGAAATGTGGATTATAGGGAGAGCGGTAAATAAACAACAGCGGTAGTACTCGTAACCACCATATCCTCAACACAACTCATGAGCAAATGACAAGTAAACCTGGCTTGTTTGTTTGCCATTTGTAGTCCGGGATGTAGTGGTCGTGTGGCGAGGCCACAAAACATGGAATACAGAAGTTAAACAGCACTAAGTACACTACCTAAAACTTAGATTATTTAAAGTCTAGATAGACTGTATTAGCCTTAAAGTGTAAAAACAATGTGTCCAACTCATAGACTATGATGCGAACTCATAGCTACCTTGATGGCAAACGTTCAAATGGTGCATGTGCAAATCTAGAAGCACACAAGCATTAAAAATTGTTCAGTTTTTTAATCATCAAAGAAAGGCATGATTGAGTCTATAAAGTGTATGGTCAAAGGTCCACCCCAAGAAAGTAATGATATAAACAGTAACCATCACAGTTTCTGCAATGTGGAAACAACCAGACTAATCGCGTCCTGCTGTGAAAAACTTAATTTAAAAGAGTGTCCTTCTATGAAGAATCAAACCATTTTCCAAGTGTCCAATTATGTAAGTACAATTTTAATTAACTTGCACCGTCCAATACGTCAATTGCACGCTTTCAAGATTGCACGTATAAAAAATAAGTACAAAGTAATTACATTTCTACTTGCAAAATCGATTTAAGGTATATGGGGGAATTAAAGTTGCATCTATTATCGGGAAACTTACTGAGCCCGGACTGAGATGGTATGGGCATGTGCTGCAAAGACCCGATGACCTCAATGGTAAAAAGTTTATTTCCAACGCTTCACAAAACCGAGGGACAGGCAGATTGCAGACGAAGTGGACGACTAAAGTTTAGAAGAACATGGAAGAATGTGTTCAGTTGAAACGGAATAGAAAATCCCACCCCGTGTAACTACCATGACCCAGATACTACAACATAGGGTCCTTTAAAAGGGACATAAAAAGATTTCGAAAAAGAAAAAGAAGGCTCTCAACGCGCGAGTAGCACCTCTGGTGTTACAGGCGTCCATAGGCTACGGTAATCGCTTTCCATGAAGTGGGCCTTATGCCTGTTTGTCAACTCAGTAGTATAAAAAACGGGATATGGCAAAGACAAAGAAGAGGAACTTATAACATAATTACTCATAATATTGACGTCTGTACTCTCATTAGTTTGTGATGCGGGCGTTGCAAACATGTTGGAAATTGTAAAGCGATTGTCAACTACAAAACACACGCGGCGGGAAATAAAGCTGCAATAGTAGATTGTTGCACTGAGCAGAAAGTAAGTTATTGCTGCACGAGTGTTTATTTGGAGCCCAAGCGCTAGCGAGGGCTCTAAAAAGCACGAGTGCAATTTAACTTACTTAATGCGAGGTGCATAATCTGCTTTTCTTTCAACTACTGCAATAAAAGTAGTTGAAAAATAAAACTGAAGACAAATTACAATAGTTAAAAATTTGTTGTTCACATTCCCGCTTTTTTTCTTTATGGCCAGTATTTTTTTTTAGGCAAGGCAATACACACGTCCCTTTGTTAACTCCATACGGCCGTTAGGTTGGCCAACCTTCTTTATGACAGGTGACAACTATTGTCCACGATTTAAAAAAACTAAACAGTGCAGTAAAGGATTTCCATACATTTTTGCTGCTCTAGTGCAGCAAAAATTTATGGAAATCCTTTACTGCACTGTTTAGTTTTTTTTTTTACTTCTAGTGCAGCAAAGTTCCGCTTTGTGCTGGATATGTTAATGCGTTATGATAGAATTGCAGCGTAGTTGGAAGAAAATGTATTTTATGTTTAGTTTTGCTCCTAAACTGAAAACTTCGTATGTGCGAGTATGTCAGATGTCATATTTATTGACCGAGTGAGTGAAGCGAGCATTGTTGGTGCGAAAACTTATCTTTTGTAGCTACTAGTATGGTTGTTCAGTTCAGATCAGTGGATCATATGTATAGGTAATATAAGTTAAATTTCAAAGTTCGTTGGGCCTTTTAAGCGATCTAGTAGTTTTTGAGATACTGAAATAAATGTTCGCGAAGTCCATTCGCTATGAACTACCTACTTATTAAATAAGTATAAATAAATAATTTGTTGTTTACCACCGTATCGTTGTAAAATTATTTTATTTGAAGCCGTGGTTAACGTTGTTGGTGTAACTTTTAGTAATAAGCTTTATACCATTATTATTTTATGTATTTCTGTTTATTAACCCTCAGTAAATACTTAAATGAAAAAAAAATATACCTACTTGCATAGCTGCTCAAAATCTTACAAGGGATTTCGCTTAAAATTTTAGTTACTTGTATGTTATTTATGCATATCAGTAATAAGCTTTAATATAACATTGTGTTCAGCATAAAGATTGATGATTTCAGTTAGGTTAATATTTCACAATTCTCCCGGGAAAATCCATAGACGGGTTTTCATTTCTTTTTAATGTTTGAAGATAAATCAAAGATTTAAAAACTCGACTGTTGGTTTAAGTTTATTTTCTTATTACTCCTTTTATAAAAATCCCTTTATCTTTCATTTTTTCTTATAGATTTACAGTTGGCCAATTATTCGGCCAGAGAAAGAATAGAAGCTGATCCGCGCCGTCGGAAATAATAACATTTACAATTCAGATGGGATCGCCGCTTTTTCATTCCGAATCTTTGCTGGAGTCGGTATCAAGCATACCTACAAAACCGATGAATTACGGTACAATGAAAACTGCTTATCCTAAGAATCGAGGAAATTGTTTTAAAAATTATAATATCGCAATCGAATATTTTTTAAAGGTATATTTAATGTTGTCAAAATTAAAGTAGCAATAGAAATTAGCGTATCATATATTATAATAATAAATATAAATATATATACGGACAAATCACACAGACTGAGCTAGCCCCACAGTAAGTTCGAGACTTGTGTTATAGGATACTAACTCAACGATACTATATTTTATTATAGATACTTATATAGATAAACATCCAAGACCCAGGTTAATCTGAAAAAGATCATTTTCCATCTTGATCTGACCGGGGATCGAACCCGGGACCTTCCGTGTCACAGGCAGGCGTGTTGACCGCTACGCCACGGAGGTCGTTGTTGCGATAAACTCATGATAGAACCACGGTTTTATTGATTTTAGGTATCTCATAAAAAAGCACTTGGTTCCAAGCGCTTCCAAGGCTAGATGGTCCAGTGGATATAAGTATTATCAGCGCTCAAAGCAACATCGGGCTGGGTCCCCACTGGGATTGGTGACCACAAGTCGCATTAAGATATCTCGAGCTTTTCTGTGCTTCGAAAGGCACGTTTCGTCGTTGTTCCTTTCTGTAATTATTTATGTTAGCTTGAAAAATGGGACACCATTATTGACGCATGTAAAATAAACAATAGCATCCATGGCAGCCCCTATACTATACGTTGGCACTTGCAGTACTGTTCAACGGGATCTAATAATTGCTATGTATTTCACTTCCACTACCAACAAGGTACAGGAGCAAAAATTATTACAAAATCATTAAATGTAATTCAAATTTGATCTTTTTCTTAAAAGTCCATCACGCCTGGATAACGGGACAAAATAATACTCTGATTTGAGGAAATAATGACTCCATCAGCATTCTCATTAGATTAACATTTTTAATCAGTCAGCTCACCACAAGAAGAAGAAAACAAGCCATAAAGAATTTGACTACTATCCCGTTTACTTTTGTTCACTAGTCGTATTTATGTTTTAAATGGCTTCTCTCACAAAGGAAGTGGAAATAAATCCGCAGAGCGGCTGCAGCGAACACGCTTCAGAATGAGAAATCGTTTAATACAAATCCGCCAATTGCATTCTGAAAGGGATGAATATTTTCATCCCCCAACGGTAATCCCGTCTTTCATAGCTTTAGCTGTCTGCGCTTGAATTTGCAGTCAACGGCTATCCATGATTCAAATAGAGTTGATACCTTGGTAACACCTACAATATCTGTATGTATAGTTATGTATTTTTTTTTTCATTTATATAAAGACTTGTCTTGTTTTGATAAAAATTGGAGAAAGGTCGCATGAGATAGATAGAGGTGAGAAAAGAAATTAGAATTAAGTCCTCTATTAAGAAGACAGAACCAAAGAGGCAAAAACCATTTTATTTCATGCATTTTCAGGTTTGTTGTAGATTATAAAAATAGCAAGGTTCAGGTACGTTTAGCGAATTATTGGATAGCCAACAAATGGGATAATTCGGTTGCCAAAAAATGTTTGTCACCTTACTTTCTGTGTAATAAGCCGATGTAGGCAACGTCTAGTTGGCCTGATACATGTAATGAGAATAATCAATGTTGCCTTTTAGTTACGGAGCAGAAGGCCACAAAAGTACTTCCACGAAAACTCAATTTATGTTATGAAACAAATACTTCGTAGAAAAGGTTTATTATACGCCCGGCTTATAACACAGCCACACAATTGGCAGAGGCCCAGAGTGGCAGATAATCAAGGAGTGCGTAATATGACGAAAAATAGAAAGGGATATAATGCCGAAGACCCAAAAGTATGATCCCTTCTATCATGTTTCTGAGCCCCATAACGAGTGGCAGGCAGATGTCCCTTTTGAGTGACACACGAGACCATTGCTTGGTAAACGTGTTCGGTATTACTTTTTTAATCTTTCGCGGTTAAAATCGCTACTATTATCACTACGGGATTTACCGCGATTATTTTTGAGATTTGTATGGTATGTTGACAACACTGCATTTGATATTTGTTTGATATTTGGGTCTGTGAAGATGGCAGCTGTAATGTTGTCTAAATATCAGACAAATCTCAAACATAATCGCGGTAAGTCCCATAGTGATAATAATAGTGTCCGGTGTTTACTGAAGTTTTCCAAACTGGTGGATGGTTATAAATGTCCTCTGTCAAATGAATATAATGTCCTGTCCTCTTAATTGGTGTAGCGAGTTATATTGATCAGCTTTTTCAATATGACAGTGATGTCGATTTTGAACTCAATAATTGGTGTCATAAAATTACCGATTTATTAAAATATCGGTCTTGCTTGATTAAAGTTTACCATTTTGCACTTTTTTGAATATCCGAAATTATACATTTTATTCCGCCCAGAATTCTATGAGATACATACTAAATATTTCAGAGATATAAAAGAATTAACCAATTTGCATTGCATTCATGTTTTATTTATTTATTTAAACACAGTACAAATAATATAAAGGAAATTAATTGCTTACCTAACATTTTTCCATTTCAGCGGCCGTGTGTCCGGCTGTCTGTATAAGTAAAGTTTTGTGATACATTTCACGGAATGTTCCGAACTATCTGGTTACTTGGCCAAAACATGTTTATGATAAAACCAGCTATTCGGGTGAATGTTGGCACGTTATTGTGATATATTACATTTATAGATCAACTTACTTTTATTGGATACTTATAGCGGTTAGCTTTTGTGATACTTTTTATTGTTTGCTGTTTTATTTGGCGTGCAATGTTTGTTCCAATATGGGACATGATTCGCAAAGTAGAAGAAACTAGCCTGCTGTTTTTCGCCGGCACTGGACATTGAAGAATCACAGCTGACGGTGCTATCGGCAATATGCATAGATGAGAGGAGAAGTTAAGGATTAACAAAGTCAGATCCATCGTAGTAACAAATAATAGATATAATTCTGTCGAAACATAAGGTTGTAAATTAATTTCTCTACGCATTCTTGAAAAAATAGACTCTACAGACAGACGGAGGTAATAAATAAATAAATATATACGGATAGTATTGTTGATCCTATAAGAGTATTTTTTACTTTTGAGGTACGTAGGCCTAAAACCCAAAAATATTTTTTTTTTGCATAAAGAAGACAAATCAAAGATACTGTTTGCCTAATAATTATAAAAGTACTAAAGTTGATATGCATATCAATAATAAACTACTCTAGTCGATACGCATATTAAATCATTTAAAATTGCTTGATGAATATTTATCTATTGATATCAACTTTGACCTCCGACCGGTTTGGACTGTTATCTGCCAGTTTAGTTACCTAATCCACCGGGAGAAGATCTGTGAACTGTTAAATATTTAACCTTAAAAATAAGTTACGAAATAATGGCCGGTAATTACGTTATACATAGATTAGTTCTAACAAAAATATATTGCTTTTAGCCCACTGTAAATTAGGTCATAATCAATCTCAATATTTTCAAGCTATGCAAATAATGTTATAATGTTGCAGAACTGATTATTATTTTCTAAATTTATAGCAATTAAAGGAGTGAAAGTTACTGAAAGTGGGCTAGTATTGTCGTTTCAAGATGGACACTATATACAATTGGAAGACTGCTGGCTACGAGACCACTGCAGGTATTTGTTATTGAAAACTACATATAGTTACTGTACTGATTTTGCCTATACTCAATACTGTGCATACACTTTGATTATGTGAAACTACGAGAACATCTGTGTCTTGCTAAGGTTTGATCCCATAGGAACCTTACATATGTAAGTATGCCTTGTTCTGTTGTAATCCTTGAGGAGATTTTGCGTAATAATATAAATCCATTCATCTAAAGCAATATACTACGATTCTCGTTGAGATTTCTACTCAAATCAGCAATAGAACAAAATAGAAAGACAGTTTAGTCACCGATCAGGTGTCAGTCAGTCAAGAAATAGTTTTTCTCTTTTAATTTTTAACCAAATCAGAAAACTGTCATATGGTAATTTGTTAAGTGGGAGTTGTTGATATAGTTCAAAAATTGTGCCCATATTTCAAAATACGTAAAGGTAATGTATTAACCAACGTAACCAATGAGTAAAGTATAACAAATCTAGATGCATTAAGACTAAAGTTTTTTTTTAATTATTAGTGCTAGATAGTTTTAGAAAATCTGTACCTCAGTTTCGATGCAATAATTTATGTTTTTTTCTAGTCAGAAAGTTGTTACCATAAGTAACTAGGACCTTCAACATTAAAAAAAAAATTATACAAATGAACATAAAAATAACCTTATGCACGCTTGCTAGGCATATCTATTTCTGTCTAGCCTTTAGATTATACGGCTACGGCTTGTCACTTGTTGTTAGCTCCGGCCGAGTGATAAGGGTGCAGGGGGTAAAATTACACAGGCGACGTAAGCACATGCCACTAACATTTTGTTTATCCTTACTTATATTATCAATGTGAAAGTGAGTTTTTTGTTTCTTTGTTAATGCGTTTACGCATTAATAAAACAATTATCTCGAAATCTTGCATTCGTATTCTTAGAAGTACGGAGAAGGACTTAAGGACGTTCAAAAAGATGTAACCAATTTTGATAAAGTACTGTTTCCCAGGAATCTAGTTAGAGTGGAAACACCTTTGAAAAATGTTGAGGGGAAATTTAAACGAGCTACAGCGTTGCTAAAATAGAAATTAGTATATTACACTCCAGATGATTGTGACATTGCTGCAAACTAAGTTGCACATGACTTTGCCAATCTAATATGGCTTAGGAACATTATCTCCGCATTCCATTAGTTTTACCCATCATCATCAGGTCTTTTTGAGTCTCCACTGCATGAGCACGACCCCCTTTGTTCAGAGCCATATTAATATAATATAAAAATAACCCTTAATATTATTTCAGGTGTTCATCGTGTTATCACGCGGAAACATTTCAGCGAGCAAAACATATTTTGGAAATCCCTGACTCTAAAATAGTATTTGCTAAGACAAATGAGACTCAACTTATAATTAAATGTAAGTCACACAAACCTTTTATAGTATTTTATGTAACGGTTTTATAATAGGGGTCTTAAAAGGTGAGTGGCGAAAGCGAATATCGCTAAGAGAGGCGCCACGAGCCTTTTAAGACTTAATTATAAACCGTTGCATACAATATTTATTCTACGACTTTCAAAAAATGCAAACCTAGTAAAACATAAATTTTGAGTTTGACAAATAACTCGCGGGAAATGTAAATATGACAAAATTTTGTGTCTGTGGTTACCTTCTTTTTTTAATTGATGTTCGCTTGATTCATAAAAAACAAAAAAACTTCTTTTGCAATCTCGAAAGTGACTGGTAGCGTGGTAGCCGTATCGTAGTAGCGACATTATAGTACGGCTGTGCCGTACTGTTATGGAGAATAGAGTATAGACTTATTATGGATGTTCTTATGTTTGTGTTCTTGATCATATAAATGACAGATAAAAGTACAGGAGTAGAAAAAGCTATAAAAAATTGTGTTCTTTATATGTATGCATGTGTGTGTGCAAGTTGGTTTGGAAGAGAGATAAAAAATTGCCAATTCCTTTTCGAGTAAGTCGTAGACCCACAGTCTTACTATACGTGGGTCGTGGGTCCAGCGTCCCTTAACTTTGTTTATCCCACGTAGAACTTATGTTGTTCAAACTAAATTGGTACCTTTACTTCATAAAAAAGCTTAAATGAGTTGCAATATTGAAGTTACTCATTAAATTACTAAACTAAGGCTCAGTTTTTTAGACTTATATAAAAAAATTATGATATATTTCATTTAAAAGAAATAAATATATAGGGAAACATCACACAAATTGAGCTTGCCCTACATACAGTAAGCTGTGTCTAACTCAACGATACTATATTTTACAAAAGAAACTTATACAGATAAACTTCTAAGACCCAGGCAAATCCGAAAAAATCGTTTTCCATCACGACCTGACCGGGGATTGAACCCGAGACCACCGAGTTGCAGGCTGACATGTTAACCGCTGCGCCACTGAGGTTGTTGGTGATTTAAATATGATTTATAGCCGTGTTTTGCACCAGTTGCGTAAAATTACACGAAAGTCGTATAAAAAATGAGGTCTCGTTGTAAAGAGCGGGATTTGTAATTTTTGGCGTTCGGGGAGCGGGTAATTAATAGGATTAATGCGGGAATTACGAGGGGTAACTGAATTAAAACGAACAACGTAAGCGAGTAATGTTATTAGGAGAGTTCTGCTTGTTACATCTGGACTTCTACACTAATATTATGAAGAGGAGAGATTTGTGTGTTTGTATGTTTGTATGTTTGTACAAAATAAAATAGTGTGGTTCCGAGCAGAGTAGAATAGGACCACTGGCCAGCATGGAGGATTCTAATTCCTTTGAGCGAGCGCTCTGGCTAATAATATATGGGGTTAAAGACATTTTATTTCTCAAAAGAATACAGTTAATTCACTTACAGAGAAATAATTAAACTACATAAAGTAATTAACATGACGGCGGACTAAGTATAAATACAATAGTAAAGTGCAAGTTTACAATAAAATATAGGTGAGTAGATTACAAATCACTAGTCAATTTTATATAGGGTAGTTTAGACGAAACACCGGCAACCGGCACGCAGCGCAAGAGTATGTGTGCAGTTTACGCTGTTGTTTATTAAGGTTGCGACCATAGTGACGAGCGGTGAGCGGAGATGTTGCAAGTTAAGGTATTTTTTTATGTAAGTATGTTTGGTTGTTATTACTAGTTTATTATTTTAAGTTTGTTTATTTAGTATATTTTGTGTATAGGTTTATTATATTATATATTCGTATCTTTATTTTTATTGTCTATCTATATATTTTTACTGTTTTTATTCTAAAGATGCTTTTTATTACCTGTACATATATATATTATTCTACTTAGCTACATATAGTGACAAGCAGTGAGCGGAGATGTTGCAAGATAAGGTATTTACTTATGTAAGTATGTTTGGTGGCTATTACTAGTTTATTATTATAAGTATGTTTATTATATATACATAGTATATTTTGTGTATAGGTTTATTATATTATATATTTGTATCTTTATTTTTATTGTCTATCTATATATTTTTACTTTGTTTTTATTCTAAAGATGCTTTTATTACCTGTACATAAATATATTATTCTACATTTTTTTTTTTTTAGTTTTAACATTTGTTTTCTAAAATATATAATTTTAATTTCCTTTTAAAAGTACCTAGTGATTTAGCTTCTTTTATATCTATAGGTAATTGGTTATATATTTTCACACCTTCAAATTGAATATTTTTTGTACCATAGTTTGTCCTTGGGGCGCGGGATATCAAATGATTTGCATTTCGCAATTTCATTTTTTGTGTTTGACTTTTTTTATGGAATGTTAGAAGTGTATGTATTTTATTGTTAAGAATTTTGTAAATTAAAATGCATGTGTAGTACATATATGATTGGTTTATCGTCATTATTTTAGTGTCCGTATATATTTTTTTGGTTGGCGTATTATAATCGTAGTTAAAAAGTGCTTTAACTAGTTTATTTTGAGCTCTTTGTAGTGGTTCTATATTAGATTTTGCGGCTGTGCCCCAAACTTCTATGAGGTAATCTATGTGTGGTTTTATTAATGAATTATATATAATATATTTAATTTTATGTGGAAGACAGTTAGTTATTGCACGAAGGGAACCTGTTAAGGATGTTAATTTAGTTTTAATTGTATGAATATGTTGTTTCCAGTTAAGAGAATGGTCCAAGGTAATGCCAAGATATTTTTCGCTAGGTTTTTGTCTTAGTAAATCATTGTTTATTTTTAGCTGTATTGTATCGTCAAGTTTTTTGTTTTTAGCTTTAAATGTAACAAAATTCGTTTTTTCAGTGTTAATTGTAAGAAGATTTGACAAAAACCAATCGTTTAAATTATTGAGATCTTTTTGTGCTTTGGTTTTTAAAGTTTTTGCTGAGTGGCCATAATAAAACAAGCACGTATCATCTGCATACAGGGATATGTCAGCCTTAAGGCCCAAATCTTTTATATCATTGACGTAAATTAGAAATAAAAGTGGCCCTAATATGGAGCCTTGAGGTATGCCGAATGTCATTAAAGTTGGGGCACTCTGATGCTCTTCTATTTTAACTATTTGCCTACGGTTCTGGAAATATGATTTTAACATATCGTGTGCTTTACCAGTGATACCAAGCTTTGTCAATTTTGCAAGAAGTAGTTTGTGACTGATAGTATCGAACGCCTTCTTAAGATCTATGAATACGCCGAGTACTACTTGTTTTTCATCAATTTTATTTTTAATTTTGGTCACAAGGTCTATTGTTGCTGAGAGCGTATTTGATTTTGGTCTAAATCCATATTGTTTGTTATACAAGAAATCTTTTGATTTTAGGTATTCCTCTATTCGAGAGTAGATGACTCTTTCAAAGATCTTTGAAACTACGGGTAATACTGAAATTGGACGATAATTGCACGGATCTGATTTATTACCGTTCTTATAAATTGGTGTTACTCTAGCAATTTTCAAGGATTGCGGAAAGACTCCTTTTTTTAAGCAATCGTTTATACTGTTGGTGAGTGGGATGGCAATTATATTTTTAAGGCATTTGATGGTTTTGGTGCTGATACCATCTATACCGGAGCTAGTGTTTGGATCAAGGTCATCAATAATTTGCATAATTTCGTCCACGGTTGCCGGCACAAAATTTGTAAGTTCAGTCGCGTTATCTTCATTTGGTGATTGAGTTTCACTTCGGTCGCCTTTTTGGTGTTTTTTTGGTATTTTGCTTGCCAATATTGATCCTATAGTAGAGAAATAACTATTAAAACTCTCACAAATTTCTTGCATATCTGCAATTGTTTTCGAGTTCACAGTGAGTTTATCCGGTGCTGCCGTATGTCTAACTTTGTTACTAGCTAATTCATTGATAGCTTTCCACATTTTTTTTGGCTTGCTCATGTGATCTTTGAAGAAATTACAGTAGTATGCCTTTTTTGTTGTTTGTATTTTCTTAAATACTTTGCTTCTAGCTTCTTGAAATTCCTGTTCTAGTTTTAAATCTTGTTTATTTAATTTATAACGATGCCAAATTTCATTTCGCTTATTGATGTCCTGAATAATATCTTTTTTGATCCAGTCTTGACGTGGTGGGTTTAGGTACTTTGATTTAGTGACTTTACTTGTAGATAGACATTTTAGTATTTTCTCTTCCAATATTTCATATGTGTTGTCGTCTTTCCTTATACTTTTTTCTGCTGAATCATATAACTTTTTATAATTTACTGCTGTGTAATTCGTTTTTTGGACTGTTTTGCTGTAATGGTTTTCAACTTCTAAGTATATTTGTCGATGGTCGGACATTGATGATTCAATTAGACTAAAGTTAAAGTTGTTGTCTTTTAAGTTAGTACATACATGATCGATAATGGTGTTTGTGGAATCTGTTACACGCGTGCAGTACTTTCGGCTGATTTTGTTTATAATCCTAAAGTTATACTCTTTTAATGTATTTTTATATTTTCGAGTTTCTCTGTCTGGTACTAGTAAATCGAAGTTGAAGTCACCAAAAACTATAGCTCTATTCCTTTTTACCAGTTGTTGTGAATACATTTCAAGGAAGTTGTCAACATTTTTCTTATTGGGGTTATATATGGCACCAATATCCAAACATTGTTTTTCAAGATGTATCCATAGGTAGTGATCGTTGTCAGCTATACAGTGCTCTTCAATGATCCTGTGCTTTAGGTTGTTGTGAACATAGATTGAAACCCCACCTCCTATACGGTCTTGTCTGAAATTGTTGTAGTGGGTGTAGCATGGAATGTGAAGTTTTTGAACGTCTGTTTCATTTTTTATCCACGTTTCTGTCACTACAATTATATGTGGCTTTACCTGGTCAGCTATGCATTTAAGTTCATCGAGTTTACCTTTCTTGACTAGACTGCATGCATTTATATAAAAGCATTTCAAGGACCTGTGTGAACTTTTAATGTCATTGTAATTTTTGATGAACTTGTGTGTTATCTTCCCCCCGGGGGAGGCCACTAGTTTTTTGACGTTGCTGTCTTTTTTTCTTGTTTCTCTTCCGTTGTTTGGGTAATTTTAGGGACTCCTTTAATGTACTTTATGGCTAAATTGGTTTCTCCCTCTGCTTTTCGTTTCTCCAATTCTTCTTTTAATTTCTGAATGTGTTGTTTCTGTAGGGGTGTTCTGTCGGAAAAAAATTTGATACTGTCCATTTGCACATTGTTTTTATTACGTAATATCGTTTTTACGGTATTTTCAGATGTATAACAGGCCTTGATAGGGCGATTTACCCCCGGTTTATATTTTCCTAGTCGGATGATTTTATGTGGTTCAGGACACTCTGGGTAAATAGTTTTTGTGATTTTAGAAATTTCAATTTTATTGTAAGTATGGCGGTTAGTTGGACTAACTGGTTCTGGAATACCCAATATCACGATATTTTTGGAGCGTAGGTTTCGCTCGTGAACTTCGTTTACAATCTCTTCATAACTTGTAGATGATTCAATAGTAGTAGTCGACGCTGTTGTTTCCCTAAATTGGTTTATGTCTGTTTCTAACACCTCAATTTTCTTTTCTATATTCTCCGTTATGATTTCTAACTCATTCAGTCTTTGTTTTGTATTACTCTGGTCTAATTTTATACTTTCGATAGTATCACCAATACTAGTTACCTGAGTTTTGATAGTAGTGACGTCTTCATGGAGCTTATTGATATTTTCAGCTTGGGAGACATTATTAGTTTTCAATATTACCATTATTTCAGACATCTGTTTTTTTAAGTCCGAAAGCTCTGTTTTTATCCAGGCATCATCGTCGACTAATTTTCGCTTAGCACGTTGAGTGATGCGCATCGGAGTGGTATCATAGTTAGTATTTAGTTCTGACAGATTTGGTTGAGACCCGCCGAGTCTGTCACTGTGACCACACCCGGTTGGTGATCGGTGCACATTCATTGTGTGTGTTAGCGTGTAGTTGTAGATCACTTACGTAGCGGTCCGGCGTAGACGCAGAGCCTATCTCGCTTACTCGGTGCGGGCAGGGTACCGTGGATGACTCCGGCACTGTGCTTGTGTCTCAGTGGTAATTGGTCGTATTTCGCTCGTAGTTGATCCGGGAAGATGTGTTTACACACTTTATGGATAAGGTATATAATTGACTAGCGGCTATTTTATTAAATTTGATTTAAACTTGCGACACGTCTGACTTGCTCGCCGTTCTAACAGAATATATATGGGTCTGCAAGTACAGAGAGGGTCGTGCTCCTGCAGTGGAGACTGAAAAAGTCCTGATGATAATGATGAAAGGATAAACACACAATTAGCAGTTATAATAAAGAGGAAAGATTAAATTTCTTGTGTGTTTGTTTGAAATAGGTAAACTCAAAAAATACAGAACAGACTTTAAAATCTTTCACCTACCTATAGAAAGCTGCATTATCAGCGGGTGACGTAAGCTATAATCTAATTTGGCCAAATAAGCTTCAGCACGATCCATTTATAATAATTATAAAGCCTGAAGAGTTTGTTTGGTTGAACGCGCTAATCTCAGAAACCATGGACCGATTTCAAAATTTTACCGTTTAAAAGGTACATTATCCCTGAGTGCCATAGGCTATGTATGTACCGCGGACGAAGCCGGGACGGACTCCTTGTCCTAAAATAAAAAGATACGAGCGATCTTTCCACACTAAAATTCATGTTTTCAAGCAATTGTCGGTTTGAAAATAGCACTCCCGTATTCGGTGGCGTTCGGAAGTAATTGATAGGATTAAGCGTGTAGGTAAGCGCATGGTTTACGGCGGGCGTGTATGTGAATTAAAACGAGCAACGTTAACAGAAGTAGGTACTTACGCAAGGTTATTACAGCCATTCCGGTTGTTACATTAAGCAAATATAGGTATTTTTATTTTTACAAGTTTTTATAACATTAAAAACATGGTGATTACTTTTTAGTAATCCGTTTATTCATGTGAAGATTTAGAGAATTATGGTCCTTGTTTTCAACTGCGGTTGCGAACACAGAATTCATTTCAAAAATATAATTTTGTATTAATCGTCGTATTGTACGTAACTAGCGTTTTATTGTGGCACTGTTTGCGATCTCTCGGGAGCAATACTCTATATATGAGATGAAGGATACCCTTTCTCTTTCTTCATACCCCAGACGAAGTGTTTGAAAAATTTTACGATGATCGGTTCTGAAGATAAGGCATGAAAGCGTAACTAACAAATTAATAAACAAACTAGTGAAAAATGCGAATGTTATTATATTACGAGCTCCGTGGCGCAGCGATCAACACGCCTGCCTGTGACACGGATGGTCCCGGGTTCGATCCCCGGTTAGGTCAAGATGGAAAACGACCTTTTTCAGATTGACCTAGGTCTTGGATGTTTATCTATATTAGTATCTATTATAAAATAAAGTATCGTTGAGTTAGTCTCCCATAACTCAAGTCTCAAACTTAACTTGGGCTAGCTCAATCTGTGTGATTTGTCCATATATATGTATTTATATAAGTATTAGTTAGAATATGATTGTTGAATACATACATACAGAAGTGTTTTTTATCAATACATATTTCAGGGGACGATAGCCACAATTCAGTGTACGAAGTGGATTTTCTATGTCAATTTGACTACAAGAAGTGGCACGAAGGGCGTTCTCTCAAACCTCAGTTATGGAAGGGTCCAGAAGTAGCTCGGAAGGTGACCAAGATCCATGTGGATAAGTTCCTCGGATCTCGAGAGGGAGCCGCCACCGTGTTCCAGAATCTTCTTGACTACGGTGTTGCGCTAATTGAAGGGGTACGTAATTTACACTTTGATTTGGGAGAAAAGAAAAAGATAAATTTGGAATGTATAAATGAAGGTCAAAATATAAAATAAGTATCCAGGCATCAGACTTCTGTATTATATAGGAGGGTACATACACAAAAACAGAAAAACATAGTACATATCTCATAATCCAAATGTAGTAGCTGCAACAGCCGTGGGCCATCGTAAGTGCTAGCGCATGTTAAGGAACCTCAAGCGTGGTCCATACTAGAGTAGGTGACTACTAGTAGCTTATTTGTATGGGATCCCCCTTATATATTTATTTTATAATAAATATACAGCTTAATATTCTGTGAATATTGCAAAAGTCTACCTGCTGCCGTTATTCATATCGAGCAAAAAAACCGCAAAAGCGATATCGAGCATAAATATATTATTATGTTTTTAGTATTTGTTGTTAAAGCATAAATATATTATTATGTTTTTAGTATTTGTTGTTATAGCGGCAACAGAAATACATCACCCGTAAAAATTTCAAGTGTGTAGCTGTCAAGGTTTATGAGATGTAGCCTGGTGACAGACAGATATCGAAGTCTCGTGAATAGGGCCCCGTTTTTACCCTTTGGGTGCGGAACCCTAAAAAACAGAAAAAGCTCGAGGCCGTAGCTTGAATTCGAATTAAGTCAGGTGCGCAGATGTGGATGTACCGATATTTGATTGCGTGCGCCCGATTTGCACATAGCTTCCGGACTAACAAGTTTTCCAATTCAGTTCAACGATTGTTCGTGTGTGCAAGGTTTACTCATTGGAAAACAAGAATGGCATCATCCTATCCAACACCCAGAAACTGTGTATTCTCCTCATCATCATCATCATAAGCAGGTCCTTTTTAGTCTCCACTGCAGGAGCTCGACCCTCTCTGTACTACCAACTCTCTGTGTATTCTTCTCAAAGTAGGGCATGTTAAGTGTGTGTAAGATGTGAACTCGTGTCATGGGATACTAACTCAACAATTCTATAATTTATAATGGATATCTACATAGAAAATGTTTAAAATATCGAAATCGTCAATCTATTCTAATATTATAAAAGATTGTCTGTTTCTACCCGCGGCTTCGGCTTCATTGCAAACTCCACGGAAATAGTACTTTTTCCGGAATGAAAGGTACCCTGTGTCCTTTCCAGTACCCTTACCTATATGTATGCCAAATTTTAAAAAGATAATTCAGTACCTAGCAAAGCGTGGAGAGGTAACAAACAAATATGCAAACTCACTTTCGCATTTATTATGTATGATAGTTGGGATTAGGATAAAAATTTAAAAAAGTACAGAACCGTTTTAAAAATCTTTTACAATTTAAAAAGTTTAATTATCACCGGGAAATATAGGTTATTATTTACGCGGACTAAGTTGCGGGAAAACAGCAGATGGATATGAACATGATTTCGCATAGCTCAATATTTTATATTATTAACTCAAAGGGAAATGCATTCGCGTTACAAAAATATTAATGTTCATGTCTGTCTAAGAGAAAAGAAAAAACGTAAGTATATCTATTGTACTTTCCGCGAAACACGCCGAACTATATGCTAAACGTGGTGTACAGGTCTTATGGCCATGGCTCTATCCATCCCGTCAGAGCAAAAAGACATGATTAGTTGATGCGTTTGTCATAAACAATTGTAGTTTCAATTAACGCACACCGAAAAAGCAATAGAGTAAATTCCACTTATTCGATTTAGCAGTAACCAAAATACGTCTGTTCAAGAGCGGTCATTGGTTTTCAAATTAAATTATTTAATTATAAACAGTGTTAAAGTCTACAGTAATGAAATGTGAGTATTTCGAGGCATTTAATTATAAACTTTGAAATGGAAGGGTTGAGCGAATTATAGTAACCAGACACCCGTTCGTTATCTCGCCACATATTGAGTAATTACAAAATTAATCATGTTGAATCCAATTAATTTAGGCTTCAAGTATCTGAGTATTCTCAATGTGTACTTTTCACCGAAAGGCCGTCGTAATTAGTGGTGTGTACGATCCTTTTGAATAAGAGAAAACATCTGTACTGTTATACAACGTGTAAAAGCCATGTGTAATTATAAATGGATCATTTTAGTTTAATAAAATTAAAATTAGTGGTTCTGTAAGCTGTAGACTTTGCTAGTCTGTCGATAACGACGTCAGTGAAATTACGCATCTCAATGAGAAAACAAAAAAGAGTCCTGTTTTGATTTATAATCACCGCAAACTCATATAGGTCATAAAATGTGTATTTTTCACTGAGGTAAGAGACATTTACCTCCGTAACCTCAGTGACGTTTAGCCCTACTTCTGCATTTTGGAAAAAATCCAAAAACTGAATCGTCAGAAAAAATCAGTGTAATTTTCAAACCTGCTTACAAAATTTCACGAGAAAGCGACCTAAAGAGGAGAACCGCCGGACAGACGTAACATTTTGCCCAAGCTGAAACAGAGGCGGAGCAGAGGGTTCCGTACCATTAGACTATCGAGGATAACCTAAAAAAAAAAAACAAAAAGTTAGTTGTATGGGAACCTCCCTTAAATATTCACTTTATTCTGTTTTTGTATTTCTTGATACAGCGGCAATAGAAATACATCATCTGTGAAAATTTCAACTGTATAGCTATCACGGTTTATGAGACACAGCTTGGTGACAGATAGACAGACAGACGGATATCGAAGTCTCACTAATAGGGTCCTGCTTTTACCCCTTGGGTACGGAACTCTAAAAACTCTATTTCCATTCAAAAGTGTGCGGCCGCCCGGGCAATTTGCTTGGGACTGTCAATATTATTTTTGGGTATTTGATTGACTTATTTAAATAACATTATACTAACGGTGATATATTGCCCGCCGTTTGACTTACTTTTTTGTACAAGGTGTTTATATTATGTTCCAAGAAATCCTAATAATATTTAAAAAGTTGACTTTACCATGGTTTTGCATGCAAAATATCTTTAGCATTATTACTTTAGAGCTGATTTTGGAGAAAAATAAATTTAAACGTGCCCTCGATAAATTATTGCCACACCTGAATGCGTTTAGTTATATAAGTAAAAATCCGACGATTTTTTTTAGTTTATGTAAAATCCCAACTAATATCATAAATGCCAAAGTGAGTTTGTTTGTTTGTTACGCTTTCACGCCGTATATACTGAACCGATCATCATGAAATTTTACTTTCACAAGTTAGGGTACTGAGAAGGACATATCAAGCGGGCAAAGCCGCGGGTAACAGCTAGTGTAGAAATAAATGTGTACATCTTTGTTTAGTACATTATTTAGGTGTATCTACTTTTAATTTTAGGTGCAACCAACAACCGCAGCAACGGAGGTGGTGTGCAAAGCATTGGGTGGTATTCAGCGCACATTGTTTGGGGACATGTGGGAATTCACTACCAGAGCTGACCACGCCGACACTGCTTACACCAACTTACCGCTCGCAGTACACAACGATAATACTTATTTCACGGAAGCGGCTGGGTAAGTGTATCACCACTTGTTCCGAGAAGTATCACTGCGAATGTATATGAGAGTTCATCACCAGATAGTGTTCCGCTTCTTCACCGCATCTACAATACACCGCTTATAATGCACATCAATTTATTTCGTCTTCCATGCTGGTTTGGAGAAAAGGAAGAAAGAAAGGTCTGAGTAGAAAGAATATATCAGCCGCTTTTCTTTCCGTGGTAAAGGCGATCAAGGGATTGGGCGGAACTCTGAGGACCACGTTATAGGCGATGGGGCTAGCAACCCATCACTAATGTGATTCCGCTTTCCACCTTAACGCCCACCAATACGCTAAACGCCTTTGGATTTTATGACCTTGGGTTCTGTCTACCCCTAAGGAATAAACACATGATTATATGTATTTATTACAGAGAATCATCATCATCATATATTTAAGAACTTTGTTCTTGTTGGTAGAGCATTTTCCATTTTTCCCTATCCTCTGCTATCTCTTTGACCTCTCTGTACGACACGACTTTTAAATTCAGAGAATGAATGAAAGAAATTACGATGAAGTTACGAATTACTCAAGTTGTATATAGTTGAAAAACTAAAAGATCACTTTTTAATTTGAACTAAGTACAGCTTTAGTAATAATTGCACCGCAATTAGAACCCGTACATTATTTTTTTTTCTACAAATATATTTTTGCATGTGCAAAAGGAAATTATAAATATAAAAAATAACTTGTCTCGAGATAATAATGAAATCTTCACTTCATATCCTAATTAAGGTTGATGATGACGCCGATCGACTTAATTACTTCCCCAGCGTCTAAATTAGATAACTTTCCTCGTGAAAAGAATGTAATTACTCTTTCTGACGAGTTGTATCACTTATATCTTCGTACCTAACAAAATTAATATTGGGGACTATCGTAATAAATTAGTACTCGTATCGTATCGTAATTTAATATTCTTATTACTGTCCTCATCAGAGATACTTATAATACAGTGGTTTGGAATTTCAAATGTCTTTTCTTTTTGAAATCACGGCTATAAAGTCTTGATTGAGTTTTAATACACCATGTAAATGTGTGAATTTGCCATATTTTCAAACGTACATTTAATTTTTTTTATTAATTGTCAAGATAAGGAGTCAAGCCGCGTAGTATAGAATGCGAAACTGTGTTATTTGCTTCACCAATTGTGAAGCTAATTTTTACATTTGTACATTTTCTTAAATTTCGTAAAGTTCTTTATGACCGACGATAATTCAAACAAGTTTTGTAAATACACAATTACTTATAAACACAAAATCTTTCGTTAAGTACTACTAACGAAATATTTACATTTTACGCAGTTTCAAATCTGTCATCATCATCATCATCATCATCATCAGGTCATTTCTAGTCTCCACTGCAGGAGCACGACCCTCTCTATCTCTCTCTCTGCTCTGCTCTGCCAAATCCTGTATAATGAATTATTTATACTGGATATGAAACTGCGTCTTTGCCCTACAAAGACAACGACGCAGGTCCAAATCCTGCCCACGTGGTATTTTTTTTCCATATTTTATTTCTTATTTTACTAAGAACTAGCTGTTACCCGCGCCTACACCCACGTAATATATAGCCTATGTCCTTCTCAATACCATCATGATGATCGTTACAGTCTTCGAGCAACACGGCTTCTGTACCAGAAAGGCGTGTTGCTCGAAGGTTACAGTAGATAGGGCGTGAAAGCGTAACAAACAAACTCACTTTCGCATTTATAATATTAGTTAAGATTAGGATAATATCAAAATAGCACTGTGAATATAAAAAATACACCTTAAAGGAATAACTAATGAAATAACTAAAGAGTTTGTGAATAAATACGTTTTTCAGGTTTTTCAATACTAAGTCGTACATCTCCGGGCGGCATGTCGCGCCATATAAATCTGCAAAGATTACACGCTTCTTTGCTAAGGTCTAGATAAATCCTCGGGGACTCGTTTTTCGTTTCGGATTTCGCTAGAAATTGCCACAATATAGTATTTACTAGGTAAGCGGGTATTATATATGGGCGTACATTTTAGGGGTTAAGTTATTCTATATGTGATAAATAAATACCACATTTATCTTTCACTTACAGAATAACTGAACCCCTAATATGATTTTGTTATTAAACATTGGGAACGGATGTGTAAATGAAAATAAATGTACAAATGTAACAAAATATTTGATATGATTAGAAATTGCATCTTAGATATGTCGATGATTTCTAAGACGTTTTATGGATGTACCGCTCTGGGTTTACGTACTTACAGCATTGTCAACATTAAGAGGAGTATTAATCTTATAGTAATACAACCAAATCTTTTCAAATCATTGAGCTACTTTTCCTCTATTAAACAAGTATGACAACTAATTAATGGATAAATTTTAGTTAAAGAAATAAAGAAGCCGTAAATTGACTAGTAGGTATGCACATATGTTAGGCGAGTCATTGGCAAAACCCCGTTTCTGCACAATATTTTTATCAATTTTCTTAATAAGATTCTAATCTTCTTCAATCGTCGGTCAAAGCACTTCAATGTGACAATACTGTAGCAATTTCTATTCACCACAATTGTGTAAAGGGCAGTGCTCGTTGTATTTACATTTTGAGCTGGCGCCGCGCCGCTCGTTCCTTCCGCACGGCTGAATCACTCAACCATTTCTTTTTCTGTTCAAAAGATTTGCGAGCGACGAAATCCTTTTTAAGTTTTTACAAAACAAAACAGAAAAACGTCGCTCGCCCTCGCCGAAGCCAAAAAACGTGAAGAGGCAGGGAAGTAAAATAATTATTGTGCCATTACTGATTTCGCTGAGTGCGCGGTGTAAGCAAAAATAAAATACGGTTTTGCGAGTATATGACGGAGTTCGTGTCCTTACATTTTATGATCAAAAGTCGAGTAAAATTGTCTGTTGTTTTAGAACAGCATTGTTTTTTCACGCTTTCAAAGACTTCAAATCAGTCTATCTGTGAACATGAACTCTGTAAAGTGTTCGAATCGTGTAATAATGTAATAAAGGCTATAAAGCAGTATAAAAAGTAAAATAAAAAAACTAGTCCAATTTTACGTATTGCTTTGAAAGAATGGGTGCTATGGATGCTGAAATGTTTCAACATAAGCGTTGTTTCGAACGTCGTTATTCCATTCATACATTATAATGAGCTCAACGTTATTTAGGGCGCAGAAACAATACCTTTACGAGAGGCTCGGCTCAAACGCTTCCGGATCACCCAAACCATTTTGATTTGCACAATAATGAAGCTAGTTATTTTTTCAAGGGCTGTCTAACTGGGACCCACTCCAACTGGGATCTTTCCGTCATTATTATTTCAGAGTCTATTTGAAAAAGCTTTCGCTTGTTGGGTGCTTTCAAATTCTGTTTAGCGATTTTGTTCACGACTTAGCGTTTTGTGTTTCTTTTCTCGGCGCCTACTTGAACAATCGTCAGTCGAGATTCAATAGGGATCGGGTAAAATAAGGGTTCACGTTGGTAATCGTATTATTGCCTTTCGGCAAATTGCCGCCGATTGAAAATGGCAGAACCTCAAAGGGAACATGTAATTTAGATTCAAGATCTCACTCAGGTTTTCGATAGTGTTACTTTTCCCTAGCCTTTTGTGATTGGTATAAAAGCTTACATTCTCAGACTCTGTGGGATATTGCGTAGTGCTTTTAAAATCTGTACTGTACTTTTGTGTAGTATGCATACAAAAAGACGAATCTGAATCTCAAGTTGTAAACCGCGTAACTCTATTATCATACACTTAGCTAAATATATTCAGTCTGTAAAATTACTGATGCAACTACTTAAACAGTCTTACTTTTTATAGAGGGAAAATTTACACAGGAAAGTCGATTTATGGGCCGTTGGAGGAATATTGTCAAAGGCATTCTGCCGTGAAAGTAAATGTCTATAAAATTAGATTGTCTTGCACTTATCAAGTCTTTAATAAAATTGGATTTTGGCAATCTTGTAATGATGGTGTCGTAAAATTGGAGATCATACTAATTTGTGTCCATAAAGCTGATGAAAAGTAAATTAAGTAGCATTTTAAGACTTCCATAAAATTATGTTGATTGTCACTCAGAGTTCTGCCCTGTCAACCGTTTGATATTTTAATAGGATTTTTAGGGCTATTAAAACTGTTTAAAGCTTTTAATGTACCGTCATTAAAATAATAAAACAGTAAATTTATCTAAAATAGCAACCAGATATTGAATTAGTTTTTCCTTAAAGCGAAGGGTATTTTATTACTGTTCGTATTTTGCATATAAGCGTTTGTTTTAAGTAGCCAAGAACGAGTCCGATTAGCCCATGAAGAGTTCCGTAGTAGCCAGCATAGATTAGCTAAAATACTACTATCATTTTTCGGCGGCAAATATAACTTTGATTTTCATAGTGTTTGTATGAATGCAAAAATTATATTTGAGGCACAGAATTAATAATAGTTGTTTGAGGTTTAAAAATGTGATTTATCTCAAAAACTGCGGACTATATATTCTTCAAACTAATTTTATTGAAAGTGTACGTGGAGATTTGCACCTTTCCCTTTGGAGGAACACATATTTTACTACTTTCGAAGTGCCTATATTTTGATGTTTAAACATAATGGTTTAGGAAACCTGAATGTCATTTTTAAAGACCTATCTATGAACACTTTGCACCTATAGATACGAAGATTTTTTTTGTTTCATTTTCATGTTTGGTTTTCTCCCTCAATTTTTATTTTACGGAATAATCGTGAAGAAGCTCATAGAATACATCTATTTACTAAGTTTCAAATGTGCAGTGTTCATAGTTTTAGAATAAAAAGGCTGTGGCTTACGAACAGATAGACCTACAGATACAAATGATGAATCTATATTAACTTTGAAGAACCTGACAATGAGAAAGTACTGTATCAATATTTTTCAACAATAACGTCAGTTTAAGTCGACAAAATAGGGGAAAGGCCTGAATATAGTTTCGGTAGAGCCCCAAAAACGGTTAGATACTGTTATGTTCTAATGATAAAGGACATGTATGCACCTGGAATTGAGTTACGTCCTCATCAATCATTATATAATCCATCAAAAACGGGCAATGTTTTTCAACAAAGCGCGTCTTCGCTTCGCTCACCCAGTGACCAATTTTTGGCAACTAAGTAATTTTCTAATTCAATGGCTTGAACATGATGTCGAGTGCTGTCTGCTGCCTAGATATAAATTTTGGTGTCTGCGAATAAGTTAATTAAGTCTGAGTGAAAATAAAAAACAGCCAAGTGCGAATCGGACTCGCTGTCGAAAGGATCCATCCCGTTTTCTAATAGGTACAACTATTGACTATCGAGCAAAAACCGCCAAAAAAGCATGCTTTTTTAATGGGAGCCCCCTTCAAACATTAATTTTAGTTGGATTTAATTATTTATTTTTAAAGTGATGTGAAAATTTCAACCTGTTGCTCGTCGTTATTAATTCGAGCAAAAGTATGGGTCTCCCATACGAGAAACGTGATATAGCTGCCCTCAAATATTATTTAATTCTGTTTTATATTCACCAGAATTACATCATCTGTGAAAATTTCAACTGTCTGTCTAGTTATCTATCACGGTTTATGATAATTATATATACTGATGACAGACGGACAGGCAGGCAGCCAGACAGACAGAAGGACATCGAAGTTTTAGTAAGAGGTTCCCGTTTTTACCTTTTGGGCACGGAACCCTAAAAATTATCCAATCAATGTAAATCTATTTTGAGTTGGATTTGATTGGGTTGGAGCACGGTCAAATTTTGAGCATATAGCGCTACCCCTCATTTTTTTATTTTACTACTAAATAAGATCAAATTGAAATAATCTACGTCAGTACTTCGGTAGTAAATTACTTGTAGTATTTTTGGTATTACTTTTCATTATATTGCATTTAGTAAATTAAGAGAACTAGTAATTACCGCCAAAATCGGTCACCAAATAAAATAAAATACTGCAAGTAATTAATTACCGAGGTACCCACGTAATATTTTTCAGTTTGATCTTATTTAGGAGTACAAGAATAAAATTACAGGTGGCGCTAGTTTCGCATTTTGTTAAAGAGATATAAGCCTCTTAAACACATCCATTGGAATTTTAACCAAAAGAAGAAAAAAGTTTTTTTTTAAATGTGTCTTAGTTTCAACAAACTTCAACTTAATTTATTTTTATTCGTAGCCTCCAAGTCCTACATTGCCTGGAGCACTCGAACGGCACCGGAGGGGAAACTATTCTCGTGGACGGGTTTTATGGAGCTTTGCAGCTGCGGGAGCATTCTCCTGCAGATTACGACTTTCTGACCAAGTTCCATGTGGAGGCCCAGTACATTGAGGAGGGACACCATCATAAATATTCCGCGCCGGTTATCAGAGTCAATGAAGATACTAAAGAGTTAGAGCAGATCAGGTATAAGTTTTTCTTTGGAATGGTTGGTATGGGCATGTGATGAGGAGATAAGATAGTTATTTTAGAAGAAAGGCTAAGAAAAGGAAAGATTCCAAAGTGGATAGAACGCGGAACAGAGGACGACCTAAGAAAAGATGGATGGATCGATCAAGCACTGCTATCGCTTTGTGGTTTGTTCCTCTCTATGAATTACTGGATTTACAAATTATTAGACTCTTTTAAAATGATTGCTTTTCCTCTTTAAATGCATTTAAATGAAAAAACGGTGTGGTTTCCGGAGCTGCCGTGTGGACCACTACTAGTCTTCCTGTGGATGTCTTAGAAGGTGACTTAGAAAACACAAGCTAAACAAAGAGTATTAATAACAAAGAGACCTCTCCAACACGTCTGGCTAGCGTGGAGAGTGTAGCCCAATATGGCTCTGGCTTATATATGGCTCTGGTAGTAACGAGAGTGCCGCTGATAATAATGATAAAATATTTAAGTGTACGACAAGAAGTGTAACTTACTGTATAATTTCAGGTTCAACGTGTACGATCGGTCACCCATGGCTTTTGAAGACAGCAAGCAGTGCAGGTCCTACTATCGCTCCTTGAGGAACTTGGCGCGGTACTATCAAGATCCCGCTAATCAGTGGCAGTTTAAGTTGACTCCAGGTAAATGCTTTTTCTATGGTAAACTAAAATAGGTGTTTTAAAGAACTTTGAACCTTATGTGATAATATTTGTATCAGTTTATTGATTTACTACCAGCATCTGGTTGTATGTATATTATATTAAGTCAGGTCATAACAGAATAATATTCGTTTTTCTCCTACATATACGCCAAACAACACGCTGAATGTTGCCTTTATGTATTTTGACCTTAGGTTTTGATAATCAGTTAATTACAAAGACGTAAAAGTAATTAGTTTGTATAGTAGCCATTCTCGGCTGCCCACGAGCATATATTATTAACTAGGCCTAAGTTAATATCATGTGTTTAGAAGAGCGGATCCCCCTGCCACAGGCTTTATCTAAGCTTACTAGGTGGGTCCCAGAAATATGTATTTTTATCAACTAAGGCTTGGAAATAAAATAAATAAATAAAGAATGTACTGTACTTTGTAAATGTTGCAGGTGTAGTAATGGTGATGGACAATTTCCGAGTGCTGCATGGCAGGACTGGTTTCTCTGGTACCCGAGTCTTGTCTGGCTGTTACGTGTCGCGATCCGATTGGCTGGACAGAGCACGTTCGCTCAAACTCATCCAATAAACGACTTTTATTGAAATATAATAATACATTTTCCTTGAACAGCAGATTTCTTTTATTTTATATACATTCCTTTAAAAGTACTCCAAAATAATTTTGCCACGTCTTTTTGATTAAGACATAAAATTCGCATCACTTTTCTTCAAAAAATTGTCTCTGGTTCTTATGCTTCTTGTCTAGCTGTTACGTGTCGCGCTCAGAATGACTGGACAAGGCACGTTCCCTCAAACTCATACAATAAAAGAATTTTACTGAAATATAACAAAAAATTTCCTTGAGAAATAGATTTTTTTTATTTAAAATTCTTTCCTTTCAAAGTCTCTTCTCTCTATAATACTCCAAAAGGATTTTGCTTCTTAATCGCGTTTTTTCGACCAAGACATAAAATTCGCGTCACATTTCTTCGTCGTTCAATTTTGTGGCTAAAACTTCAACTGTATTTAAAATCTCATAGTTCGAATTATTTACTAAATACTTTATATTGTTTCAATAAAACATAACTCAGTAAAAACTAAGAAGGAAAAAAAAAACGACACGATATAAAAAAATAAAAAAAAGATGAGTTACATAACAATAAATGGGTAGATTCTTTCTGGAAACCTCCTTAAATATTTACTGAAAACTGAAACATGATGAATACAACATAAAAAGGAATTGAATTTTCTTTTCAAACAAAAAGAAACGTTGATGAAGTATTCAAGTTTAAATACGGGTATCTCTGGGAAGCGGTTCAGGGTGGCAACAATGAAGGTATTGTTGGAAATAATAGGTTTTCCTTGGATTTCCGAGGCAATCTCTACAATTGTCTCATAAATCTGGGCGGCCTTCATAAATCAAGAAGAACTATTGATATATCGGTCCATGTTTCGATACTCTATGCTATTACGATTTATTGTACACGTGATTTGTCTACTGATTTCAGTTATTTTACGCCCTTTTTCACCATAAAATTCTTTTTACAGATTACGCTCTTAACATTGTTTTTTCTTTGTTTTACTAAATGTCTAAGTTTGGCCTTATGTCGACCTAGTTGAAATATTATACTTGATTCTGTTCAAATTTACAGGTATTTATTATTAAGATCTCCGATAAAATGAAAAAAAAACCGGCCAAGTGCGTGTCCGGCCACGCGCAGTGTAGGGTTCCGTAGTTGCGAATGACAACTTTGAGTTCACACTATTCACACTCGCACCTTACAGTTTAACGACCCAAAACATCTAACAATGAAAATAGTATGAAATTTTACAGTTTATAAGTTGGTTGCCTATAACTTTTTAGTTTGTACTTAGAACTCAGCTCTGATAGTTTTCCTTTAAACTTCAGTATATATACTACTGTTGTAATTTTTTTTACGTATCTACATATAACCGTTTAGCAGATAGAGGGGGGGGGACACTTACCTCTAACAAAAATTCGCACTTTAAAACCAAATATTTCGGAAACGGATCCCTAAATCGAAAAATGGTGTTCTCAACCTCACAATATTTTTGAAAGACCTATTTAACGATACCACACACGATGGGTAAATAGAGAAAAAAAAATTACTCTCCCACTTTACTAGTATGGGAGCTACCCTAAAAAAATTTTTTTTTCAACTTTTTATTCTACCACTTTTTTGCCATGATTAATATACATACCCATACCAAATTACAGCTGTCTAGTACTTATAGTCTCTGCGTAAAACCGCGGACGGACAGACAGACAGACAGACAGACATGGCGAAACTATAAGGGTGCCTTGTTTACTACGGAACCCTAAAAAGAACATGTAATGAAAAAAATACCTCCTGATCATTTTTGAACCAAACCGCGTTAAACCCTGCCGGCGTGGATTTTTTTGCATCAGATATATGTTATTTCTTAATTTAAATAAACATATAAAGAGTATATAAAAAAATTGTATTATGAATACCTAAAATCTTTTAAATATTGTATAAAATGTCGTTAAAAATACTCGGTAAACTACATTTTTATATGGAAGAAGCCTCTCGCCCACTTTCACATAACCAACTTTTACGGGCTTAGACCACGTCGTGTGGTGAACCTCAGGGTTTTGAGTGAACTCCGGAAACTTCTGTGGTGCGCCTTTGCATTTGATGGCATTATCTTATGCATTCTTTAAATAATTATTTATGCTGTATGTAAAAGTTACATATTATGGATTACTTATATGACTTTTGGCATTATTTTCAATCAAGTTTGAAACAATAAAGCATTAGATGTCACATGTAAAACTGCACCTAAATGTAAAAACTTTTTAAAATCACCCTTCATATGGTTTTTTTAATTTGTTAATTCTACGCCATCTGGGTATCATCCGAGTGTAAAATAACCCGAAGGTCAGACTGCTTCCAGTCTTAAGTCTAGCAAAAGCCTGCAGTAAAAAATAATGATCATCAGCAGGACTTTTTTTAGTCTTCTCTGCAGGAACACGACTCTCTCAGTACGATCATAGCCATTTATTATCCAAAACAGTCAGAGGATTGGCTTACACATACCTCGCTGGCCAGACGGTCAAAAGAAATTGTGGATTTTCCTTCAAGATGGGTTAAAAAGTGGGAGCTAAGGAGGCGGTACACGTCATGAATTGCTGAAAGTATTTCTGACGTCCAGCTGACGTGGGTTGGAGAGACGGAGGTAAAAAAGGTAATATTAGCGAATATCACTCAGTTTATAAGATCATAGAGAGAAAAAGATATATTATGAATATTACAGAAATATCTAACTGACAGCACTAATAATAATCTTGGTAAAAAAACTACGGTGTCATTTGATCCGGAATAGTTTAAATTATCGTTGAAGAAAGAAAAAATTGCGCTGCATGAAGAAATCGCGCTGGAAAGGCTTTGACTAATTATTTGTGTTAGTTTAATCAAAACTGCACCTTAAGATTTCAGACAAAATCCAATGTCTAGCTTTATGTTAATAATTATATAAGTTAATACTTAAACAATGAATAGACATAAATTTTGGTTACCTTCATATTTATTATAACTTCTCTCGCTAGAGCGGATCCAGCTTTTAAGTCATGGGGGTTACATAGTCGTGATCTAGTTATGTCAGCCTCCCTTTGCGTAAAAATTCTAATGTAAATTATAACCGAGTAGGGTATGAGGCAGGCAAGTAGCTGACTTTAATAAATTTGTCAAATATTTTATAACTAAACCAAAAAAGCTCCTTGGGCCGACCTTAAGCTTTGGAATGATGGTATAAAGAAACCTTAAGCGATGGAAATCCTTAGGGGAGGCCTGTCTCCAGTGTGGGGCCTCCTTAAGGCTTAGATGATGATGACTGGGACGCCTTGAGAAAAACTTTAAAAGCAAAACTCTTCTTGAAACCCTATCTTTAAGTTCTTTACTAAATTAGGTACTGTTTCTAGCTGATTTTAAGTCAGGTTAATACAAGTATTAACCTGACTTAAAAACAGCTAGAAACAGTAGCCAATTTAGTAACATACATTAAGTACAAGTACTTAATGTATGTTTGATCTCATGAACCTTGTATCACAATATCTTAAACCCAGCAGTGGACTTCTTGCAGCTGTGATAATGATGATAAATCACGGCAGTGGCTGGACATCTTCTTTTTTCAGTAATCTGCGACGTATCCGTTGACACAAAATTTCCGTTTTGAGCCTCACGCCCTGCTGGATATGAAGGGTTAGGACCGGCATTGAATATTCATGCTATAGATACCTGTCGGAATTCCAATGTGTTATTTACGTATGTAAATATATCATGGCCTTTTTACGAACCGTGTCACTCCTGTTTCACAGGATGTTTGACCTTAAGGTTTTTTCGTGGAGAGACGAGTCTCGGAATTTATTTTTAGAAATACAAAGAATTTTCCTTTTTCTTTTCTCTTAAATATTGCATTTAATTAGAAGGTAGTTTAATGAATATCACATGACTTTTTTATATCCTTGTTGTAAGTATTATGCATACAAATACGGTACATATGTCTTGTATTCTTCTTTTATAATTTTCCTAACGTTGTAAAAATAAATATTATGTTCGATGGACGGCAATAGTTCTTTCAATTGAGAAAATGGTTGCTTTTATGCTGAGTCTGAAACTGTTACGTACGAACCCACTTTCAATGTTTGGTGGAATTAGCCGACATAGTACATGAAATAAACCTATGCATGGTAAAAAAGTAACTTCATTCTATTTCTTTTACATTCACAAAATTGAATGGTCGGCGAATATTTGAGCGTAAAAATGAATGGAAAATAAATATTAAATGTTTTCTCTCTCACTGAAAATATTTTTGCAGCTATGCATATTCCAATGTGACCGCGGGTACATTAATATGTACAACGTGTTACTTATGTGACCACAGAATATGTGAAAGTAATTACACAATTTGTGACAGCTGTGCTCACTTCAGCGTTAACAGCTTTAATTTGAGGCACCGTCTGTATTGCGTTTTAGGGAGTACCCACACTTATCGATGCGACAATATCGACGAGACAAAAAAGCTGTATGTCTACGAAATAAGGGTGTTTCGCCACTAGACGTAGTCGCGACGCGTCGTGCCGGTGGGATTAGAGATTCTTCTGACCGGTTAAAGCCGATTCCGCGTCGATAAGTATGGGGACACCCTTTAGGTCCCAGATTGTTTTGTTGAGATGAATTATTGAGACTTTTCATCTGAATGCCAAGAAGGGTAAAGTGTAATGTGCGTATCTTGTGTGTTTGTAATTTTCTTTATGTATCATTTAAATATAATTAATTTTAATACTAGCTGTGACCACGAACACTGTAAAGTGTTCGAAAAAAGTGTTAAAAGTAATTTTATTTAAATGTGTAACAATCTAACATCCCGTGACTCATCATCATCATCATTGTCAGCTTTTGGTGGTCCACTGCTGGACATAAGCCTCTCTTTGTCTGCGCCATTCCGTTCTGTCCCTTGATATCTAATCAAAGCTTATAAACAACAAAGAGATCAACCCCTCTGGCCCGCGTGTAAGTGTAGACCAAGTGCTGTTACTGTTTTGGCAAGTATATAAAGCTCTGGTAATACAAAGAGGGTTGTGATCCTGCAGAGGGGACTAAAAAAAGATCTGACAATGACGATGTATCACAATCGTAATAAAATTAGAAATCATTAATTACATTGTTTCATAAAGTATGAACGGTTATTATTAAAATACGTAACAACGGGTTACTCACGTAAATAGTCAGCTACTGGCCGACATGTTTCAACCTCATCCGGAGGTCTTGGATTGGAGGCGGATTGAGACGACACCGTGCGCGCGTCTCAATTTACATTCGCCCTGTGGAAGACTTCCGGATGAGGTTGAAACATGTCGGCCAGTAGCTGACTATTTACGTTAGTAACCCGTTGTTACGTATTTTAATAATGTCTTTATCTCACGTTAGTTTTAATCGGAAAATATGAACTGTTATTTTTGTTAAACAAAATCGATGTCATTAATTATTGAACCGTCTTACACAGGTCCTACAGTTTAAAGTCTGATGATAGTAAATATGTAGCAAACTTGCGAGTGTATTGATTCTACTGTACTATACAGATTTTATATTGTACTATACAGATAAGAAGAAAAATCGTTCATTGTTGTAGGCAGGCCGCGCTTCGACCGTAATTTTTCTACCTCATTTGTAATTCATAATTCAGACAGGGAGATATATGCCGTCGGTGTCACAGGCCGCCTGCCAAAATTGAGTTCGAATATTTCATGTCATAGCCACGGCCGCTCGTCTCCGCGAACGAATGCGAAGCGATTATTCAAAATTATTGGTTTACGCATACGTAAATAAAGCGAAAACATTTTTGGGATAAACGAATTTTTCATTAAAACGTTGTACACGCTCGATTTTATGCGTGTGATTCTTTGCATTTAAATTCGACTCGATAGTTGGAAGCTGTATAAAATTCTGTTTATTAATCTATTTGATTTAATAAACAGATTTTTTTATAGATATATATTTTCTATAGATCTAAAACAACGATTAAGAGTTGCTTAAAAATGTAATTTGAATAAAACTTAACTGGTGAGAGTAAATAAGAAAAAATACGCTATGCAAAAATGGTTAGCGCTAAGTCATTAACTTAGTATTTATTTGCATAAAATGGTCTTCATTTTGCTAAAAGGAATGAATGAGAGGAACTTGAGTCGGGAATCAAAAGCAAGTCAAAATTACGCGGAGAAAGGAACTCCGTCACTAATTACAAAATAAGAGCAATCAGCTAAATGTTTCCATTTAGAGAGTTCTTTCAACATCGTAGAAATATAAAAGCAAATGGGCCGCAGATGAAAACTTCCTTAATTTCCTTGTTCCAGTTAAAATGTACCGTAAAAATCTTGACCGGCTGAAATGTTATTGCTAGGGAGTAACTTTATGTGTAGACAAGCTTTTGCCCGAGGCTTCGCTCGCGTCAAGAAGTAGAATTGATCAAAATCCTTTCTTAGCGGATGCCTACGTCATAACATCTACCTGCATGCCAAATTTCAGCCCGATCCGTCCAGTGGTTTGGGCTGTGCGTTGATAGATCACTATGTCAGTTAGTCAGTCACCTTTGAGTTATATATATTTAAATAAAAAATAAATAAAAGCAATGAGCTAAATGTTTCCATTTAGAGAGTTCTTTCAACATTGTAGAAATATAAAAGCAAATGGGCCGCAGATGAAAACTTCCTTAATTTCCTTGTTCCAGTTAAAATGTACCGTAAAAATCTTAACTGGCTGAAATGTTATTGCTAGGGAGTAACTTTATGTGATACAATCATCCTTTCGTCAAAAATAAGGGCATGTTGAAGCAGGTGACTTAGAAAACACAAGCTTGACAAAGCTTATAAACATCAAACAGACCTATTCAACTCGTTCGGTCAGCGTGGAGAGTGTAGGCCAATTTCTCTGACTGGTCTAACTTTTTATGACTCTTGTAGTGACAAAGGGAGTCGTTTTCCTGCAGTGGAAACTAAAACAAGACCTGATGATGAAGGTCATAGCATGAATTGGGTAAGTTGTGATCGGGTAGTCAATTGTGTTTCCCAAATTATGTATCTTAAATCTAAATCACATCAAGTAAACCTGTCTTGGGTCTCTCTTCTTAACTTTCTGTTACCAAAACAGTGTTGCTGTATTTTTTCAGTGATTTCAAAACTGAAGTTAATATATATTTCAAATGTTTCAGTCGACGTTCAAGTTCTTTAATAAAGATGTGAGACATTTTCGATATAGTTTTTTTTGTTTGTTTACCATGCCTGTATGATTTCACAGTTTGGCTACAACCGGTATAATTTCAAAACACTCAATGTTGAAGTATATTTATTATATCGTGAAAGTTAGGAAAGTGGTATTGTTTCGTATATAAAAGGGTTTTGTTATATCGTGAAAGTTAGGAAAGTGGTATTTGTTTTGTAAATACATATCAGGTTTCATAAATATATTCTAGAGTACGATACATTCACGACTTACATAAATATTGTTTTAAGTATAAGCGTGATTGGAAAAACAAAAGCTTGGTCCCGGCACACGGAGGGCTCGTAATTTACATTTATTAATGAAAATTAACTTGAAAGTGCTTTCGCTTCCTCAAATAAGGGTGTCTTTGTATCTATGTGGAGCTCACTTTTACTGAAACGTAACCTTATAGGTTATTATATTATATTAATTATTAAACATTAGATATTATGAACCTACCTATGCCTTCCCCTGCTTCCATGATGGTTTGGAAGAAAAGAAAAAACATAGAATATACCAGCTGCTTTGTTTTCCGCGCAGACCGTAAAGACCGGTCAAGGGATTAGGCGAAAATCTAAGGAAAAACGTTAAAGGCGACGCGGCTCACTTTTTAGATCCAGTTTCCACCTTAACGTCCACTAACACGCTAAACGAGGCCTTTGAGTTTTACAAGGCTGTGTCTACCCCGCAAGAGATGAAGACGTGATAATATGTATGTATGCATGCACCCGCCTATATGAAATCAATTTTTTTTGTTTTTTCAAATCACATTATGAAGTGTAAGAGCATAAGAAAATACGTCCTAACTAGTAGGTACCTATGTGCAGCAGGTCAGTAAAGGAACTAAATGACGTTTGGAAAAACCAAAACGACATTTTCACAAATTAGCAGAATTATATAATTCAGCACAAAAAATCTACAATCGGATTGAACTGTTATTATTCGACATACAATAGAGTACGTTAAGTATGGAGTCTACTATAAAGTATGGTAGAAATATCATAAGAAATAGATGACGAAGTCTACTTAGTTCTCCCGAATTATTAGATGAAAAAATAAAAGAGGCAAGGCCACGAGCAAATACTAGTTACTCATTATAATGTGAAGTATCTGAAAAGTCTGTTTTCAGTAAATTATTATAATTATAATTTTCCCAACCTATTATGCATAATTATTCTTGAAATTGTACTTATTATACCTATGTGATTATGTAAAATTAAATTAATTGCTTTCGTTCTGGATAATATTTATTTTATTTAGTAGTAATTACCTAAATGAATAATAAATAAATATATACGGACAAATCACACAGATTGAGCTAGCCCCAAAGTTCGAAACTTGTGTTATGGGATACTAACTCAACGATACTATAATAGATACTTATATAGATAAACATCCAAGAATCAGGTAAATCTGAAAAAGACCGGAGATCGAACCCAGGACCATCCGTGTCGAATCAGGCGTGTTGTCCGCTGCGCCACGTAGCTCGTCAACCTATTTAAAATATGAGATTTGTATGCTTGCCAAAATGCCTACACATTACAATTCGGCATGTATTTATCAAGCCTCCTTAATATTAAGAAGTTTAAAACATCTTTTATTCGTCTTTATCTATTGAGTAGTAAAATGGCCATACTCATACATATTATGTACCAGCGAATTACTACTCCTTATAATTATTCACCATTCATTAGAAATGTTTTCTTTCAAATAAATTTAAAGAGGAAAAGCAATCATTTTAAAAGAGTCTTACAATGCGAAAATCCAGTAATTTATAGAGAGGAAAAAACCGCAAAGCGATCGCAGTGCTTGCTATTTTTTTTATTATCTCGGCGAGCCACTGCAATACTATAATGGGGCTATAAAAAACGGGATTATCTCTCCTGTAAGACCCGGTCCCGGTCGCGACTGTAAAACGCGGCAGAATGCCCGTGGGCGGAAATAAAGATTGCCAACTATGAATGCTGGCTTCTGGGTTTTGGCTGTTGTAAGTTTTATTGCTCTACTGCTTATACAGGCTGATTTTGAACCTCAAATATTGAAATCTCGGAATCAGAATCCTTATTGAAATTCATAACAGCAATCAAAAAAATATAAAACGAAAAAAAATTTTGACCTCCCATACAAAGTCACCGATCAGCTGGGCGAATTTCTATGGAAAGTCAAATTTTATTGTTAAGTTTTCACCATTTCTTAATACGTTTCTGTATTCCATTAGAGATTCTAATTCTGAGATTTTAATATAGCTCTTAGGTTTAAAATAGTATTTTTTTTAGTTATATTGAATAGGATAATAGGAATGAGTTTAGTAATTTATAAGATAGTTGAATTCTTTATACAGCTCATTATTTAACTATAAGTAACTTATTCTTGTGTGCATGTCCCAAGCTGCCTATAGACATCTGACAAAACCATTTAAGCATAATTACCAGGTAACCCCCAAAATCTTGCTCAACGTGATCTGAGATTTATTCCAGTTTCTAGAAGGTAATTTTTTCGATAGGCAGTAACGGGAGAAGAAATAAAAACTGAGTGTATGAAAAATATATTTTTTTGGTGTGTTTGTGTGAAGTTTTTGGTGAAAGATAGCGCCAAAAGCAAATATCATTTTTGACATATACCTACCTTACCTAAAATACTCAACACTCATAAAGACATTTGAATGTACCTCGTGTCTCAAAATTTAACTTGTTCATTTCACCGTTTTGTAACACTCTGTATATCTAGTAAAAAAGTCGCACCCAAGCTAACCTTCGACCTAAAAACGTTCTATTTTTATCCTTAAGGTGTCCCTTGAATTCCCCTTGGGACCGCATACAGAGCTTGCTTCAGAAAAGCTATCCAGTAGATTAATTGTACATACATACATCCACATACATATTATCACGTCTTTATCCCTTTCGGGGTAGACAGAACCCGAGGTCCTAACACCTTAAGAGTCGCCTGGAAGCGCATGTCTCCATACAAACGGAAAAAGAGAATTGTGGCTATATTTGATAATTTTGGTGTAAAATGAAGCATTTAATCAATTAAACATTTGATAATTTAATATAATAGGAACGTACGTAGATTATAATGAGATTACTTGATTGGATGCTTAAGTTTGCTCTAAAATTATCAAATATTGCCACAATTCCCTTTTTCCGTTTGTATGGAGACATGCGCGTCCAGGCGACTCTTAAGGCCCCATTTAGCGTGATAATGGACGTTAAGGTGGAAAGCGAAATCAAAATAGTGATGGGTTGCTAGCCGCATCGTCTATTTACGTGATTTCTTAGCCCAAACCCTTAACCGGCTTTTATGGTCTGCGCTGGAAGAAAAGCAGCTGGTTTATTGTTTGTTTTTCCTTTTCTCACAAATCAGCAAAGAGTTAGTTATTATTTCGGTTAATTGCAGAGTTTATTATGTTCGCTTTTATCGCAAATGTTGTTGATTAAACATAAACTACTTTGTAACATATTAGATAAAGTCTCGTACACATTGTGTGCTTTTATGTCGTAAAGCGCCCTGTCTATAAAATTACGGGTGTTGTACATCGCGTAAGGCCTCCGGTACACTTGTACTGTTGGTGGTAGAGTACCTACACCAGCTAACTGTTTAACTAGTGGTGTGCCGCGGAGAAATTCGCTGTTCGCAAAAATTTTTGCTTCATGGAAAATTTCCGTTGATTCTCGAAATTTTCTCCAGAATTCTTGCACTTGAGACACATATAATGTATCAATTCTGGTAATTACCAGTTTTAGTTAAGTATATGCTTGGACGCAAATTTGTATTTTGTTAGTTAAGGTAAAATGCCACGGACAAGGAGAATTTAATTTTCTTTCGCCTCTGACGTCGACTGTACTCCTACTTTACTCTACAAAGCTTACACATGTCAAGACTTACCGCGTAGTGGTTAAGAGCGAGAGAGTGGGGAATGGTAGAGTAGCTTGTCTACATTGCTATAGTTACTGTATTCTTATTTCTAATTGTGGCATATGGAGATAAATTATATGTAGGTAAACCTAAAATAAATCAGTCCTACTCTGTACGCCCGTGTTTCCTTTGCCGCTCCCGATAATATCCCAAATACATTACTGGCGACGAGATTAAACGTATTAAATTTTATTGTACTCAATTCGGGATAGTTTGTGCAGTGCAAAAAACCAAAATGCCTATCGGGAAAGTTGAGGAATTTGACCTATCGAGCAAAAAGTGGTCGGCGTACATTAGACGCGTGCAACAATTTATGGCGTTAAACGAAATTAAAGAAGAATTAAAGGTTGCAACTTTGGTGACATTAGTTGGTGGAGCCACATATGATCTCATGTGCGATTTGTGCGCCCCGAGCAATCCGGAAAGTAAAAGTTTTAGTGATTTGGTGAAAATTGTGGGTGATCATCTCGAGCCGAAACGGTCGGAAATCGCAGAACGCCATATTTTTCGTCAAAGAAGACAGAACGTTGGTGAATCGCTCAGCGAGTACTTACAAACCCTTAAACATTTGGCGAGCACATGCAACTTCAATACTACGCTGGAAGAGAATTTACGCGACCAGTTTGTGTCAGGACTGGCAAGCGATGAAATGAGGTCTCGAATCTTTGCTGAGCCTACAATAACATACAAGAAGGCAATAGAATTGGCGTTAGCATTGGAAGCGGCCGAACGACATGCTCAGACGAGCGGTAACTCGGCGGCAGGTGGCTTAGCGGCGGGTGCGCCGCGCGCGTTGGAACCGGTGCATCGTGTTTCAGCCGGGGAGCGTGCATATCGCGTTACTGCGAACGATCGGGGAACTGGAGGCGGCGCTCGCTCGTCTGGCGAGTCCTCGACGTCTCGTGGTGGGCAGCGCAGCAACGGCTGCTGGCGGTGCGGTCGGGATCATCGCGCGGAGATGTGTCGGTTTAGAAACTACTCGTGTGATGTGTGCGGTATTAAGGGCCATATCAAAGTGATGTGTAACAAAAAGTTTGCTAAACGTGAGGCGGGTTTTACATCGAGCCGTAAGCAAAATTACATAGTTAATAGTGAAGACGACGAATCGGACAGTGAGGTGTATAATATCTGTGTTCGAGGAACAAAGGACAAACCGTATTTGTTGCCGGCACGAGTGAATGGCCGGGAGGTAAACTTTGAACTGGACACTGGCAGTAAGTTATCCGCTATCAGTTTAAGTTTTTATAATAAATATTTTTCGGATTTCGCTATTTCTAATTATGATATCTCTTTGTCTTCATACGTGGGTACCCCCATTGAATCAGTAGGATATATAAATGTCAATGTTATTGTCGGGGAACACACGGCTAATGACCTTAAACTGTTTGTTATTAAAAACGGTGGCCCGCCACTCCTTGGTAGATCTTGGCTTAGAAAACTTAAAATCGGGAATATTCAAATAAATGAATTATTATTTCAAATGGACGATAGCAGCTTATTGGAACAACTTCAACGTGAGTTCCCGACGGTGTTTGCCCCAGGTTTGGGAACTTGCACCAAAAAGATTACATTAAACTTGAGGGACAAGACACCTGTGTTTATCAAAGCTAGGTCTTTGCCCTTGGCTTTGCGTGAGCCGGTTGAGCGTGAGCTGGAGCGACTCGAAGCTGAGGGCACGATCAGAAAAGTCGATTATTCAGAATATGGTACACCGATAGTACCTGTGATTAAGAAATCAGGTGAAATACGTATCTGTGGTGACTATAAGGTGACCATAAATCCTAAGTTAACGCGGGAGCCGTACCCTCTGCCTCGAATCGAGGAGCTATTCGCAGCGCTCAGCGGGGGGGAGCAGTTTTCAAAAATTGACCTCACAAACGCCTATCAACAATTGTATTTAAATGAGGACTCTCAGGCGTGTACGGCGATATCAACACACATTGGTACATATATTTATAACCGTACCCCATACGGATTAACTTGTATTCCCGAAAAGTTCCAAAAATTTATGGAAGAGACTCTCAAAGGCCTGAAAGGCGTTGCTGTATTTCTCGACGATATTGCCTGTACGGGTAGGAATCGTTCCGAACATATTGCACACTTACTGGCGGTCTTTAATCGATTACGAGAGGTTGGCTTAAGAATTAAATTGGAGAAATGTTCCTTTTTGCAAGATAGCATTACTTACGTTGGATTTGTTATTGACAGGCATGGTCTACACCCAGACCAGAACAAAATCAGGGCAATTGTTGAAGCGCCGCCGCCAAAAGATGTAACGCAACTTAAATCTTTTTTGGGCCTAGTCAATTATTACGCTAAGTTTATTCCAAACCTGAGCACAATATTGTATCCATTACACCAATTGTTACGTAAAAATGTTGATTGGAATTGGTCTACGGAATGTGACAGGTGTTTTTGTAATGTAAAAAAGGCTGTGTCTAGTAGCAAGGTACTTGTTCATTATAATCCAGAACTCCCTTTAGTGTTGGCGGTGGACAGTAGCTCGTACGGCATCGGCAGCGTGCTATCTCATCGGTACCCAAATGGGGACGAGCGCCCCGTATGTTTCGCGTCGCGTACTTTAAACTCGGCTGAGCGCGCGTACAGCCAATTGGACAAAGAGGCGCTCGCTATCATTAGCGGAGTGAACAAACATCATCAATACCTTTACGGTCGTCATTTTATCATTAAGACAGACCACAAGCCCTTGACGTTTATTTTTGGTCCAAAATATGGCTTACCCCAAACGGCAGCAAGCAGACTGCAGAGGTACGCTACGAAGTTAGCAGCCTACGACTTCGACATAGAATTCGTAAAATCTAAGGATAACGGGAATGTTGATGCGTTATCACGCTTGCCGCTGCCGGACAAGCGTAAAGCACCGCAATCTAACGTTATATCATATGTTAATTATGTAGAAGAATATTTTCCTATAAGCGCGAAGGAGGTAGCTATTAAAACACAAGACGATAATATTTTAAAAATAGTTTACGATTATCTGGTGAATGGCTGGCCAGCTGCAGTGACTGACGAGTCAGTTAAGCCGTATTTTTATCGGAAAGACGGTTTGGCCATCGATAGAGGTTGTCTTTTATATAATCATCGTGTTGTGATTCCTGAGTTATTGAGACCAAGAGTGTTGCACGAACTGCATCAGGGTCACTTAGGTGTGGTTAAGATGAAAAATTTGTCTCGTAGCTATGTGTACTGGCCTCAGCTCGACGCGGAGATTGAGAGTGTGTGTCGCTCGTGCTCGGCGTGCCTGCAGCAGCGTGACGCGCCGCCGCGCGCACAGCTGCATCCTTGGGTATTTCCAATGCGCCCTTGGCAAAGATTAAATATTGATTTTGCCGAATTTCAGGGCAAGCATTATTTAGTTACCATTGACGCGCATAGCAAATGGATAGAGGTACAGAGAATGTCAAGTACTAGCGCAGATGCGACTATACTCAAATTACGTGAACTTTTCTCTCGTTTTGGTTTGCCCTCCCAAATTATTAGTGATGGCGGCCCTCCTTTCAGCTCTACGGAATTCGCCAATTATATGAACAAAAATTTAGTCAGCCATATTATCACTAGCCCATACCGTGCCGCCGGAAACGGGGCCGCTGAAAACGCCGTTAAATTAGTAAAACGTGCAATGAAAAAAGCTGTACACGAGCGAAAGGATATTGACACGGCTGTTGCACAATTTTTGTTTCAATATAGGAACTGTGAACACTCGACCACGGGTGTGGCGCCGGCGATGGCAATGTTTGGCCGCCGGCTGCGAGGCCGGCTAGACGTTTTAAAGCCGTCGACGGAGCGCGCGGTAGAAGCAGCTGGCGAGCGCGTAGGGCGGGCGCGACCCGGCGCCGCGCGGCACCTCGAGCTGGGGGATTCGGTCCTGGCTCGCGACTATAGGGCCCGAGCAGAGAAATGGTCGGCAGCTACTGTGGTTACTAGGGAAGCTCCACTTACTTACAAGGTGCGCTTGTCGGATGGCCTTGAATGGAAGCGGCACATAGATCAGCTACTTCCTATTAAAAAGCCAATCAGACACTCGTTAGCCCATGATAATGTCCTTGCCGAGTCGGAAACAGAAGTTACTGCAGCTGCACAGCCCGGGCAAAACACGGAACCGGCTACTGTCACGCCGGCGGTTAGGTCTGGTCTTCAACCGGAAAACCTACGAAGCGACGGCGGCGTCGTTTGTCCAGAGGCTCCGGAGTGTTCAGACACTAGTAACACAGAAGTTCCCTCGCTTGCCTTTGATAAGAATAGAGAACCGCGACCTAAACGTGCTTGTGTTTTAAAAGCCAGAAATAACAAAGACCAGAATAAATAACTACTTTATGCACATTATAATGTATTTGTTGAACCAGCTTATTTAGTTTTAGGTTTTACTTCTTGAGTATATTTTTTTTTACCTAGCTCTCGAGTTTGTTTTATTGTCTTTCCAGTGCGATGGGAGGCAAGGTAAATAACGTACACACATTTTTTTATTTAAAAAAAAATACTTTGTGTAATACAATTATTGTTCCTTGCTCTCATGTTACTGGGTCATAAGAAAATTTTCTTGCACCGTATAGGCACTGTATATTTTATTTGCTAAAATATATATGTGACACAAAAGACGTACCTATGCATTTATCTTGTAAAGTTCATAGGTAGATTATGTTTGTTTCATAGTTATATACACCTTTATAAAAGTTACTTAGGGAACTTTATTTACCAGATTGAGTTGTTTGACTTATTACTTAGCTTAAGGGGGGAGGTGTGGCATATGGAGATAAATTATATGTAGGTAAACCTAAAATAAATCAGTCCTACTCTGTACGCCCGTGTTTCCTTTGCCGCTCCCGATAATATCCCAAATACATTACTCTAATATTATTACAAATTGCTAATACTCTTCACAAATGCGGTTTACGATGGTATATATAGCATAGTAACATAGGTATTACTCAATTATCTCATCTACCACATACTCCACACGTGTATAAGAGGCTTAATGGCTGTTAGGTTGGTTTTCGCTAGATAAGTTTACTTAAAAGTAATTAGAGGCAGATGCTGATGTTTTAGTTTTCACTACCACAAATGTTGGTGCTTAGCGTAATTTTCTGACTTAATCACGGTATGATCTCTATCAGTTGTGAAATAATATGGTAATGTATTTTTGTTACAATAGGAATTATTTAATGTGATTTAATGAATGAAATAGAGATTTTTTCTCTTTGACATGATTCCTTCCCATAAACGTTTCACTGATGATAAGCTAAATTTATGTTTCAATTATTGTCAAGGTTTTTGGTATGTCCATATTTTCGATAATTCATCTTACTTTACCGAAAACTGCATTTACACAGGTTAAAGAAATGTTACAAAGATGACGTAAAATTCTGTAATTTAACTACTACTGAAAAACAAACAAACTAATATATAAGCTATTCGGTTTTTTTCTTGATAGATTTACGGTTGTCGGGCCTGTCCGAACTCGACCTACCTGCCTGGATTCCCTAGTACCTACATTAATTACTTTTAGCCCAATCCATCTTCTTCGAGCGCGATATAAAGAACGCGAGTAAGATAAATATATTTTTGTAACAAAATTGGAAACCTACGAATTTTGGACGGAACGGAAGATACAAAGGATATTATAAAGGAATTATTAGGTTAGAAACCTCTTCACACAAATGCCTTAAATAAGGCATAGTTTTGAAAATATGTATTATGTTTTCATAGTCCACGTATTTTTATATTTTCATCCTGGATATGTTTGGACGAATAATGTATCACGAAGTAATGAATCGTTTTATTAAAACTAATATTTACTATTGTATCAATATTGGTTTAATAAAACGATTTACTGCACTATTGTTTGGTAAAAAATAGTGCAGTAAATCATTGTTGTGGCAAGGACACTCAATTTTAACTAGTAATAAAGGTCACGAAGATATACTAGATTGTGTTATCGAAAAGGAAAAAAAATATTATCGTTCTATTATTTGAACTACGGGACTTGCCGCTATTATTCAATTTATTTAAATAATCGCTGTATATGAGTCCTGTAGTGAAAATAATAGTGATTGGGACTAAAAATTATCGTTCTAGCTTGATAGTCATTAAAAAAATTGTCTCCATTCAAAACCATGTGTCGTATTGCGTTCTACATTGGGACTATTCGTAGCTTGACATTCATTGTGGTGGTTTATTGGGGCGAACAAATATTTGGCGTGTTCCATATATTCATGAAGGCCGCGATTTGCCACACCTGGCCTCAATGTTACGGAGCTATTCGCTGCAGTATTCGTAGGGAGCACGGACACTTTATGAAATTTGCGGACCTTTTGGTATGAATGTGTAACGCCAGAATTCCCGGGACCTGAAATTTCATTTTGGTAGTCTTGGAAGAGCGCTGAGTTTTATAACTTTAACAATTTCAAAATATGAGGCAAATCTACTTGCCTTATATACATAAAAAAAATAACATATGATGCATAGCTAAAAATAATATGTTTGTACATACAAGTGTTAAAAGCTTTAATCGTGTCACGCATAGAAAGAGGCCATTGTTATTAATATTAATTTTTCTTCGATTTCATAAATTTAATTATTAAACCTTTTAAATATTCTTCAGGATTAGCTGAATAAAATTCTGATATGTGGAGAATACAAACAAATAATGTCACCAACGAACACATTACAAAGTTCAATTGCATGAACAGAACATCAGGCTCTTTGAAAGCGCTCTATCACACATTTGTTACACGGCCATGCAAAACACCGCATACTTTTCCTTTCAAATAAAATTGATCCCTAAACACCGGTAAATAAGGCCTTATTTTGCTTCTATGCTGGTTAATTTTGTTTCGTTACCTTGATATAAATTAGATTCTCGTGGAAGAGAATAGAGGACAGTAAATTAGAAAGGAAAAACAAAAAGCTATTTTCACCGGTAGTGCCTCACTGTCGATACGTGCGATTTTCATCGTAGAGTTTCCAGCGTCGATGGAACCCGTATTTCTTTTTGGTACAGCTTTAGTAAATCTCCATGGTCGTCTATGATCGCTGGCAGCTCTTTTTAATCCGTAGCTGACGTAGTTTTTAGGGTTTCGTAGGTCGCATGAAAAAAGTACCAGTTGGAATTTATCCCGCCGTTGTCTGCAAGACCGATCACCCACGCTCTAGTTACAAGAATATAATTATAACAGGAACTTATCTCTTGAACCGTTTAGTAGACGTGGATAATATAGAAAGGCACAAAAAAACAGTACAAGCCTTTATAGTACAGTTTTTTTTCTTTTGACGATTCAAGGCTAAGGGTTCTCTATCATGCGATTTTTATTGTATATATAACAGACTGTGTTGTTAGATAAGTACTCGTAAAACGGTATTTTACTATGTTGGTAATACCTATATACCTACTAGTGCTAATTATTTATGCGTTATAACCTTAAATTTTTTTTAATACATTACTGTAAAAATAAGTACATCTAACCTCGATCCTTTACTAGGTAGCAGTTTTCCTGCGATTTGTCTACGTAAATTATAGCCTATGCCACCCTCGGAAAAATAGATTTCTATTGGTGATAGAATTTTGAAAATTGGTTGTTTCAGAGCTTATTTACTCGTAATACAAATAACTAAATAATCAAATCTTTCTTCTTTACACTATAAGTATAAATTACGTCTCATAACTTAAATTTGACGTAACTATCTTCTGCATTTTTATCGGCATAGTATTCTCGGAGCAAAAGACCGACTAACACTTGGCCGTTTTTAAATTTCTCGATGTTGCAACGTAGCGCTGTGAACCAATAAAACAGTTTCCATCTTTGCCTGTCGATTTTAATTTATTGCAACCGTGTCGAATAAATCTTTGTATTTTTGGACTTTCAATTTGATTTTGATTTTCAATTCAGTATTTTAAAATCAGAAATATGCTATAGTAATTTAAAAATGTGGAAACAATGGCAATATCCTGTGTATTACACAGAATGATTCAGAGCTCTTTGGGGATATATTTTGATGACAGAATCAGAATCGATACTGGTGTTACGAGTGCTACTCGTTTGAAAACACCGCTGTTATAAAATTAAGCAGCGACATACGCTTTTTTTGTTTCTTATGTAAAATGCTCATTATCAAAATGTTGTATAAATTCAATTTGACGACCTGCGTGGCGCATCGGTTAACACGCCAGCCTGTGACGCGAGTATTCTTAGGCTCGATCCCCGGTCAGGTCATGATGGAAAACGATTTTTTTTCAGATTGGTCTGGGTCTTGGATTGTTATCGACATAAATATCTATTAAAAATTATCCTTGAGTTAGTATCCGACGACACAAGTTCACAATTTACTGTAAGACTTGCTCAATATGTGAGATTTGTCCTTGTATTGTCCGTGTATTTATCCCAACTAATATTATAAATGCGAAAGTGAGTTTGTATATTTGTTACGTCTTCACGATTTATCTACTGACCCTATCTTCTTGAAGTTTGGCATACACATAGGTTAGGGTACTAAGATGGACATACTTGAAAGCGCGGGCGAAGCCGCGGGCAAAAACTAACTAGTTTGTTTATAAAACGTTGCAGAAATGTATTTTCACACGAATGAATAATTGTTATATTTTTGCGATGTAAAGTCAGTCCATAGTTGCGAATCCAATCATCTCGTTTGGAATGACGCGTCTCCGAATTTCGCAAATGGGACAAAAATCACTATATTTTCGCGACACCCACTCATAGTTCGTTAGTTGATAAGCTTTTCAAACAACTTTTTCACTTATAAAATGTTCTACAAAATATTAAAACCTAAAATGTACTCGTATTTTCGGCCGGGGGGTGAAAATACTACAAAATTTATGGAGAGCAGTACGTAAGCGATAATTCATGAAATAAATAATGCCTGTCGATGGCCTCAGGCTTTGTTTAATGGCCTCAAATAATTTATTACACACTTACACTTTCAAAACAAGTGTTTTATAAAAAAGTAAGCCTTGTCCATGTAAAGACAAAAGGACACTACAATAAATACCATAGACTCGGGTATAGGGAAAAGGAAAATAGATATAAGACATAAAAATAGTTTACAGAGTAAAGTTTCTATTGAAACAAAAAAATAATAGTTAACAGCATCGGAAAATATTTTTTTTACTGAACTAAAAACTTTTTGCCTCCAGGCTTTTTCCACATCGCTATGTCCTCAAATAATAATACGGTAGCCGAAACCGACAATGATTCATGGCTGTCGGAAATAAATCGCGAATTCTTCTTTATATTGATCGTTTAGTCATTTTTAGGTTTTTTATGCACAGGCGGAAAGTGGCGCGGTGCGTTGCACGTTTGAAATTCAGTTAAGTTGCCACGATGGACGCGTATGCTTTTTTAAAATGGAAAACGCTCCACGTTTAGCGCCACGCCTCGCTTTTTAATAAATGTAGAGTGGTAGGAGAGATTCGAGTTATGCGAAGAGAAGTTGAAAAAAATATTACTTTTCATAAACCCTAATTAAAACTTAAAATACGTTCTAACTGTTTTATGCTATTTAATGCTATTTTGATTATACTCTTATTGAAATAAAGAAATTAAATGTGGTAAAAAATACCACGCGGGTAGGATTTGAACGGCAGTCTTTACTCTTTATACGAGTAACATAGACAAACGGACAAAGAGTAAAGACTGCATAAAAACACTTAGACAGTATTGTATGGCTTCCTACATATTAATCGATTTTCAACTTTATTGTAAAATTGGTTAAATCAGATAGGTACCACACTTGTAACAGTGAGGTAGTTATGTTAGGTGACGCAAGCAATAATGCGTATAAGGGGAATTGGATGTGGTGGCGAAATTCGACGTGTAGGGTATGAAGCGCGGTGGCCTAATTGGTAAGGCGTTACTCGTACAAGGAGTAAAGACTACCGGTTCAAATCCTGTCCGCATGGAATTTTTTCCCATATTTAATTTCTTTATTTCAATTAGAGTAAAACTTAAAACTTGCATATATAATTAAGCACTAAATATTTTTTGTTAAACTACAAACGTATGAGCTTTCAAGTGAGCGTCGCATATGTAACCAAATAATTCGAAAATAGATTACGAATTTCCATTCTATTCTCCATCCATCCGATACTGTAGACTGATTCTAGTTATTTGCTAAAAACTGGCAAAGTTTTGAGGAATGAACAACACATAGGTCATCATCATCATTTCGTGTAGGTGACACGGTCAGTCAGGGTTCTTCGGAACCGCCCCTCGACCTAGGTAATACAAGGTGTTAAAAAGGATCATGTTTAGGCATGCTACACCACTTCAAGATCTGTAACCTTTTCCATGGCCAGCAATTTGGTTTTACTTGCGGAATTGCGGTGTTGCGAGGTACTCATATTTACAATACTTGGGTGAGTTCTCAGGATGCTTTCGGAGTATTTTGCGATTTCTCTAAAGCATTTGATTGCGTAGGTCACCAGACACTTCTGTCTACTTAAGCTTCGCTAATACGGTTTTGATGATAAAGCACTAGAATTTATTCAATCTTATTTGCAAGATAGGTTTCAGTCTGTTTATATAAATGGCATAAAATCAGAGTGGTCTAACCACAAACTATATAGAGATACTACGTGGTCTAACCTCAAAATTGGCGTACCGTTAGGGTCAATTTTAGGACTTTTTTTATTCTAGTATAATCAAAGACTTGCCTCTTATGATTAAGAAGGAAACTGACATAGAGCTGTTTGAAATAAGCATAAAATATATATAACACATAAGTAAGTGTGCCTTTGCCCAGCAGTGGGACAGTTAATGGCTCGAAATGAAATGAAATGAAAGTAAGTGATATTGATGCCGCAAAGTAATAACCCCCCAGTCATGCGCCACTGATAGTCATAAGAATAAATCACGATTTCCTCTTCGTTCGCTCGTTTGGCTGATGACGCTTAGTAGGCCTGATTGTGATCACCTCTGATGAGATAGAATTTATTTACGGGAAACATGATTTTGAAAAAGAAGTAATTTAATAAATTTAATTTATAATATTAATCTGATTTGTTTTGCATTGATTAATTAAAATACTTTGATATTCTTAAGCACAATTTACACAATTTGCCTTATTAGGTTAATATTTTACTCTACTTAATTTAAATGGTTTTTTTTTTAGTATTAACAGTTACCTACTTACACAACAAGAAAAAAGATTTTTTTGCTGTCAAAGGTCAAGGTGATTATCAGACTCAACATAAACATTTATTTTCATAGAAACTGAAAAAAGTGTACATGTTACATAGAATATATTATTGTTGCAATTTGCAGTGACATTCCGCAAAAATAAATATTTTACTGATAGTGCTTATTAAGATGACTAATATAATATTAGGTTTGTATTCTAAATACAAACCTAATATTATATTAACCACTCACAGACCTTGAATTGTAGGAAAAAATGTTTTTTTTTTTAATTTTAAAATTTTATTTCCTGAATCGAAATTTGACATTTACAATTTTTACTTAGGTCTTTGAGATTTTTGCTTTGCTATAAACATTATACTTATATATAGTATCTTACTTATCATAAATCTCTGTTTTATTTTTTTTGGACACGTCTTTAAAATGCCTGAAGAGTTGTTTCCAAAGGAAAAGTCAAGTAAGACAGAATAATGATTGGAGAAAAACAAATTACAAAAATGTTCCACTCTGCCAAAGTTGCGATAAATATGCTGACACTCACAAACAAGCTTTTGTCTCTGTCCTTATTTTCCCCCGCTCACTCAATTTTCAGCCACAACACAATTTTCCTGTTAAATCAACTTTGATAACAGCTGTTGAAGGCCTCTTTCATGTAAGGATTTTTTTTCTTAAAGGCCTACGCACACAGGAGTAAGCGACAGTGGATAGAATAGAATATCCATCCATCAGGTCTTTTTTAGTCTCCACTGCAGGAGCACGACCCTCTCTGTACCACCAGAGCCATGTATTAGCCAGAGCACTCAGAGGATAAGAATAGAATATAACAGTCATTAATTCCTTAGCATATAATGTAAATAATTATGTAAATCATCATAATTTAGGACTATAAAAATACACATCCAACATGTTTTGAGGGCAATATCTTGCCGCATATTTTATACCTATTCATAATTTTTATTTTGTCTAATGAGTTCTTGCCACAACATGCGATACCTACTTCGTCATTTCTTATTATTTAAATCTAACAGTTTTCCGCGACTTTGCTTGCATAAGTTTCGGTTTAATCACATAGTCTAGGTCAGGCCCCCGGATCCTAGATCCAGGATTCCGAAGAAGCTCAGGGATTTTATCGAGAACCACATCAATAGTTTTCGCAGCGCTCGCCGAATAGTGACATTTATAGGCAAATTTTTGATACCTTGGGTTACATTAATTCAATTTCATACTGATCCGTAATTTGAAAATAATTGCTGATAATGTACCTTGCCCTTGGTAATTTTTTAATCGGCAAGCAGATTTTGAGTTGTCCATCACAAACAAACACACACAAATCTTACCTCTACAAACATTAGTCTAACTTATGAAGAATGATTCTTATAATCATAAGTTTAGCAACATAATATACATATTATCTATTACAAAGTATAGTATCGTTGAGTTAGTATCCCATAACACAAGTCTCGAACTTACTTTGGGGCTAGCTCAATCTGTGTGATTTGTCCGTATATATTTATTTATTTTATTTACTTATAATCATTAAGTTTCGTCAGATGCCCAAAATACACGAAAAGATAAAATAATTATAGACACGGAGACAAATCAAATGACCATTCAAGTGCGATTAAAAAAAAAACTGTATTCGTCCTTCTTTATTCATTTAGCACGTGTGTCTTGTAAAGCCACAAATTCACCTAGACAGACGTCAGGTAATGATGTCGGTGCCGAGTAGAATAGGACCACTTCAAGTCTTCCCGTGGATGTCGTAGAAGGCGACTTAGGAAAAACAAGCTAAACAAAGCTTATAAACACCAAGAGATCTCTCCAACCCGTCTCGCCAGCGTGGAGAGTTGAGGTCAAATCCTCGGAGTGTTCTGACTAAATATATGACTCTGATAATACAGAGAGGGTCGTATTCCTGCAGTGGAGACTAACAAAGACCTGATGATGATGATGATGATGAAGTGCGATTTAATAAAAAAAAAACTGGGAGCTGTATGCGTCCTTCTTTATTCATTTAGCACGTGCGTCTTGTACGAGCTTGTACGCATCCACCTAGATATATGAAGTCAGGTTATAATGCCGGTATTGCCAGATTTAGAGATTGCGTGAAAAATACACACAATTTACATTATTATGTTATCGCCGACATAACATCTTAATTAGAGTGTTTCTATTAAATTTCAAGAGTGCCTGAATGTAACACAATTTGTTTTTCAGCTACATGTTTTTATTTTATACGCGTTTTTTATGTATTCACAATGCTATTTTGATAATAATCTGATTAAAAAATAAGAAATGAGATATGGAAAAAAAAACTCATTCAAAGAGAAAAGACTGCCATGATGCAAGACATTCAAATCCGTCCTGCGTGAATTTTTTTTCCATATTCCAGTTTCTTTATTTAAAGAAAAGTACATGTTTTTAACTTTGCTTGTAGTGAATAAAAGAATAAAGAAAATTATTAAAAAACTAAGCAATTCCCTACACGAAAATTTTATTAGCGGTTGGACCGATTTTGATAAAACATCTTTAAAGCTATTGCTGTAATACTGCTTAAAATAATAAAACCGCATTCAAATCGGTACATTAAAAATATCTAGTTTACATTGATTAGCGCAATCTTATTACCACCAATACTCAAGCTTCAACCTCTAGTTTCCATTAGCCTATTAAGTAGGATTTAATATCGTCATATCCGCCAAGAGAGAAGTATGCTACTATTACCAGATTTAGAGATTGTGTAAAAATATACATAATCCACAGTATCGTGTTACCGTCGCGATAGCATCTTAATTAAAGTGCTTCCATTAACCGCGTGACTACCTGAGCGTAATATAATTTGTGTTTTAGCTACGTGTTACAGCTTTGTTTGTGTATGGGTTTCCCTTAATTCTGAACAAAAAAGAACATAATAAAGTTCTGTAATAAAATTTCGGACTTTATTATACTTGTTTATTTTGTTTGAAAAAGTAAAATATGAATTCAAAGCTGCTTTTCCGCAACTTCGTCCGATAAAAGATTTTTTATAATCAACTAGCTGTTACCCGCGCCTTCACCCGCGATATATATATAGCCTATGTCTTTCTCAATACCCTAACCGATGTGTATGCAAAATTTCATGATAAACGGTTCAGTAGAAAGTTCGTGAAAGCGTGTGGGCTTCTCCCACCTGCATCACTTATACTAATTTAATAATTTAAATATCACCTAAAACTACCATTATAATTTTAGCCTAAAACTACTTGTGCAACTATAACCTAAAATATTTCTATAACTATAATTTAAATATAACTTACTTACTATTTTCTATAGCTTGCATAAATCACACACAACATAATTAGTAAGAAACAAGTACATCTCCCTGACTAAAGGATCGCCGGCCAGCCGCATACCTGCATTAAGGTAAGGATCACATAATCGTAACTAGCCGCGAGCTGGCCGATCTTATCTCACGGTATTTTAACTTATAATAAGTAAATATACAATAAATACTTATGTACATAACTTCTATATTCATAAATACATAAAATAAAATATAGTGGATACTCAGATCATAGTTTATTCATAAGATAAAATGTATTAGGTAGGCATGATCATTACGTGGGTCCCTAGCTTTACGGACCTCATGCAACGTTACCTGCGCCAGCTTCGACGCGAGTTTGCCGGGGATCGTGAGTCAGTCTTGAATGTCGCTCGGACGCGAAACCTGCGTCGCCCGTCGCCGGCGCATCTCGCAAATTTCTATTGTTTGGCTGTTATTAGAGCTTGTGGATTTCACGAATAAGTATCTGCCTTGCTATCCGCTATACCTAAGTACTTTCTAAGACTTTCGCTTAAACTGTGCACCTTCCTTATAACCTGTGTGGTAGTGTTAAGTGTTGTGTAATAAATCGGTATCTTTCACCTGCTGCCTTTACATCTGCACCCTGCTTACCCATCACCAGGCAAACCAACGCTAAGTACTTCTGGATAAATAGTCCAGGAACTACCATACTTACACAAGCTACGGAGGACAGCGGTAAGACCTTGCTTTCTATTAACTACATCGAGGCGGGAGCACACCGCCCCAGGAGTATTAACATAAGAGCTCCATGTCTACGGAGCACCCCATAACTGGTGACCCAACAAAAAAGGACACAATGAGCGAGGATAGCAGCGATTCAGCTCCAACAGCGACATCGCGTAATGGCGGCGCTTCCAACGTAACGGCGCGCCGCAAAAAGCATCACGTTGCTGCCGGCGACACACCGCACGCCCGGAAATGTAACCTTAAGGTACCAGCCTTTTCTCCGGACGATCCAGAAATATGGTTCGCTCTTCTTGAAGGTCAGTTTGAGAATTTTGGAATTACTGAAGACAATATCAAATTTAACAACGTCATCAGCAATTTAGACATCGTGCATGCCAAGGCTGTCAAGGACCTGATTGTCAATCCCCCGGCTAAGAAGCGTTACGAGAAGATCAAGAGTGAGCTGATCAAACGTCTTTCCGCTTCGCACGAAAGAAAGGTAAAGCAATTACTTACTCATGAAGAGCTCGGAGACAGGAAGCCTTCTCAATTTCTGAGACACTTGCAGGATTTAGCCGGGCCAGACGTTCCTGAAGAATTCATCCGGACAATTTGGAGCAATCGTCTGCCGAGTAATATTCAGACAGTCCTAGCATCACAGCTTTCGCATACTCTGGACCAGTTAGCTGACCTGGCGGACAGAATACAGGAAATAACGTCACCCTGCAACGTAGCTGCGACTTCTACGCGCACAGGTAGCGATTACAACCATTCTAGCGAGATCGCTGAACTGAAGTTGATGGTCGAACGCCTTGCAATGAAGCTCGACAAACATACACGTGCGTCCCAGGACACAGGTCGACGCTCGCGAGCCCCGCAACGCCGTTCATCTTCTCGTACCAGAACTCGATCGAACTCCAGTTATCGCAAGTTCCCTGTTTGTTGGTATCATCACAAATTTGGTCCGAAAGCTGCAATCTGCATCAAGCCCTGCGACTACCACATGGCGGGAAACACCACGGGCAGTCGCTGATGGCGACTGACGATTGCCCAGCCGCAGCAAGTCGCCTTTTCGTCACCGACCGTGGTTCTAATACGAAATTCCTGATAGATACTGGAAGTGATTTGTGCGTGTACCCTAGGTCAGTGCTCCGTGAAAGTCGTACTAAAACAAATTATCAGTTATGTGCAGCCAATGGAACGAACATAGACACTTTTGGTTTCATAGATTTAAATTTAAATTTAGGCCTAAGACGTAATTTTCCTTGGCGTTTTGTGGTCGCTAATGTTACTAAACCTATTATAGGTGTGGATTTCCTTTGTCATTATAATTTAATTGTAGACGTTCGTAACAAAAGATTAATTGACAACACTACAACTTTGACTTCAAATGTTTGTTCCGCTAAAGTTGATGTCCACTCTGTAAAAATTGCGACGGGCGACACGCGGTATCACAAAATTTTAGACAAATTTCCTGAAATCACTCGCCCTTCAGGCAAGCCATTAACCCCGAAGCACGAGACGGTACATTATATTAGGACCACCCCTGGCCCTCCCGTATCTTGCACTCCCCGGAGACTCGCACCTGATAAGCTTAAAATTGCTAGGGCAGAATTTGAACTTATGCTCAACAATGGAACAGCCCGTCCCTCCCAAAGCTCTTGGGCCTCGCCTTTACATCTGGCTCCTAAGAAGGATAACAGTTGGCGGCCCTGTGGCGATTATAGGATGCTTAATGCACGAACCATCCCAGACCGTTACCCAATTAGGCACATCCACGACTTCGCTCATTCTATCGCTGGATGCAAAGTGTTTTCAACCATCGATCTGGTTAAAGCCTATAATCAGATTCCTGTTAGCGCGGAGGATATACCGAAGACGGCTATCACCACGCCATTCGGTCTGTTTGAATTCCCAGTTATGAACTTTGGATTAAGAAACGCCGGGCAAACTTTCCAGCGTTTTGTTGATGAAATGGTAAGAGGCCTGGATTTCGTCTACGATTATTTAGATGACTTTTTAGTGTTTTCGCGCAGCGAAGTGGAGCACGAGCATCACCTACATCAACTTTTTACTAGGATGGCGGAATATGGCGTCCTTATTAACGTCCCTAAGTGTGTTTTTGGCGCAAAAGAAGTCGCGTTTCTAGGTTATAGCATTTCTGAGACTGGCACTAAGCCTTTGAAAGCCAAAGTACAAGCCATTCTCGATTTTCCACCACCTAAAACTATCAGACAACTCAGGCGTTTCTTAGGCATGGTAAACTTTTACCGGCGATTTCTGCCCAATGCTGCTGTTATTCAGGCCCCTTTAAACGCATTGTTGTCTGGTTCAGTAAAAGCATCACATCCCGTCAATCTGACTGACGACACTCTTACCGCCTTTGAAAAGTGTAAGGAACTTCTTTCTAATGCCGCATTACTCGCACACCCAGACTGCGATGCCAAACTCGCCCTGGTAACAGATGCGTCTGATTTGGCTTTGGGTGCAGTTTTGCAGCAATGGCATGACGGTGCCTGGCAACCTCTCGCGTTTTTCTCGCGAAAACTAAGCCCGTCACAACAAAAGTACTCGCCATATGACCGCGAGTTACTGGCCATATACGAAAGCATAAAATACTTTCGCCATATGTTGGAGGCGAGGCATTTTGTGGTCTATACGGACCACAAACCCCTTAGTTATGCCTTTAGTGAGCGAAAAGCTAACTGTTCGCCTCGTCAATACCGTCATTTAGATTTCATTGCGCAGTTCACGACCGATATCAGGCACATTTCAGGCAAAGACAACGTTGTCGCCGATACATTGTCCCGAGTCGACGAACTGCGAATGAGCATTGACCTGGATGTACTTGCTCAGCATCAAACTCTCGATCAAGAATTGTTGCAGTATCTTGACGGTGAATTTTCACTCCGTCTCAAGAAGGTTAAAGTCGCGAACTGTAGTACGGAGATATATTGTGATTTAAGTACTCCATCGCCTAGACCTTTTGTACCACAACCTCTGCGTAGACAAATTTTCGACAGCCTTCATAGTTTTAGCCACCCGGGCGCAGATGCAACTACTAAACTTGTAGCCGAACGCTTTGTCTGGCCCGGAATGCGCAAAGACTGTCGAGAATGGTCACGTCAATGTCTTGCATGTCAACGAGCGAAAGTAAATCGTCATGTGTCTTCTCCTTTGGGCACATATGATCTCCCTCGCGCTCGTTTTGCTTTCATACATGCTGACATCGTGGGTCCCCTTCCACCATCTCAGGGCTACAAGTACTGTCTGACAGTTGTAGACCGCTTTACACGTTGGCCCGAAGTTACACCAATGGCAGATATAACAGCCGAAACCATTGGAAGGTCATTAATATCGTGGATATCCAGATTTGGATGTCCCACTGATATAGTCACCGATCGCGGTAGACAGTTTGAATCCACGCTCTTTCAGTACTTGGCAAGAATGATTGGATTCAAACATCGTAAAACGACCGCCTACCATCCAGCGTGTAACGGGTTGGTGGAACGCTTCCACCGTCAACTGAAGGCAGCCATCATGTGCCATGCGGACTGCAACTGGGTAGACACACTGCCCTTGATACTTCTAGGTATCAGGTCTTCCTACCGAGACAGCTTGAAAGCTTCTTCTGCTGAGCTAGTGTATGGAGAGCCCTTACGCCTTCCAGGTGAATTTTTCCATACATCAGCACCAGACTCCTTGGATGTGACTGAATTTACATGTCGCTTGCGACAGTTCGTAGGTAAACTACGACCGTCGCCAGCCACGCGACATGCAAAGGATAAAATTTTTGTTTACAAGGATTTGTCTACCTCGAGCCACGTCTTTCTCAGGACCGATGCTTTGCGTGGCGCGTTACAGCCACCTTACACTGGTCCCTACGAAGTGCTCGAAAGAGGAGACAAAACTTATACAATCCTTTTTAAGGGTAAAAGTGTCACAGTATCAATAGACCGCCTAAAGCCGGCCTATGTACTAGTTGATCCCTCCCCTGCCCCGGTCGTCACTCCTAATATTCAAAATGAACCTCCTCCCTCAAATAACCCTACAGCCGATCCCATCCCAAAATCTACGGATAGCCCGCTGCAGGATCAAGTAAAGAAGACGCGATCTGGACGTATAGTTCGTTTCCCTAATTTCTTTCGCCCGTAGTAACGGTCTCCGGGGGGGAGTGATGTGGGCTTCTCCCACCTGCATCACTTATACTAATTTAATAATTTAAATATCACCTAAAACTACCATTATAATTTTAGCCTAAAACTACTTGTGCAACTATAACCTAAAATATTTCTATAACTATAATTTAAATATAACTTACTTACTATTTTCTATAGCTTGCATAAATCACACACAACATAATTAGTAAGAAACAAGTACATCTCCCTGACTAAAGGATCGCCGGCCAGCCGCATACCTGCATTAAGGTAAGGATCACATAATCGTAACTAGCCGCGAGCTGGCCGATCTTATCTCACGGTATTTTAACTTATAATAAGTAAATATACAATAAATACTTATGTACATAACTTCTATATTCATAAATACATAAAATAAAATATAGTGGATACTCAGATCATAGTTTATTCATAAGATAAAATGTATTAGGTAGGCATGATCATTACGTGGGTCCCTAGCTTTACGGACCTCATGCAACGTTACCTGCGCCAGCTTCGACGCGAGTTTGCCGGGGATCGTGAGTCAGTCTTGAATGTCGCTCGGACGCGAAACCTGCGTCGCCCGTCGCCGGCGCATCTCGCAAATTTCTATTGTTTGGCTGTTATTAGAGCTTGTGGATTTCACGAATAAGTATCTGCCTTGCTATCCGCTATACCTAAGTACTTTCTAAGACTTTCGCTTAAACTGTGCACCTTCCTTATAACCTGTGTGGTAGTGTTAAGTGTTGTGTAATAAATCGGTATCTTTCACCTGCTGCCTTTACATCTGCACCCTGCTTACCCATCACCAGGCAAACCAACGCTAAGTACTTCTGGATAAATAGTCCAGGAACTACCATACTTACACAAGCTACGGAGGACAGCGGTAAGACCTTGCTTTCTATTAACTACATCGAGGCGGGAGCACACCGCCCCAGGAGTATTAACATAAGAGCTCCATGTCTACGGAGCACCCCATAAGCGTAACAAACAAACAAAGAAACTCACTTTCGCATTCATAATATTAGCTGGGATAGCATCTTAATAAAAGTGCTTCCATTAACCGTGTGACTACCTGAGCGTAATATACTTTGTGTTTTAGCTACTTGTTACGGCTTTGTTTGTACTGTATGCGTTTCCCTTAATTCTACACAAAAAAGAACATAATAAAGTTATGTAATAAAATTTAGGACTTTATTAAACTTGTTTATTTAGTTTGAAAAGTAAAATATGAATTCTAAGCTGTTTTTTCGCAACTTCGTCCTGTGAAAGAATTTTTAAAATCAATTCAGTAGATTTTGAGTTAATCCACTGCAAACAATCGCACAACCAATCAAATCTTTCTTCTTATAATAATGTGCCTGTAAACTTTTTGCTTTTATAATCATCAAGGTTTTTTACATTCGTTTTTAGATAATAAGACTTTTTCGTATTATTCTTCTATTACTATAAAGCGCAATAAATGGCAAGTTTGTATCCTCAATACAGAGGTTCTGCGGCGTGCTATGGTGTATGGTATGGAGGCTCTGCTTGTGGTAATTCAGCTGAAATTGTGGGTGGTCATCTGCAAAGAATGTGTTACGATATACTGCTATCTTCTATTCCGAGGTCACCCAATGTAATCGTAATGTAATCGTAACGATGTTAAAATCAAATATTTAACAACTAAAAAATTATTATTTAATTCCATTAAATACTACGTAAATCAAATTAATTAATTATATTGTCAATACGGTTTCCATTAATGAATTGATATTCCAAAATTTTACGAGTAATTTGTTAAATGACTGTAGTTATCGAAATTTAAGACATAGTAAAGCGTGAAAATTTCATAAATAAGTTTAAAATGAAATGCCTTATGCTTAATTAAAAAGCAAATGTAAAGAAACAAGATCCTTTGAGCATCTTTGACTTGTTAGTACTACTCGTTATACATACAGACAAAGTCGCCGTTACAGACAAACGAAGGTACGCACTGTCACTTGTACGAGTAGTACTACTAGTAAAAAATGCTCAAAGGCTCTCTTTTTCTTAACATTTACCTTTTCAATTTTCTCAAATAAAAAAGTTAACACGGCAAAAGACAAAGTTTATCACATTACCAGAAGAAATTCCACGAAATATCCGAGAACTTTAAAGATTTGTTCTAGACTAGTTTGCCGGGAGCCAGACCTGATTTTCTCGTGGATGTATACCGGCATCTTCAAAGCGGAGCCGGGAAACGAACCGGCACTAATGCGGACTTGGATGACGATACATTACGACACCGCTCTCCTAAAGCCTAATTCATAAATCCTCTACCAGACGGCTGTGGTGTTACCGATAGATTTCAGACTACAAAAAGTTACTTAGGATATCTTCAGTAATTTTTTATACACCCATAGTGAGTCCAAAGACTCAGCGTACCGCGCGCGTTCCATTGTTATTCTGGAACAGGAGTTTTTGCCGAGATTTAAATATCGATATAATTAAATTTAAATCGACTAATTTCAACGAGTACTTCTTCTTCCTCACCTTATCCCACTTTATGTGTGGTCGGGACGAGTACCCAGGCTGCTAATATGATATGGTTTTCTTAATCTTAATATCAGCCGAATTAGCTGTTAATTTTCTTCCGCAGTTTTATTGCAGACAAATGGATCGGAGGTTTCTGTTTTTTGAGCGGTCAGTATATGGAATTCGAAGCTCAAACGTATAGAGTGTAATGAGATTCGAAGCACAGCTAAACATGAAACTGGAAAAAAGCTCGGATATAGATCATTTTTTACAAACAAGCTAAATTGTGGGTTTCCAAATAGCTAGCTTTGGTTCATAAATAATTTAGAGATTAAAGTTTTTTGAAATAGTAAGTAATTCGCAGATCATCTTCTTTAGTTCATAGTAAGTAAATTATAATAACCAAGCAGTACAATGTGCCTGTATGGGAAGAAGAAACGTAAACTTTTTATAGCTTATTATAACGTAGCTATTTGAGGTATGCCTTAAAGAACAGATTCAACTAGAGTAACTTTTTAAAAGAACAAAATGCAAAATGTTGAACGATAAATATTAGACAAATTTGTCACAGACTAGTTAATCTAATGAAGGAGTTTAGATGTTTTCTTAATAATAATCTGAAAAGCTGAAAGTTGTTTATTACCACGAGATTTTACTGAATACAGTTTGTCAAATCTCAACTTTTATCAGTTCTCCTAATTCGATTTAGTTCTGCATTAAAAGGTTACTATTCAGTTTACTTACTTTTATTCTTCAAAGTATTTCCCATCACATACCTACTTTACAAACTTCTTCCTGAACACACATCTTTGTGGACGAGAATCCCGAGCACAATTCAATAAAACTTCTTTTCGCATACGAAAGTCGAAAAAATCCAATTTGCTATGCATCGCGCAAAAGATATTAAGACAGCTCGTTCGTGTGTAAACATCTTCCTGAAGTTACAAATTAAAAAGACTGCAGATGCAAAGGTTTATACCAATTTAGGGCGTTATGCCACAGAATACATAATAGTACAAGTTATGCGTTATTCCTGCCGTGGAGAATAAAAAAGACCTGATGATAATGACGATAATGCGTTGTTCCGGGCGACTTAAAATCTTTGCTTTCAAGCGATGCGGTATGACCAATTAATGGAAGCATATATTGTTTAGGAATTTGTTACTCTCAGTCAAATTTTTTTGGTCGTAATTTGTTCGTCACCAATGCTTTGATTGATACGGGTCCATTGTGGCTCACGTAAAAATTATAATCCTATTTTTGTTTTACTACCGATTCGTATTCATAATAATAACTCTTCATAATTTTCCTTTTTTTCATACCTAACTTTTTTCTACATAACAACAACCCTGACTGATATTTCTGTTAACAAGTCTAGTATCTACGTCAGTCGCTTTCACACCCAGTTGGACGATCTCTCGTATGGTTGATCATCTATATGTAACCCTAACCTATGCCTGTTCATAGTATTATTAAGAATTCCGATGATTATGAGTTTCAATAATAATATTAAAACTTACGCGGGATAAATTCATTATGAAACACGGCACGGCACGTCGGCAGATCCGACGTAATAAAACGTGAGTAACACGTTTTATTACGTCGGATCTGCCGACTAGTTTCTGTTACGAAGACCATCATCGGGGCGAGTGAAAGGGGTGGCGACACGACGGTTACGCTTCCCTCAAAGCACTGGCTACTGACTAGCAAGTCGGCAGATCCGACGTAATAAAACGTGAGTAAAGCCGTGTTTTTAATATGAGTTTCGATTATTAATATATTCTTTTATAAAGAGTGATCATGATTATGTAAATTGGTATGAGAATATTTGCTGACTTCCAATAATAGCACTTAAATAGTTGTGTGAAAAAAAGTGCACCCGACTGATACAGCGCTATCAAACGTCATCATCATCATATGGGCATTTTTTTCCAGTTGAATCATAGTAGTGAGGTCTCAGAGCCTGGATCTGCTAAAAAGCACTCTAATACGACAACATACACACTAATAGAGTTTTAACATAGAATGGTTTCTAATAATTCTTGAGTGATCCTTCTGTTACTTACCTATCTTTGTTTAAAGCTGTAAGTTTACCGAAACTATTTGCTCAGACATGTTTATGTGGCTTTGTAAGCTGCGAATAGGGACTCGTTGCAGTAGAGCATTCGGGACTGCACTGTTAGCAGACTGAGCTGAAATTTGCACTGCTTCAATGCCCCACGCGTTTACAAGGCATGCACTTGAGGTTGATAGATTCCTATTGTTGGCAGACCTGCCGGCCTATTTACTAACTCGGATGACAGGTGTCGATGCCTATCAATCTAGAATTTACTGTTACAATGCGGGTTTTGCTTGTTCGAACTTTTTATTTGAAATACAAAAACCGCATTGTAACACTAAATTCTTGATTGATAGGCATCGACACCTGTCATCCGAGTTAGTAAATAGGCCGGCTGGTTGTTGTTCTGTGTAGAAGGTATATTCGCACCTAAAGATAAGTCACAAGTCATCAGGTTGTTTAGACGACGACTAAATGATCAAATATTTTATTTTATTACCTACCTTACTGACATTTGGTGTTATAAATTAATTGGATGGCGGATGTCTAAGGCAGATTTGTTGCTTAAATAGTTACTATTTTCAGTTAGGTGAGAAAATGGAAAGGGGAATGATTTTACTATGAATGAGAATCAGAATCAGCGTTTATATCAAACTGGTTTCTTTGATTGATTGTCATATTTGATTTCATTTAACAGGAAAGGGTCATACGGGATGGTTTATGAATATTTTGTGAGTCAGAGTCGCATCACAAGATAAACTTGCGGTCTGAGCTGGTAAAGATTTTTTTTTGTTTATGATTTTAAGCTTTCGCGGTCACAATCACTATTATGTTCACTACGGGACTTACCGCGATTATTTTTGAGTTCTGTCTGATATTTCGACAACATTGCAGCTGCCATTTTCACAGACTAACTGAAGAGACTGCGGTGGTGGATGTTGAGCTGTCAAGGGAAACCGTATCGGTCTACCCTCTTTCTTTGTCTTTTATTACACAGGTTTTTACACACAACACTGACGGTGTTTTTTTTTGTTAAATAAACTATTATTCTAAATATGCTCAAACGCCAACTTATAAGGTTATATGGCCTCTAGGCGGGGCAGAGGGCTTATACAGTCTTTCTACATCGCGATCGCTCTTTGGCAACGCGCTTTGCTTCGGGCCAGCTTAGGTCTTTATCTCCACCGCAACTGTGCGCCGCCAGGTCTGCTTGGGACGGCCAACATTTTGCTTCCCCTATGTGGTCTGCCTCTGGGCTTGCTTCGGAATATGTGTGGGTTCTATCTTAAGAGTATGACCTATCCAAACCCATTTGCAGCGCCTAATCTGCTTGCCTTTTGGAATTTTCCACAGGCATTTGTTGGAGATATTATTAGGCCAGAAAATGTCAAGTATTTGGGCAGCGGTTGATTAAACATGTAAAACAGTCCCTAAAAGTCTCAAATGTTAAAGAAAAATAATATCCTCACCGTCCAAGGTTTCTTTACGTAAAAGTCCTTCGATTCGATTCCTTTATTTTAGAACTTCGTCATCCAGATATCATTTCAAGGATCCTTGAGAATATCGTTAAGGACGAGTGGCTTTGCTTTCAGATAAAACTCGAATAATTATAATCAGGGTGACATTTCTGTGAGGAGGCTCTCAGCCATTCGTTTCTTTTTATTTTACTAAATAAATAGGCAGGTATTTGAATTAAAAGATCTGTAGGGTGAAGAATATTCATAATTTTATAATGAACGTAGGTAGGTAGGTAGCTTAAGCAGACTATTCAAACATTAATAAGTATAGGAGTCTAGCCGTAAGGAGCAACCTTTTATTGATTGATTATTGATTGATAAGAAACCTACGAGTTTCATACATTTTCATCAACAGAAGCTCTCATTCCAAGAGTGATTGGCCCGTAATAGAATTAATTATCGGTAATTAATACCATCAGAATAATGGTCTATAATATGTGAGACGCCGGAGTAACGGTCTCGCGGGTAATTTGATTTGCTGACAATACACTTAGCATAACAGCTGTTCTATGTCAAGACGAAGTTTTAATCAATTATATTACGAAACAAACACGCTCTAATAATTATTGAATAGATAGTGCTTCTCAGTACTTATAATCGCGTTATGTTAGTTAATCCGAGCTAATTAACTAGCAAGCCTGTATCGGGGGTGCAAGTCAATCCGTCTAAAGCTGACAAAATGGTATAAACATCATAAAGCGCTGTGAGTTTTTATAAAAATTAAAATGAGAACCTACATAAAAAAAACAAAAATTTAATAAAATGTATGTTAAAAATCAACCCTAAAACTCTGCTTTTGACATGAAGAGTTACATAAGTTGCAAACAAAGCCCCAGCAGAATTCTTCCAAACCGTTATTACAGCGTTTCGCGCGCCTCAACAACAACGATTTCGCCAAGGTGGTTGTTCTCAAATGTGTTTACTACACATAACTTTGCCCTGAGGCGTAACTCGGAACATTAACGCGGCGCGGGCAAAAATTATACGCACCGAAGTTACCTTTGGACCAACTTGCTGGCTTAGGGCTTGCGTACGCGGTGACTTTTATGGGACATAAAATGTTCGGAAGATATGGTTATTTTTGGGAGAGTAAAAAAGAAAATGATGGATATATATTTTCATTTGCATTTTTTGAATATGTTCCAGGTCTGCGGGTAAATTTATATAAAAGAATATAAAATTTATTGGAATAATAAAAAATATAGTAGTTTTGTGAACTGCAGTCTTTTCGAGTCTGTCTCCAACTCTCAACGGTCCAAAACAACAATAGCGCTTAGGTTATTTGTGCCAATTTTCCTCATTTTGAGACAGTATCAAAAACTAAACCAACAAATAAAATCTATGGAATTTATCAAACCTCACAAAATCTGAGAATTCAGTCTCAACCTCAGAGAATTCAGTTGAGAAATGCGACTCTCAGAGGAGAACAACCAGGTGGCTATTCTCCTTCGGGCTACTGTTTCATCATCAGCATCATCATCATCATCATTATTATTATCATCAGGTCTATTTTCAGTCTCCACCGCAGGACCATGAGCCTCTCTATACTACCAGAGCCATATATTAGCCAGATCTGTTAGATTAGCTACTGTTCATTACACGATAATGACAGAGCAAGCACGGCGCTCTCGTGTTCTTATTTTGAAGACTTTCTTTAAATAAATAAACATAGGAACAAATCACACAGATTGAGCTAGTCCCACAGTAAGTTGTGAACTTGTGTCGTAGAGTACTAACTCAACGATACTATATTTTATAATAGATACTTATATAGGGCCAATCTGAAAAAGATTATTTTCCTTCAAGGCCTGGCCGGGGATCGAACCCGGGACCATCTGCATCGCAGGCCGGCGTGTTGACCGCTGCGCCACGGAGCTCGTCGAAAATCCGTTATTATACGCAAAGAGTCTTGGCCAGGGTGTGCAACAATCCTTACGGCCACTAATCTTCTAAGTTCGCGTTCGGATCCGCGCCTCATTAGCCGCACCGACTTGTTTCACAAAGAAACACACCTCATAAATTTTCGCCAATGGCTCTTTTTGGTTTTTTACATTTTCCCGAACATTATTTACTGTTCCGAATGGTTTAGCGTTGAATTGAATCCAGATTAAGCTTATTTTTTAAGTAGGTGTGTAATAAAATTATTTTGTCCAACTTTCTGTTTTGTTTGTTTATTAGTTCAATAAAAGTATGCAAAGATAATTTACTGCGCTACTTTGGACTTAACTGTGTAGGCAGAGTATTTATTGACCGAGGGAGTGCAACGAGCGAACAAAGCCTTGGGCAAAATGTCTTTGGTATGTCAGTTGAGTTACGGCACGGCAGTTTTCCTCTGCAGTTCACATTTCTAAACCGATTCTCATGAAATTTTGTGAGCATGTTCAATAATTATATAAATTTTGTTTGTTGATTTAGATTATGGACGCTATGCGCCACCAAGGTTAGTGGCATTTATGACCTTTGTGAGTTGCCAGTGATTATATAGTATGCCTTCATAGCTTTTGATACAAGATTCAAGAATTAGGATCCTACTTACTTATTTCTTTATCATCAATTCTATCAACTGGTTATTTTTATTGTGACTGTAATGTAATTTTCAGGTCCCCATTTTCAAGTCTCCTCCATTAGTTCAGCCTTAAGGTCAAGGGTGGTCGCTAGCTAGTTTTCCGTCTATGTCCCATCTTAACTCTTGTCATGTTATTTTTGTATTGTTACCCTGACAGTATTAAGATTATAATCTAGATATTAAAATCAAGGCGGCTATTTATTACATACCATATGTATTTCCAAGTTGGCTTTATTATACAAAATATAATATACTTGCTGTTACCCGTGGCTTTGCCCGCGTGACATAGCCTATGTCCTTCCCTAACTTATGTAAATGCAAAATTTTATCATGATCGGTGCAGTAGGTTGGACGTGAAAGCGTAACAAACAAACTCATTTTCGCATTTATAATATTAGTAAGGATTAGGATTATACAAAATAAATAACCTCCGAAATGTTTATACAAGTAATTAATATTATAGCTTTAGAACAAAATATTCATAGAATTTGATTACCAAACTTTCTCCCGTTTGATGTAAATGCATAGATTAAGTAATTTTCTCCAAAGGGCCCGTCCAATCAAACTCAAAGGAAAATTGGAAGATAAACCTTACAGGAGGATATCAGTGTGGTAACAAAGGTATCGATTTAGGGGCCATTACAGCATAATTAATTAATTGGACCTCGTTATCAAACTAAATTGTGGAAAATAATAATATGTAAAATAATTACAAGCACAATAACTTGTTACAGGGTTACACGAGTCCAGTACTTGTTGTGGTCGAGCCACGCTACCGGCAAAATACACTTTTGTTAGTGAGTAGTATGAATGGGCCGGCTCGTCCGGGGAAGTACCACACTCTCACAGAAAATCGACGTTCGAGTAGTAGCTTTACCTCTTCTATGCTTCGTTCGGTGAGTGAGAGAGCCGGAGGCCCATCGCCCCCTCCCCCTCTGGGGAGAAAAAAATAAAGGCCGGCAACGCTTGTAACACTGCTGGAGTTGCAGTTGTCCATGGGCAGCGCTGATCACTTACCATCAGGTGACCCGCTTGCTCATTTGCCGTCCGCCTTTGTGAATTAAATTAATTTGGAAGTAAACGATGACATCATTGGAATTCTTTTTGACGCGGCCATAGATGATCTTCAAACTACATTATGAACTATTTTTCATAAAGTAGTTTGAACTTTTGAAGCACTGGACTTATGTATAGTATTTGAGGATTAAGAATAGTTATGATATTTTTTGTCAACTCTACTAGAATATTTAAGTATTATAAAATATATATTTAATGTAAAACATAATGGATAAATATATCAACTGGCAACGTAAACTTCTAAGTTGGCACTTAGATTAAGGAACATTAAAAATATGATAAATAAATAAATGTATGTAAGTACGTACAAATATTTTTTAATAGTTCGAGACTTCAGTTGTAGGATGCTAACTGAAAGATACAATATTTTATGACAAAAACATGTAAAGATAAAATCCAAGATCCGGATCTATCTGAAAAAAGCCCTTTTCCCATCTTGACCTGAGTGGGGATCGAACGGCTTCAAGTAAAGATCCATATTTAAAATAAAAGTATAAGTACCTTTAACATTACTTTAACTATGCTTATGTTGTCTATGTGTAAAGTTACTAAGAAATAAATTATAATAGCATGATTTAAAATAGAATAACTAGTAATGCTACAATACAAAAGCCCATACACATTAACAGCATAGCAACATTAAAGGCGAAAGCGATTACAGGAAACAAAGGCTTTTCAATGGTGAAGCGCCCTTAACAGGGACATCCTCCTTGAATCTCCTTTAGGATCGATAAGTAAGTATGCAAACTATTTGCTACTTCTGTGTGCCGACTTCGCTATATGGATAGAAAGTCTCTTTCAACTTATATTTAACTTCACTTTCGGAAACCGAGAAATCAATAAAAGCTTTATACAAAAGTATTTTCTAAATGTCGCAACTCACTCAGACCGTCAACATAAACAACTTTCCTAAGGGCCGACAACCCAAAAATAAAAACTTCTTATTCCATAGAAATTGCCCAGGCGGCTGAACACTTTTGTATGAAAAAGACCATAATTTTCCCGCCCTGGTCCCATAGGAAAACTTGTTAATATTGACGGGTTGAGTCGCCCCTTTTAAGGGAGTTTAGAAGGTAAATTACCACTCTGGACCCAGAACCGCAGAAATACCTTTCTATAAAAATGAGGATAGTATTTTCTTGCGGATCATATTGTTTATTATAGAAGAGACACACTTTGGTCATATCTTGAACACGTACGTGTTTACTTTGACACAATAGGTTAACAACAACAAACAAACACACCTCGATGGCTCATGAATATTGAAAGCAGAGCATGTTACTATATCGCGCTGACGACGTCACCTTGGCCCTGATTAAAGTTTGGTCTGTCAACAATCTCGGCAGATTAATTTCGCGAATATGTCGCACAAATAAGTTGGCGATTGTAATCAGAACCTATGTGATTATTAGATATACAAGTGGGTATATGAGTACTAAATAACATACATATATACATATTATCACGCCTTTTTCCCAAAGGGTAGGCAGAGACTATGGATCTCCACTTGCTACGATCCTGACAAATCCCTCTAGCTTCATCTAAACTCATCACTCTCCCCATGCATGCTCTTCGCTTTCAGGAACTTCTTACATCTTCTTTCTTAAAAACGTCAGCAATCTGATCGCAAATACTAAATAAATAAATAAAATTTATTTATTTCAGGCTATATAAGACCCATAGCACTAATTAAATTATATTAGAGCATTTAACATTACACAACGTGACGTGATGATATCTAAAAATGTTCGTGTTTGCATAGACATAACAGGGTAACATCAAACACATACCTCAATGCTTATGAATATTGAAAGCAGAGCGTGTTACTATGACGCGCTGACATCACCTTGGCCCTGATTAAAGTTTGGTCTGTCAACCATTCAGTAGATAATGTCGCGAATATGTAGCACAAATTTGTTATTGCGTGTAATCAGAACCTATTTGATAATTAGATATACAAGTATATGAGTATTAAACACACCTTGCTCGTAATCTAAACACGTTCGTGTTTGTTTTGACACAATAGAGTAACATTAAATATATGCACCTCAATGCTTATGAATATTGATATACCACCTTGATTCTGATCAATGTTTCGTTTTGTCAACAAACTCGGCAGATTACCGATTTCGCGAATATATCAAATTTGTTGCTAATTATAATCAGTATGTGACTACCAGAGATATACGAGTATATGAGTATTGAACACACCTTGGTCATATCTAGAAAACATTTGTGTTTAATTTGATACAACAGGGAGACAATAATTAACAAACACGCCTCGATGCTCATGAATATTGAAAGAGCGTGTTACTATGTTAAGCTTACGTCACCTTGGCCCTGATTAAAGTTTGGTCTGTCACCAATCTCGGCAGATTAATTTCGCGAATATGTTATACAAATTAGCTGTCATTTGTAATCAGTATGTTATTATATGTAGGATAAACGAGTATATGAGTATTGAACACACCTTGCTCATATCTAGAAAACATTCGTGTTTAATTTGATACAACAGGGTAACAATACTTAACAAACACGCCTAAATACTCATGAATATTGAAAGAGCGTGATACTATTCTAAGGCTTACGTCACCTTGGCCCTGATTAAAGTTGGGTGAATTAATTCGGCAAATATGTCATATATTTTTGTTTCTGACTGTAGGCAGGTAGTTCAATAAGATTACGTGTTCATTACGAATACAAATAACATCAAAAATACATTGAATAAACAAAAATTACCATTAACAAATAACTAATAGTTATAAATGTTTTATATATGTGTATGATTCCTGAACATAACATCACAACAGAATTTTTCTAGAAAGTGTTTAATCGAGCAAGATTCTATTTTTCTGTCCTAAAATACAAAAATAAAATTGAAAGAAATACACAAAATGAAGATTTATTCCTTTGACAAGTAGCGAGTTTTTATTCACGGGCTGTTAATCAATAAGCGCAGTTTATCCATCCCAAGAATATTCAATGCACTAAACTCAGATAAAAGTTTGATCTATGGGCCCAACTAGCACCCTCGACATTCAGTGGTCGTTCCATAGACAGCAGTAAATCTAGCCATATTTTCTGTTTGGCATATAAAGTAGGCATAAAAATGGAAGTTTTTCTGAGAGGCCGCGCCGTAGGACGTGCTTATACAAAATCAAGTTAATAAATTTTATATTACGTTAGGAGTAGTGATTGTATACGGTTACTTGCGGACGCGATAGCGAAGATGTGTGAACCGTTAAATGAGACAAATTTATGTAGATGATGATGAATGATTTTTTTAACTTTCTAGTGGCTTACCCCATTTGACTCAATATATATAATGCCAGCCGATACTAACTGATGTATTACCTTACACTCAGCTCAAACCACGCGCGCTGAAATTTGGCATGTAGGTAGTTATTATGACGTATTACAAGGAAAGGATTTTCTGAAATTCACGAAAGGGGATCCAAAGTTTGTATGCCTAAAGCTGCAGGCAAAAGCCAGTCATAACATAAATCTTCCATAAGAGAAAAAAAAACGTCGCATTAAGAATGCTCTAGTTAGTTCCTAAAATTACATTTTACGGAAAGAGAACCTCCGAGACCGGTGTACCAATTTATAATTTGTATTGACATTAATTCGGTGAAGCACTTAGTCCGCAGAATATACCAATATTTTATTCTACTGCCACATGACGATGATTCTGATAGTAGAATCTAATTACGCAAAGGCTACAAGAACTTAGGCAATCATTAAGTAGTAAGAGTACATAGTCGTACTTAGGTACATTCTACTGGTTAAGCCTGAGCTCAAGTTGCAACATGTATTGTAGTAACTGCATCATCATCATCATCTCAGCCGTAAGAAGGACACAGCTGGATAGGCCCCCAAGGATTTCCATCTTTGGAACGGTTTTGCCATACTCTTGGCAAACGGGATGGTGAGCGCCATAGATATCAGGTGAGCGCGGTTCTAACGCTGCCGCCGATCGAAACCATTACAAATGCATGTGGAGAAGTATTATTTAAAGAGTCTTCTGCAAACTCAAAGCTATCCCTTGTCTTTATTATTGCTTTGAATCCGACAGTCGAGTGCTCGCGCTACCATTCTGCAATACGCGCGCGCAATGGCTGTGTGTGACGAATAGAGCAAGAATGTGTGGTCACTGAATGTCGCGCTCTATTACGTAGCGTGCGAGCTACATTGAAATTCCTTGCTCTATGGTATGAGGCATCGGAAAATTATATATACAACTGCGCTCGCGTCCGCTAAGCTCGTAGTGAAGGCACAGCCTTACTTTTTACAGGACGTGACTGCTATTCATTTACAGTGCATAACTTTGTTTCCTTAAGTCGTGGTCTGCAACTTCTATGTTTTAAGACTTTGTAATATGAGTTGTTTTTTAGCTGGAGTTTGTTAGTAAAAAGAATTACGATAATTTTCGCAGTACAAATAAGAATTTTTGTCGTTATTTGTCACTCCTTATTATTAGACTGGGCTGGGAACGTGCAATGTCGGTCACATTACTTCTGGGCAAAGAGCTTACCTGTTGAGTTCCAACATCCAAAATAGCAAGATAAACACACGTTTGCAAACTGCAGTGGGTCCGATTGACACTAACAAACTTGCATACCTCAGCCAGAGCAGCACTGATAAATACCTCGGAAAATATAAGTATTAGCCCGAACTAGCACCAAGAGGACCACCAGATCAGAACGTTAGCAATGGGTTACGCTACCAGTCATTTTATTGGAAAAAAAAATACCCACTGTCATGGAAAATCAATAAATGATAGCACCACGAATTGAATAAGAATAAGATTCGTAGCAAAACCAATACCTATTTTTTAAATGTCTCTCATCATAAAGTCTTTTTTAGTCTCTACTGCAAAAGCCCGACCCTCTCTGTATTATCAGTGCCAAATACATATCAACCAGAGCAGTCAGAGGATTTGGCCTACTTTCTCTATGCTTGCCAGACGGGTTGGAGAGGTCTAGTTGATGTTAATAAGCTTTGTTTAGCTTATGTTTCCTAAGTCGCCTTCTACGACATTCACGGGAAAACTTGGAGTGGCCCTATTTTACTCTGCCGGGAACCATTCTATTTCGATAATTTCTGAAGCTGAAACAATAAACCAATAGTAGTAGAATACAGGCTGATATCAAAGAGGCAGGTAATAAGAACAGGCCAGAGTTCGACGTTAATTTCACATAGTTCCTTTATAGGAAACTTTCCCGCCGCTGCGGTGAAATTTGTGTCTTTGAAAGTGCCTTCTACGAATTTTCATTATATTTTCTTTGCAAAGATTATTGATAAATTGTTTCGGAGTATTACAGATTTTGTTCCTCGACCTATCTATCAAGTTATATGCTCATTGCTATCTATGACGTATAACTTAGTAATACTTATGAAGTAAATTTCGAACTGGGATATTTCTATGGTCTTCCCTCAATTGTGTTCGAATGTGTTCTTGCCTGGGGTTTGCTATTATATCAGCATTCATGCTGTTATAAGATTTACCAAAGATTTTTTGGCTGGCTGCATACCTGATACCAACTATCCTTTTGGAAAAAAACTGCTCACGAATTCAAGTAGATAGTGATCGATCACTCACATCAATAAAGCATATATATTCTTAAGTCGTTATTGCATATTGCAATAACATAGCATTATTTGCAATTCACTTCACAGTACGTATTGAAAAAAGACTATTTTATATGTACCTATGGACACTGTGTATCTGAATGTAAGAAATGTCTAAGAAAATGCTCAATACACATTGTTAGTCGTTTACTTTTCTTCCTTTCGTACGAAAACCAGCACGCCATTATTAAAAAACTTCTAATCTACTAATAGTTAGTATGTAATGTAGGGAGTCTATTCTAAATTCATACCACGTGTAAATTACCCCACAAAATTGCCTTAAAATAGTGACTCATTCTGATAAAACTAATGGACAAAAAATATATCGACAGGCTAAGTTACCCCTATGTCAGGTGTAAATTTACACGTAGTATGGTAAGTAACTATGAATTTGTATAGAAGAAATTGCTCATCTTACAACACATTGTTTGTCATTCACGTTCCGTCCTCCGTCATTCATTCATCAGGTCTTTTTTAGACTCTACTGTAGGAGCATGACCAGAGCCATATATTAGCCAGAGGCAGTCAGACGATTTGGCCTACACTCTCCACGCTGGCTAGACGGGTTGGATAGGTCTCTTTGATGTTTATAAGCTTTGTTTAGTTTGTGTTTCCAAAGTCGCCTTCTACGACATCCATAAATCTTCCCGTCTTAGAGTGGTCATATTCTACTCTGCCGGGAACCACACGGCTTCAAAAATATAAAAATACGAGTAGCACTATTGGCAGTTCCCTTGTTAGTAAGAGTACGTATTGAAAGAAGTCTATTCTATTCTAGATATGTGAACGCTAAGTATTGAATAGAAGAAATAAACTCATGATAAGGTGCATTCTCTCCGTTCCGTTGAAAAATAGTATGGCATTATTGGAAATCCTCTTGTAAGCACGTTATTGAAAGAAAGATATTCTACACAAACTATAAACACTATGAACTTGAATCTTAGAAACTATTAAAGTGGAAAAAACAAACAAATACTTACCGAACGTTCTTGTACTTCACAGTTAATTACACAATGTATGCTGTTTATTTTTACCCGACAACCAGAAGAACTCCAACCCGTCTGGCCAGCGTGGAGAGAGTAGGCCAAATCCTCTGACTGCTTTGGTTTATGGCTCTAGTAGTACAGAGAGGGCCATGCCTGTGGAGACTAAAAAGACATGATGATGATGATGACCTAGAAGAAGGTTTATATTTATGTATATGACAGGATATGGTGGAACCTTTTTATTAGCTGACGTTTTAATGGAGTTAGTCCATCGTGGTCTCGCTGTGACCACGATGAAACATTAGCAAACAAATAAATAAAAGGTTCGTGCTAAGTCCTGTTTATGTACAAAAGGTGCGAAATTTAAAAAAGAGGGTAATGTTTTTCGCGCTGTTCCATTTGTGTCTCCTGTTTTTTTTAAATACTGCAACTTGTTTTCCCTTTCAAAATATTACAGACAATTGAAAAGTTCTTACGTAAAACGTATTGAAAGGTAGTCTATTTCTGTGCACGAGGAGTGAATGTAAATGAAGAATACAATAAATTGTTAAGGAAATATTCACGTAGATCATTTGACAGTCTGCTTTTAAATTTCCCTCGTTCAATGAAAATATATCGGCATTATTAAAAGTCCTTACGAAGATAAGTGAAAGGTCATCTATTTCTACAGACATTGCTCTATTTCCGTATAAAACTACGTTGGGAATGTAAATGGAGAATACAATAAATGGCCAAAAAAAATGCTCACGCAGATCATTTAACATTGTCTGCCTTTCCATTTCCGTCGTTAAACGAAAAATGTAGCGAGTCTATAAGAATTCCAAACAAACTGTGAAGTTTTTCTTTTAATTTTTCAGGCAAATATGCAAAGTAAAGCTTCACTTTATCACTTTGAACTTTAAATAGTGTTCATAAAATAGTTTATGAACACTATTAAAAAATCTGCGATTTCCCTCATATACCTCATTTCAAATGATGGCAACATTGGACCTTTAAAAAATTATGTATGTCTTTAAGAAAACGCTAATGCAAAAATAGCCTTGTCTGCCCTAAGTTCTGTTTTAAAATTTGTGTCACCATTATTGGTACGTTCTTAGATGCATTTTGAATGGAAGTCTATTCAAGGGAAAATATGATAAATTTTCTTAGAAGCTCGAATTGAAGCGTGCTCTAAGTAGTTTCAGTAGTTCAGATGGAGTAAACAGCTCCACCTTTCTTTCACGTGTGTTAGTAACCAACGTTGGAGTCACATTTTTACGATTGCCAACAAAGCATAATAATATATTGTATCGCGTTCACGTATTTGAGTTTCTTTACTACACCTCACCTTCTTCATGGTTGAGTAGATTTAGATCTTTGGAATCCCCGAGTAATACTGGCAGTTTTTGGCAAGGCAGTCGTGTTTTTTATTTTGAGTTGGTTATTTGGATTTCGATTGAACATGTCAACCATTTAATATTTCTAGTTATTATAAGTAACGTTTAAATATTGTAGTTTGGTTATTGTCATCACCTTTTGTTTTGTCGCATCTCAATCGCTAACCGCACTATTAGGGAATGGAATGCATTGCCTGCGTCTGACTTAAATCCTTAAAAAAATAATAGTTAAATAATATATTCCTCTAGGCAAGTTAGCTCCTTCTTAGGCCATACCTTTGCCTCTAGGCTAAATAATGGCCAGAATAAACCCATTTCATAGTTTTTTTTTTTAATAGATGTTATTGTTATTTTTAGCTTTAATTATTATTTTTTTAATTTTAGTTAGTTTTAGTTTTAAATATGTTGTATATAGACACTGTTGATATAAATAAATAATTTATTTCATGTTCAAAATAAACATAAGTAAGTATGTAATATTTATTAACTGCTAATAAAAATTTGCTGTTTTGTAAAAAACCCATTTTTATATAATAGCTAAGGAATCCATCTCGACACACATACCTTTTGATATCGAGCCTTGATGAGATCAAACAGGCGTGTCTCATTTCAAATATCCGATAATCCAAAGGCGCTTCCTCCGATGCGTACCTGCGTACAACCTGCCAATAATGCCATGGCGTTTTTTTATTAAAAAACAAGAACCAACCGGCTTATTTTTTCGCTGTGGGTGTGTTAGTGGCCACTGGTTAGATTTTTCAATTGGATTAAAGGCAGTTCAGAAATCAGAATAACAATTTAAATATGTAATTTTTGGAATAAGAGAAATAAGAATCTGCCAATTATACATACCTACCGCACGATGGAAATTTTACAAAACGAGTGTGAGAAATTGCGTAGGCAATAGCAAATTCGGCGATTTGATTTTTTCTTTCGAGAGAATAGGTTGCAAGTATCTATAAGTAATTCAAACAAATAACACAAACTGTAATTCTTAAAAAATAATAATCAAAATCGGAAATAAAAGACGTTATATATGTATTAATTTAAGTTGGTTTCACTACAAGTAATGCAGAATTTTCTTGCATTTACCTATTTGTAGGTAATATAAACTGAAAAATAAGTGTGGTAGGCATTGTTTTCCGAGGCAGAGCAATCAATCTTACCTACAAGTTTACGCTGAACTACGTTAAACTTCCGGAGTTGCTTACGCTTTGCAAATTAGTTTTATTGCATGATCGAATGTCAGACATCAAATGAGCCAACAAATATAAACGTAGTACTTAAGGTGTATGGAGTCTTTATTCCATAAATGTTTAATCACGACGTTACACCAAAAAAATCTAAAATAATCTTTCATAGGAAAACACCGCCTGTAATTAAGAAGATAATCGAGATTTGTTTTGATACATTTTGATTGAAATAATAATCCCCTATAACGATTTTCATTAAATTCCAATCTGTAAATATATTCTTTCATGGACAACAAATTTTAAATATATATATATAAAATTGATTGATGATTGTCATATCAACGCACAGCCGAAACGGCCGAAACTACGGGTACTAGAAACCTAAAATTTTGTTCTTCTTCTTCGTGTTGTGAATATTACGGCAATATGATTAGGGAGAGGGAAAACATTGTTTCTATAATAAAGTACAAAAAAATATGTGTGGGTGTTGCCAACAACCTGAAAATCTATGCAGAGGAGGAGATATGACTTGCTTCCTACCACATTCAACCTCACCAAGTTGTTATTTCCGCCAGAAATCGAACCCTTTACGCTTTAAATACTACACCAAGGAGACAACTACAATATCAGTTATATGCATATTTTGAATTTGAGTTACTAATTGTGATTACAAGATTTAAATATTGCTAGTGGATTCAAATAAACCTGCGCATAGTATTATTATTTTCAAATTTGTGCTATCAAGTTTTCCAGAAAAGTGACTAGCGGGACAATTAAAACAAAACTAAATCACTCAAAACCATCAGTAAAAACAATTCGAAAATTTATATCGACTAAAGTGGCCTGAAGGTAAAAGCTACCGTAAATAAATAGTACACAAATAAATCAATAAAGGCCATTTCTCTTCTGTTCAATGCGCTCCAGAATGACCCTTGGACCCGCAATATTGAATCTTGGCGAGGCATTTTAGGAATTTTCCTAATATTTGGGAAACATTCAACAAAAGATACGAGGGTATCCAATGTAAGGGTTCGGTTCAGTGTCAATATGAAAGAATTTATGAGAATAAGTAACACAAGTATTGGAGGGTCCTATGGATGCCCTTTTCGTCGCCATGTTTACGCAATAATGTTAGTCGATTGTCCACCGAATGTTATTTTCTGAAACCGTATGTTTAAATGGCGAGAGTGGTTTTGTACAAAGAATTCAAAAAGCTTGCGGGGAAAGAGAGGGATGAAGGGAACTCTATCTTTTTCTATTTCCCATAAATAAATATATTAGTGCCATAATCCTAATCTACCAACTAATATTATAAATAAAAGTGCAAAAACAAATCTTTCTTATTCATAAATCAATTAAATTTGCGTGCATTATTTTTTTAGAAAATTGTGGCCAATCCGATTGTTTGTAAGAGGTTTTTACGATACGCCAGCTCGATTGCTGATTTTTTAATTTAAATTCAAAAGGGCTAAAGATTAAGCTTCCTCATTCCTATAAGCGATATATTATATATAGCTATCTACAAAATTTAGTTTATAAATAATAATAATAAATAAATATATAGGGACATGTCACACAAATTGAGCTAGCCCCGCAGTAAGTTGTGAACTTGTGTTGCAGGATACTAACTCAACGATACTATATTTTATAATATATACTTAAATAAATAGTTTGAAAATTGAGATAGGAGCGACCCTTCAGTCCGTCAGATTATTTTTAAGAGGCCATTACGATACGGCGGCTTGAATGCTGATTTACAATGTAAATTCAAAAGTCCAAAAGACAAATCTTCATCATTATTATAAGCTATGTATCCTGTCATAGTAATCATCGTCAAATTTAAGAGCTGGGCTCTTGTCGGTTGAGCTCCTTCCATTCCTCTCTTTACTGTATACAAAATTAATTAAGGAAATTGAGACATGAGCGACCCATCAGTTCTTCAAATTATTTTTAAGAGGCCATTACGATACGCCAGCTTGAATGCTTTATATTTGAAATTCAACGGGACAAAATACAAATATTCATCGTTCCTATAAGCGTACATTGAATAGCATACAAAATTTAGTTAGGAAATTGAGACAGAACAGGCCCATCAAATTACTTTCAAGAGGCCTTTACGATACGGTGGCTTGAATGCTTATTTATAATCTTAATTCAAAGGGACAAAACACAAATCTTCATCATTTCTATAAGCGGTGTATTCTATATACAAAATTTAGTTAGAAATTTGAGACAGCGCAGGCCCACCAAATTATTTTTAAAAAAACGATACGCCATTGTGAATGCTGACATAAAATCTAAATTCAAAAGGGCTAAAGATAAGCTTCCTCATTCCTATAAGCGATGTATTCTATCTACGAATATTGTTTAAAAATTGAGACAGAAGCGACCCATTAGTTGATCAGATTCTTTTTATGAGGCCATTACGATACGCCAGCTTGAATGCTTATTTATAATCTAAATTCGAAAGGGCTACAAATAAAGCTTTATCATTCTTATTTAATAAACGATGTATCCTATCTACAAAATTATTTTAAAATTGAGATACAAGTGACCCATCAGTCCATCAGTTTTTTTTTATAAGGACATTATTATATAAGTATGTTATAGGCTTGAATGCTGGTTTATAATCTAAACTAGCTGTGGCCGCAATTTTGTCGGCGTGGAAAAAAGGTAGCCTATGTTTTTTTTTAAGCTCTAGACTATCTGTAAACCAAATTATTTTTAAATCGGTTCAATAGTTTGGGCATGAAAACGATAGTTATTTCCGCATCAATAATATTAGTTTGGAAGTATAGATTGAAAGGGACAAAAGAGAAATCTTCATTGTTCTTATAAGCGATGTATTCTGTATACAAAATTTAGTTAGGAAATTGAGACAGGACAAGCCCATCAGATTATTTTCAAGAGGCCATTACGATACGGCGGCTTGAATGCCGATTTATAAAGGTTGAGCGTCATATTACGTAATGGCGCGGACGCTTTATCGCGAATTTTCAGATAACAGTGGCCGGTCGCTTCCAATAATACTCAGTCCACGCGCTTTGGAAACATATGGGCATTTACGTTTTTATTGAACTTGAGCCCGTTTTAGGAATACGTTAAAAATATGCTATAATATACGGTTTAGTAGCTGAGTAAATATTTTGGAGTTATTTACTTTCTAAATGAACTTAATAATAATTTTATTCCAAATTGAAACTTGGCTAATACACACTTACAAACTACATGATTAGGTACACTTTTTTTTAAAGTAGCAGAGTAGAATGCATATGGCATTCGTCATATGGCAAAAAATTACTACTTCCCTTTTTTTTAATTTCCTACCCAAGGGAAAGCTATAATTTTTGGCAGGGCATCGTATTTTTATTTTTCTTATACTTGTTTTATTTTTTGTTATATGCTGGATTAAAATATATCCCCGCAATATTCTTTGTTAGTTCACTTCACGAACTTTATTTACATTTAAGCTAAAAGGGTATAAGGCAACACCAATTGGATTTGCATACTTATTAAGGGCCCTTTTGTCTTAAATTTAGTTTGATCGCAAAAAACGAGACAAGTTTAATTAACTTCTAAATAAATTCGCAGCTCAGGTAAATATATCATTTTAACTTTAATCTTATCTGCATCCAAATATCCCTAAATCAAATGAATTTGTTTAACAGCGTACAAATTGTAAACAATTTAATAGGCAGACCCTTTTTGACAAAAAATATAAAGTTAAATAAATTGTAACAGTTTTACATTGTTGCAAATAGGTATATTGCTTTTTTATTGATTTAGTGTTTTTTGTGTTTTAGGTTTTATGATCATTTTGTACCTATTAATTAAGTATTTAAAACAGTTTTTTTAAATGCTAAATTTGGGGAGAGGAACTCGTTACAGCTTGGGCAAAAATGCTTTTTCAGAAGTTACAAGTTTAACTTCTCAACCAATTTTCGTGAAATTTTGCCAGCAGTGTCGATTTTTTCTGCGATCGCTTAAGTTTATTGAATTTTTAATACGTATTGGCGTTATTGTATCAGCTCAGAACCATTTAGAAATTACAGTGATAAAACTAGCAATGTATACCTAGTCACTAGATACGAGTTTCTTTTTCAATAAGTATTTTGTTTGACTATTATTACGACTTACGTCATATGACATCGTTTCTTTTTATTTTCCAATATAACTTTTAATGTATGTTTTAACTTTTACCATTTTACTTACTACTACTTACTTTTACCTTTATTCGTAGCCTCCAAATAAATACTTCACCAAAAATATTTCCCTAGAAACGAATGCGGACCGCAGTAACTCGGTTCCACAGTCACCATCTAACGACAATATAGCGTCTCGAGAGTCCTTATTCGATCGTATACTCCAGTCTGAGAGCGGTTGCAAATATTATCCTTCGATTTGCTTCGAACTGCTTCTGCTTGTATTATATTACCGGAGCGGAAAAGTCTTCCATGCTGATCTGGGATAAAAGAAAAAACGTAGAAAGTACTAATTGCTTATCTCTTTCTGAGCAGATCGTAAAAGCCAGCCAAGGGACTGGGCGAAAATCTAAGGAATCATGTCAACAGACGATCCAGCAAGCAACCTATCATTATTTTGATTCCGTCTTCGTGTCATTTATATCGCGTTAGAACATATAATGGTATAACGATAGTCATTAATCTTAAGCGCAGGTGTAACACAGTATGTTAAACAACCCCTGGCGCGGTTTTTACTGGGATGGTTTGTTGAACCACAAGTGGTATAATTATGAATATCTTGAGCGCCTCCGTAAGTAATTCGGTAGGCACTTTAAGCAGTTGGTCCCATCCCGTCAATTATAGAAGCATGTCAGACAGAATTAGGCAGCTAGAAAAATCTGATGACAGCGTTGCCCACTTACACACACGATAAACTAACAAATATCTCAACTCTTACAAAAATAAGAAGAATCATAAAATGTATATTCCTAGTAACAAAGTAAATAAAAATCTATTGTAAAAGTTCAGCGTTGACAGTACTAATATAATTAAAAAGTCGTTATCAAGTGGCGGTAATGGCCTTCTGGACAGCGCACCGCTAATTCACGAAGCAATTACACTCAGACACAACTTGCATACATTTTATATTAAGAGCTTTTGTAATACTAACACACAGCATAGTACAGCGTCGTGGCGCAGTGGTCACCAACCAGCCTGCGACTTGAGAGGCCTGGGTTCGATCCCGGCCAGGTGATTATGAAAAACTATCTTTTTCGGATTGGCCTGGGTCTTGAATATTTATCTATAAAAGTATCTATTATAAAATATAGTAGCGATGAGTTAGTATCATACGATAGAAGTTCACAACTTACTGTGGGGCTACCTCAATCTGTGTGATTTGTCCCTATTTATTTATAGTGATAATTACTAAGGGTGAGTGACGAACTGCCGATATTGCTAATTCATCATTATTACCAGCCCATGTTTGGATGTAGACCTTCCAGTAATTACTAAATCTTTACTTCAAGTCTGATTATAATAGGCTAGTTTCCTGAAAAATATCATTAGTTCGTCTGTTAGTTGAATAAAAAATATCAGACATGTATATTCTTCCTCTGTCAATAAAATAAAAATATTTAATTATATAATAAAAAATTAAACAAAAATTTTTATTTTTAACGGGCTGCCCGTTAAAAATCAGTGTGAAAATAGTTTTGTTACACTTTTAAGCAAACGTTGACATCACAAGATCATATAAGTATTGTATAATATACAAAATAAAGGTAATCATATCCAATGTTTTATGATTAACTAACTGGCGGACTTAGTTGTCGTATTATTATTTTTATCCCGGACACAAGCCTATTTAATAGTCTCCCCTAGGGGGCTTAACTTGACCCTTCGTCAACCTGTATTTTTTTAAATTATATTGAGGGTAAAATTGTCATCAAGTCATTTAAAATTTTAAGCCATGAACCGCATAAACTTTCAAGACAATAAATAAACCATAGAGAAAGAACTTGATGCCATAAATTATCTTCTCTGTCATCTAAATACTGCTCGGATGCTTCAACCACTTAAACCAGGAAAACAAATTCAAAATGGTCGGAGAGACGAGATTTTGATAAGTAATCTAAGCAGGGAAAACATAGAAATGTATATATACTACTGCCGTCCGCTTTGTTTAATCATCTATACTCGTTACTGTTTTGTTTGATGTTAAGAGTCGCCTGGACGCGTATGTCTCCATACAAACGGAAAAAGGGAATTGTGGCAATATTTGATAACTTTGAAGTAAAATTAAGCATTTAACCAATTAATCTTATTATAATCTACGTACGTTCCTATACAGTTTGGTTAAATTATCAATAGTTTGAGAATTACACGCCTCTCAAGATTTCCATACAAATTTGAAAAGGCTTGTAATTCTCTAACCTTGGGTATTTTAACCAAGCTGTATAGGAACGTACGTAGATTATAATGAGATTAATTGGTTAAATGCTTAATTTTACTCCAATATTATCAAATATTGCCACAATTCGCTTTTTCCGTTTGTATGGAGACATCCGCGTCCAGGCGACTCTTAACCAAGCTGAAGTGTCGACTGCTTGGATTGCATTACAATTTTATTTAAATAATTCTTATACCTAACGACTGAACCTATATCACAGATATGGCGCTTCATACAAGCGGGGTGATATTTATGCCTAAAACTATTACAAACGAAACTTTACATCCATGCACACGTAAGTGTGTGAGTTTACTATTAAGGTTGACACCGCAGAATGAATTCCAACATTAACTTAGTATAAGAGACGGCGCCTAACCCACGACTGAGAAGAGATGCAGCGAACCCTGTTTTTTGAAACCTTAAGAACTGAGGTGCGGGCACGCCATATTGCGAGGGACGCAACGAGTTTTCATTCTGTAAGAAAGTACTACTATTAATTCTGTGCCTACCTATACGTACCTAGTTTATCATTGAGCTGACTTTATGCAAATGCGAGGTTTAAAAATCCAAAGGAATACGCGCCTGCTTTTTCCCACAAAAAATGTTGACGCAAAAGGTTACCCAGCCAAAGCGAGATTAACGATCGACAGAGAAATGCAACAGTAAAATAACGGTGCTGCCAACCGTGAAATAAAAATATTGGCTTGCGGTCACAATTGACCCTCAATAGTTATAGGAAACTATTGAACACAATTCATTGTGTACGTTTATTTAAAGTTACAAAGTTATTTGTTTAATAAAAGAAAACCGGCCAAGTGCGTGTCGGGCCAAGCGCAGTGTAGGATTCCGTAGTTACACGTCATTTTAAAAGTTGGTCGCCTAATAACACTTTGACTTATTAACCCAACTACTGTGTTAGTTTTTCTTTTAATTTCGTTATATATCGTACTAACCTGATTTTTTTACGTTTCCATTAAAACCTTTTAGTTTAGAGCTAGTTACGACATTCACTCCAACGAAAAGTAGCACTTTGAGAATTTGTATATCACAAAGCGATATCTGAATAGAAAAATAGTATTCAAATATATTTTTAAAAAACCTATCTAACGACACCATCATCATCATCCTAGGCACTACAGCCGCATGTGAGCCTTGGCCTGCAGGCCGATTTGCCAACTCGGTGTATAACGATTTGATAGTCACTTTAGCATCCATTACAGTTATTATTTCTTAAATAAAAATAGTCATTCATACCGAAGCCGTAATGAGTATTGAAGTTACCATGAAAATGATGTACACCGTAGCTGTCAAAAGTTAGCAAATAGGCCAATATGGTCCAGTAAATTTCTCCAGTCGTTTCTGTTTTTGGCTTTTTCCTGCCATCCTCTGACGCCTCTATCTAACGACACCCCACAGCAAATATTTGAAGCCTCTGTCTTTTAGATATGGTTATACTCAACTAAAACTTTGTGACAGACAGACAGACAGATGGAGTAACCTGGTTTAGTAATAGGGTTTTAGTTTTACCCTTTGGGTATGGGATCCCAAAACAGAATAATAAAGTTAAATGCCGAAAAAATTATGTGCTTTGAGCACGCAAAAAGTGAACGGATGAAAGTAGCATCCAAATAGATTATATCCTAACTTCGCAGACTCCAAGAGACAAACCAGGCCGGAGTTCAAGGCAAAGTTACTTTAATATAAGTTTGTAGATTAATAAAAAGTAAGAGTAATGGGTATGACATAGTGAATCACAAAAAACCATTTGCGCGTAGATCCAATCGACCCCTAATAGTTATCAAGAGACATTGAGCATTATGATATGTGCCACTTCTTCTTCTTCTTAAGGTACCTCTCCAACTAGTAAAGGGCAACACGTACATCGAATGTTGTTTTACGTTTAAGATATTTCTATATTACCAAAAAATCTACATACATACTCTGATGGAAATATATATATGGCGATAATGATTGGAAACTATTAAACACCCAAATGAACCGCATAATCATTCAGCGAGGTTATGTTTATGACCTTAAAGTTTCTTTACAACGCCTGCCTGCCAGCCAGCCACACCAGGTTTGATGTTCTCAGCACGTCGAGCAGACAAATTACCAATGATAATGAAAGGCAAATACTTCTTTTTCATTGTCATAGGTATTTGTCTGTGATTCTAGAACTACCTAAGGAGAGTTGGCGTCAGGCAGGTAGCCGGGTAAAAACCTTTGCCAACTCATATTACAGCATGAATGCTGTATATAATAGCGCACCCCTAACTTCGACGCAAAACAGTTTTGGTTTTAGATCGGAGTGTTTGATGTAAGTACCTACCTAATGAATTAATTAATTACTACAACACATAAAATAAAAATATTGGTGTGGTGAAGTCACGGAAAATTATTGGCTAGTGCACCCATTCGACCGTCAGCGTCAGCCAATAGATTGTAAAACATTTACCACTTTTCTATACATACGAGTAGCACGATTCACACCGAAGAGTTTTTTATGTTATTGAATATTGATTCGAACATTTTTATACAAAACATACCAAAAAATATGGTATAAAAAAAGTGTATTTAAACGGAATACAACGATCCGTGAATGTAAATAAATGTATCGTGTGTAGTGTCACTTTTTTTCTTCACATCAATCTATACTATTCACATTAATTACTTATACATTTTCAACCGACGAATAATGGGTGGAGGTTATCAAGTCAACTCGTATAGTTTTTTTGATGTATGACGACGCGTAACTTTTAACAGAGTAGTTCGATTGTGATAATTTCTTTTTCATTTACATATAAATTTGAAAAATAAGGGGATGATTGAATTTTTGCTTTTGAGCAGTTTTGTTTTTTGCGTAAATAAGTTTTAACTTTTGTTCTTTTCAGTAAGTATTTTTGACACCAATTGAATATGATGTGATGTGATTGACACCAAATGAATATGATGTTTTGATGAAATGGTAATGTCGTAAAATTTACCAGTCCATTTATCTTATTCTAAGCACATCCGTTTTTAATAATGTTTCTTTCTCGATTAGATAAATCAAGGTAAGAAGAGGAAAGGGGACGCCTAGAAGAACATACAAAGGTTGGTGTCCTATAACGGTGTCAAACGGATGACTGAGGATAGGCAAGAATGGAAGTTACTCCATCGACATGAACAGAAGTTCTTTCATAATAGACAGATGCTGCTATTTGAGTATTCAGGGAAGTGGACCAGTTTTTACTTGCAAATCATTATTGTAGTATTTCAGATGATCAGATAAATTAAAATTAAGAAGGCTAAACAAAACTCCTAGCTTTTTTGTACCAGGACCCAATCGACCCCCAATAGTTATCGGAAAACATTTAGTACTATCCATACGCGACGCACGTCGCTCCGGGGTTTAATGTGATTGGCCGATGTCACACCGACGTGTTTTTAAGTTATAAGATATTGAGAATACGTGTAATTACAATACATGATGCTTTCATATTTATTACAAGCCACCAGCAACTATGATGATATGATCTAAGAAGTGAAGATGTTTCTTCAATAAAGATTTGTCACTAAATACCTATATCTAGACAACGCTGTTCTCCAAATAAGACGAAATACATATATAGTCAAAGGAAATACGCAAGAAATTGAAAATAAAGTAGCTGACACAAAAATTCTTTAGTGAAGGATGATCGTCATATCGATAGTTTATAGAGGACTAGTTGTTACTCGCGGCTTCACCTATGTCATTATCAGTACCCTAACTCATGTGTATGCAAAATTTCCTGATGATAGGGCGTGAAACCGTAACAAACGAACAAAATCACTTCGGCATTTATAATGTTAAGTTAGGATTAGGATTGTGGAATCCCAGAGGGTTATTAAAAAAAGTGCGACCGAAGAATATTTTTGTGTAAATGGTTTAACCTTATTTATAAGTCAATGAGCATATTTTACTAAGTTGGTTCTATCGGCCGAATCTTATCTTTAGTTACGTAATGGTGTGACGTGTGGCCAAGTAATCCGCGGCGTCTCCAGGGTAGCGGTAATGGCATTGCTTATTATTTGGCGATATTTCGGAGGTAGGGCGCTTTCAGCTGCAAACGGTATCTTTAGCTTTTGTTAAATAAGAAAGAGGCAATGACATTCGAGATAACCCGTCGCCAGTTATTGCTGCAATGAAATAAAAAATAACATTTAGCGACAAGGTTTATCAGATTTTTCTTAATAAGATTTTACTGAAAGGGTCATGAAATATTTCTCAGTGAGTATTATAGCTTTCTTCTATATTTTTTTTCTTATTTAACTATTTTAAAAATATACCCATTATGAATAAAGGGAATAAACATTACAACATGGGTAGAAATAAAAGTATGATAGAGCATAGAGCTTCTTTATTTAACTGCTTTTAAAATAAACAATATTTTTTCTTGTAATTCACTTAATTGGACTGCGTAAGTATCTTATTTTTTACAAAAATATCTTCGCTCTCGAAATATTATGGGACTCGTATCATCATTATAATCGCTTCAACGGATAGTATCGTAAATATTAGTTGGAGCAGGCATGTGATTTTTATTGCTAATTGGGTCTAAATGTACGTTCGTAATAAAAACGACTCAATAACTTTCTTATTGTACCAAAAGCTGAAATCAGGAACATATCTCAAAGTTGTGTACCTATAACAACGGGTCACTCTCATGCTGTTTTGTTAGAATTGCTGACATTAGTTTTAGTTAGTCATGAATTCATGATGTGTTAGGTCGACACCCTCCGCCGCGCGTCCCGCACTTGCCTTAAAAATGGGCTTCTGACGAGTCCGAAACTATTATCGGCAATCCCGACAAAATAGCACGAGAGTGACCCGTTGTTATACATATTGTATTTATCTCACGTTAGTTTCAATGATATAATAGCTCTATCTAAACACGGTTGGTAATTTTCACTGTACGGGACTTTTAATTGCTTACAAATTATCAACATTTGTCTTACAGAAAAAGTTATTCCTATTAACGGGCTGCTATAAAAAAAGATTTTTTTTCCTATAACAAGTGTAGTGTACTCTGTATGCTCGTTTCAATGCAAAATTATTTGTGTCACGTTCCTTAAGAGTCCCATGTAAAGCCGCAATCCCATACAAACGTAGTTTCGTTTTAGTTTTACAACAGTTAAGCCAATCTCAACCAAATTTCGTACATACGACCGGATAAGGCATATTGATGTTTATAATCAGATTTCAATTTTAAAATCAATACCTATACAAAATTACAGCGAGTACTAGTTTTCAATACGAAACTTCAACTCGCAGTAATTTTGTATAGGTATTGTACTACAAACTATATGTACAAGCCAGCCATGATAAATTGTTGCAAGTTCATTGTTAATTAAACGATTTGTCAAAGCAAAGTTCCGGGAACTTTTTAACAAGCTCCGCTGCGCCGATGCGGATTTACTCCAAACTTGTAATTTGAGATTATTTTTTAATAAACAGGATGTACGTAACGGAGTTTGTTTTGTTGTTGCCGCGTGAATAACTTAAAGTGATTCTTCGTAGGTATGAAGGTATTTTTGTTACCTAATGTTTATTTTTTCAGTATCCCTAGGGCGTATGGAAAAAACTTAAAATTTTATCGAATAAGTAATAATGGTCTACAACGCTATCTTTATACGTATTAAACACCGTTGTCGTTTTTTTTTTGCGTGAAAATCGTCTCAAAATGAACAAACTCGCTTTCATATTATAATTTTACTTTTGTAATGAGGTAATTCATCGACACCCTTGTGTGGGTATTGTATTGCGTAGGTATTAAATTTATAAAACATAAAATTTAGTTATTTTCTTGTGTAGATAAGAATCCCTTGGAAATACGAGGAATTTTAAGAAAAAATATTTCATTACCATCCAAAATGTCAAACCTTTTTGTTGAGATAGCGTTACCACAATGACATGAACTATTTGGCCCTTTAATGACCAATCTGATAGAAAATATTGTCAAGCTTGTTATTATTTGCTGAACACGTAAAATACAATCATTATGTTGGACGGTGCAGAAGAAATGGAATAATGAGATTTCTAAACCTTAACATTTCTGTACGACTTGTATTTCGATGTATACCTATACTTCATTTTTTTTCCTCTTCATCCGTAATGTTAGAGGGAGATATACAACAAAGGCTTTAACATCTTGTAGACAAATCCATAATTAATAATTTTAATTTTAGACAGGTATCCACCTGTCTTAAATTAAATCCTTCCGCCATCCGGCCGTAATAACTATAATATAATATGAATTGAATGAACATGGAGTCAATCATATTATAGTCAAGTGAGATTAACGTTACACGTAGAGATTCAGATTTTGTGATAGTAAATGAAAAATAAATGAATATGCTTGAACCGAAAGACTGCTTGAAAGTTGTTTGGTAATTACGAAAGTTTCGTCCTCGATTGTCATAGATAGTTGTTTGCGAATCCATCAGGAAGTTTGATAATTTCGCCACCGACAGCCCGGCCCTTGGGAGCGGCTACTTGTAGTCGAATTGCTCGCTGATGACCGGACTAGTTTCATGTTTTTTTGGTGTTGTATATAGGAATGCTCGCAAAATCACAGTATACTTTCACACAGAGTGGGTAGAACTCCAATATGCATTTGCTCCTTTTCTTCTAACTTAGTAGCAGAGTACGAGGGCTATTCCACTGCAGAGAGATGAGAGACAGGGCGATCTCGTATCTTCAAAACTGTTCACCGCTACAATGGAGGACGCCTTCAAGCTCCTGGAATAGGATGGACTTGGCGTCGACATCAACGGCGAGTATATCACCTTCGATTTGCTGATGACATTGTGGTCATGGTGGAGTCGCAGGAGGATCTAAGTACCATGCTCAATGACCTCAATGAAGTTTCCCAACGAAAGACGAACATTATGTCGAATGTCCATGTTGTGCCTTCACCAGTGATTGTTGGAAACTTCACCCTTGAACCTGTAGAGCAGTACATTTACTTGGGTCAATTGATCCATGTCGGCAGCTCCATCAGTTTCAAGGACGAGGTCTTTCGTCGAATCCGACTCGGCTGGATTAGCTCTTTGAAGTGGCAGTGGGCGGCGCACATAGTTCGAAGAACCGATGGCCGATGGGCCAGAAAGGTTCTGGAATGGCGACCACGTACCGGCAAGCGCAGCGTTGGACACCCACCGACCAGGTGGTCGGACAACCTGATCAGGGTCGCAGGAAGGCGCTAGATGCAGGCCGCTTCCAACCGGTCATATTGGAAATCCTTGGGGGAGGCCTATGTCCAGCAGTGGACTTTTTGCGGCTGAAATGATGATGATGATGAAGGATTCTTTTTTCCTTTTCCTCTAAATTATGTACTCTGTAAGTACACTCAGATTTTATCACAAAATACAAGTGAGTTACAGAGTACAAGCCCAAGGGCAGAGATGTTTTAACGTTTTCATGCCCTTAAATTAATCCTATATAAATTCAATCTCGATAAAAGTTCAATCTCTACGTATGGAATAGGAACAGGCTTCGCTAAAAGCATTGCTGGTACGACCGGCACAGTTTTTTTACCCAACTGGCAAAAAAGGAGTGTTTTGAGTTTATGTGTGAATATCCAATTAAGTGAAAATATTCTATTCCAGCCACGTTTACCCCAGCCAAGAAAATGGCAAGTTATATGCGGTCACCGAAGGATAGCACGCCTTTGGAAAAATCTGGTGTCTATAAAATTACAACTACACAACAACAAACAACAACTACGAGGGCTATATATGGACAAACTAAGAGGGCTATAGCTGAACGGGTCAAAGAGCATATAACCGCAGTTAAAAACAGGGATATTGTGAAGTCTGCCATAGCGGAGCATCTATCACAAGTAGAGACCAATCACTGGATCGAGCTACACCAGCCAAAAGTACTTGCAACTGAACGCCACTTTATACCCCGGCTAGTTAGGGAAGCGATTGAAATTAAGAAGCATCCCAATTTCAATCGGGAAGACGGCTTCAAGCTTTCGGGTACATGGAACCCTGTGATTGAGTTGTGTAAAAAGTGTACGCGCGCATCAGTAAACAATTCCCGAATGGACACCGTCAGTGTTGTGTGTAAAAACCTGTGTAATAAAAGACAAAGAAAGAGGGTAGACCGATACGGTTTCCCTTGACAGCTCAACATACACCACTGAAGAGACTGCCTTCAGTAAGTCTGTGAAAATGGCAGCTGCAATGTTGTCGAAATATCAGACAGAACTCAAAAATAATCGCGGTAAGTCCCGTAGTGACCATAATAATGTCATGCCGTGTTTCATAGCCCTATTTACCTATTATACCTAAAGTAAAAGCACAGTATAAAGGTATTTGGTTCCTCGTTTTGCGATTTCCAAAAAGTCTGCTTGTACATTTATCCTAAAGGTTGTTTACCATTGGTCTAATTTTAATAAGGTTTCGCCGCTACAATTAAGAAGTACAATATTTAGACAGACAGCCGACGGGAGTTTCGTCTGAAATAAAACAATAGGCCTTGCTTTTAACATTGTACTCGGAAACTCCATTATATAAATGTCGGCGTTTATTTTTTAAGATTGTTTCCACTTTATCAGCTCCACCGTTTGCTTGTTTGCATCGTTATTGTTCGAGCCTGTAGCGGGCGCTCCAGGCGGCCGGGCGACGGAGGGGCGAGGCAGACACACGGGAGGCAGCGGCGTGCCGATTGGTCGAATATAACGACATACCGGCGGCGAGTAGCATGGTTGGGCGACTGTGGCGTGTCTTAGCCACTTACTCTTGGACACCGACGACGACGCCACTTTCTTGTATGTATCTAGTTTTCCTAGTTTTCCAATATAATAATTTAAATCTACAGTCCATTTTTTCTTATTTATAACACCATCGGAGGATCCCTAACAAAGTGGTCCATCTCACCGTGAACGAAGAACCGCGCAAACAAATTCGCGGATAATATTCTCAACGGCTACTACGGAGAACGGACTTTGACCCGGAGGACATAACAGCGCCGATCTATTGCGCCGTGTTCTGCTGTGTGTGCATATTGCGAAGATCCAGAGCAAGTCACCATCACTGAGGAATTGAAGACGGATAAGGGCGGTATTGTGAGTTCGTTCCAATCATTTCCTTACCTTTATGTTTTTTCAAAACTTAGTGCTAAGTCGCTTCATTTTTTTCCATTTCATTTCACTTTTCTCGTCTTGATTTGAGATAGTGCAAGCTGCATTTCTTCGCACGTCATTCCACTGCGCAAACGTCCAACGCACTGCTACAAAGCTATTGTAAATTGAATATCAATAACGCGCAGCCGGTTTCTTTTTCCCGTTACCTTTGCGGCCGGGTCGATCAGCTGTGCGCCTATTCATTACATAATCATAAGCGTACTTACTTCTTGCGCTAGTTGCGAGCATTCACTTTTCATTTAAAATTCTAACGCTTTTAGTTTATTTCTTCTTTATTCTGTTGCCCGCTATGGCTGACAAATTAATTAAAAAACGCAGTTCCATTAAAGCTAAGGTCACTAATTTCATTAACTACTTAAATATTATAAAAAGCTGTGACCGATTGTCTGAACTGCAGTTACTTGAGCTGGAAAGTCGGTTTAGCAAATTCGAGTGCTTATACGACGAATTTAATGAATTGCAGACCGAGATTGAGCTGTTATCGGACGATGACGAGGTCTACAACGAGCGGGCCAAGTTCGAAGAGGGCTACTATCCCCAGCTTGCCATCGCTCGGAAGCTGCTGGCTGCTGGCCAGCCAGCGCCGGGCAAGTCTCCTGCAGGTTCCGTATCAGGCTCTAAGGCATCAGGTGGTATAAAGAACAATTTTATTCGTTTGCCTAAGATTGATTTACCCCATTTTGATGGTAGCTATCAGTGTTGGTTAGAGTTTAGAGACACTTTTATTTCGTTGATTCATAATAATGAGTGTATCGATAATATAAACAGGTTCCATTATCTGAGAGCGTCCCTAAAGGGAGCAGCTGCCGAAATTATTAAAAATATAGATTTTAAAAGTGATAATTATAATTTGGCCTGGGACTTGTTATGCGATCGATACAACAATAGTCGCCTGTTAATTAATAATCATGTTCAGGCATTATTCAACGCCCAGCCAGTTATTTCAGAGTCTAGTAGTTCTTTACGTCGCCTTATTGACGTCACAAATAAAAATATGAGAGCTTTAAAGGCGTTGAATGAGCCTACCCAGCATTGGGACACTCTTATCATTTACATGATGTCATTAAAATTAGATGCTGTCACTAGTAGAAATTGGGAAGAGTATAGAAACACATTGCCTCATTTTCCAACTTTATCTCAGTTTTGTACATTTATAAATAATCAAGCCGATCTACTAGAAACATTAGAAGATAACAAAAAGATACAGAAAACACAAATTACTAATAATAACTTAAATAAATCTAAAAGTTTTGTAGTTACATCGCAACAAATAAAAAACAATGATGTACAAGACCGAAATAAAATAATTTGTCCATTATGTTCACAAAATCATTTTCTTTATTCATGTGACGCTTTTAGAAAATTATCTGTAGAAAGTAGATTACAGAAAGTAAAAGAGTTTAAGGTTTGCATGAACTGTTTACGTGTTGGGCATACAGAAAAACGCTGTAGATTTTCACGGTGTAAATATTGTAAAAATAAACATAATACTTTGTTGCATTTGGATCAACCCGGGTCAGAAATAGTTCATCCTTTGCCCAGTCCTTCCAGTCATACTGTTTCTCTTTCAGCCACTATTCAGCCTACATTTCAGAGAAATAATATTTTACTGTCCACAGCTGTGGTAAAGGTGATGAATGACAAAGGCGAGTGGTACAACGCCCGAGTCCTTCTCGACAACGGCAGTACCGCTCATTTTGCTACCGATGAGTTATGTAATAAGCTCGGATTGTCTCGAGTCGGTACTAGTTCCAGAGTAGCAGGTATTAATAATTTAACCAGTCACAGTACACAATCTTGCAACCTAATTATTAAGTCGTTATATAACGATTTTTCCACTAATATTACTTGCTTTATTTTACCTGAGATAACAAAGCAATTGCCAGCTTGCTATATAAATGTGGAATGCGTACCAATTCCTACAGGATTATTTTTAGCGGACCCTTCTTTTAATATTCCGTCAGACATAGATATCTTGTTAGGAGCTGAACTATTTTGGGACGTCATTCAAGGCAGTTATATTAACTTAGGTAAAAACATGCCGAAATTATGTGAAAGTAAATTAGGTTGGATAGTCTCGGGTTCCGTACCTTCTTCTTCTTCACGTGTTTACTCACATTTTTGTAATTTTACTAAAACAGACACTAGTCCCGACTTAACAAAGTTTTGGGAACTGGACACAATTTCACCAAAGCATTGCCTTTCGTTAAGCGAGCGTGCGTGTGAAGAAAGTTTTAAATTAAATACTGTCCGCCTGTCGGACGGCCGTTTCGTTGTGACAATGCCACTCAAAGCGGATGCCTCCGTTCTGGGTGACTCATACTTCATGGCGGAACGTAGGTTTTTATCTTTAGAAAAACGCTTTGAGCGCGATCCGAGTTTTAAACGTATGTATCTCGATTTTATGACCGAGTACGAGACTTTAGGTCACATGACTGAAGAAGCAAATAGGTCATTTAGGGATCAGCGTGAAATTAGTTATTTTCTGCCCCATCATGGAGTGTTGCGTGACGCTAGTAAGACGACAAAATTGCGTACTGTTTTTGACGCATCAGCGAAAACGACTTCGGGCATATCTTTAAATGAGATACAGCATGTGGGTCCTACCGTTCAGGACGATTTATTTTCAATTTTAATTAGGTTTCGACAATTTAAATATGTAATTTCTGGGGATATCGAAAAAATGTATCGCGCTATTGAACTAAACCCCAATCAACGTTCATTACAGCGAATAATATTTAGAGCAAATCCATCCGAGCCGCTAAAGGTGTACACGTTGAATACGGTTACCTACGGAATGGCGTCTGCGCCTTATCTCGCGACCAAGTGTCTGGTGAGTCTCGCCGACGAAACAGATAACTTGGAGGTAAAACGGAGTATCCGCCATGATTTTTTCGTGGATGATTATTTGGGTTGTTCGGACACGGTTAGCGGCGCGATTGAACTTTGCCGCGCAGTAAAGTCTATTTTAGCTTCTGCAAAATTTTATTTACGAAAATGGCAGTCTAACAGCTCTGATATTTTGAAAGAAATTGTTGATGTCGGTGATGATTCTAGTCTCGATTTAGATTTGTCTGACAATTTTTTATCTAAAACTTTGGGGTTATTATGGACCTGTAAAGCAGATATTTTATCGTTTTCTATCAACATTGAAAGCAATAATAATATTACAAAACGCCATATTTTGTCATTAATTAGCCAGGTTTTTGATCCTCTAGGCTTAATCGGTCCTTGTGTTGTTGAGGCAAAAATTATTATGCAGAAGTTATGGCTAAATAAATGCGATTGGGACGATGAAGTTCCCCAAGATATAGCGAGTCAGTGGACTTCATTTGTCGATACACTGAAGTTTTTAAATACTTTAAATATACCTAGGTGGGTCTTGTGTGATGATCATGTTAGTCATGAAATACATGTATTTTCTGATAGTAGTGAAGTCGCTTACGGTGCATGTATTTATGTGCGTTCCACTAATAAAAATGGTCTAGTTACAGTCCGCTTACTTACCTCAAAAAATCGGATAGCTCCGATAAAGCCCACAACTATTCCTAGGTTGGAATTATGTGGAGCACTTTTAGGTGCAAGACTGTGTACAAAGGTCAAAGAGTCTCTGACGTTGGATATTAGTCGCTGTGTATTTTGGTGCGACTCAACAATAGTGTTGGGTTGGTTATCTATGCCATCAAGTCAGCTTAAACCTTTTGTAAGGCATCGGGTAAACGAAATCCAAGAAAGTACCTTCGGTTGTAGATGGTATTATGTACCGACAAAGGACAATCCAGCGGATCTTGTTTCTCGAGGCGTGAAGGCTGATCAGATCAGCTGTTCAACATTATGGTGGTCAGGCCCCACGTTTTTGTCGCAAGATGAACAATCTTGGCCAAAATTAGCAAAAAATATTGTAAAAGAAAATATGCCTGAGGTAATTTGTAACTTTGTACATCAACAACAAAATAATTTAATCAATTGCACTATAATCCAACAATTAATTCATAAATATTTAATTTTTAACTATTTACAGCGAATTGTAGCCTACTTAAAAAGATATATTTACAACTTAAACAATAAAAATACTAAAATTAGAGGAAATTTATCAAATCAAGAAATGCAACTGTCTTTAAAATGCATTTTGCGTGTTGCTCAGTATGAAATGTTTCAAGATGAATATTCTATTTTAAAATCTAAAAAATCTTTGCCTTCTAAAAATCGTCTGATTTCTTTGTCCCCCTTTTTAGATGACGACGGCTTAATTCGAGTTGGAGGCAGGTTAGATAACTCACCTTATGACTACAATGTGAAGCATCCCATTCTTTTATGTAGTAAGCACCATTTAACAAAGATTTTATTTCAATCATTTCATATTAAATTACTTCATGTTGGCCCTCAATCACTTTTAGCAAACATACGTCAAAATTATTGGCCCTTGGGTGGCAGAAATCTGTCTAGATTAACTGTACAAAAATGTATAGTATGTTTTCGGCATAGGGCACAAAGCATACAACCCATTATGGGACAGCTTCCTGATTCTCGCTCGAAACTGGAATTTCCTTTTTTAGAATGTAGTGTCGACTATGCTGGGCCAATACTTATCGCTGACCGAAAGGGTAGGGGCTGCAAACTAATAAAATCGTATATTTGTATCTTTGTCTGCTTGGCTGTTAAAGCAGTGCACCTCGAGCTTGTCACGGACCTCACAAAGGAGGCGTATATGGCTGCTTTAAATCGCTTTATTGCACGCCGTGGTAAACCTCGTAGCATATTATCTGATAACGGCACAACTTTTGTCGGTTCCTGTAATCAATTACGTAAATTCTTAGAAGATTCAAATATTGCAGATGATATAGCGCAGGAACAAATTGAATTTAATTTTGCCCCAGCATATTCCCCTCATTTCAACGGCTTAACCGAGGCTGCTGTTCGTTCCACTAAGCACCATTTAAAGAGACTGCTCAACCTGACCCATTTCACTTTCGAAGAAATGGTAACTTGTCTAACTCAAATTGAAGCGATTCTCAATTCCCGACCTCTCACTCCTCTTTCTCCTGATCCTTTAGATTTTTCTGCCCTAACTCCTTCCCATTTTTTGATTGGACGTTCACTCACATCCGTTCCGTATCCACAAATAGCTGACGGCGGAAATATCAGCAGGCTTGAGCGTTTCCAACGGATGGAATACATAAAGCAGCATTTCTGGAACCGGTTTAAAACCGAATATGTATCTTTGCTTCAGCAAAAAACCAAGTGGTCTGCAACTTCCGGAGACATCACACTGGGAAGCCTGGTCCTGGTCAAGGATAAGGCGCTTCCTCCTCTCTGCTGGCTGCTGGGTCGCGTGGTGCAGGTGTACCCGGGTTCCGATGGCGTCGTGAGGGTCGCCGAGCTGAAGACCAAGAAGGGCACAATTCGTCGGGCCTTCAACAATAATTGTCCGCTACCAATCCTTTGAAGTTGTCACTTCAACCCGGGGAGCATGTTCGAGCCTGTAGCGGGCGCTCCAGGCGGCCGGGCGACGGAGGGGCGAGGCAGACACACGGGAGGCAGCGGCGTGCCGATTGGTCGAATATAACGACATACCGGCGGCGAGTAGCATGGTTGGGCGACTGTGGCGTGTCTTAGCCACTTACTCTTGGACACCGACGACGACGCCACTTTCTTGTATATATCTAGTTTTCCTAGTTTTCCAATATAATAATTTAAATCTACAGTCCATTTTTTCTTATTTATAACACCATCGGAGGATCCCTAACAGTTATTTATCTTTAATTTAAAAATAAAAGAGCAGTTAACAAAGCAACAAGCAAATTTTATTCTATGTGGAACTTTCCTCTTTTATGTAATTTGTATCTGTTTTAAAGTAAAATGTTCTGCGAAGGATTTATATATTTTGAGAACAAAATGTTTCTTTTAGTAAAGATCTTGTTGCTAAGGTTTCTAAGATGCTAAATATTCAAGATTATATTCTCTTAACTTTGGACGTCTAATTATGAATATTAAGTATAATAAATTAATCCAATTTCTCCTCCGGATTAAATAAGTAAAGTTAACAAAGAATTTTTAGGTAGAGAAATTTCTTTACTTGTTTACTCATATAGCTATGCTGAAACTTAAGCCTAATCCTACTGTCACTTATATGATTAACAGGGTTTTTTTTAAAATAATTACGGCAATTATTAATGCATCTTCTTAGCGTGTCGACTAGGCCAAGAAAATATAATACTAACGTAATAGACACAATATTGGACAAAATTAAGGTGGCGAAAAGCAGGCAAATATATGGCGCTGCAGAGTTGCTTGCCACTCGATACTAGATGGCGGTAGTCTGCGTTAGCCTAAACTTACTAAAACTGAGGTGTAGTTTTAAAATGATAAGCCTCCAATTATTAATAAGATATATCATGTGAAGAAAGGTTTTATATTCTCATAATAAGGAGATATATGTGTAGCAACGAGTAGAGCCATCTATACGAGTCTGTGAGAACATCGATCGTACGATTAATGGGATGGGACCACATGACTCGGGTGAATTATATTTATGTTAACCAAAAACTTTTGTCACATGCTTTTGTCACTTTTGCTAATGCGAGAACCTATAGGTCCTCGCATGTGCAGGTACACACAGTACAGTACAGTACTTAAAAAGAAAGAAATATATTATAATCATAAATCATACAAAGCCCTTCAGGCGAGTAGGCGACCTATACTGTTGAAAAGAGTTTCTTTCGGCAATTCTTCTCTGCAGTGGTCGGTTCCGAAATGCTAGTTGTCTGTAGCTTTTGACCAATAATTTATTGCTATCTTCTGCATCTTCTAGTTAAACCATTAGGTTTTTTTTAAAAAATAAATCACAAAAGATAATACACGAAATCGCGTGGAATCATATTATTTCACGCCGCCGAATATTTTGTAGTCTCCAAGTATTGGGACACATTTTACCATTTTGGAAGTGCCTGTCTTTCAAACGATTAACTTAGAGAGAAAATGGTTTTAGAAATGATTTTTTTATCTAGAGACACACTGCACTACCTATAGGTTCAATAATCTTATTTTTTGTTTCAGTTCCATGTATGGGGACCACTGGGCCTCCGTGTTGCAGTGGTTAACACGTCAACTAAGAATGATAATTACAATTAAGACTTATAAAATGTTACTAAAATTAAGTGTCTTGTTACTAAAGTTGAGACACTTAATTTTAGTAACATTTTATAAGAAAATAACCACGTATATAAAAAATATCGCGCAGGTCATTGCCTTGCGGTAGGGTGCCCAAAAAACTGGTGGCTGTTGGTGTGGAAACACAAAATCACGTCACGTGAGAAGTTTTTTATTGCTCTAAAAAGAACATTTTGATAGCTGGTTGTAACTGATCCCTTCTCGATGGCAGCTCAGCGGCACTTGACGACCACTTGATAGTAGGTATCACGGCTGCTGCTCGAAAGTATCTTGGTTGCTGCTCGATAGTGTCTTAATTTTCAAAATTGTTCCTAATTTTCTTAATTTTCAAAATTGGAAAAATCAAAATTGTTCCTAATTTGATTCTAATTAAAGTGTTTAAATAGCTGACATTCAACCTACATAATGTAGGCTTGGGGTCCCCTTCGGACCACTTCGTAGCTAGATTTCGTAGCTGGCTTCAAAACGGGAAAAAAACATCCCATTTCGAAGCTGGCTTCTTATTGGGAGTAAAAGTAGTCTTTTTTTGTAGCCGGCTTCGAAATGGGACAATTTTTCCTCCCTTTAAGAAGCCAGCTTCGAAGTGGGTTTTTTATTTTCCCGTATTGAAGCCAGCTACGAAATCTAGGTACGAATTGATTCCAAGGATACAGGTCAGCCACATGTGCGAGCTATGCTCAAACAGTGAGTTCACTGTGATAAGGCTCGCAGGGTCTACAAATCAAAATTTAATAGTAACCTTACTTGGCAACATATAAAGCTTTGTAACATGCGGAAGTTAATTTCCACTTTGGAATTATGCTGATACACAATCTCATTAATATGCACATAATTTTCATGACTACGCGACTACGTATATATTATTCGGCATAATGGCCGAAATAGCAGTTTGTATTGATATTAATGAGTCGACCTTCGACATTCAAATTGAAATTCATTCTGATTTATTACTTATTTACAGTAATAGGGATGCCAGAAGTTTCATTTGTAAATATGTAGTAGTTTTAGTTCACCCTTTATTTTTTACATTCTAAACTTGTTATTCAATATTTCTTAATTTTAAAAAAGAGTTATTTAAATGATAGTTAGTACCTAAATGAGTAACGCTTCTAGTTGGCAATATCTTGCAATATTGCCAGAAGTGTTTTACGGTAAGATTTGTGTTTTATCTACTTGAGTCTATACTAGACTAAGGAAATATTTGTGTGTTTGTTACGCTTACTGGAAGCGGAAACCCTTCGGATTCTATTGAGTAAATTATTTTTTGTTAAAGGCACATCATTTATAGTAATGTAATACGCTTTTATACTATAGATGGCGAAATGTTTATCGCTTTAGAATCTTAAAAGGATCATTCAGCCCGTCAATATGAATAATTTTCCTATGGGACCAATAGAAAACCTAAAAAAAATCACAATTTGACAGGGCAGCTGAATATTTTTATATGAAAATGCCAATTTTCTTTAAATAGTAAAAGTTGTTCATTTAATCGGGCTGAATCACCCGCTTAAGGGTCCAAAGCGATCAAAAACGTGCCTTCCGAAGCACGAAGGAGCTTGAGATATTTTTATGCCACTTTCGGTCACCGATCCAAGTGGGGACTGCGCCCGGGGTTGCTTAACTTGCGAAAGCGCTAATAATGCTCATGCCCACTAGGCCACTGGGCTCATCTATAGTACAAAAGCGCAACATTTATTACTATAAATGATGTGCCTTCAACAAAGAATAATTAACTCAATAGCATCCGAAGGGTTTCCGCTTCCGGTAAGCGCTGGGTCTTCGCGATAAGATAAACTATAATTAACTTGAATAATGGACGTGGATAAATGAAAACAGGGCAAATATTTTGATTAAACTCATTAACTTCTTCTTTGTTGGCAAATTTAGAAGATGAAATGGAAAGCTTCCTTGCTAGTTTGGGAGAATAGGACATAGAATTAACAACCCATTACTATTCCGCTTTCCACCTTAACGACCACTAACACGCATATGGCCTTTAGACTTTAAGACTGGGGCTCTGTCTACCCCGCATGCGTTAAAGATGTGACAATATATATGTATGTGAAATGAAAAAGATTTTTTAGCTGATTGATAATGTATATGAATCTGAAAAAGATGGTGTCATTTTGCCACGATATATCTTTCGGAGACGTACGTAGTTTTGGATCTACAATTTCTATTGCTAAAAGTTTTTTTTTATTGAGTATTCATACAATGATATATATGTAGACACTTTGCAATTTTTACATCACACATGTATTTTATTATCTATTTGTAAAGTTGTGATTACAGCATCAATGTAGTAAGCTTTTTCTTCTTAGACTCCAATTACTGTTTCAATTTTTGATATACGATATTAACTCTTATTGCTCTCGCATTAGAGAGCATAATTCTGTGCAAAGAATAATGTTTGACCGTGAGTTGAAAATATTTACAGTGTCCCGCTTGCACATATGCATTTAAAAAATAATCAATATATAACGATAATAATTGATAACCTTAGTTTAGTAACATAGAATTCTGAAGTTTGTCTTATCTTTCTATGTCAAAATTTACTATGAGCACTCAGTCTTTCTACTAATATAAAGAATCTTTAGATCGCAAACGGTAAAATAGAATCAAAATTTAAGAAAAAGTAGGTAAATGGACACCATAATGTAATCATCGTAATCATTACCAACAAGTGAAACCCACGCGTGTCGTAGCAGTTCGTAGCGGCGTAGCTTCGTAGCACTGTAGCTCGCAAGCTCAGTGTTCGTCCGGCTGCGCTCGGGGGCGCACGCTTCGTCCTCCTCTGAAATAAACAAATACATATGTGATACACGTAACTTACAAACTTTTGAATAGTATGCAATGTGAACTAAACATCGTCGACGAATTATCGAAGTGGGTCAAAGGTAAAGTATTTAAACTTTTAGCGCGTTTGTTTGAAATCATTTGTGTTTTAGGGATTTTTTACTTTCATGTTTTTTTTAGTAAATAAGTATGTATACCTATATTATAAAAAGGATAGATTTCATTAATTGTTTGGTTGTAATAGATAAATAATAAATATGCAGAATCGGTTTTAAAAATTCTTACTTATGTATATAGAAATTTACATTATCTGCGAGTTAAACAGGGTACATTGACAATATATAATAATATTGTACAATACGATTTACGCAAATTGTTTAAAAGTTAGTGATTGCATTCTAATAACGTTTATTTTAACATAAATAAAGTAGATAGATATAAAAGATTATAAAAGATCTAGATCTGATAAGACCTTAGATACATATAAAATAAAACTTTTAAAATTAAATTTGTGTTTATTAGATAATTATGACTATAATAAAAAGATGAGCATAAAAATTGGTACCTAATTTTAAATTATATTTTACTTATATCTACCAAAAATAGTGTAATTGATGAAACCAAAAGGATGGTTTTAATTTGATTTATATAATCATGTCTGAAAGCCACTAAATATTTATGAAATCATCATCATCATCCCAGCGTGATGTCCCGGTTGTTGCTTGAGCCGCTAGGTTTCAGAGCCCATGGTACGTTTTCAATCATGATTCCAGATTTGACGGATCTAGTTATTACAATATTATTTCAATATTTATGAAATCATATTGTGTGGTAAATAAATTACTGCCTCAAAACACTTCAATAATTTCCATGCTTATACCTTTTTCTCAAAACATATTTTGTTATGAGATAATATTTTTTTTTATTTTATTTGTTTTGATTCTCGCTGATTGTTATGATTATTACTAAGAAATTTCTATTCATTAAAATAAATATATAATTTACAAAGCGATAGTATTTTGCACATGTGAGATATTTTCACACTTACTCTTTAAATTCATTTCTTGATACCTTTCAATTAAGATAAGTTATGAAAAATTTACTAAGGCTTAGAAAAGTATCTAGATCCTTCTAAAGCCAAAAGCTCCGTATATGCAAAAGTAATCTTGACAGGCCAAGATTACGTTTTAGTAAAAAAAACATGAAAGGCAGACGCTTTTAATTAAAAAAAGCCACAATAAAAGTAGTACAGTAGGAAACTGAAGTTAATTTACATATTAAATTTTGAGCCGCCTGGAACTCATTGTATATTCTTTGTAAAGCGTTTTGGTACCTGTGCTAACTCAAGTTGTTTACAAAAAATATGATTCCCTGGGCAAAAAATTAAAAGCTTTCGATGGATTATTTATCGCACATTTATCTGTGTGTTTTCATCTTTTTTTAAAAGAAACTTCTGCTTTAGAGCTAACAACAATAGGTAGGTATACTAGTAGTAGTAAGTAGTAATAGTAAGACAAAACCTTTACCTCACACTACACATATTCTCTCGAAGATCACGGGTCAATAGAAACAGCCCTGTGATAGACGGACGAACGGTTCGACATCGACGTCTCATTAATAAGGACCCGTTTTTATCCTCTGCGTACGAAACTCTAAAAAACCATATTTTAACCTCATTTAATACCGATTTCGAACAAAATGTACACGTATATATATTTTTTTGCACTTTTGTCAATGCGGATAAAGTCACGAGCAAAAGCTACTATTCGTTTAATTCATAATCTTAGATAAATATAAAACGTAAATATACGGACAAATCACATAGATTAAGCTAGCTCCAAAGTAAGTTCCAGATTTGTGTAATGGGATACTAACTCAACGGTACAATAAATATTTTATAATTAATACGTATATAGATAAACATCCAAGACCAAGGTCAATTTGAATAAATCATTTTTCATCTTGACCCGACCGGGAGGATTGAACCCGGGACCATCCGTATCGCAGGCAGTCAACACACTGCTACGCCACGGAGCTCGTTAAGATGTAGCGATATTAAAATTTATAGACCTTCATTTGTGGCTATATTTAGACTGGCAGCTTGTAAACCCGTGGGACGTTTTAAATCATAATATCAATCCATCAAACGCAAAGAAATTGAGCTTCGCGCGAATATCGCTCGACATTATTACGCTAATTTTAAAATAACTTATGTACGGAAAACTGATTTATTATTTATTAAAAAAATTGCCATTTTAAAGAATGAGAATAGAACACGAAGTTTGAAGATATTCGTAATGTGGGATGTATTTAAAGTAATTCACTTGTGGTAGTGCCACGCTACCGGCAAAATTCACTTTGCTAGTAGCATGAATGGGCCGGCTCGTCCAGGGAAGTACCACACTCTCACGGAAAATTGACGTTTGCTGTGCTTCTTATGATGAGTAGGAGAGCCGGAGGCCCTTCCTCTCTCCCCTCTGAGAGGGAAAAATAAAAGGCCGGCAACGGTCTTGTCACACCCCCGGTGTTGCAGTTGTCCAGCGGCAGCGGTGATCACTTACCATTAGGTGAACCGCTTGCTCGTTAACCGTTCTTTGTTTTACAAAAACGGGCGGCACAAAATAAACTTATTTTTAATGATATAATGATTATAAATATAATATAATAAATATAAAGTAATGTTTATAACGCTTATAAACGTTAAGAATAAAAACATTATAACGTTTTTAATTTATAAAACCGTTATAAATAATATTTTTATCTTTAAATATTGAAATTGATTTATATTATTATGATAATATTTATCAGATATAACGCTTTAACAAAATTACACAGAATTAAGTAAAAAGTATTTCAAAAACATTCTATTCACAATTTGCTTGACATTAGGGAATACGAAAATGCTTATATCATTTATAGTGTTATTCTTGCCTTTGAGTTATCCAAACCCATTTTTAGATTCGAGTTAGGACTTGATCATTCTAAATTCGAGATACTTAAGATAGAACTTGGATATAAAGTAGTTTCTCTTAACAAAAGTGGTTAGTACGGAGTGTTTACAATTTTGATTCTCGTCCAGAGTTGCTCTGCTCAGGCATAAAGCCTGTACAGCGTAAATTAATTAGTGTTATAATTAGGTTATTATGTTATTTGTTTATTTCTATTGTATATTCCTACAATCTACCACAAAGTTTTTAAAAACTTCATAAATAAGTATTGCTTGCAAAAGGGATTCAGCTCTAACGATTCATCTAATTCATCACAAAATTCAAATCTTCTAAGGAGTGCATTAAATTCAACAGACATGATTGTCGACGGAGTTTCACGCAAAAGAGATTCTTACTCGGAGTCAGCAGTTATCTTTATGCTTTATGTGTAACCGAAGCTTTTAAACTTTGGTTATTGTTACTAGATAGCCAGCTGACAAAAATATCCTTTTATGTATAGTACAAACTCTGAAAATTAACGTTAATAAGAGCTTAAACCAGGTAATTTTATCTATTTTTTTCATCATTTCCTTGGACTCTGGCACAAGCCAGCAATTCCAAAAAAATATCATTTCATGTATAGTACAAACTCTGATGTTTAATGTTAATAAGAGCTGAAACCAGGTAATTTTATCTATTTTTTTCATATCTTTCCCCTGGACAAAGTTACTTATAATCAGGTTAAAAAGTACACATTTTTGTTGTTTATAAAACGTAGTAAAAAAAATCATACAAAAGTCTTGTAAAATCTTGCAAAGTTTGCTTTGAAATCACCCAATTTAAAATGTTGTATCACAACAGGCACCTGATTGTCGGCGTAGGTTCGCACAAAAGAGATTCTTATCCGGAGTCGCTTAGCAGTTATCTGCAGGCACAGCTTTATGTCGCCGGAGCTTTTGAACTTTGTTATTGTTGCAATCTGGTTGGTGTGAATAGGATATATAATTTGATGAATAGGATGTAGAATATTTAGGTTAGGACGAATTTAAATAGGAGATAAAGTAATCACAAACTATCCAAAACTACTGATACCCCTTTGGGTATCAACAACAATCAGCTTTTTCTTAAAAGCTTCTTTAAGCTTCTGGAATCAGCTTTTTCTTGGAAGCTTCTTTAAGCTTCAAAGAAAAAGCTGATTGTTGTTTGAATGTATTTGAATGTGATTCTGATCCGGAATCATGCAGAACTTTTTTGTAGGGATAGCTTTAAGATGGCATCAGAGCTTTTGAACTTGGCTTTTGTTCCTATCTGGTTGGTGTGAATAGGATATATAATTTGATTGAATGTTTGGGTTGGACGAAATCATATAGAAAATATATCTCAAACACTATCCAAAACTAGTACGCAAAGAAGCTTTTAAGGAAAAGCTGATTGTTGATTGAATGTGCACGAAAGGGAGATCCTTATCCGATGTCATTCAAAAGTTATCTGCAGGAATAGCTTTAGGAAAGATTCAGAGTTTTTGAACTTGGTTATTGTTGCAATCTGGTTGGTGTGTGAATAGGATAAATAATTTAAAAGAATGTTTCGGTAAGAACGAAATCATATTTCTATATGATTTCGTTTTCTGATCAAGTTATCAAACACTATCCAAAACAACTTGTACGAAAAGAAGCTTTCAAGAAATAGCTGATTGTCGATCGAGAGTTCACGTAACTAAGGTTCTGATCTGGAATCATTCAGAAGTTATCTGTAGGGAGAGCTCTAAGATGGAATAAAGTTAATAAAGGTATAAAATAAATAGGACTTTCCATTGAAATTTGGCCCGCTGATTGGAGAGTTTGTAAGGGAGGTTTAAAGGAAGAATTTTGTTTTATTTATTTACCATTTTTTCTTACAGCCCTTCTATTAGGGAATCTGATTCTAACATTAAAATATTACGAGGTTTTGCGAGTACATATGAATACAAATGCCGAGATTCACAATCCTCAATGGCTCTTATAAAAATACATGGCTTACGTAAGGGAATGTCATTTTTCGCTCACCATCTAATATTAACAAAGAGATGAGCCTTTCTTTCCAACGCACGTTTCCTCCAAAAGCCGTTTCCAACAATTTAAGAATCATGAACCTTTACGACGCATCTTTTTCTTCGAGCACACTTTAATAAAATCCCTTGAGGTAAACTCTATGAATAGAAACGTATTATGTGATACCCTTTCTTGAAAGTGATCGAGGAAATTGTGTAAGTAAGTGCTGCATTGTTGTTATATTTATGACATGAGTTAAGTGTGCACGGTTGGAATTTTCAGATATTTTTCATGCTTTTGTTATACTATTTTTACTAAATCTTTACCGCGATCTTGTAAGTGTAAATGTTAGTGACTAGGTAAAAACAGGTGGCTACATAAATAGGTGAATTTGTAAAATGCATTGAATACTTAACCATTTTTTTCTTTTACTCAATTTTAATTAATCAATACATGGTATACATTGAAATCCTTTGCCTGTATAGACTAATATGAAAAATTACTGCGATTTTAATGAGGTTTTAGCCAACGTGCAGAAGCTTTTTTTTACATATATATAGATGCAGCTGGGAAGGGCCACTAGTAAGTTTAAATAAGAGACTTAAAATACGAATGTAGAAATAAGTATGTAAACTTACATTGACAATTAAGGAATCAATATTAAAATCTCATCGATATAAATATTAATCCTTATTATATATTCTTGTTGTGAGCATTGGTTACTTCTAATAACTTACGTCTAAATAATTAAATATGCTTATTCTTGTTAGATGTGCTGGAGATATTTTTGAAACCATATGTTAAAAAAAGTAATATGTGAAGGACGGCATGATGTAAATCGTTATAAAACATTTTTAAATGGAATATTAAGAACTCTTGCGCAAAAAAAAATCAGAGCCAAACGACAAAAAAATGCGTTAACAAATATTTTTGGTTAAACATTTTTTAAATAATTTAAAATAATAAAACCAGCTTATATATTGGTATACGCTGGTTTGAGTAATTCCATAACTCGTCCTACATGCCTACGGCCCATTTGGGACAATTTGCAGAAAATCAAAATTAATTAAAATTTCATTCTGCAATTCGTCCCATATTTATAAAAGGTACATTCAGTAGAAAATGTGTTATAATATAAATAATAAACATTGAATTTATCATACTAAAAATTAGACTTTTTCCATATCTACTGAATAATTTAAACAGTAGTTCATGAAATAGTTTTAAAGGTTATCGATGGCCTTGCAGAACAAATTTTTGAATGATATCTCCGTTTTCTCTGAATTGATTTATATCAAATGGGGGCACTGAACCCCGTGAAATTCATATATTATTTTAAATGAAACAAGTACCCGTGAACTAGGTTCACGGGTACTTGTTTCGTTAGTGTAAAATATTTAGTAGGAACATTGTTTTTTCGTAATTAACGATTTTTCAATTTATTTATGAACAAATCCCAAGCAAATTGTAACAATCCTAAAGAAAAATATTTGTCTTGTCTCACTGACTGTACAAAGCGTTGATAAGGTTAAAACTCCATACAAAAAAATAATGGGACGAGTTACAGAATGAAAATATTGTAAATTTTGATTTTCTGCAATTCGTCCCGAATGGGGCGTAGGCATGTGGGACGAGACGTGGAATTACTCGCTGGTTTTTATTGTTTTTTCTTTATCATAACAATGCCGACAAAAATATCTTACAACAGCAAATATAAATAAGAGTAAAAAAATTTCCACTGTCACATAACACCCACGAATATACAATGAATGAAAACCTAAAGACCTGAAGTTTTGTACTACACTTATCATGGCCAAAGTACGCACGTGCCTCGCTGTTTTGTACCGATTCACATTCAAGCCACATCACACATGCTGCGCTCGATACAATGTGCACGTGCAGTCGTTAGCGCTCGCTATAGCTCTGTATCACTAGATGCGACCTTAAGTGAGATACGAAAGTATACGTCTTTAACGATTTAGCATCACTGGTCTATAGGTTATAGAATCTAAACAGTTCTTTACATAAAATAGACATAACTACACGTTTCTAGTAACAAATATAGTATTAACCAAGAATGTACTATAGGAATGAGTTATTGAAAAGTTTTTCGATCTATACTTCTATTTGTAAGACATGTATACTTTGAAACACAATGTTGACTCAATTATGAGAGACATTACACTTGATATGATGTGCAAGTGCAGTCGTAAGTGCTTGCAATACATATATCATAACGCATAGGATTGCTTGCGATGATTTAACTTGACTTGTCTTTAACCCAAATAGTTCTTTACATACTAAATAGACTTACTGACACATTTCTCCACCAACAAGAACACAATCCTTATAGTATCTTATTATTGCAACAGCCAATATAAATAAAAGTGAAGAAAATTTTCGCTGGCACATAATATCACGCCTTGAAGGCAAAATGCAATGAATGCTCAAAACTCAGAAAAGAAAAGTTTTAGGTTTTGTACCACACTTGTCATGGAATACGAGTATAGTATGCACGTGCGTCGCTGTTTTGTACCGATTCACATTCAAGCCACATAGCACATGCTGCGCGCGATACAATGTGCACGTGCAGTCGTTAGCGCTCTCTATAGCTCTGTATCACTAGATGCGACCTTAAGTGATATACGAATGTATCTATTCTTTTTTAAACTTTCGCGCTTCAAACACATAATTATTAATATTAACAGGACTTAGCAAGAACCTTTTAGTTATTTATTTTCGCTGACGTTTTTATGGAGTTACTTACATCCATCGTGGTCGCGAAAATAAATAAGTAAAAGGTTCGTGCTAAGTCCTGTTAATATTAATAATTATACGAATGTATATGTCTTTAACGGATACATAAATCATGAACCGCATAATTGTTTGAGACGATTAAGCGTCACGTGTTTTAAGCTGAACAATTCTTTACATAATAAAAAGTGTCTAGTAACAAATAAAGTATAATCTAAAAATGTAGTTAGTGTTTTCGTAATTGAAAAGTGTTTCAATCTTTACTCGAGTTGTAAGACATTTATACTTTTAAACACAATGTCGATTCACATAAGAGAGACATCGTACTAGATACAATGTACACGTGCAATCGTTAGCATTCGCAATAGCTGCTAAATGCAATCTTAAGTGATTGAATGTATATGTTTTAGATAGATGCGTGTCTAGTAACAAGATAGTGTAATCCAAAAAGATAATAAGTGTTTTCGTATTCAAAACATGTTTAAATTTATACACGTTGTTACAAGACATGTATATTTTCAAACACGATGTCGACTCACATAAGAGAGACATCGCACTCGATACAATATGCACGTAGCAGTCGTTAGCGCTCGCAATAGCTCCGTATCACGATATGCGATCTTAAGTGATATTTATGAATGTATACGTCTTCAACGTATACCATACATATTGAACCATGTGATTGCTTGAAACAATTTAGCATCACTTGTATATAACCTAAACAGAGTTCAACATAGTAAATAGACATTCTTGTACTGGTCTCCAACGACAAGAATCAAAAAGATCGGCATGTTTCTAGAAACAAAGATAGTATAATCCAAAAATATTGTAAGTGTATTCGTGTTTAAAAAGTAATTCGATCTATATACGTAAAAAAATGTGCCCCGACTATTGCCCCAATTCTTAGTCACATTATTAATTTATCTTTTTCCCAGGGCGTTTTCCCTGAACGTCTAAAAACCTCAATTGTTAAACCTATTTACAAAAAAGGAGATAGAAATTGCATAAATAATTACCGACAAATAGCTTTGATTCCAATATTCTCAAAAATATTTGAAAAAATAATGCAAACCCGAATAACTTCTTTCCTCGACAAAAACAACATATTATGTGCGCAACAAAATGGTTTCCAAAAAGGAAAATCAACAACCTTAGCAGCATTTAATCTTATCAATAAAATAACAGAAAATATTAATAAAAAGAACCCGACTACTGTTATACTATTTGATATGTCAAATGCTTTCGATTTGGTCTGTCATGAAATCTTGTTGGGTATATGTGAGACGTATGGTATTCGCGGAAAACCGCTAGATTGGTTAAGATCATATTTAAAAGACCGTAGTCAATATGTAGAAATTGCAAAACTGAATGAAAATAATGAAGAGGTTTTATATAAATCGCAAAAACAAATCACTAAATTGGGCGTTCCACAAGGTAGCATACTGGGACCACTTCTCTTTCTGCTTTACATCAACCACCTGCCAAATGTCACTCAACACGAATGCTCGCTCTTCGCGGATGACATAGCCTTAGTAGTACCTTGTTCCAACAAAGACACGTATAATAGAGACATAATCAAGGCCATATCGGAAATTGTGCAATGGCTTGAACTTCATAATTTGAGGGTTAACACATCCAAAACTAAATACCTGCAATACCATAGCCAAGGTGGTAGCGGACTGCCATTAAGACTAACTCTCAATAACGAACAAATTGACGAAGTTCAGGATGCCCCATTTCTCGGTATAATATTAGATAAATGTTGTACATGGAAACAACATGTAGATAAAGTGTGTTTAAAATTGAATCGCTTTGTGTACGTCTTAGGGCGTCTCACTGCAGTAACAGATTTAAAAACAGCTTTACAGGCTTATCACGGGTACGTTGCTTCCAACTTAAGATATGGCATTCTGTTGTGGGGAAATTCTGTAGAAATAAATAGGCTTTTTATTGTACAAAAAAAATGCATCAGAGCAATATGTAAAGTTCCTTCTCGGACAAGTTGTAAACCGTTTTTCAAAAAACTTGAACTCCTAACTCTTACAGGCTTATATATATACGAAACCTGCGTTTTCGTCATCAATAACCGGCATCTATTCAGAAAGCGAGGTGATCATTATAATCATAGTTGTAGATATCCGGATCGCCTGCTCTTGCCAGCTAGTAGAACTGCAATATGTTCCAAAGGCTGCAATACTATGTGCGTTAAAATATTTAATAGAGTACCTGAAGAAATCAAATGCCTACCTAACAGACTCTTTAAAAGAAAATTACATGACTGGCTAGTTGACAAAACCTTTTATACGATTGACGAATACTTAAAACCTAATTATATTTAATGACAAATTTTATCCTATTTTCTTTACCTATTGACATATATTATGTATTGTTTTTTGTTGGATTTATAATGACTATTTTGACATATATTACTATTTTAATTTTATTATTATAATTTGCATGCTGGAAACGGCTAAGTGTACGCTCCTATTTATTGTGTTCCACCTATTGTACGACACTTATGCGAAATAAAATTTCATTTCATTTCATTTCATTTCATTATATACGTAGTTAAAAGCCATATATACTTTAAACTTTCGACTCACATAAAAGAGACATCTCACTCGATACAATGTGCTCGTGAAGTCGTTAGCGCTCGCTGTAGCAAGTATCACTAAATACGATCTTAAGTGATATTTACGAATGTATACATTTTCAACGGATGCATACATCATGAACCATATGATTGCTTTTGATCAATTGGCATCACTAATCTATAACCTAAACAGTTACAGTTACATAATAAATAGTCTTACACGTTTCTCCACCAACAAGAACACAGTTCTTGAATTGTATATAGATAGTGTAATCTAAAGCGGTGGTAAGTGTATACGTGTTTGAAACGTGTTTCAATCTATACACGCAGTTACAAGACATGTATACTTTCAAACACAATGTCGACTCACATAAGAGAGACATCGCACTCGATACAACGTGCACGTACCAGTCGTTACCGCTCGCAATAGCTCCATAGCACGTTATGCGATCATGCACCTTTTATGTCACGAACGTTGAGATTATAATACCGGGTGCAAATTTACCCTCCACATTAGTCGAGTGTGTGAATCGTCTTTTCAAGGGTAGGTATGCCAAGAGTAAATTAACACTTGAAATATTGTTTCTGATAGATCAAGAATTCATAGCATTACGACAAGGCTATCAACATGGCCAAACATATAAATATGTCGAAGAAATACGTTTAGAATCACAAGTCTACAAGAGGAATACATGGAACCCCAATCAACTAGACATTATTGTGTATGTTGTAAAAATGATATTTTTCATTGAATATAATATATTTGTTTGTTTCTAATACTCATTTAATTAACAATAACTTAAAACTTATTATAAATACCTTAACAAATTTAAAGAAATTATTTAAATACGGTTTTTATCGCTTTTATTACATTATTTATACACCTAACGTTTCGAGCACTTTACAGTGTTCGTGGTCGCAGGTAGACTAAGTTGACATTTGTCTAGTATTTTATAAGAACTGCAAAATCTACCGACTAAAATATTTATTGATAACGTTTCGGATGTACGCAGTATTGGCTCACGGTGTCTGAAGGTCTTGCAGTCTTCTGCTTAGCTTGAGATTTGATTAAATTGATGACTGGATCCCAAGCTGGTGGTAACTGCCAACCATCCTCTCTATTGAAATTTGGATGTTTTTTAATTTCAATAGCCTCACGAAGCATTCTTGGAATGTATCTGTTTTCTTTTGCAAGGACTTGAGGATTATCAAAACGCATATAATGGTTGGGTTTGTCTAGGGCATGTTTATTTAAATGTTTATTTAAATGTGTAACAATCGCGAAAACATAAGAAAAAAATTAAAGAATTTTAATCTTCCATAGTATCACCACGGCTTCTAATTTCCATACTTATTTATTTAAAAATCTAGCATAAAAAGCTTAGTGCAAAGCAGAGTGTTTATATTGCGATTGCTTTGTTCACAGATGAAAGCGTGGACCGCCCACGATCAGGACACGACCCTGTCTTGCTGTCGAACACTGCATGTCAAGCATGCGGCGTATGCCAGTGCCCTCTACACCTTGGTAAGGAAACATACATACAACTTGTCACGTCTTTTTCCCTCGCAGGGTAGACAGAGCTCAGGTCTATAAGACCTAAAGCCACGCTTAGCATGGTGGTGGCCGTGGTAATAGAAAACGGAATCAAAATAGTGACTGGTTCTAACCGCATCGCCTATTCCGATACTCTTGATTGGTTTTTACGACCCACGCGGGAAGAGAAGCAGTTGATACATTCTGTGTTTTTTCTTTACTTTAGACCAGCGTCAAAGTGGTAAGGAAACATGTAATTGAATTCATTCAGGCGTCACTTTGCGGAAGTCAAAGTTACATGCACTTTGAGTTAAATTAATTTGTGTGCAGCTAGTTCATGCAAACTCGTGACATTTAGTTCATGCAAAAGGGCTTCGCGACGAGTGTTTCTTCCAACTCGTGTCGCGAGACTCGTGAGCACGATGGCCGAAGCTGCTGAAGCCTCAACGGATGCAGCAATATCGGCATGACGTGACTAACAGTAGTGGGTGAGCGCTGGCCAGCAATAGTTTGCATGAACTAACTGGTGGACGGAAGCACACAAATTAATTTTAGTTCAAATTGCATGCAAGGAAACATGTCTCTACCTCTGAGTCACATTATAAAGGCAGAAATGAAAATTCAGTAACTGTTTATAATACGAATTTTTCAATTCAAGTGAATCATTAGGGGTAGAAAAACGAACCTTAAAACCTATAAAAATAATACCACAACTATTTTCGACCTTTTCGAAACTATTGCAGATACGAAAATACTTTAGAAAGTTTCCATAGTAAAAGTAAATATTTTTACTCTGAAAAGGCATTCCAGAAATCAACTTTATAAGACGTGCGAAAAATTGTTCCGGAAACTCTGCGAGAAAACTCTGTTCTATTGCTGCGGAAACGCCATACCTACGAGCTTTTATTTTGACGGCGGTGTCTGCTTGGTTGCCTTCCAACAAATAGTTCTAACATTTCAGATTCCTGTTGAAATTCACTTCCAATGAGAATAGCATTATTTTTCAAATATTGTGTCAGGTCTATTTGAATTAATGTATCTATTACTATACAAGAATGCTTTGATTACAGACCATGTATGTAATCAAAGCAAAAATAAATGTATTCGTCTGATTCATCTAATTTATTACTTAGACATTTATTACTTGTATATAGATAAATATGATCTATTTATGTGCTAAATTGATTTTGTAAATACTATTTTTATAAACCAATACTATTCTTGAAATACGTACACAAGACTTTGAAGCCTGCTAATATGCATTATTTTTGAAACTCGACATTACGAGACACTATTTCAAATTATGCCTCATAGCATAGATTACTATTAAGTTACTACGTCCCATACTGAGCTTTTGGAAATGATGCACGGACTATGTCCTAAACCATGACTACCGACTTTCCATCAGCAAGAAATTGTACGAAAAAATCGAACAAACGAACATATTTACACAACATTAGACTTCCAAAAATAACTTTTGCGTGTTCCAATAATTTGTGATCTGGGTATTCTCGGTATTGTTAGTAAATACAAACAAGGCTTACGAGTAGAATTCCATGTATCACCAGCTGTTAGCAGTGGGTTGTTGCCGTTACAAATCATGCAAATATCAATTTGCCTTCGTAATGCCGGTTCGTTTTGAGAACCCTAGCTGTTCTATATGTTTGTACCTTCGAGCAACACGGCCTCCGTACCTTGTACTTACATTTTGTGAGCAAAAATATATTGTTTTAGTTTAGTAGATTTATTATGGAATGGCCGCAATAAGAAAACATTTTTGACTGTTGTTATTAATATAGAAGTAGTCGTTTAATGCTAAAAAATAGTAACGGGCGCGTTTTTCAAAATTTATATTTTAATGAATATGATTAAAAAATGAATTTATGTTAAAGAAAATCACTACCACCGCGTGGTTAACGTGTAATGCAACGTTATTAGTGGTTTCCTATCGTAGGCTTCTGTATATGTTATACTAGCTGATGCCCGCAACTTCGTTCGCGTGGACTATATGACTCCGGCGTATCCTTAATACGAACTAAACATTCATAAGAAAATACTTATAGCACTGTTATAAAATTGTATGGGATTACAATGGCTGCTGCTAAATAATGGAGGGATAAAATATAGGATTCTTTTATACTTTTTGAGCCACCGACACGATAAGAAGAAGACTATATACCTAGCTCCAAGTGAGCTTGCGCTACTTCACCAAACTTTGAGGCATGGGCAGAGCGCCTTCAACCTAGCGCACATCTCCAAAGGGCCTTCGCGAGGGACGGACCTCTGCTTTAGGGGTTGCCTGTGTGTTCAAGGCTTGGAGAGACAGCAAACTCTCATGTTTTGCCGTATGGGCTGAAAACTACGTTGCCAAAAGGGGGACCGCTAGGCGGTCACCAGTAATATAAGCTAATGTTAATCTACGCACTCAATCTCAGAGGAGAGTGTGACAGATGTTCTAAATCTTTGATTTTTCACCTCAACAAAAAATAATAATCAGGCTGAACAACTTTTGCTACAGTCACACACAGTTTTATATTTCCTATAGTTTGCCTGGACCATTATGACTCTGTGTCAGGTGTTCCAAATCTTCAAATTAAATACCTCAACAAATAATGCTCATCAGGTTGAATAACTTTTGCTAAGGCGTCATTTATATATTTCTTATAGTTTACCTGGACCATTAAGGTTCTGCAGGAGGTGTTCCAAATCTCAGAGTTTTTGTACCTCAACATAAATGCTCATCAGGCTTAACAAATTTTGCTAAGGCTCCACTTTTATATTTCTTATAGTTCAGCTGGACCATTATAATGCTGCATCAGGTGTCCCATTTTTCAAAATCATTTCTACCTTATATGTTGCGCCGGCTTAATAGCTATATAACAAAAAAGTTTCATTCAAATCCGTCCAATATTTCCGGAGATAAACGTGATCATACATACAGACAGACAGACAGACAGACAAGAAATTCTAAAAATTTTTTTTTGCTTTCTATTATTCTTTTTAAGTGCTTCTCTGTCCATTTCAGTCAAAAATTACTTAATGTACACACAAAATATTTTTACTGTTTATTATATGTATAGATATGTAGAAAGCTACCTTCAGTTTTAATTATCCTTCTATAGTATAGAATGAAGTCGCTTCCGTTATCTTTTCGCTTAGATCATTTAAACTTCTCAACCGATTTTTACAACCAACTACCAAATCAACCAACTAATAAATTAACAGTTTCCAGTTAATACCTCCAAATAATATATTCGTGTTATTTAACTTGAAACATGTAATAATTGACAAAGTTACCCAACCACTTCATAATTGCTTCAAGGATACCTATTACTGTTTAATAGTTCGGTGTCTACCATATGTAAAGCGATTGTCAAATTTAATTGAGCATAACTACTAAATTAGAAACATTATGGACGGAACTGTTGTTAAACTAATTAAATGTTAGTGTTATGTATTTCAAAATGCATGTAACAGATATATTCTTACTTGTAATAGTAGATTTTGAAGCAAGATGGCATCATGTTTTTCTGTTTCTAGTTTTTTTTATAAGCAACAACAGAAATATATCATCTGTAAAAATTTCAACTGTCTAGCTATCACGGTTAATGAAGATACAGCCTAGTAACAGACGGACATAGAAGTCTTGTGAATAGACTCCCGTTGTTACCATTTTGGTACTAAACCCCAAGATCCCTGTTGTTGCCTTAGATTATATAAAGCCTAGAAAGACTCTGTTAGCCTAAAAGTATAAAAAAATTGTGTTCAACGCATAGTCTATCATGCAAACATATAGCTATCAAATTGACGGATTTTGATCATCATCATTTCGTGTAGGTGACACGGTCAGTTGACCATACACACTCTGGTGTCAGAGTTCTTCGGAACCGCCTCTCGGCCTCTGACGTGGTTCCTTTAACGACTACTAGATAGCAGCCGGGACCACCGGCTTAACGTGCCTTCCGAAGCACGGAATCATTTTTCTTATCAGACAATCAGGTGATTCATGCCTGCAATGTCCTAAACGAACTGGAAACAACTTAACAAAGTATGCTTCCCGTGGGAATCGAACCCATGACCCCCGGGTCAACAAGGCAAACGCCTTAAACACTGGACCACGGAGGCAGTTGATGATGAGCCTAAAAGTATAAAAAAAATTGTGTTCTACGCATAGTCTATCATACAAACGCATAGCTATCAAATTGATGGATTTTGATTGCATTGATTGACAGGACGTGTGTGTTAACACTTAGTTATTAATCTGAGGTTAACACCACAGAACTATAGTTATTAATCTGAGGTTAACACAAAGCTGTCACGCACACAAGCATTGAATTGGCCAGTTTTTTAATGACTAGAGAGTAACGTGTCAAAGGATGCTGCTTATGCAGGTATTATGCACAATTAAATTCATGATACTGGGTTACAAATCGGGCAAAATAAAATGGATTTCGACGACGTTTATCAAATCGCAAGCGAGGTTTAATGAGGGTCGTGATTATCATCATCGAATGCTAATCGCATTATCGTGTCTCTAATTTATTACGGAATACACCGCGCGGCGTAAACTGAAGCTACAAAATATATTTTTTTTATACATTTGCTATTATTACGGTTTTTATGACATCGAAACTTTCGTAATGTTGTACTTTACGGACTGGGTCCTTTTACTTTACAACTGCTTAGTAGCTCAATGGCACACATGCACAATTGAACCTCTTTCATTGAGTCTGAGCAAAAAGTTTTCATGTTAAGCTTTACTTAATTTTTCTTAACTGTAAAAAGGTGGTATGATGCTCGTACTCAGTAAGCATCATAGTTTTCGGTTTATTATAAGATAATCTATATTTATACTAATATTAAATAGAGAAAATGTTTTACTGTTTGTTAGCAATGCATAAATTTAAATATTGTTTGAATTGATTTAAATCCTTTATGTATAGAAAACCACATTGTTGTTTTTATCAATTATAATTTTCATGAACGAAGTCATGGAAAAGGATGATATACATATGAAAAGCGAATAAATAAAATACTTTTACTGTTATTAATTTAGCAAAACAGTTTCTCGCACAAATACGATAATCAATAGCATAATAAAAAATGAACAGTTTCGTGTGTAGAAAGATTTGACAATAAATACGGGTACGAATACCCTAAAACAAGGCCGGGCCCTCACCGCAGATAATTTCGTTTTAAGCAGTAATTTATTTGAGTCCGTTTTCAATGCGGCCGAGACCACCAGCTGTGTTAGAAAGTTGCCTCTTTCAGACGAACGCTTACGTACGGCCGCAGAAGTATTTTAAAATTGTATCAACAAAATCTTTCTTTTATTATATTAAAATCGACTTTTCAAAATTTCAAAGATCTTGGTGAATTTGGACACCGAAAAAATTATTTATAATATTTTTTTTTACACCCTAGCTAAAAAAAGGGGTATTAATACTACAATTTGTCGTGTGGGGAAAGCCTTGACAATAGATACGGGTGGGAACACTCTAAATCAGAGCCGGTCGCTCACCGCAGATAATTTCGTTTAAGCAGTAATTTATTTGAGTCCGTTTTCAATGCGACCGAGACCACCGGCTGTGTTAGAAAGTTGCCTTTTTCAGATAGACGCTTACGTACGGAAGCAGAAGTAATTTAATTCAAAATTGTATCAACAATCCTTCCTTTATAATTTTTAACTTTATAATATTTAAAGCGACTTTTAATTTTTTAAAAGAGCACCACGATTATATACCTCGTAAAAAAATATCAACAAAATTGAAGGTTGAGAGACAGCGATTGACAAGTGTTGAAATAAGCATGGCAAAAACAAAAAACCACATACATGTATCTTCGTCGGCAACGCATCAGCACCTCTTTTGGTGTTGCAGATGTCCATGGGTGACAGTGACCACTTTCCATCAGGTGGCTCGGCTGTTTGTTTGCCGTCAAACATACAAAAAGGAGACCTATATAACGTTTTTAATCTCCGGCCGGCTCACCACTTGTTCACCGCAAATAAATTCGTTTTAAACAGTAATTTATACCAGTCTTTTTTCAATGAGAGGCGGATGTCACAGGCTGCGTTAAAAAGTTGGCTCCATCAGACAGATGTTTACGTCCTACGTCCGCAGAAGTAATTTAATTTAAAATTGTAACCAAAGGCTGTCGTTAATTAAATTAAAAGCTAAATTAGTGATTTATTTGTGATTAAATGAGCATGGTTAAAATAACAGACAGGAATATGATGATAATTCAGTTACAGGGAAAAAGAGGGAAGTTCATACGCCAGTCTGTCTGTCAGCCTGTCTGTCTGTAAGAAATACGGATATGAATACCTTTGAATATTACCAACGCGCTCATCGCAGAAAATATCGTTTTAGCAGTAATTTATTCCTGTCAATTTTTAAGGCGTCACAGGCGGTGTTAAAAAGCTGATTCAGTTAGACGCTTATAAATGTATTCAAACGCCAATCTGTCAGTCTGTCTGTCTGTAAGAAATAAGGATATGAATACCTTTTAATAGGACCACCGCACTCAGCGCAGATAATATCGTTTTAAACAGTTATTCATTCCCGTCAATTTTCAAGACAACACAAGCTGCGTTTAATACCTCAATTAGTAATAGACACTTAGTATTTAAACGCCAATCTGTCTGTCAGTCCTTTGAATAGAACTAATGCGATAATTGTAGCTAATATCGTTGTAGGCAGTAATTTATTCCAGTCTATTTTCAAGACTTGCAGGCTGTGTAAAAAAGCCCATTCAGATAGATGCTTACGTATTCAAAAGCCAATCTGCCTGTCAGTCTGCTTAATGTCTGTGTGAAATACGGATATGAATACTTTTTAATAAGACTACCGTGCTCACCGCGGATAATATCATTGCAAACAGTAATGTATGCCCGTCAATTTTCAAGACGTCTCAGGCTGTATTAAAAAGCCCATTTAGATAGACGCTTACGTATTCAAATGTCAGTGTATGTATATGTGTGTCTCCACAGATAGATAGACAAAGATGAACTACCCATACCTTCCCTTGTCCCAGTGGCGCCTTGGATGCCAGACACACAAGCACATACACACATTGTATTTTTGTTACAGTCAATAATAACGTCTTCTTCTTCTTTTCGTGTCGATGGTACGATTGACTATATTTTTTCAGCCCAATAATGGGCCACTTCAATGCCTTTCTCAGAGGCTGTATGGAGATCAGCCAAGGTGCAGGTGTTCGGGCATTTGGGACATGAAAGTAGGTGCGCCATAGTTTGAGGCGAGTGACCACACTCGCACCAATTTGCGACTTGTCAATCATTCCCCACTTAGCCAGATTGTCTTTGCATCGACCCATCTGTGTTCGTAATCGATTGAGTGATTTCCAGATGGGCCAGGGCAAATCATGGCCAGGGGGAAGATGCTCTTGTGGGGTGATAAAATTAGCCGCAGTGTGGTCTCTCCCCCACAGCTTTATCCGCTCCGTATGAATATTGCCATCCAAAGCAACTACGCTTGCGAGGAAACTATGGCGGCTTTTTAGTCTTTGTGGGGCTGGAGACCAGCCAAACAAAGGGTGTCGTGGATCTCGCTCCTGGATCTTGCGTTCGGCGGCGCTAGCCACATCTCTGCGGACTTTTGGAGGAGCTATGCCAGCAAGTGGGTATAGCATGTTTAGCGCAGTTGGCTTTAGGCATCCTGTTATTATTCGGCAGGTTTCGTTGAGTGCTATATCCACTTGCCTTGCGTGTGATGACCTACCCCATATAGGGCACGCATACTCTCCTGCCGAAAATGAAAGAGCAATCCCCGTAGTGCGAAGAACTCCTGGAGCAGCACCCCACTTTAAAGTAGTGAGGCGGCGGAGTAAATTGTTTCTGGCACAAACTTTCTGTCGGGTGTTGTGACAGTGCTGCTTGTAGCTCAGAGTTCTGTCAAGTGTCACACCTAGATATTTAGGGTGACTGTTATGTTTTATCGGAACACCTCTCCACTCAATATTTAGAGTACGGGATGAAAAATGGTTTCTCAGGTGAAAAAAACATGACTCCGTTTTGGATGGGTTGGGCTTTAGAAAGTTAACCTCGTAGTACTTATCTAGCTCTTGGAGAGCAAGTGTGAGGTTATTAACGTGAATGGGAATAGATAGATTCACAAGCAAAACAATTCGAAATCGTGCTGTTGAAAAAATATAATGTAATACAAAAAATTGAATGTCTTGCCTCTGCGTCGGCTAGAGCCACTATTTTTTCTCCGTTGTCCCCTCAACTAGAGCCGTCCATCTTAATGTGGAGCGATCCTGTCCCATTCACGTGATTTGTTTAAGGAATCTCGGCGAGAACCCATCTTTTATTAACAGGCATATTTTTTTGAAAAAAAAAACAACAATGATAAAATACTAGATTTCTTTGTTTTGCTCGGTCGTCAGGTATAGTCATATTTTTCTCCGTTGTACCCTAAACTAGAGCCATCCATCTTAACGTGGAGCGGCCCTGTCCCATTCACGTGATTTGTTTAATCTCGGCGAAACCCCTTCCTTTATTGATGACAGTGTATTAATAAGATTAAAAGTCTCGGAAATGTTACCACACTTCGTTGTTCTTTTTATTTCGAAAGTATTTTATTAACTAGTTATGATTTACGTTTGTAATTTGTGTATGTTTAACAACTTCAAAAAGAAAATACAAGATTTCTTTGCCTTGCCCGGTCGTTGGCTATTTTTTATTTCTCCGTTGTCCCCTCAACTAGCATCATCCATCTTAACGTGCAGCGATCATGTCCCATTTACGTGATTTGTTTAATCTCGGCGAGAACCCTTCCTTTATTGATGACTTTAGTGTATTAATAAGATTAAAAGTCTCGGAAATGTTACCACATCGGAAAATTATTTTTCGAATTGGTCACGGGATCTTCGAGTAATCGGGGAATATACAGAAAAAAAGTAAAAGTTTCCAAAGAATTGCGAATCTCTCCCTTGAAGAAGTTCTCAATTCTTCATCAGGCGGACACATGATAAGAGTAAACTAGTTCTTCTTGGTCCAAAACCATGACCATGGCGATCTCTTAAGATAATACAAAATTTGAGAAGCTTGTAATCCTTAGGCCATTGATATTTTAATCAAGCTGTATAGTATGTATCGATTGATTAAATGCTTAATTTTACACCAAAATTATCAAATATTGCCACAATTCCCTTTTCCGTTTATAAGGAGATATGCACGTTCAGGGCCGTCTAAATGCCGTATTTTCATCGGACAACTTTGCACATGCATCTTGCAAGTTTGGACAACTTTGCCCGGCAGCTGGCTTTTGTCCCTTAAAATCTCCAACTATTCTCCGCGAACAAATTAAATTGACTTTTAACTACATTACTGAGTTATGCTCTTTTGTCGCAAAGATTTATGATTTCATTCATTCAAAACTTAGGAATGAAGTATGGTTTTCATCTATTTTATGATATTTTAACATTGAGATGTATTGATAGATTTATTTTTCTGAATATTAGAAATGTAAAGTGTAGGGTAAGAGTGGAATAGGACGACCTAGGGATAGTTATATGGGATAAATAAAGAAACAGTTATACAGTTTAAAGATAGGCCTTAAACAAGAAAGAATGCAGGTCATTTGTTTACTTCATAGACCAGAGCCTAGCTCTTTGATTTGAAAAAGATTGAATACTTGGTTGAATGAAAACTTCATGAGTCAGTCTATTGTTCGTATTTATTTTAATAGTTAAATAAAGAATTTAAATTTACTAAGCCCTGCTATAGCTTAACGACGTCTTTAACCCGTTTTCTGTTTGACAACAACACTACTGAGGTACCAAGGTAGCTACGCTTTTGTTCATGAGATCATCTAACTATCATATAAGTACGTATTAAGTATTTGGATAGAGTAATCTGTTAAAATTCTTTCAATACATTGTATTCATTCGTTTAAACAAATAAGCTCGTCTTATTAAAATAACATTAATTAAACAGCAGTTTTACCATTTACACATCTTTATTATCCTCCTCATCTAAGTGACATCTTCACAAATTAAGGTCCTTTCCGTTTCAAGAGTCAAAGCTTTATCTGCTTTCTACTCAAAGCCTAATTCGGTGTAAAACAGTCGCGAAGGAATTAAGATAGTAATTAAAATGGGTGTGGAAAAGAGCTCCACAGTAACAGATTTCATCTTGACGTTGTCTTTCTTAATTAATTTGGAACAGTATGGCAACTCCATTACCTAATGAAAAACATTTATATGTAAATTAGACGAGAAACTTAGTTCGTAGTTAGCGACATTATAAACAAGCAATTATCTTACTATAGCTAATGTTTAAGCAAAGTTCTAGAGAGCAACTTTTAACAAAGAAAACTTGAATCATAATGTGTAGGTGCTTGGTAACAAACAAAGATAAAAATATACTATACAGCGTGTTAATTGATCCTCGACATACCCAAGTGTGACTAAGCCCGTCAATATGAACAACTTTTCCTACGGGATCAATGCTGGATATAAATTACACGCTGTGTATTGTTTGTGTAAAGCCAGACTCCAAATTCATTAGTATGATGAGAAGGTGACGATGATGTAGGTACCTTGTTCTCTAAGCCGTATGTTGTTATATTTCTGCATACACCTTTTCTCCGGCTTTTCTTTACATGAGCAGCTTTTTAAATTTAATATTTTATTGATTTTATGATTCTTTTTTGTCGTTATATATTCACGCTAATGGCAATTCGAAACAAATAAGCGCAGTTTCAGCAAACAAATAATAAAATAGTTATAATCAGGGGATCAGGGATGCAACGTTGGATTTTAGAAAAATCTTATTATTGATAAAAATAAAATTGATAGAGACAGTATCACGTCCTCATTCCCTACAAGATCTAGGTCCAAATTCTGCAAACATAAAAACTATGTATAGCAAGATGACGGAATACAGGAATTCGAAGTAGTGCTATACAGGCTAGACTATAACCTTTTTCCACATCCTAAGTTTACGTCCTGCACGGGCAACTTTTACGATCGGTGCGGGAAGAGAACCAGCAGCAATAAAATTGAATATTTTTTTTTGTTTCAGAATATATCAATACTAGTGGTGCTGTTATATAGCTGGAGGATTGGTGTCAATGCCAAGAGGTACAAGGAGCTGGATGATGTTTATTATGGTAAGCAAATAAAAATTCTTATTAAAACGAACGTGGGATAAAGATATTATTAAAATAGGTAACAAAGGGTTATCACGTAAATAGTCAGCTACAGGCCGACATGTTTTGACCTCATCCGGAGGTCTTCTTCAGAGCGAATGTGTATCGAGACGCACGCACGATTTCGTCCCAATCTGGAGTGCTATTTTTGAACGCGTGACTCACTAAAACGGAAGTCGTGCACGTCTACAAGTCACACACGTCTTCCAAGTCAGGAAATGCCATTTTGCCATATTTTTGAAACCAATTTGAAACCATCGCTTGAACTGTAGTGCTGCCAACCTTCAACGAAAAATATTTCATTTCTTCTTATTTCACGCAGAATTTTTTATAAACTTTTTTAAGGTTATTAAGGATTTTTAAAATGTTTAAGAAGTGTAGCGTCAAACGGAACGTAAAATGATGACAGATGAACTTCAAATGACAGGAAGTGACTTTGACATAAAAGCGTTCGTCGCCTGCGGAAACGAGCGGTACCGCTCGTTGCAATCACTCGTCAACTAACGTTTCAAAAATGCGGCCATTTGAAAACACTCGCGTCAATCACTCGTTTAGTGAGTCACGCGTTCAAAAATAGCACTCCTGCTCTGATGTTAGCGATCGGATGCGGAGGCGGCGCGGGCAGCGCGCGCGGCCGCTCGCTGGGCGCGCTGAGTCGGTGCGGAGGAACCATCTCATCTTGAACATACCTACTCTACGGCAACTGGTGACGATGACCTCCGGATGAGGTCAAAACATGTCGGCCAGTTACTGACTATTTACGTTAGTAATCCGTTGTTACGTATTTTAATGACAATATATTCGTAATACGGTTTGTTGCAACATTCTATGATACTACATATGTGCTTGTCTATGATACTATATGCTTGACTGTGATACTATGTGCTTGTTTTTCTTATCACTTGCGGTGGACTAAGCATTCACAAGACCGCAATTTGTGGCGATCTATAGGAGAGGCTATGTTCAGCAGTGGAAGTCCCTGACTGATAGGGATATATAAAGATAGTTGTGCCTGCTTTGTTGACTACACAATGTTGGTCAATTCCTTCCATTTGGCCGTTTTGGCAACTGCATATCCTAATCCTGTATTTATACTGATTTTCTCATGAATAATGCATGGTCTCGAAATAAATTATATTTAAATTTATCAGTGTTTGTCCGTTCTTAACTATGCTTAGTAACTAGAGACTTCGGTGGCGTAAATAAGTACGCATTTGGTTTGTGCTTTGCTCTGTGAGGTTTTTATAAAAATTAAATAAACTTTTTACTTAATAAGTTTATAGGTGAACTAAAATAGTAAATTTCGAGTACTAAGAATACATTAGTGGGATATTTAGATATTATATTCTTATTTTCAATCAAATATTCTTATAACAAATTTTCTCACTAACGAAGAATATTTTTACTCAAACAATGCTTTTAAAAATGGTACTGCAAGTACACGTAGAGAAAATATTAGTGTATTTTTTTTTCTTTAATTTATAAGCTAAGTGTAAATTAAAATATAAAATGCTCAGTACTTATTACTATTGTATATAATTTCATGAAGAAATTTCCACTCAAATAATTAGTTAGTTATTTTTCAAACAAATTGGGCATTTACTAAAATTTATTGACTGAGCGACCACGAAGCTCGAGCGTCTCTGTTTTAATTTATGCAAAATGTTCTTGGTATGTCGGTTCCACTTTACAGGTCGCATTTCTCGACCGATTCTCGTGAAATTTTGTGGGTAGGTATGTTCAATAATTACACCAAAGCCTTAGTTCACAAATGCACTATATAAAAGTCAACTTTACAGGGGAGCATTTTCAAATTTCGGAATTTTGAGACCTGGATAGCACGTGCATGTATTTTAAAGACTAATCCATTGTTTCCATCAAATCACAGTATTGAGTTATTATCATAACAATAATATTATAAAAACGAACTTATTAAAGGAAATCCGTTGTTAATCTTTAATTTATAACAGTCATTCCGGAAAGGATTCCTAATCAAGAATTAAAAGCGTAGCATTGGTAATAAATATTGATCGATGCTTAGACGTATAAAGTTGTAGAAGTATATACGCATATTATCCAAACTACCAACCGCTATTATATTCCAAGCAATCACAGTGACCACAAACCACAACATCGTTATCGCCGAAAATAGTTTCGTGTCGTTAGTTACTTAACGCCTCGTCACTGTGATCGCCAGGACGTACTGTTACGGGTGTTTTTAGGAATATGTGCTGAAAATATAATAACACTGCTTTCTATTGGTTGTCATTTACTTCTTTAAAACTAAATAATGCAACGCAACGCTTTTAATAACGCATTAAAAGCGTTTCAAATATCCAAGACAAACCTTCCTGCTATGATACCCTATAGTAGTTAGTTGCGAGTTTTACAATAAAATACATACATACTATCAAGTCTTTTTCCCTTGCGGGGTATACAAAGTTTAGGTATATAAACCTTGGGGCCACGTTTAACATGTTAGTGGGCTTGTAGGTGGAGAACGGGATCAAAATAGTGATGGGTTGCTAGCCGCATCGCCTATTGATATGATTCCTCTCGCCCATTCCCTCGATCGGCTTTTACGATCTGCGCAGGAAGAGAGCTTTTTGTTTATTATGATGGCCTCTGTGTTGCAGTGGTTAACACGCCAGTCCACCACAGGGATTCAATTCCCGGCGTGGGTAAACCGTTGTACTTGATTTTCAGAAATATCTGCCCATGGTTCTAATACTGTTCTAGAAAGGCGTTAAAGGTAAGCCGTTAAAAAATTGCCAAATCATATAACATCGTCATAATGGACCCCGGACTAATGAAACCGGAAAAACGCTCATAAGATGACGAAGATGATATGTAGTTCTTGTTATTTTGATGTTTATCTTTGAACCAAAATGATAAACAGACCAAATAACGTCATAATGACTGGTATAAGATGAAAATTCTTTCGGAATCTCCGATCAAAATGTTGGTATCGCATTATAAAATGCTTTTGTATTGTAATCGTTCATAGTCACCCATGATTTCCGTAAAAGTTTTTAATGAAATAGAGATGTTATGCTAAAGCTCATATAATACTAGTGGTTCTGTGAGCTGAAGTCCTCGCTATAGTCGGACTTCGCATAAAATGTTTGGAGATACACAGATAATTACAAATATACACAGGGAGTGGGCTCTGCTCAGCAGGATGAAATAAAATCTATGCGATTTCCTACAAACAAAATTTCACGAGAATCGGTTGTGAATTGCGACCTGTGAAGGCGAATAGCCGGACAGACACATCTTATTAATTTTGTCCAAGCCTGAAACAAAAACGCTTCGCTCGGTCAATAGAGAGTAGGTATGCACGTAATTTTTTTATTTGCTTAGTATAATCCTTAATAACCACAGTAAAAAAATATGAAAGAACTTTTAAAATATCTTAATTAACGAAGAAGATGTGATACTTTGAAGTTTAAATAAGAAAGAGAAGTCCGATATCGACTAGTGACGTCATAGTCTATGTCATGCATATATTTTCCATATTAAATAGTGTTTTCGCGAGTGAGATATACATATTTTCGTAAAATCATTTTATCTCGTTCGTTTTTCAACCAAATAAATGATGCAATAGATGCATGCATAGAATGAAGCAAATAAATGATTTTGAATTTTGAAAATTTTATTCTGTTTTCACTTTCAGTACTTTACTATTGAATATTTTTGGATAAACTGGTAAAGTATCAGATTTTTTTTCATGCATATTCCCTATTAACATGATTTTGTCGATTTTACAATAATAATATTTAGATGATTTAAACTTAGAGTAGGTAACAAATAAAATGTTATAATGTATAAAATCATAGTCAGCTCAGCGATTAAAAGTAAGCAGCAGAAAGAAATGATTTTTTAAAATAAATCAATTTGTATTTTTATAAAATCTGCCGTTCGATATATCCTCTTTTTCCTTATCTCAAAAACTACTTAACCCATTTTAGTGAAACTTACAGTGTTACCTACGTTGGGCTATGTCGCGTCCAAAAAAAGAGCAATTTTACCTATTTCTGAGATCCATACCAAAAACATACATTTATCTTATTTGACATACATATTTAAAAGCTGATAAAGGATAACATATATATAAAACTCATTTAATTCTGACAATAACATACATAATATAGGTTGAATTTATAACCTCCATTTTGTAAAGTCGGTTATCAAAGAAAAAAAAGAACGTAATTTGTAAGACTGTTTACTTCTATAAATCAAGAGAATATTAATTGATGCCGTTATCTAGTGCCCTTGAGAAGCATGCTATTTGTGCCTGCCAAACAGACACTCAGACGTATATTATTTCCTAGCGTTTCCAATTATAGTGCCGGAGCGGTGATGGATGGCGACTGGACGACTTAATTTGTATTGATAAATCAAACAACGCCTTTGTTCTGTCTTTGTTATAATTCACAAATTTCGCCTGTAGCTCTGGCCGCGTGTAAAATCGTGAAGTACGACAGCCGTTAAAGATTTAAATGGGTGTTTGTATATATATATATAAAAAAAAAAGAAAACATTTGTGTGGGCCGTTGGCAATAAGGGGTTCTTCGTCATCAGCTCAACTCAATTGTACGACTTTAGAATTCTCCATAAATCAAACAACGCCTTTTTTCTGTCTTTATTATAATTCACAAATTTCGCCGGTAGCTCTGTCCGCGTGTAAAATCGTGAAGTACGACAGCCGTTAAAGATGTAGATGGATGTTTGTATATTAAAAAAAAAGAAAGCATTTGTGTGGGCTATTTAGCGATAAGGGGGTTCTTCGTCGTCACCTCAATTCAATTGTTGAGTTTGGAATTCTCCATTAATCAAATTATCTAGTATCCTTCAGAACTCTGCTGTTCGTGCCTGCCAAACAGCCACTCAGACGTAAGAGTATATTATTTCCTAGCGTTTCCAATTATAGTGCCGGAGCGGTGATGGATGGCGACTGGACGACTTAATTTGTATTGATAAATCAAACAACGCCTTTGTTCTGTCTTTGTTATAATCCACATATTTCGCGCGCAGTTCTGTCCACGTAAAATCGTGAAATACAACCGTTACAGTTGTAGTTGTAGTGTTGGTATATTTTTTCTCCAAGAAATTATTTTTTTTTGTGATCAGGATATTAAGCGATAAGAAGTTCTTGGTCGTCAGGTAGTTCAATTAGAACAAACATACATACTATCAAGTCTTTTTCCTTGCGGGTTGACAGAGCCTTGATCTAACCTAGGCTTTCCTAAAGGCCACCTTTAGCATGTTTGTGGGCTTGTAGGGAAAATGGAATGAAAATAGTGATAGGTTGCTAGCTGAATCGTCTATTGACATGATTCCTCAGATATTCGACCAAAAAGTTCAATTAGATAATATATTTAGCGTTAAAATCCGATAAATATTGACATGCATAATTTTCCATCGGTTGGCAAATATTTTAGACCTGAACACCATACAAATATTGCAAGATAAATAAAAGCTTTAAAAATCTATGGCATTGTGAAGTAAACCTACGACTGTCCATTTCTAAAGTAAGGCCTGTATCGAATCCAGCTCAAGCGTAGCTAATCTGATTTGATCGCGATTTAAGGGCGGCCAACCCGTCTATCTTTTCATACAAACGCTCGTACGTGATTATGGCGGTGTAACAAATCTTTCTTTAAAGATTTTCCACTAATAGGTATCTTGTGCACTATATCTAGGTTTCTATCAAAACGAAAAATCAAAATTTGGAGAAAAAACTTCAGTAGTAGCCTCCGAAAATCCGCTTTTTTGCACAAATTTTATGTGAACTTTGGGCGTTTATAATGTACTCATTAAATGTAACAGTAAAGAAAATATTTATTTAGAAACCTTGCAAATGTAATAGAGAGTCTAGATGTACAAGGTTTTTTTCATAAACTTATAAGGCTTACCAATAAACACGTATTTCTTGAAACAAGTTTAATGAAATTTCCGCACACTATTTTTCGTTCAATGTCTTAACGTACTCACTAGGTTGTTTCCATGAGGCAGTAAGAGGTGTGCGGGAGACGAGGGCAAGGGGTTCTTTTCACTTTGCCTCTTTATCTGACATTGCGCTGGACGGAACAAGCTTTTCGACCATGCTCGCGTTGACGATAGCCGGTGGGGGAAGGGCCACCTTAATAGTATTATCAGTATTGGACTGTTATCTCTTCAGCCGTTTACCGCAAAATCAACATTTTTAAATATTCAGCCGGCGGAAGCTCTTTTGAATTTCAAGACGTGGTTCGGACTATTAAATATTTATGCACCGTGCCGTCACGTTTGTTTTATGTATTTCATGTACTGATTTGCTGAATAAGATTTATTTTTCCGTTGTTTGGTGTCCGATGGAATGATTTCTTAATTTGTTAGCCTAGATGGAAATATTCTGTTTCTAAAATACTGTTATTTATATTCATGAACTATTCGTGACCTCGTTTGTAATATTAATGTTTCCCAGCGCTTTTGTTGCGATAATTTTAATGTGTAATATTTATTCATAAATACATAAAAGATACCTATTATAGTGCGGCTATAAGGGTTCCGTACCCAAAAATTGCAAGTTAAATGAAAGTTTTGAAAATCTATGGTATGTATTGTTAAGTAAACCCACGATTGTCAATTCCTTAAATAAGGCCCGTATCGAATCCAGCTCAAGCAAAGCTTAGCCGATTTGATCGCGATTTAATGGTATTATCAGTATTGGATTGTTATCTCTTCAGCCGTTTACCGCAAAATCAACATTTTTACTTATTCAGCCGGCGGAAGCTCTTTTGAATTTCAAGACGTGGTCCGGACTATTAAATATTTATGCACCGTACCGTCACGTTTGTTTTATGCATTTCATGGACTGATTTGCTGAATAAGATTTATTTTTCCGTTGTTTGGTGTCCGCTGGAATAATTTTGTAATTTGTTTGCCTGGAAATATTCTGTTTCTGAAATACTGTTATTTATATTCATGAACTATTTGTGACCTTGTTTGTAATATTAATGTATTTGCAACGCTTTTAATTATTTTATGATAAATATTATGTGTAATATTTATTCATAAATATAGATTTATTCATTGTGTTTATATTTATAAATACGTCAATATTGTTTATAAAGCTTCAACAGGATCAAAGGGGTTAGTATCATATGGTCGCAAAAGCAATACCTGCTTTTGCGACCATACGATACGAAATATTGCAAGTTAAATAAAAGCTTTGAAAATCTATGGCATTGTTAAGTAAACCCACGATTGGCTATTCCTAAAGTAAGGCCCGTATCGAATCCTGCACAAGCGTAGCTAAGCCGATTTGATCGCGATTTAATAGTATTATCAGTATTGGACTGTTATCCCTCAGCCGTTTACCGCAAAATCAACATTTTTAAATATTCAGCCGGCGGAAGCTCTTTTGAATTTCAAGACGTGGTTCGGACTATTAAATATTTATGCACCGTGCCGTCACGTTTGTTTCATGCATTTCATGTACTGATTTGCTGAATAAGATTTATTTTTCCGTTGTTTGGTGTTTGATGGAATGATTTCGTAATTTGTTAGCCTAGATGGAAATATTCTGTTTCTAAAATACTGTTATTTATATTCATGAACTTTTCGTGACCTTGTTTGTAATATTAATGTATTTGCAGCGCTGCCGTTATTTTACTATAAATATTATGTGTAGTATGTATTCATAAATACGAAATGGATACAACATTGTGGTTATTCTATAAATCTATCAATACGGGCACTTAAGAAAAGTGATTATGGAGCCTTTGATAGCTATGAGGTGTTTAATAAAGTTATAGTAGATATTTTAAGTAAAGAATATCATATCATATTAAATTTATATTTTTATGAAGGTATTGTTAATTCGTGGTTACTTATCTTGAGATTTAATCGGACAGCGTATGAAACGGAGATTTTTTTGAAACATTTCACTGAATGTTTTTGTGGAAATAGGTTCGGCATCATGGACAGAACTGGAAATAAAAAAATTGTGAGTGGTAAAAAGTCAGCCTATAGTAAATAAAGCTAGCTAAAGAAATTATGAGTGAAGCGCTTGTTAACAAATTTTAAATTATTCTGAATCACTACTTTGGCATTTATTTTATGAATATAATATTGAATTCAAAGGCTAGGGGTAACGTCACCATATTTAAATAGCTTAGATACGGACTTTTCCTAAACGTACTAAGTAGGTTAAGGTTTTATGCAGTGTAATGTATGAATCTTATTTGTGGCTAAGGTTTCATGTAACATCAAAACCACAGATATTAAAACAAGACAACGGGATTAGCAACACTCTTTGTATGCAACCCAAGTTCGCATCAGCCTAACAAAAACAATGCTCAGAATAAGAAACAAGTCACGAATACCAATTTATTACGAAGAAAGCAGAAAAAAATCTTAATTACTATATATATATCTAAACAGTAATCTGCCGACCACAAAAAGAAATCACAGTATTGTTAATTAAACATTAATTTTCTTGTTTTCTGCTATTTGCCGGGTTTGTGTTTGGAAGCGAACAGACTAAGTAATTAGACCTTTGTCCTTTTTGTGCTATTACATACGCGTTTAGTATTTCTCGGTGATTTTTAGTTTGTACTCGTATATCCCTAATCTGATTTAACTACTTAACGAGAGATACTGATATTATTGACTAGTGATTCTGTGAGTTGTAAACTATACGAGTCTTTCTTTGGACAGGTTAAAATTGTATAAATGTTCATCATACAACTTAAAACAAAGACCTTAGAGACACGATTGAAATTAAACGGGAATCACAAATACCTGCGAACAGAGAACTATGCACAGCAGTGGAAGAAGTTGGGCCAAGATGATTTTTTTTCTATACAAATAATACCCAAACAAGAGTGATAAGTTATGATTTTTAAAACAAACACACAAAAACTCAGTCCAATAAAATAAAAAAAATACAAAAAATAATTGTAAATAAAAATATTAAGTTATTTCAACCGACGAAAGAACGGAGGAGATATTTAAGTCGCAACGTGTATTTTCTTTATGTATGACTTCGCGTAAATTTCAACAGAGTAGTCTGATTATGATAATTATTTTTTATTGGAAAGGGTATACCAAATGGGTTCCATATAAATTTGGAAAAAATTCAACCTTAATGGTAGAAAAACAGGGGTGATTGATTTTTTGCTTTCCAGCGGTTAAATATTTTCATCAAAAAGTTTTATTTCGAACTGCTAAAAAAATTACACAATCGGTTGAGAAAGCTGAAACAGACGCTCTTCGCTCGTTCAGTAAGCAAATATATACGTAAGTATAATTGTACCTGTAGTACAGTAAAGTTATTCTGACGTATATAGCCAGCTATACGTCAACATGTTTTGACTTCATCCAGATGTCATTCTCAGGGCAAATGTGAATCAAGACGCGGGCGCACGAAGTCCCGATTCGCACTTTTAAGCGATTGAGTGCGATTGAGACGACCGGAAGAGGCTGAAACGTGTCGGCCTATAGCTGAATTTGTACGTAGATAACTGTTTATTAATAAATTTAATTTGGTAAATGCTATGGCAAGATTCATTTGCCGTCATCTATGAGCAATGGCTCATAAGCATATTGAAAGAAAATTTTCATATTTATCTACCAATTTCTTATACATACAACATAATTATGCGTGTAGCGGGTGGCTTAATACATATACTCTTTGGAATCGTTTTTGCCATTGTCACCCATAAGGGGAAAACAAGCTTCTCTACGAAAAAGACTTACTCCTAAGCCAGTTGTGAAGGCTTTGATGTTCGGATTTTATTACTACACCCCGTGAAACCCTATCGAAACCTCTTTGCAATTAGTTTTAATTTATCATGATAACTTTATGTGCCTGGGGCATGAAACATCAATACATACGATGCAAGTACAGACGTAAGTCAAACATAAACATCGATCGCAGAAAGCGCGTGCCGAGATTTCCAGTAATTCACGAAAATATCGAAATAAGCAGCATAATGAGTTCAACGCCGAAGAATGAACCTTTTATATGGAATTCAGTGAATTCATTACTCCATAATTGCCTCTCCTGCTTAGATACCTACTTATTTTTTGTAAGAAATTGTATTCCTTTGTGTTCATCGAGCGAGCAATATTTTTTATAGCGATCCATCGAAATTGACGGCTTACTTACCGAAATTTATTGTAGGATTTTTGTAAGCCTTGCCGTAATCATGAATTATTTTGGAAAAATAATAATTTGAATATTGTTAGGGAAATATTGACCAAGTTTTAGGTTATTGCGTTTAAAAATTATTTTCTTTTTTAAGAAATACTTCTTGCTACGTGAAATTCTGGCGGATGAGGACAATAAGGAAGTAATTTTCGACATGACATGATACGAGGCTGATATTCTAAGACGTTTCCTGTAGGCTCTACTCTACTCAACCTCATCAGTTAATCATAATAGTGTTCTTAGTTAGCAAAAATATCTTTATTTATGGTGATTCCGGATTCGATATGAAGAATAGATAAAAGAAAGCAAAAGACGATTGTCATGACAAGAAGAAGAAATCGGAATGAGGTTCATAAACATCATCAGGTCTTTTTTAGTCACGACCATCTCTGTACTACCAGAGCTACATATTAGCCTGAGCAGTCAGAAAATTTGGCCTACACTCTCCACGCGGGCCAGACGGGTTGAAGAGGTCTCTTTGATGGTTATTAGCTTTGTTTAGAATGTGTTCCCTAAATCACCTTCTACGACATTCACGGGAAAATTTGGAGTGGCCCTATTCTACTCTGCTGGGAACCACACGGCAAGCACACACGGAATGAGGATACTCTGTCTTATTGTTAATACGAAGCTTCCTCCGATGAATTCTAGTGGAGGACAATTACAGAGACGATTTAGAATACTGGTAAGTATTATTCGGCACTGCGACAAAGTGTTGTATCAAAATTAGTTTACTACTGTGTATAGGTAACCGTAACAATTCTGCTAGCCTTTTGAGAATGGGCGCTTAGACCAGCCAACTAGCGCCGGCCCTGGTTTTATTTCTTTTACTATTAAATAAGATCAAATTGAAAAAATCTACGTAAGTACCTACTTCACTAGTAAATAAATCGGTCACTTTTGGCGGTAATGAGTAGACCTCTCAATTTGAAATAATGATATTGATGAAAAGTTCTATTAAAAATACTACAAACAATTTACTACGGAAGTACCTACTTTCGTTGATTTTCTCAATTTGTTCTTATGTCGGAGCACAATAATTAAATAACGGGTGTCGCTACTTTCGGTGGTGTCAACATGGATTGACGAGCATTTGGTTTTCATTCAAAATTCATTTTTTTTTAATTTGTATTTTATTTCTCATAATTTTTTAAGCAGTTGAAACTTAATATTTTAATCTTAAAAATGAATTTTATAATTCAATTTTAAGGTTTTGATGTGTCTCATCAAAACCTTAAAATTGAATTATTATTGACTTTATTGTATTTATAATTTCTGTACATTCTTTATTAGTCATTACATAAATACACATTGCTATAACTTTCTTTTTAGGGTTCCGTAGTAAACAAGGAACCCTTATAGTGTCGCCATGTCTGTCTGTCTGTCTGTCTGTCTGTCCGTCCGCGGTTTTACTCAGAGACTATAAGTACTAGAAAACTGTAATTTGGTACGGGTATGTATATTAATCATGGCAAAAAAGTGGTAGAAAAAAATCTTGAAATTTTTTTTTTATGGTTGCTCCCATACAAGTAAAATGGAGGAGTAATTTTTTATTCGCTACTTACCCACCGTGTGGGGTATCGTTAAATAGGTCTTTAAAAAATATTGTAAGGTTGAGAACACCATTATTCGATTTAGGGATCCTTTTCCGAAATATTTGGTTTTAAAGTGCAAATTTTTGTTAGAGGTAAGTGTCCCCCCCCCCCTCTATCTACTAAACGGTTATATATGGATACGTGAAAAAAATTATAACAGTAGTATATATACTGAAATTGAAAGGAAAACTATCAGAGCTGAGTACTAAGTACAAACTAAAAAGTTGTAGGCAACCAACTTATAAAATGTATTTGAAAATGTAAAATTCCATAAAATTTCCATTGTTAGATGTTTTTGGTCATTAAACTGTGAGGTGCGAGTGTGAACAGTGTGAACTCAAACTTGTCATTCGCAACTACGGAACCCTACATTGCGCGTGGCCCGACATGCACTTGGCCGGTTTTTTAGCTATACGCATGGTCCAATCGTTACACTAAACATTTTTAGTTTTGCCTCACTATAAACTAACCTGGAATAAGTAAAATGTTGACTGTTTGGTGAAAAACGTATCAATATTTCATTCTGTGATGGATTTACAGCAAACCGAACGATGTGATGAAAAAGCGGTGCGTCCGAAGCCAGATTAATTTTAATCGAATCCAAAATGGATGCACATTTTGTGAGTTTTATAAGCGAACATTTTATTAACTTTGCTATTGTTTGAGTTCTGTCAAATTTAGTGTTATCTTTATTTACATATCTGTATTATATATTTGATGAATCAATTGAGTGTGTTTGACCCAAATGATCCCCTATCTTGCTTGATGGGAAGCAATGATAAGGTCAATCCTCCATCACAAAGTGGTGTACACAAACACTCAAGTAAATTATTCGCTCTTTTTTTTATGTCAGAGGACGGCAAACGAGCAAGCGGGTCACCTGATGGTAAGTGATCACCGCTGCCCATGGACTAATGTAACACCAGGGGTATGACAAGAGCGTTGCCGGCCTTTTGTTTTCCCTCCCCAGAGAGGAGGGGGGATGGGCCTCCGGCTCTCTCACTCACCGAACGAAGCATAGAAGCTGTAAAACTACTACTCAAACGTCGATTTTCTGTGAGAGTGTGGTACTTCCCCGGACGAGCCGGCCCATTCATGCTACCAGCTGAAGTGATTTTTGCCGGTAGCGTGGCTCTACCACAACTGAATTCATTGTTAGATGTTTTTGGTCGTTAAACTGTGAGGTGCGAGTGTGAACAATGAGAACTCAAAGTTGTCATTCGCAACTACGGAACCCTATACTGCGCGTGGTCCGACACGCACTTGGCCGGTTTTTAAGCAGTTGAATCTTAATATTTTAATATAAAAATGAATTTTATAATTAAATTTTATGGTTTTGATGAGACGACTTTGTTATATTTATAATTTCTGTATATTCTTTATTAGTCATCGCATAAATACGCATGGCTATAACCTTCTTTTTTAGCTATACGCATGGTCCAATCGTTACACTAAACATTTTAGTCGCCTCACTATAAACTAACCTGGAATAAGTAAAATGTTGACTGTTTGGTGAAAAACGTATCAATATTTCATTCTGTGATGGATTTACAGCAAACCGAACGATGTGATGAAAAAGTGGAGCGTCCGAAGCCCGATTAATTTTAATCGAATCCAAAATGGATGCACATTTTGTGAGTTTTATAAGCGAACATTTTATTAACTTTGCTATTGTTTGAGTTCTGTCAAATTTAGTGTTATCTTTATTTACATATCTGTATTATATATTTGATGAATCAATTGAGTGTGTTTGACCCAAATGATCCCCTATCTTGCTTGATGGGAAGCAATGATAAGGTCAATCCTCCATCACAAAGTGGTGTACACTAACATTTAAGTAAATTTTTGTTCTTGCCTTATGAATCAGCTTGGTCTGCGGCCTCGCTGAGTGGCTCGGCCTTTGAGTCGGGGAACAGTGCAGCGGGGAGGGAATTCCATTCCTTAGCGGTTCGCATAATGAAGGAATCAGTGTGAAAAGGTGTACATTATGTACTAGCTGTTACCCGCGGCTTCGTCCGCGTAATTTTTAGCATATGTCCTTCTCGGTACCCTAACCTATGTGTATGCAAAATTTCATGATGATCGGTTCTGTAGATACGGCGTGAAAGCGTAACAAACAAACAAACAAATAAACAAACAAACAAACTCACTTTCGCATTTATAATATTAGTTGGGATTGTGTTACGAATAAGTTGATGTGTAAGTAGTCGTAGTGTGTAAATGTGACTGAAGGGTTTATTATCATATATTAGGGATGTGAAGAAGGATTTAATTAATTAATCAAAATCTCTTTTAAGGGTATTTGCTGCATTATCAAATAAATTTATACAAATTTGTATTAACTAAAAAAAATCCGTAAAGCGTTTTGGAGATTCTAATTAGAGAACGTTTGAAATTTGTTTTGATCACTTTGGTTATTGCCGGTTTCTCCAATGCTTTTCTGTATTGTTTTCTTAATTGTTGTACCATTCGAGTCTTTTGTAGTGTTTTGTAAAGCTTGACATAAAAAGAACGTATTATTCAAAACGACAAATAAATAATTTTCCTTTTTCTACCTACAAAGTACTGGATACAAGATGTTGCCGGGTAGCTTCCGGCCCAGAAAAGGATTACTACATCTCTTCTTAGGATGTGGTAGCTAGAAAAAAAGAAATAAAAGTATTCCGTAAGGATGGTAGGCGATATCATCATCATCATCATCAGGTCTTTATTAGTCTCCACTGCAGGAGCATGACCCTCTCTGTACTGCCAGAGCAGTCAGAGGATTTGGCCTACACTCTCCACGCTGGCCAGACGGGTTGGAGAGGTCTTTTAGATGTTTGTAAGCTTTGTTTAGCTTGAGTTCCCTGAGTCGCCTTTTATCACATCCACGGGAAGATTTGGAGTGGTCCTATTCTTCTCTGCCGGGAACCACACGGCTGGTAGGCGATATGCAGAACTACTTTTCTTATCATTTTATATGCTGAAAACAAAAAAAAAAGAATCGGTATTTCCTTTCTTGGTCGAATGAATGAATGACGAGCTCCGTGGCGCAGCGGTCAACACGCCGGCCTGTGACACGGATGGTCCCGGGTTCGATCCCCGGTCAGGTCAAGATGAAAAATGATCCTTTTCAGATTGACCTGGGTCTTGGATGTTTATCTATATATGTATTTGTTATAAAATATAGTATCGTTGAGTTAGTATCCCATAACACAAGTCTTATTTAAGAACTTACATTGGGGCTAGCTCAATCTGTGTAAAAGAGAAAAAAAATAAAAAAATAAAATAAAAATAAATTTTTTGTTATTCCCATCATTGGTCCTTAAGGAAAAGTTGTTAATCTTGACGGGCTGAGTCACCACTTTTAGGGAAATTAAAATCCATGTGGATATTAATATTACATGTACATAAAAATAGGTATCTAAATGGATGTTCTTTAGGTTAACAATACTTCGATTGTAATGTAACGGTATTTACCACTTTCAAACATTTGATCACCCAGGTCACGTGACCTAGGTGCTCAAATTCCAAGGTGAACATAGTGGACTAAAAGAGTGTACTTTATTCACCCAGGTCATATGACCTAGGTGATCAAAGTAGAATAAACCCTTTCAAATAGGATCTGGAGAAAAACGGTAAGTGCGCGTTAATTCCCGAAGCTGATAATCCATAATCAATACTGACTCTACGTGAAATACCATTAAAAGCTTTGCGCTCCGTTTTAACTTACCCTTGAGGTTAACAAAAAGGTTCTATCCTTACAATCTGGAGGCCCGCCCCCTCGGGGATACATACGAGTACCAAAGGTATTAAGGTGGGACATAATCTTGAATCTTGAACATTTAAGAGGAAATTTCTAGGAACGTTTTTTTCTTTAGATCTTAGCTTTCTTTGCAGCTATTTTCTTTTATTTCTATTTTTTATTTTATTCCACCGAGGTTTCGGTGTTTTTGCCAATATCCAGTTTAAAATAGAGATTTTTGAGAGAGTATATACAGAGAAACTAAGTATCGGTGTTGCTATACAGTTTTAACAAGTAGCAATCAAAGATGGCGTGGGTCCTTGGATTGCTGGGGAGTTTCTGTTGACAAATCTATACGAGTCCATATGACAGTTTACTTTAACTATTTTACACATTGATCATGAGCACTAGCATTTATCCACGTCCAAAAAGAAATTACTAATTCATTTATAGCAAACCCCAACTGAACTTCTTGATTTCCCACCAAAAACTCTTGATTTTCCTTAATGCTTGTAAAGTATAGGTTTCAAAAACATTGCGATTATTCTAATGTTAATGCAATGTTCACTCGCATGTTTAGGTATATTTACTTTTGGTCTGGAATACAAATACTTCATTTGCTAAAATAGGGTAAAATACATGTGTTACATAAAGTGTTCTTAAATGGTTAAATTTATTTATTTTGTTTTATGACTTATATAATAATGTATGCCTTTTAATATTTGCATGCCACTGTTAATAAAATATGCAGAACTATATGTATTCAAATTTACTTACCATATGATAAGAACATAAATATTCTGTTAAATCAAGAGCTGATTCCCTCTAAACAGACATTAAGTTTTGCCTACTACAAAGTAACACTAAGTGAAGAAATCTTACGATATAAGCAGTCTTTGGAACAATTCATTCGTACTTCTAACATATTCACGCACAGTACCGCAAACAAATACTTTACGAACTTTTTTATTTTTTACAATACGTTAGGTGCGTCGCTTGCGGCGTATATTGCGGATCCTAACGGCATTACAGACAAATGACGTCATATATTATTCCCGCGCCCGACTCCATCACTCGCTTATGAAAATTAAAGGAAGCGGCGCATGACATAATACTAAAGGTATCGTTCAGAACTGCCTTGGTATAAGGCTGTATTACACCTTATGTGTGGTAGCGGTAAGACTACTGCTTCCACATATTATTATTCATAGACATGAAACAGAGCGGTGCGGATGCGCATCTGGAGAATAACACATAGTGAAAAAATCTTGCGACGTTGTCATTGGAATAATTTAATTCTGCTTCTATAACATTGCAAAGAGGGTCGTGCTCCTGCAATGGAGACTAGAAAGACCTGATGATGATGATGAACATTGCAAACTTAAAGCAAATCGCAAATAAATACTTCACAAACCTATGTTTTTTGAATGCCCTAGGTGCGTTGCACGCAGTGTCTATTGCGAATCCTAACAGCATTACAGACTAAATGATGTCATTTATTATTCCCGCGCCAGACCGACTCCATCACTCGCTTATGAAAATTAAAGGAAGCGGCGCATGACATATTACATGTATCGTTCAGAACTGCCTTGGTATAAGGCTGTATTACACCTTATGTGTGGTAGCGGTAAGACTACTACTTCCATATATTATTATTCATAGACATGAAGCAGAGCAGTGCGGGAACGCATCTGGAACATAACACACAGTGAAGAAATCTTGCGACGTAGTCATTGGGTTAAATAATTTCTGCTTCAATCATATTGCAAACGTAGAGCAGACCGCAAATAAATACTTGACGAACTTTTTTATTTTTTTACAATACCATAGGTGCGTCGCACGCGGCGTATATTGCGGATATCCTAACGGCATTACAGACAAATGACGTCATATATTATTCCCGCGCCAGACTCCATCACTCGCTTATGAAAATTAAAGGAAGCGGCGCATAACATATTAAATGTATCGTTCAGAACTGCCTTGGTATAAGGCTGTATTTACACTTAGTATGAGGCAGAGGTGAATTATGTAGCAGAGGCGTACGGGTACGCGATGTACCGAATGATGTGCCATGTGTGTGATGGAAACCGAGTAATTTGTAAGTATTTCAATCACATCTGAAAGACGAGGATCTGTGAAACGGTGTGTAGCGACTTGTGTATGATTGACAATGTGTCCACGGTGTCAACGTCACAAAATCGGATTAATTGTTAGACCGTTTTTACTAGACATGTTTTAAATTAGTTGAGGAGCCCGATGGCCTAGTGTTTGTGAGCATTATTAACGCTTACGCTTGTAAAGCAACCCCGGGCGCAGTCCCCACTTGGATGGGTGACCACAAGTGGCATAATAAAATATCTCGAGCTCCTCCGTGCTTCGAAAGGCACGTTAAGCCGTTGGTCCCGGCTGTCATCATTGATAGCAGTCGTTAAGCAATGTCAGATGCCTTTAGACAGCTTGAAAAATCTGACACCAGTGTTGGCCACTGACACACAAGAAAAAAAAACAAACAAGTCACAGAAAATGAACGATACTACTAAGTGATGGATTTTCCTCACAAGCCGACTCACCGCTTGCACAGCTTGGGTGGCTATTTTTGGGTGTCACCCGAATTGCATTTCTCACTAGACTATACCTATCAGAACTGTGCTAAGCGACACTAGGAAAAATCATTATCATCAGGGCTTTTTAGTCTCCACTGCAGGAGTACGACCCTCTCTGTACTACATATATTAGCCAGAGCAGGCAGTTTGGCCTACTTTCTCCACCTGGCTTAACTAGTTGGACACATCTCTTTGATATTTTTAAGCTTTATTTGGCTTTTGTTTCCTAAGTTGCCTTCTACGACATCCACGGGGATACTTGGAGTGGTCCTATTATACTCTGCCGGGAACCACACGGCAATAATAGGCGCCTAGGAAGAATAAGCGATAGTATTTGGTGGTTCTACGCCGACCGCTCTACGCACAGTTTTGGTGAAAACGACGCCTAATGTAGTCAAAAAGAGGCGCAGGCTGACGTTTCTAAAATTAGAACTCATTGTTACCGCCGCCGAGTAAATTGAAGGAAACATCGCTATCAAATTAATGGACACTAAGAAGTCGAAGTAAATTCATTTATTGAGTCGTTGATTTCGTAATCTGTTATTTTAATTTGTGTTGAAATAGGAAGCTGAAAAGATGTTCAAAGTAGGTAAAAAAAGTAGGTATGGGTTTTATGAAATCTCTAAGAGTCTTTATTGTAATAAACTTCGACCATAATTGGTATTTTAGCATTGGTTCCAATTTATTTCTGCTGTGATGCTTTAAAAATAGGGGTTTGTTTATTGACCTTTACGTAAACAGACACAAAATTAATGAAAATCACGTTTGAAGTCACGAAAAACTTCTTTATAAAAATATTAACTAAGTACTTAAAACTTGTAATAATTGAATGTGATCGTGTAATCATTGCGACTGCCCTAAAATTTATCGGCGGGAAGGCCCTGTTGACTTGTGTTACAGGTTTTTTTCAAAAATCTACTACAGGCACCAGTCTTTCACTAAAATAGGTTTTGCAGGGAACATTATTATGCAATATGTTCTTTATTTTTATAAACATCAAATTACCAACAAGTTCACTGTAAATACCTTTGTGAAGTAAAATAAAGATCATATTATTACTTGTGATAATTCAGTTGCAAATGTGAATTATGTACCATACGTGATATTTTATGTACCATACGTGATGTTTTATGGTCTAGATACAATTGTGGCAAATATTTATCTCATCCCAAGAATTTTGTTATATTCCTGTTTACTTTCGCGATTAAACACTTTGTAAGATTGATTGCATTTACAAAACCAAATATTTACTTAAACTGTTTACTCAGTTAGATCTGAATTCGCGCTGAAAACACATACAAAACAAAGACTGATTCCCGAAACGTAGCAAACCAACAAAAGCGAAGTTTAAACAAGGATATCTCTTTCTTCCCGCCTCCCATCACCCCTAAGCTAGCGCGCTAACTGGGGTGTTTGCTTTCAATTATACACAATACATTTGCCGTGTGGTTCCCCGCTGTGTAGAATAGAACCACTCCAAGTCTTCCCGTGGATGCCGTAGAATGTGGCTACGAAAACATAAGCTAAACAAAGTTGCATCAAAGAGAACTCTCTAAACCGTCTCGCCAGCATAGAGAGTGTAGGCCAAATCCTCTGATTGTTCTGGCTTATACATAGCTTTGGTGATACAGAGAGTAGGGTCGTGCTCCTGTAGCGGAGACTAAAATAGACCTGATGAAGACACACAATAAAATACAGCGGACGAATAAGTGAAACAATTCTTCATCAGAATGTCGTCGTTATGTTAAAGTTGACATCAGTCACTGTAAGCAATGTTTTGCAGCCCTGCAGGTTTTTTAACTGTCTCGTCAAATACTCGACTCTTGTGACAATAGTAAGCTCTTTAGCTTACTATGTGTTGTCACAAGAGTCGTTCTGACTTTCTTTCTCATTTTGAATGAGAAAAAAAGTATTAATCATTTAGCAAATCGATACGTGTGATATAAATGTATGTTATAATTTTGCAAACATATTTCGAAATTAAGAAAATGAAACATTTCTTTAAGCAAAAACAAAAAGATTAAATTGTGTTTTATTTTATCGATCTGTATGATATTGGTAAAATTTCAATGAATTAATTTAAGATATCCTTCTTGAACTGTAAAATAGAAAAACGCATTTTTTCCAAGGGTTTTCCATGGGAAGAAAAGCTACCTAAATATCTGAATGTTGATCTATATAAGTATCTATTATAAAATATAGTATCGTTGAGTTAGTATCCCATAACATAAGTCTCGAACTTACTTTGGGGCTTATATATTTAAAAAAAGCTCTTAAATATTGAATGAATAGGGAACTAAGTCACTCTGTAAATTTGAAACATTCGCTCCTACTACGCTTACTATGTTTGAAGCCGTCGTTTATTGCCAATGAAACTTCACAAAGTTGTAAACTTTGCCTATACAAGGCGCTAAATATTATATTAGCGCGTACTCGACGCCTAGAGAATAGTCAACTTTGATGTTCTTGACACAACTAACTTATAATGTAAGTACTACTAGGCTGGGTTATACACTTAATTTGCATTATTTTTGCATTTCTAGAAGACGTATGTTTTAGAATTATTTTTGTAGAGTCATTTATATTATGCGGAAACTTATTGAAACTGTAATAATGTGACGTTAACCAGGTGCGTGTAGTGAACAGGCAATTTTCATAACTGACTTGGCAAAATTGTCACTGGGATAGGTTAGGTTACGTAGACAATTTATCTATTGTTAATGTTTTCAAAGTTTGCCTAAATTGACGTAGTTTAAGTTACTTATATACATCTAAAATGTCTTGTACCAATATCATGCCAGTAAGTTCTCAAAGTTGTAAACTTTGTCAATCCATGGCATCCATCCATATCTAAATATTATCCATGTATTGGATATAACGCCAACAGCCAAGCTACCAACTATGAGGTTCTTGATATAACTTACTCTGTAAAGCACTATTGGATTGGTTGCTTTAGAAGTTGAGAGCTGTGATTTTATTTTCTGAGCTTTTTAAATACTTTTTCCTTGATTGTATCCACTGCAAAAACTTGCTTGTTACATCTTCGTGCTACTCATATAATAATACTACTATTGTTATATTCTTTTCTTTTCGTAATATGATTTGCCAGAGTTTTTGAGTCAGCGTTATGTCAACCCTCCTCCCATAGAACTACTCACAAGACCCAAATCATTATTACAGCCATAAAAAAGGTTTTCATAACATTTTTGTATTAGGTTCTCTTCAATAAAAGAAACATAATAAATGATTACACCTTTGTCACTAACGGGGAAGATCGTGCTACAATCGTCGCTCCATCTAGAGCAGCCGTTTACCAGGATGGTTGGTTTGTTACAGAAATTGTGAATCAGAGGAACTTAGAATCAGAAGTAGTTTCATTTATGGCACGTCTCATAACGTGAATCGTTTGGGGTTATGCATTCCTCTCAACTTATCAAGATCAGTCTCATTTTCGGAACTTAAATATTTTCTTTATTCAATATTAAGTTTTTATTTATCATTGACTTTTAATTAAGTAAAAATAAAGTCTTGTTTACTTTTAATTGAGTTTCCTATTACTTTTAAATCTTAATTTGCATTGGAGACAAATACAACACTACTATACGTTACGCAGTAAATAACAAACACAAAATTTAAACAAGGATATCGCTTTCTTCCCGCCTCCCATCACCCCTAAGCTAGCGAGCTAAGTGGGGTGTTGCTCTAAATTACATACAATAAAATACTGCGGACGGATAAGTGAAACAATTCTTCACCAGAATGTCGTCGTTAGGCTAAGGTTGGCATCAGTCACTGGAAGCAATGTCTTGCAACCCTGCAGGGTTTCTTTATAAGACTCCTGAGGTTTATAGTCCTTGTGTTTAACTGTCTCATCAAATACACCACTCGTGTGACGTTATACGAGCTTCAAAATAAACCTATTTTTGGGACTTAAATTATCTTTATTATATTACAAGATTTCATATCTCAGTGAGTGACTTTTAATTTCTGTCTAAACTTAACTTGCAATGGAAATAAATACAAAGCTTATACACGATACGTATTTAATAACAAACACGAAATTTCAACAAAGATATCTTTATCATCCCGCCCGCCATCACCCCAGAGCTAGCGAAGTAAGTACGTGTTTGCCTTAAATTACACACAATAAATTACAGCGGATGGATAAGTGAAACAATTCTTCACCAGAATGTCGTCTTTAGCTTTCTATAAGGGCTTTCAATAAGGGACTCCTGTGGTAAATAATCCCTGAGATAAACTGTCTGATCAAATAAATGACTCGTATGACACTATACGACTTCTCAAAGTCAACTTATTTTTGGAACTTAAATTGTCTTTATTATACTCGTAACAAGGTTTTATTTCTCATTGAGTTATTATTCTTAAATTTCAGACTCTTGCAACAAATAAATACAAAGCTAATATGCGAAATTCAGTAAATAACAAACATACAATTTAAACAAGGATATCTCTTTCATCCCGCCTCCCATCACCCCTAAGCTAGCGAGCTAAGTGGGGTGTTTGCCTTAAATTACATACAATAAAATACTGCGGACGGATAAGTGAAACAAGTCTTCACCAAAATGTCGTCGTTAGGTTAAGGTTGACATCAGTCACTGAAAGCAAGGTCTCTGCAGGGTTGACTTCTCAAGGTCAATCTGTTTTTAGGAACTTTAATTGTCTTTATTATATAAAAAGGTTTCATTACTTACTGAGTTATTACATTTAATTTCAACGAAAACGAATACAAAGCATGCACACGAAATTTTGTAAATAATAAACACGAAACTTAAACAAGGATATATTTTTCATCCCGCCCTCCATCACTCCTAAGCTAGCGAGCTAAGTGGGGTGTTTGCCTTAAATTACATACAATAAAATACTGCGGACGGATAAGTGAAACAATTCTTCACCAGAATGTCGTCGTTAGGTTAAGTTTGACATCAGTCACTGGAAGCAATGTCTTGCAACTCTGCAGGGTTTCTCTAATGGACTTATAAGTTTTAGAGTCTTTGTTGATTGTCGCAACACATACGGATTAGATAGAAAATTTGTACCAAAAGAGCAATTTTCCGAAACAGAATCTTTTCTTAGATATTTAAAATATTTTCCCTCTTATTAAGTAGTTATCTACCATACGTGAACTTTCACATTTTTATCCCCATATGTTTATGAGTAAAATATTAATTATTAAAATAATAGAACTAACTGTTTGTTATCTTGCCAAATGATTGCAAGTAATGCCATTGGCTTATCACAGCACAGATCAGGGTTCTATGCTATGGGTGACAGTGTACCGTTGAAATGTACACTGGCCAACGATTGGCCTAGTCTTGTATGATTTGATTAGTCGCAAAATCGTCAATCAAAAAATAACTACTAGTCACCGTAAGTAGATCAATTAGGTCCAGGCTGTCATCATTGATGGCAGTCGTCAAGCTATGTCAGATGCCTTTAGGCAACTTGAAAAATCTGACACCAGTGTTGGCCACTTACACACACGAAAAACAAAACAAACAAACCTCGAAAATGTATCAACTTACTATTTTTGTTGAGGAGCCCGATGGTCCAGTGGGTGTGAGCTCTATGAGCGCTTACGTATGTTAAGCAACCCCTGGTGCAGTCCCTATTTGGATGGGTGGCAAGTGGCATACAAAATATCTCGAGCTCCTCCGTGCTTCGGAAGGCACGTTAAGCCGTTGGTCCCGGCTGTCATCGTTGATGGCAGTTATTAAGCTATGTCAGATGCCTTAAGGCAGCTTGAAAAATCTGACACCAGTGTTGGCCACTTACACATACGAAAAACAAACTATTTTTGTTCTTTTCCGGTGCCAGGGGATAAATATCTATCATTAAATGACATTCATTTGCGGATCTCGCACACACACGGCGCCGCAAAGAATTCTCATTACCAACTCGCGGCACAGGCATGCGACCTATTGTTTTAATGGCACGTGTCAGAAGCTCCGTATTGTTTTCATCGAAAATGTACAGCACTGAATACGTTTGCTTATTTTTGGATCTGAAATAATTGAGTTCTGAGCCTGTGGATATTGTATCGACTTTCGCGATGAAGGTTACAGGCTTTTTGCGTCGAGTCGTAAATAGACACAATTTATTAGGTACATCACGAGAAAAGAGTCGCAACACAATTACAGAATATAGATAGTATCTTAAATTCTGTAATTGTGTGACTTTCTTAGTAGATAAAGAATACTTCATGAGTTAGATACATAATATCTTTATTCACTATCAAAACATTAATCAAATGACAAAAGTATTAGGTTAGGTTAGAACACTAGAGTAAGAATATTATTTGAGAATATCATTACGTAGCATGGCGTGTGGCCGACTTGTAAATACATATATAAAAGCACGGGACTTAAAAAAATATATACGATACAAGTCATACGAGTAATACCACGTGCATTTTCTAGTGCTTTCGTCTTTCTCTGTTTTAGATTTTAATTTATATTTCTTTCTTTCCCACTGGTCATTGCCTTTGTATAGAAAGATGCACACGTAATGACTAGGTGGCGGTGGTAATCTGATTCTAAAAATTCTCACTGATTCTGATAATATTAAACATGATTCCAAAAATACTTCAGGTTATTACTAGTGCTTATATGATTTATATTCTTGAATTTCTTTCTATTAGTAAAGTATTAGGAATAAAATGATTGGCGTCGCTACTGTGCCTAGTGTGCGGCCTTAAGTCAAAAATTTATTCATCAAACATAAATAATACTGAACATTGTTGAATTGTATTCTAGGTATGCTAATCGACTATCGTTATCGAAAAATCCGCCGATGATAAGTAAAAGCTTTTTGATTACCCACCTATGTTATACTTTTATACATAAAAGATAAGAGCTAATTGGTTGTTTGTTTGAAAATGTAATGATATACTCACAAAAATAACTGTGATATGAAAATGCTGTGGAAAGTTACTTTATTGAATCTTTTGTGATATTGAAATAATTCAATGATTATTACGGTTGTGTAGTTTTGAATATTTAACTTGTAGCTGTTTCTTATATCAATCTAAACAAACCTGAAAATAACACTTTTAATTTGATATGAATTTATTTTATTAATCCTTCTTTTAAGTTGGGTTGACAAGACTATTTCTTAAAGTATGATAATCTTTAAATACAACTTTACTATGAAATAGTGTACTTACCAAATTTATAGAAAATTTTATGATTGAGGCATTTCCAGAAACTGAATTAGCCATGTGGTTCCCGGCGGAGAAGAATAGGACCACTCCAAATCTTCCCGTGGATGTTGTAAAATGCGACTTAGGAAACTTAAGCTAAACAAAGCATATAAACATCAAAGAGACCTCTCCAACCCGTCTGGCCACCGTGGAGAGTTAAGGCCAAATCCTCTGACCGCTCAGGCAGTACAGAGAGGGTCGTGCTCCTGCAGTGGAGACTAATAAAGACCTGATGATGATGATGACGATGAAATATTCAATATAGTTAACGCTAACAAACATATTTCACCCTTTCTCACGCCACCCATACAAAACACTGACTAGTGACGTCATGAATGCATTTCAGCAACACATTTTTAAAACGTCTAAGAAGAAGAGTCTCCTGTTCAATTTTTTTTTTGTAATTTATTTATTTTTATAAACACCAAAAAGACCTCTCAAACCCCAAAATGGCCAACGTGGAGAGTGTCGGCCAAATCCTCTGACTGCTCTGGCTAATAATATGGCTCTGGTAGAGAGGGTCGTGCTCCTGCAGTGGAGACTTAAAAAGACCTGATGATGGTGATGATGATGTATTTATTTTTGGGATGTTCGCTGTAGTAAAAGCAAAATATATTCCACATGATTATTGTTAAACAGACACTTGAAAAATTAAATGTAATCTGCGGAACCACAATACTCGTAAATTTAGTCAAATAAACTTACTTGTGCTTAGAACATTTAAAAAAATTATTTTAATACGGTTTTTATCGCGTTTATTACATTATTTATACACCTGACGTTTCGAGCACACAAGAACTGCAAAATCTACCGCCTAAAATATATAGGCGGTAGATTTTGCAGTTCTTATAAAATACTAGACAAATGTCAGCTTAGTCTACCTGCGACCACGAACACTGTAAAGTGCTCGAAACGTTAGGTGTATAAATAATGTAATAAACGAGATAAAAACCGTATTAAAATAATTTTATTTAAATGTGTAACAATCGCGAAAACATAAGAAAACATTGTGCTTAGAACAATTTTTCATTACGTTAAACATTAAGGAATTGACACTTGATAATACATCCGACTTACATTATATAGGTATGTATATATAAATGATTTTATGGAAGTAAGGATGTGAAAAAACCGGCCAAGTGTGAGTCAAACTCGCGCAATGAGGGTTCCGTACAATATGCTTTGTGAACACACACACAATGTACAAAAAATGTTTTATTCAATTGACTAGCGCCATCTAGTGGTGTTTTAGTGAACTATTTCCCTAGATGAACTTATTATTGTGAGTTTACCACTTAATTTTCAAGTGATAGAATTCTTATTATTTTTCCTGTAATCTTCAGGGAATGAACTATATTTTGTAATTTTTTCAAAATTTTCGTCCCAGTAGTTTCGGAGATCAGGGGGGGGGGGGGGGGGAATGGTCAATTTTTGCCTTCTTTCATCTTCATCAAAAGTATTGATTTTACCCGAACAAAAAAAAATATTTTTGAGATCCTCATAATGAGCCCTTTCATTTGATATATGACACAGTAAGGTTTGCAAAACTTTTTTTTAAAACTTTGTAATTGGGCCCCCCAAAATGACCCTTATTTCAAAAAAATCTTTATTTACTTTGCACATCCGTGTTTGGGTCATAGGATTACAATATCTTACCAAATTTCATCTAATTTGGTTCAGTAGATTCGGAGAAAATCGGCTGTGACAGACGGACGGACGGACAGACAGACGCTCGAGTGATCCTATAAGGGTTCCGTTTTTCAAATTTTGTACGGAACCCTGTATGTCTTGCCTTCACGCAAAACATTCTGATATCATTCAATCTTAATCAATATTGATGAAACTGTAAAATGATTTGAAGAATATTTTTTAATAAAGTAGGCGAAGTTGCGTGCAAGAGCGAGGATAGTTGTTTTCTTAAGGTTTAAAATAAATCTTCCATGCTAATTCACAGATCAGCTGGTCGAATTTCCAGATCTATGTATTTGTTTCTTCTTTTTATAGTTATCATATTGTGGTGCTGTACAAAGGGTTCAATCTTGTTTCAATGTCTTTTATATTAACTCTTCTGCCGCGGAAAACGACGAAAATTAGAAAATATTTTAAATTAAAACCCGTGTTCATAATATTGTATACCTAGTTAACTTTTAAAACTCGCCAGTCTGACTATTAGGCAATTTCATAGAGCACTGATCAGTGCTTTTATAAAAGCTTATATGTCGAGATAATATGTGAAAATTGCGAGGACATGGTAGGTGAATGAAGTGCACGGGGTTATCTAGTCAACAATAATTTCGTGGTTGATTAACTACGTTTAGTTGGATGTATGGAGTTTCACTCATTACTCGTAGCTAATCAAGACGCATTCACTAGAACAGTGGAACTCAATACGTCAATCTGACATCCTGTGAATTAGCTGCAATGGCCGCCCGTTACAGCCGGCTTTGCAAACTCTGTTATTGGCCTATTGTACAAGCGCAGTGATTAATCTCACTACAAACATTTATGAATGACTGTAAATGGTATTTAATAGACAATAAATGTCTATTGTGGCATGGTATACTGGCCTGACTAAATAGAGATAGACTGCAGTAGTGAATAACTAATCTTTTGCTATTTCTGCATCTACAGGACTCTTTTTTGAGCCGATACTGTCCCACTGCAGGGTAAAGGTCTCCTTTTCTTTCTTTCAACTCTCGCGATAGAGGGATTTTGAAGCCCAATATTTACTGAATAAATCAAGGCCATCACGCCTTCTCTTTTTTGGCTTGCTAGGACTTTTTTTACTGTTACATGGATTGACGTACACGTTTAGGCCTGTACAGCATTTTGGCATGTGACAGATGTAGGTATACTTAACTCGAAATAGTAAGATGTGAGAAAGTATGCGCATGGGAGTTTCTTCACTCCACCGTAACTTTTAGAAATGATTCAACGCATTTAATTTAAGTTAATTAAATTCAGTACTATATCAATGAATAAAAATATAGTACCTACAGCTAGTAAACAACTTGGAATTTGCAGGTGAGTTCTTGGAAAGCTCCGCAAGTTTGCACTAAAATATTGTCTTGCATTTCCGTAATTGATTTCGGTTCCTTCGGCCGTCGTAAATGAGATTGAAGCCGGGCTGCATTCATGGTAAGGTACGCAAATTAAATTTACCTGATGGCAGAACATTTCTACAGAGTTGCAGCTGCCCCTAAACTTGTACCTATAGAAATACATAGATATATTCTCCGTCTTTGTTCAAATATATTATTTTTAGTATTATCTTAAATTCAAAGAAAGTATAAAAACTAGCCGTGTGGTTCCTGGCCGAGTGAAATAGGACCACTCCAAGTCATCCCGTGGATGTCGTAAAAGGCGACTAAGGAAATACAAGCTAAACAAAGCTTTTTAACATCAAAGAGACCTCTCCAACCCGTCTGGCCAGCGTGGAGAGTCCAAATCCTCTGACTACTCAGGCTAGTATATGGCTCTGGTAGTACAGAGAGAGGGTCGTGCTCCTACAGTGGAGACTAGAAAGACTGATAAAAACTAAGTACAATTATCATCATTCAAGTATCTATTTCTATTTTGATCGGTACATGTAGTTTTCACAAATGTCTAAGCAAGCCGACGCGACGGACAGTCAAGAATTTCCATTTTGGGAGTCACGAAAAAAAAGTATCCCAGCTGACGAGGCAACTGGGAACACACTTAAGTGAGAGAGGGGATAATGTTACCGTTTAAAAAACATTATAAACCTATTTATTTATCTTTTAAACAGGAGACTTTGTTTGAGCAATATTTTGAAGTGCGCCTCTTTCCTCCGTTCACCTAACGTTATAATATGATACGAGTAGAAGGTAGGTTTTCGTTAATAAAATTTGATTTAGGCAACGTGCGTCCCCTTTGGGAAATGATATCATGTTGATTTCAGGACTGCGCAATATCAAATAAAAATATGTTAGGCAACTTTTAAGTTACGTGTTTACTTTATATTCGTTACTATTTTTTAGTATTGGAGTGATATACCTATTGTAGCTTATTTTTTGCCCGCAGCTCCGCTCGCGTTTTTGTCGATTCTTCGGGAACAGTTCTTTTCTCCGGGATGAAAGGTAGCCTTTGTGCTTTACCATACTTCAGACAACGTATATGCAAAATTTTATGATGATCGGTTCAGTAGATGGAGCGTGAAAGCGTAACAAATAAACAAATATATATAGGTAACTTTTGCATTTATAATCATCATCATCATCTTCATCAGGTCTTTTTTTATAATATAGGTTGGGATTGCGATTGTTTATGAGTGACTGAGCATCAGTGAGTTAATTTAAAATGAATAATAATTTATTGTCATTATATACAACAACGGGTCACTCACGTGCTATTTGTTGGGATTGCCGACTATAGTTTTGGACTCGTCAGGAGCCCAATTTCAAGGCGAGTGCGGGACGCGCGGCGGTGGATCCCGAACTGAACTCTTTTAATGATATAATTTATTGTTATTGACTTTCAGAAATGTTAAAACATGTAAATAAAATATGACTCGACTGACTGCAACATTTCTTATATAAAAGGTGTCAATCAAAGTCTCAAATATCTTGAGAATTGGTGTGAAAAAGTAAGGGTTCCACGGGCACGTAATCGATTCTCGAGTGAACAAACATTCGCTGGAATCGATCACGGCCAATGCCTGCGGGTATTTACATCCTGCCTGAGATTGCGTCACTATTAGCTACAAGCGAGGTCTAAAATGTTGTTTGCTCATTGTACTATTTTCTCATATCATTATCAGGTCTTCTTTATAATTCGCCACTGCTCCTGCAGTGGACGACCCTCTCACGACCCTCTCTGTACTACCATCATATATTAGCCAAGCAATCAAAGAATTTGGCCTATACCCTCTACCCAGCGTAGAGGGTATAGGTGGCGTGAGAAAGGCTGAAATTTGTTAGTTAGCTTTAACTATATTGACTATTTCATCATCATCATCAGGTTTTTATTAGTCTCCATTTTGCAGGAGCACGACCCTCTCTATACTGCCTGAGCAGTCAGAGGATTTGGCCTACACTCTCCACGGTGGCCAGACGGGTTGGAGAGGTCTCTTTGATTTTTATAAGCTTTGTTTAGCCTGTGTTTCCTTAGTCGCCTTCTACAACATCCACGGAAAGACTTAGAGTGGCCCTTTAGATCATAATAGTGAAATGTAAATAAAGATTGGCCTTACATACCTAATGATCAATAACTTGACCCAATCACTTTCGGAAGTGATTTTTCTTTTATTCCTCCAAAAGCTTTGCCTTATGTTCCAGTTCATTTCGACCGATCTACAGGCACGTAATCGATTCTCGAGTAAACAATCAATCGCTGGCATCGATCACATTCACGGCCGATGCCTACGGGCACTTACTTCCCCCGAGATTGAGTTAGAAATACCGAAACTATTTTAGCATTGAGTTTCGTCTAGGATAATCAGCTATCCATGAATCGTCGATCGAAATTTTATTTTAAAACTTAATCCTCCACACAAAGTCATGTTGTACAGAAGGTCCAAAAACTTTGCATTTTTTGATCCAGTGGGAAACTCAATATCTAGAATTGATTCTAACCTAACAATCGTTTTTGTAGTTCTGTTATGTTTCGTTATCCAAACTTCAAAGAATAATAGTTAAGTATACAAAAAAATCGTAAACGAGAACGTATTGAGTGAATTTTTTTGCAACATATAACACACGAACCTAAATCAATATATATTATGGATAAATCAAACAGATTAGCTAGCCTCAAATTAAGTTCGAGATTTGTGCTATGGGTTACTAACTCAACGATACTATATTTTATAACAAATAATATAGATGGAATATGAAAATTGTTATTATAAATAAATAAATATATACGGACAAATCACACAAATTGAGTTAGCCCCAAAGTAAGTTCGACACTTGTGTTATGGAATACTAACTCAACGATACTATATTTCATAATAGATACTTATATAGATAAACATCCAAGACCCAGGTCAATCTAGAAAAGATCATTTTCCATCTTGACCTGACCGGGAATCGAACCCGGGACCATCCGTGTCGCAGGCAGGCGTGTTCACCGCTGCGGCACGGTGGTCGTCAAGTGTTTCTTCTAAAGTTAGCTTTCTAGAATGAAAACAATGGTGTCAAGTCAAAACTCAAAATTCGAGTTAATATACAGAACTAGACCTTGACCTTGATGCGCAATTCCAACTTGCGTTTGGCCAGTTTTTTATTTTTTAGTTGGGTAAAGGTTTTAATTGTCGTATTTCATCCTGGTACATGTGACAGAAATTTTCATATTTCAGGTTTGCTCAGGCACTTGTTTCGATGTGATGACAAAGCTTAAGATTTTCGTATACCTGTCTGTACATACGTGTACTATGGATTGCCCATGAATAGAATTTTGTAGTCAGCATAAGCGTACCCTTATCTCACAAAGATTTACTAATGTTAAAAAAAACATGTTTGGTTTGTCGAAACTACGAAAGTTATGAAATTATATAGAAGCCAATTACTTTACCAAATTTCAAGGTATTAAAACCGTTTCTTTATATGTGTCACCCTGGTGGAAGTGACTGAAAATTGAATACCAATTTCGTATTTGCTCGCGAGTCACAAATCGACTGTTGGGAGATTAGGTTTCTGCGTCGCTGGCCATGATTCGCTTTGATGTACACGTGCTTTGGATAGCCGATGAATTGAGTTTTGTACTGTCAGCAAAAAGTTTCTTTTTGCATTCGCAATCCTTCTCTGATTTATTCTTATTAAATAAAGAAATAAGATATGAAAAAAATCCTGACCGCATACATTATTTTCTTATATCTTACTTCTCAATTTAATAAGAATATACAGGGCCATTTTAAAAACATCGATAGCTTATATTGGATTCAGAATCACTAACAGAATATAGACATCGTCGTAGAGGCAGGCCAAGAAAACGTTGGCGCAATGATCTAGGCGCTTTTCAGCGCAATGGGTCAGTAGTGGCTCTAAATCGCGATAATTGGAAGGAGATGGGAGAGACCTTTGCCCAGCAGTGGGACAATAAAGGTAAATTAAAATAAATTAATAACATCAATAGCTTCTTAATATCGCAATAAAAAAAGGAGGAAATCAAATTTAGACTCAGAAGTCAACAAATTTACCATAGAAACTCAACCAGCCGATTGACTGAGTGAATTTGTATGGGAAGTCCAGTTTATTTTCTCCGATTTTCGCCTTTTTTAAGTTCCCAGCATAGGTCCCTTATACATGGAGATGGGAGACAAATGCCTGATTCAATAATTAATAAAAAATAGGAAAGCTGTTCATATGGACGGTCTGAGTCACCCCTTAAAAGGTCAAGGGTCAAGTTATACCCATAACAAAGTTATAAGAAAACTATAACAGCTAAGTAGGGTTCACAAGTCAAGAGTTAAATAGGTGGCCAATTTATAAAATGACGTGCAACTTGCGTGCACTGCGTGTAGCCCGACACGCACTTGGCTGATTTTATAATTTTGTGCGTATTGATTCTGATTATACGATTTAAATATATAGGGACTCCCTAATCAACCTTTGTAATACGACTTGATTTTATTTTATTACTGTTATTAAAACGTTGTTGAAACTACGAAGATAAACTGTACAGAATACGGTAGTTGCTTAATGTTAAGATTACTTATATAAAATTTGTTTATAATCATACTCATTTCTATCTAAAAACACTATAAAGAACACTTTAAATTTGATATCGATTCGTTAAGTGATCTTAAAGCTTCTTTAAAGTTCGGTGAATAGGACCATTTTTGTAAGTATGAAAATCTTTAATCACAAAATCATACCTACTCTATTGAAGTTCGCTAAATTTATAGCAACTTTTATTATGAAACCATAACCACAAACGAAATATTTCGTATAGCTACCAAACAAAGTTCTCACGCCACCCATACAAAATACAAGCTTGTGACTTCACAAATATGTAGGCATTTCAGAGGCGCGTTTTCACGTCTAAAAATTAACGTCTAAAAACATGTGTCTTTAAAACTTTTATATCTGAAAGAGTTTTTTGTTTAGAAATGTATTTCTGTCGCTATTGTGTTTATTTTTGGCAGGTCTTTACATAGCAATACGAAAATTTTTTTAGTCAACATGCCCATTGTATTGTTCGACAACCCAAAAACCCAAAATCACGCGTTTGTGTCAGTCCCTCGGGAACATTACTTTTCTCCCGAACGAAAGTTTCTCCCATTACTTTACTCTAGACAACGTAAATGCAAAATTTCATCATGATTGGTTTAATAGATAGGGCAGGAAAGCGAAGCAAACAAATAAATAAACAACCAAACTCACTTTCGCGATTATAATACTAGTTGGGATCTTTCATGGGTTGGTTTCTTTGTGCAAGCAGAAAAGATAAAATAAATTGATGTGTGAGGGAAAAATTCTAAAGGCTGTATTATAAGCTCGTTCAGAGTAATTGCTCGTTCAAACTGAGAACTCATTCTTGGAGTGACAATCGCTCACATTCGATGTAATTGAGTTAGAAACTCTGGGCATATTCAAATTGATACTGGCAATTTCTTTGAATAAAATAAACACATCGCATATGCAATAAATTTGAATCGGAGTAGAGATTTTACTTGCATGAGATAAAGAGAAGAAGAATCATTGAGTCGTATTTCAATTTATACTGATTTTGCGCTATATGCGGCTACAGCTACTGCCCAGCTTTAAGTGTAAAATATAGTTCTAATGAAACTATACTAACATAGTATAAAATATAGTTTTAACTAACATTGTGACAATTTTACACTTAAAGATTTTAGTAGACTTAAGTTTTAAGGAGAAAATGAGAGAGTCGTATCAAGAAGTAAAAAGCTGACGAAGGTTAGAGAGAGAAATGGAACGAGCTGCTCTACTTAGTAGTAGAACTTCGTGACGCGAACTTTTTTAGTTATAAGTTAGTTCTTTAAAAGTTGTACAAATTTAATTGATAAATATATATTTAAAGATAAATCATACAGATAGAGCTAGTTCTACAGTAAGCATTGTGTACCCTACCTTAATTTTATAATCCCAATCCCAACGAATCCTAATTCTAAGTTCCTAACTAATATTATAAATGCGAAAGTGAGTTTGTTTATTTGTTTGTTACGCTTTCACGCCGTATCTACTGTACTACGATCATCATGAAATTTTGCATGCACGTAGGTTAGGATACTGAAAAGGATATAGGCTATAATTTACGCGGGCGAAGCCGCGGGTAACAGCTAGTAGATGTATAAACAGATAAACATGCAAAGTAAAGGTCAATTTAAAAAAAAAATCGTTTTCTAACTTAATCTGCTTGAGGATAGTACTCCGAAAGCCCGTCTATACGAGTCAAGTTCATTACCACTGGCCTAAGTACTCAGCTAAATATCTATTTAATTTTAAATCTATTATTTCAACCTAACATTGATATGAAACATTTGTACGTTATTCTGCCTTTGTTTATTTGTTCTCTCGCTCACAATGGACCTAACATAGTTGAAGTGCCTTTCATTGCCATTTCAACGTGATGCATGTTACGTTGCTTGCTAACAGAGTTGCAGTTGTTTGTTTAGATGTGCATTTAGTTGGTTAACTTTTCGATTATTTTTTTTAGTTTGTTTGTCCCACTGCTGGGCAAAGGTCTTCCCCTTTCTGCTTCTATAGGCTCCTTAAATCAAGGGCTATAGTCCGACAGTCTTTATTATGAGCGTCCAAATCATCACACCACCTCCTCTTAGGTCTGCCTCGGTTTCGATAAATGATGATATGTACTTAGTATTTTTGTCACATGAAACTTTTTCTTGGTTTGAACCTACTTAATATAAATTAATTGTAAAAAAAGAAAACGTAAATTACATGAGTAGTTAGGTCGTGAAACCATATCAAACAAAATGACGTTTGCATTTATATTATTAACTAGCTTTTGTTCGTGACTCTGCTCGCGCTTTTGAGTAACATCGACAGAATTATACATTTTGGTTCTGAAGCGATGTTGGTTTATGTGGCACAGTTGTTCACAAGATATTTTTCTACACTAGGTGCTCTGATTTCACATCCCAGCGTGGAAAAATAGTTGTATTTCAATTCTATAATATATTTTTTTTGTGATTTGGGAGCTTCTTAAGGAGGGTTAGCGTTAAACAAGCGGTTGACTGTACAGTCAATAAATACCTGGACCTCGAGCTCTGATGCTCTATGGTTAAGGCTGCAACGAGGGAAACGCTCTGATGGAAAAAGGGTGGCATAAAAGCTTAAAAGCAAAAGAAAAAACACATTTTTTCTTACACATATGGAATAAATTATGGATTTTCGTAGAAGTCGACATAGGAAACACAAGCTTAACAAAGCTTATAAACATCAAAGAGACTCCAAGCCGTGTGGCCAGCGTGGAAAGTGAAGGCTAAATTCTCTGACTGCTATATATATGGCTGTGGTAGTACAAAGCTGTAGGTCGTGCTCCTGTAGTGGAGACTAAAAAAGACCTGATGATGAAATATGGATCAACGTTTATGTTTGCTAACATAGGTACTTATCAAGTTGAAATGGTAACAGAAGCAAATTCTATTTCAATTTAAATTTGATAATGTTATTATTATGATTGGTACCATATATGATAAATCATTAAGTATTGTATTAGTAAAGATTAAAACTCACTGTAGTGATTTTTTCTATATTTATTTAACATAATTAACATATGTTTTGTTTGTTCCAGGTGTACAGATAGCATATTTTGCGATAATAGGAACGCAAATGTTCATGATCGTCCTAAGCATATTCCTGTTTTATGGAATTTATAAAGTGAGTATAACTTTATTGAGTATATAAAGTCAGCAGGCTGATTGAACGCATTGCCAATATTTTTCTCTCGTAATCAGAATATAAATATAAATTATGAATAGAATTTAAAGGAAAAAAACATTAAATATCTCATTTTAAATTAGATCTTCATTTATCTTGACCATCAGTCAATTAGCAAAACTGTATGGGAGGTCAATTTATTTTAAGTTTATTACAAATTGGTATTCAATTAGTGATCCCGCCTAAAATCAACTTGTATACTGTTACATATTCATTCAGTCCATGATACTGAAAAACTTTCCCTAAGAAATAAAAAGATTATTCCTAGACCGATTGAGCCTTTAAATAATTTCAGAATTTTATGTTAGTTATACATATACCTAACCTTAAATGAGTAGGCATTCTCTTTTGATAACGTCGTAAGTACTAGTGACCTGCCCCCTTATTTACTAACTCGGATGACAGGTGTCGATGCCTATCAATCTAAAATTTTCTGTTACAATGCGGGTTTTGTTTGCACCAATTTTTTATTTGGAAAACAAAAACCGCATTGTAACATTTAATCCTAGATTGCCTATCAATCTAGGATTAAATGTTACAATGCGACACCTGTCATCTGAGTTAGTAAATAGCGGCTGGTTGTTAGTATTATCGTAACTCTAAATTGCATTTATAATAATTTTATTTTGCGCTATAGGATGCAGAAGTTATGTCATTTTTGAAATCTCAAAATATATTACAAAAATATTTCAATTGATTAGGTTAAAAATCTTTATTATCACAGTCTTCTTTGTCTTAATTCTAAAAATAAAGTGCTAACAATTGGAAGCTTAATAAATTCCAAGATTGTCAAAAGTAAATGTATTTATTGAACGTTACAAAAACGCACTTGTAAGGTCTTCTTAATTGGCGAATCCTTACATCAAAAAAGCTCGCAAATTGAAAGCGATCCAAGACGTCTGACGTCGAATGCAATTTAGAGGTTGCTTATATTGAAACTGTCCTTTTTACACCCACCCTAATAACACTCAAGGGTACCCTCATGGTTTTGAAGGTCTATGCATATTACATTCAGTAGTCAAGGAGCTGTCTATTCGTAGCAAAACATATAGTAGAGTAGGTATGATGATTATGATGATAATTATTCAATTGTGTCCCATTATTGGGTATGTGGTTAAAAAAAAGTTATATACAATCAGACCTTGTGTATCCGTTAACATAATTATTAAGGTTTCGCTAATATTTCTTTCTGTTGCAGGAAAATATCGCGTTTCTAGTGCCGTGGGTGGTCGGCTGCATGACATTCATGGCGCTAGAGGCGATGGCCATGGTGTACTCCAACATTCTTAGAGACCATATTAATAAGGTAAATTATCTTCAAGCTAATTCAATAAAAATCTAAATAGAAAACAAGGCTAATCTTCCCAAATGTTTCTGAGAAAACGGCTAGTAATAAATAATACCATTAATACGGTTAAATCATGCTATTCAATGCAAAATTATAACCTTTTTAAAATATCTCTCTTGATGAGATTTATACAAGATGTGTTTTTTTTTTGTTTTAAGAATTTGATACTAAATAAAATAGAATGTCAAATAAAAATATACTGGTTCAAAGCAAAATGTTTAGAACTTTTTTTTGTTCGAAGAATTTGATACTAAATAAAATAGAATGTCAAATAAAAATATACTGCTTCAAAGCAAAATGTTTAGAACTTTTGAAATAGGAACAATTCACATATTTTCAAATATAGGGCCAAGTAACAATTTTGTGAGAATCTCTCTGTATTTTACAACTACTGAAAACCACGAACTATATGAATAAGCATTGCTTTCAGCTATGCATGATCCCGTCGCCAATGCTAAGTTTTACTGACAATAAGTTGAACTAGTGAATAAACTCGCGGGAGAAAGAGAAGAATGGAAAAGCTCCATCAATAAGAGTCCGGCTCCTTAATTTGATAATGATGATAAAACTAGATAATTCAGAACGCTAACTAGTCATTACGTACTCACATAATGAAAGTAAAACCGTTTGTTTTAGTTGATAAAATTACCTTTTCATCGTTCTCATATATGTGGTTCCAATTTAAACGAGTCCTTATATCAATGAATTCCATTATATATTCGGTTTCAATTTGGAAAAACACTGACTATTGGCGTCGGACTAAAAATCGTTGATTTATGCTGCGTTTCAAATATTTGCGAATGTAAATATTTTTGCTGCGATACTGCGAGCATTTGTTTGCTAATGAAATATTTGAATGGTTGTTTTATTTATATTTTGGTGCTTTCCAAACGTTTTAGTAAATCGGAATCTTGTTAATCTATATCGTTGCCTCGGAGGAAATAATATTGATACTTTAGTGGAGGTCACGTAAAGAAGCACAGACGATACTTGAGGACGTTTTGCTTGACGAACTTCAAACGAGAGTGTGAAATGCCTTATATCCTCTATACAGAATTAGGAAATGTCACGACTTTTCAGTGTTATTTTAACCCGACTACTGTAAATTTGCCGTGTAGTTCCCGGCAGAGTAGAATAGACCCACTCCAAACCTTCCTGTGGACTGAGAAGGCGACTTATGAAACACAAGCTAAACAAAGCTTATAAACATCAAAGATACCTCTCCAATCTGTCTCTCCAGCGTGGCTGCGTAGGCCAAATCCTTTGATTGCTATGGCTTATATATGGCTCTGGTAGAAAAGAGAGGGCCATGCTCCTGCAGTGGAGACTAAAAAAACCTGATGATTATGAATGTATAGTAAGATGATCGACGCTCGACCAACAACTAGACGAAAATACAGAAAATACCTTAGATATAAGTATTTTGTTGGTCTGTTAATGTAAATGTATACGTAAATTATATAGGTATGTACGTATACATTTACATTGTACAGATTATCAAGAAACATTTGACACGTGTTTTCTTTTGTCAATGAAACATAAAATAACAAAGATATAGTCAATTAAAATTCCGTGTGACGTTCTGCAAACTAGCCAATTTACTTGGCAAGTCTCATGGGTGTTATGAAGATTTTGCAAGCAGTAAACCTATCAAATTTAATAAGAAAATTAAGTTCTTAATTTAAAGTTGCAAACAAGTCATCTAATCGAGTGGAACTTCTCGAGATTAGATTTAGAGTGGAGCTATTCAAAACATGTATGTATAAGACGCAGATACGATCACGAGGTACAATCAACAATACGAATTGACCAAATGAGTGAACAAAGGGTGTGTGGGAGACCAATTTGTCGATTACAATTCAGGTATTGTTAGGAGTTTAGTAGTTTAACGAGCTACAGAATTATTTGTAGAAGAAAAGGCAACCATTCTGAGTATAAAACGAAGAATTTAATACAGTTAGTAAAGAATATATTAGACTGTAATGTATAGTTTATTCTGTCTAAGGAAGATTGTAATTCGATTCTTAATGCTACGACTAAAGTGGAACCGATGTAGCTCAATGCTAACAAAGGATTTTAGATTTGATTGAGTTGGAAAATAAAATCAATGTATTTTAAAATAAGAAGACCTTGTAAAGTTAATGCCTTGTATAAATATTGACTCGTTTTTCTTTACCACAGTTGATTCACTAGGCTAAAGAGGGAAAGAAAAAGTCAGATAGTAAAAAATATATTTGAAAATAAATTATTTTTAAGGCGTAATAAACTTCGATCACATAACTATAAGTGATCGAAGATTAATAAACAAGAACAGGCCAAATATGTGGATTTTCGTAACTTTGTTAAATATTAACATACATAGAGTAGTCTATTTGTATATGTAACGCACTGTAGTATTCAAATAAGATCGTATCAACAGTTTTCAAGTTCACCTGTCTGATAAAGCAACATTCGGGAAATATATCGTAAGTTTAAATATTTCATGTAAAACCGATTAAGATTTTATGTAAAGAATCGATGGTGATACAATACGAGTTCCAGTCCAAGACTTAAAAATACCAGGTATGAATTAAACTAAAATTACCTATTAAACCTAGGACTTTATGATAAAAGTAATTAAAAAAACCCATAAGGAATCAAAACCACTAAGTTAACACGTCATTTATTTAATAAATTTGGACATAACACTTATTAGCAGTCCACTTCACCAGTGGTACATACTTTATGACATTCATGGATAACATCTATCCTACTTCTTTATATACAAACTCTACAGCTTTATAATCATCATCATCATCAGGTCTTTCTAGTCTCCACTGCAGGAGCACGACCCTCTCTGTATTACCAGATCCATATATTAGCTTGAGTAGTCAGAGGATTTGGCCTACACTCTCCACGCTGGCCAGACGGGTTGGAGAGGTCTCTTTGATGTTTATAAGCTTTGTTTAGCTTGCGTTTCCTTAGTCGCCTTTTACGACATCCACGGGATGACTTGGAGTGGTCCTATTCTATTCTGCCGGGAACCACACGGCGTCGGGAACCACACGGCGTTATACCAGCTTTATAATATTAGTATAGATTAGAAAAGGGAGAGCTTTTATCTAGGTATATGAGTCATAATGTACGTATTATTTGCAAGCAGGGGTGTGTAACTCGTATTGTGATACTATGCTAATTCCCTTTGAAGAGCAGTGACGCAAGTTATTTTGTCTAAAAATGGCTAAATATCAGTTATGTTTAATACTAACCTCCTCTTTATCTGAGTATTTGTATTGACGAGCTCCGTGGCGCAGCGGTCAACACGCCTGCCTGCGACACGGATCAAGATCAAGATAGAAAATGATCTTTTTCAGATTGACCTGGGTCTTGGATGTTTATCTATATAAGTATCTATTATAAAATATAGTATCGTAGAGTTAGTATCCCATAACACAAGTCTCGAACTTACTTTGGGGCTAGCTCAATCTGTGTGATTTGTCCGTATATATTTATTTATTTTATTTTATTTTATTTATCAACTGCATCATCAGATGTGGTCTAGCGGACCTCGGACTACAGTTTTGATGCTGTAAACATGGCAACATTTTAAGGGCTCCTTAGATAGCTCTAGATTCTGAGAGAAGTATTTGGCCACCGTGTCGTGTGGTTCCAGGCAGAGTAGAATAGGACCACTCCAAGTATTCCCGTGGATGTTGGCGACTTAGGAAACATAAGCTAAAAAAGCTTATAAACATCAAAGAGATCACTCCAACCCAGTGTAGGGCAAATCTGACTGCTCTGGCTAATATGGTTTTAGTAGCACAAAGAAGGTCGAGTCCTGCAGTAGAGACTAAAATACGTGACGATGATGATGATGATTTGGCCACGCCGGGAATCAAATCCGGTGCCAAAAGGCTGCTATGCTAATCACTGTGCCACAGAAGCTGTAGACCTTGTCCTATTCTTACATTGTAACATGGCACTGAAACTAAACTAACAAAGTTTCCGGATTACACGCGACGCAATCTAACGATGTTTCCTAATTGTAATTAGTACGAGGCAACTTTCCGGGATATATCGTTAGTTCAAAGCGATCGATTCTTCAAATTGCACTGCTATGTTTCCAGTTGAACTGGTCGAGTTTTGTTTGGTTATCATTAATGAGTTTTCTGTGTGGTATGTAAATTATAATACTACATTGAGGGCAAATGTTTCGTTCTATCATGTAGCTTTTGAGTAAAACTGGTAGTGAAATTAAATAACACGCTATCATAGTATAGGCCTCTAGGGTTAGGATGGAGCAGTTAAAAAAGTTTGTACTCAGAGACGTCATTATTTTAGCTAACTATAATTGCCATATCCACTGGAGAAAAAAGATCTCAAGGAGGTCAATAACAGCGAATGTTGTGGCTGCATTTTGGGAAAATTAAATTATTACAACTCGTTAAGAAAAACGGACTCTAAAGAAGTTTAAGACAGCGAGTGCCCCAAAAAAGTAGCTGATAGACGATAAAACTATGGCCCTGTTGTTTGGTAAATCTAGTTTTCTCACTATACAGATTTTAGTATACAGGCTTCTTCATATTGCAAAAGGTTGCATTCGATTTTCTGTAGCAACTCAATCAGTAAAGACCATGTGAGGATACAATGTTTTTCTTTGAATTTCCGTCACATAATTCGAGCCACGCTTGCGAAGCCGCGATAAGCGGCTGTTGGTACTTCGTTTTATTTAATCTTTTATTTCAATCGACCGGCCTGTGAGCGTTTTTCTGTTTTCCGGCTATCTGAAATCGCGAGTTTTTATTTTCTTGTTTTTATGCTTCAAAGTCAGGATTCTTTTTATATCAGCAAATTTACCATCTTGTAAATCCAAATGGAGAACCGAATCTCCAGTCCCGTAACCAGTATTTCAACATGTTTAACCGTAAAATCCCAGGCGTAAATATTGCTAATGGTCAGTCGGGTTCTTTAGATTTTTTAAATTAAATAACTTGTTTAAGACTTCAAATTGCAGAAAACAAAAGCTTTTTCAATATTTCACTGTCATATAGAGAGACACAAGTACATATGTATGGAATAAAAGATATTTTATTCACATTCACATAGAATTCAAGGGATAAAAGAACTGTATGAATGATCATTTATTTATAATTCTTCATTGTTTTTGATCTTTTCAATATATTAATAATTATTAGCAATTTATATAATGATGAAAATTAGGAACTAAAACTAACAAACAAAAATATATTTTTAAACTTTCATACTTTGTAGAATTTTATAAAATTTGATTAAAAGAAATAAATCTTCAGTGTCAAAATATTTATTGGTTAATATAGTGCGATTAGAAAATCTAAAGATTGCTTTAAATCAATTGTTTCGAACTTATGACATATTTAATTCTCCGTGACTTGCCTCGGGCTAATTAGATTAGGAAACATCGACAGACTCCGCCTCGTGAAACCCGAAAACTTTCTCGGTAATGTCATTTGCATAATAAACATGTACTATGTGTGACAGAGCAATACCTAGTTATCATGTAATTAGAGAAAGATTTAGTTTAAAAAAATTTAAAGTGTCACCATTTAGACTAACAAATTGTAGATCTGAATATTACAAAAGATTAGAATCTTCAGCATTTAAAAATGTGTATCAAATTTGAGGAAATTCAACGCTTGTTGCCTTGGGGACTCCTAAAATTCAGTAAGAACCGCAGAACGTGACTAAAATAATCCGAGTGAGCTTATTCACTAAAAAACTATGAATAAATGAATAGTGAAGCAACAATGGCTACTCGGCGTACTCTACTCTGAAATAGAATATTCAAATAGTAAACAAAGGAAACCAGTAGATATGACAGTAGCATAGGATTCAATTCCACTGGGTATTTTTTAAACAGTATCTATATTTTTACAGGATGTTCAGTATCTGATACTGAAACTATTTCCACAAAAACATTTAATAAGATATGCCAAAAACATCCTCACTCATAAACTAATTTGCCTAAACCATTTTTGATACTATTATTATGACCCAGGAACCTACCCTTTTTGCCCATCATATCGAAGCTGGTGCACGGTAATGCTAGCATAATGCTGTGTTGTATCATCACTACATATATAAAACAAAGTCCTCCGCCGCGTCTGTCTGTCTGTTTGTTCGCGATAAACTCAAAAACTACTTTTCATACTACTACGATTTTCATGTGGTTTTTATCAATAGATAGAGTGATTCATGAGAAGATTTATAGGTATAATACATGCCCGGGTGCAGCCGGGGAGGGCTGCTAGTTGACTTACACATCTAACAACTAACTACGCAACACTGACATCTAGAATAAGAATAAGAATAAGTTTATTTGCGTTTGAATAGGATACAAAGGTAGGTGTTACAAGGTTATTTCACTCCTAATCAGCCATTAGGGATAGCATGCAAATTTATAATCATCAACTTATAATTAAATTAATATTACAATGCATTTCATTCAATTACATCTTAATAATAAATTCATGTTTGTTAATGTCAAAAAATATTATTTATATGTATTCTCTTTATTATCAAGCTCGCGACCTCAGATTATACTATGCCAAGATAGACTTTATGAGCCTTAAAGCGTAGAAAAAATTTGTTTCCAACCTATAGTCTATGATGCAAACACATAGAGCTATCAATTTGACGGATTTTAATGGCATTAATTTGACAGGACGCGTGTGCGAACGCAAAGCTGTCACATCAGTAATTGTTCTGAGGCTGTCACGCACAAAAGCATTGAAAAATTGGCCAGTTATTTAATCATATATAGCGAGCGGCAACCTTTGACGGCAACTAAGCGTCGTCCACTATAATTTGTTAAAATAAAAGTCCACACGTCACTTTCCACTATTTATTCTAAACGTTTTAAGAAAACTAATAGCAACAAAATTCATAATTTCGCTCCGCGCGCACGTTCAAAGAAATTACAATCAACAACCACTGACGTTTTCATAGAGTCAAAACTCTAGGTGCCTTACGCGCACGCGTAACGACGTGCCGATGGCAAAGAGGTTGGTGGCGATACTTCCACGATAGTGTTGTCCGCTATACATAGAAATAAAGGCATGACGGCGTCTAGAGAGTATATAGTCGAAGCTTGCGACACAGTTCGCTAGGTTTATTCGATCAATGCCGGGAAATCAGTGGCCATTATTGCTGCTTATTTCTAGCCATCAAGGGCATTCGTAGCAAGCCTAGCGTGGCATGTGAATACGTTGTACAATATTATATAACGACAAGTAGTACACAACTTGTTATAATAAGTTATTGTAATTTTCACCAAAGAGATACATTTTTTTACTGATTTCTATAATTCTTGTCTATTCGTGTAATGAAATCAGACTTTATGTAAAAATATGATTGTTTAGCGTTTTAGGAAGATAGATACGACACCTTTTATTCCTATTATTCACATTATAAATAATAAGGTTGCTAAATGCGAGTTAGACTCGCCCATGAAGGGTTTCGTAGTAGCAAGCATAGATTATCCAAAATACCAATATAATTTTTCGCCAGCAAAAATTACTTCGTTTTATATTGTGTTTATATGAAAGTCAATGTAATATTAACAGTTTATAAAAATATGCTATTTGCTTCACATAGCATATTTTTATAAACTACACTGGTGAAGATACAATTAGAAATATACAGGGATGATATAAAAAAGCTTCTGCACCTCCCGCAAATACATGACCTACATACGAGTATGTCATAATTGAGTTTACTTGTTGTTACAAATGATGCCACTTTGCCCTCTTCGATTTTGATATATTTAAGAAGATTTTATTGAACGACGTTTCTCAGTCAGTGTGGGTTTCATTCATGCAAAAAAAAAATTCTGAATACATTTTTGCTTATATGCCTAGTTTTAGTTTCTCATAGATTATGAAAAATTTAAAGTGAGCATTTAAATTTTTAATAATGGTTTAAAATCTACAGATTACTAGCGTTTCAGGACTGCAGAAAAGAGACTCCGTAAGAATCACTTTTTAACAATGTTGGTCGCCTCCTTGCTATAAGGGCTTTGTAGATTTTATTCTTATGTCAATTAGACGACAATGAAATATTATGGAGTCATTGAGCTGGTTTTATGATGGAGTCAGTGTTAGAAGTTGGCCATAAAAGCTCCGTGAAAGAGATAAACTTATCGTGATTTCATTTCATTTATCTAGACAAGCACTTTGTAGGTAGTCTGAGGGGTAATATATGATGAGAGAATTCGACGCGGTGATTCAAAGTCACGGTGTAGTAGTTGGTAGCACACTTAGGGCGCAGACCTAAGAATTGTGGTTCGAATCCTACCTGTGGCATTCTTTTTCATCACATATTTTCAATTTTATTAATATACTGAGCATTGTAATGCTATTTGTAAACCATTTAATTCAGTCTGAACTTATTCCAAAAGCTTGTCCTGGCATTTATATAAATTGCCTGAAACAGCAATTATTTATTCCAGAAATATATTTTTATTTCAATCGATACGTGCGAGTGACATTATGAAACAAGGTACAGAGACAATTTTAAAGTCAATTTATTCGTAATCAGAAAGAACCGCCGTGTTCCTGTCAGCAGCAGCAACAGGTGTCTCATTCTCATCTATATCGATCTGCCTGGAGGTTGATAGAAACTTGGTCGTGATGTTAAACCATTGTTTTATAATTTGAATCCTAACTAATATTATAAATGCGAAAGTGACTTTGTTTGTTTGTTACGCTTTCACGACCTATCTACTGAACCGATCATCATGAAATTTTGCATACACATAGGTTAAGGTACTGAGAAGGACATAGGGTATTGTATATCCCGGTATAACACGGCAAAACCGGCAACAGCTAGTTTATTATATTCGAACCGTTGTTTTATAAGATTCGATCGAGGTAATGCGCGTGAGGAATCATATTTATAGACGATGCGGCTAGCAACCCATCACTATTTCGATTCCCTTTTCCACCTAAAAGCTCACCAAAATGCTAAGCGTGCCCTTCAGGTTTTATAGACCTGGGCTCTGTCTACCCCGCAAGGAAAAAAGACGTGATAGTATGTTTGTTTGTAGGTATTTATTATATTAATATTTCTCACGCTTATGTTCACTATCAGTTTGTTTCGATGTTTATCTATATAGGTATTTGTAATAAGTATAGTGTCGTTGAGTTAGTAGCCCATTACACAAGTCTCGAACTTACTTTGGGGCTAGCTCAATCTGTGTGTTTGCCCGAATATATTTACTTATTTATTATTTAAATTAAAAAAAAGTTTGGACAATATGTGTCGGTTTCGTCGAAAAAATGTTGGCTTGAATTATCATCGGCTGTCTTTGCTTCTTTATGAATATTACAAAAATTGGAAATAATGGCTTGTAGAGATGTGTAGGGCTATTGTACAATAAAACCCTGAGGCGGTGAACCAAAGTTTCCGTTGTGACATAATAAAATAAAATGAATAAATAAGTGTACAATGTTAAAGTTAGAGAGTAGCCATAACTGGACAGATGGTATTTATATTAAAAAGCAGTTGTCCGTAGTTTTTGTAAGTAAGTATATACTAGTTAGCTGTATACTCGATATCGTACTAGTTAGCCGTATACTTGTTAATCGAGTAGAAGTCAAATTAAACTAGATTAAACCAGTAATGGAAATCATATTTTGATTTGTATCATATATTGATGATTGTTTGGTATCCTCAACGCCTATTGACATGATTTCATAGATTAAAATCCATTCCCTTAACCGCCTTCTACGATTTGCATAGCTTGAAAAGAATGTGGTACATTATACTTTTTTCCCATTTATCTTAGACCAACATGAATGATTAATTTTCTATAATACATTAGCCTGTCTATGAAATAAAATCTAATGACCTGGAGTTAATTTTCAAAATCCTAAATATGTCTTAAATTGGACATCACATAAGTAAATTAACAACCGGTGCTCTTTAAATTGTAACTGAACCTTTGACCTCTCCAGAGAATTGCGAGAAAATATCGGGTGTATTTGTGTTCTTTAATTTTAATTAACAACGTTACCCTTCGTTCATCAAGCCCAGCCCTGTTTAAGGGTATAATTATGACAATAGCATCAATTCACGGTACTGGAGTGTCCACAAAATAAGCATTTAATTACAGGATACAGTCGATTCTGTATTTTAAACTGCATTTTATGAAATGACCCAATGATTTGTCAGATCATATTTTCGTAATAATGTATTCAGAATTCTATTTATTATAATGCTTACTTTCATTTTTTGTTTGTTGTAGCCTATGTCCTATCTTAGGCTCTAGACTATCTGTGTACCAAATTGCATTTGAATCGGTTCAGTGGTTTTGGCGTGAAAGCAAGATAAAAAGAGAGAGTTACTTTCGCATTTATAATATTAGTTGGATTGATGAAAAACAGAAGAAAAAAAACAGCGGGTTGCCCGAGAGTGCTGGCAGAAGTAAAAACTTAAATGCTAACTTTGCTTTTCGAAGGTGTCACGTGTCAGTCCATTGTCAGTCTTACAAATTTTCAATCTGGCGAAACTGTCGGTCACGTGGCCTATCGTGACTTTAACATTTTTCCCCATCACAAAAAGGACACAACACCGCTAAAGAAGTTTTCACTTCAAAAATATGTTAGAGCAAAATCAAATGTTATTTAATTTAGACAATATAGCGCCCTTTTCAAGCAGTGGTGTGGACAACAGGCAAACGAACAAAAAAGCTTGTTAATGCAAACAAACGTAACTTGTCCTTCGGTTAGTACGAAACTTAATCCTCTTAGATCTGTTTAATTTAAACGAAATAAGATTCTGTCTCGAATTTAAAATCAAATGTCATTTAATTTAGACAATATGGCGACCTTGACGCGGTCTGGTTGGCAGGGACGTTATGAAAACGGCTTGTTGATGCAAACAAAAGTAACTTGTCCTCAGATTACTACCATATAAAATACTCTGAAATCTGCTTAATTAAAATGCAATATTGCGTTGCTTTCAAAATCAAATGTAATTTAATTTTAAAAACATGGCGACCCTAACGCGGTCTGGTTGGCAAGGACGCTTTAAAACGGCTTGTTGATGCAAACAAACGTAACTTGTCCTCAGATTACTGCCATTTCAAATACTTTAAAATCTGTTTTATTAAAATGCAATATTGTGTTGCTTTCAAAATCAAAAGTAATTTAATTTAGAAAACATGGCGACCCTGACGCGGTCTGGTTGGCAGGGACGCTATGAAAACGGCTTGTTGATGCAAACAAACGTAACTTGTCTTCAGATAACTGCCATATAAAATACTTTAAAATCTGCGTAACTGAAAAGCAATATTGTGTTGCTTTCAAAATTTAAATGTTATTTAATTTAGAAAACATGGCAGCCCTGACTCGGTCTTGTTGGCAGGGACGCTATGCAAACGACTTGTTAATGCAAACTAACGTAATTTATCCTCAGATCAATTTGTTCAACTGAAATGCAATATTGTGTTGCTTTCAAAATCAAATGTAATTTAATTTAGAAAACTTAGCGACCCTGACGCGGTCTTGTTGGAAGGACGCTATGCAAACGGCTTGTTAATGCAAACAAACGTAATTTGTCCTTTGTTTACCGGGATACTAAATTAGCTAGCGCCGCTGCTGGATTCCGGAATGCGGTTATTTGCTTAAATTATTACGTTGTCTTCCAGTTTTATAGGGGTTAACTGAAAAGGCACAAGTTGAACAAACTTGGCTCGTGGTGGTGAATAGAAATGTATAATATTACTCATTTTCTTAATGACTTGATTGCTAGTTGGAAAATAGAAAAATTCGAAGGTCGTGATTTTTAGTGAGTAATACTCGTATTGTAGTCGTAGTAGTGAGTGCCGTGTGGTTTCCCCAGAGAAGAATTAGACCACTCCAAGTCTTCCGTGGATGTTGTAGAAGGCGGTTTAGGAAAAACAAGCTTAACACGAAAGAGACCTCTCCAACCCTGGCCAGGGTGGAGAGTTAAGACTAAATCATCTGACTGCTCTGGCTAATATATAGCTCAAGTAGTACAGAGAGGATCATGCTCCTGCAGTGGATACTAAAAAAGACCAGAAGATGGTGATGAATACTTGTATTTCCTTAGTTGAGTCAGTGAGATTAATGATAGTAAAATAGTCAGTCAGTCCAGAAATCCAGGTAGGATGCAATCGGACACACGCAAGGTTTTATTACGCAGAATGCCGCTATTTATTTTACTTCGAATATAGTTCAAAAGGTTTCGTGAAATTAAAGGTCCCAATTCGATTCTGAATATGGAATACTAATTCAAATAAATGGCTTTGCGAACGATTGGCAAGTTAATAGGTATTCGGATAAATAGGTAATTGCGATATACCTATTATATATGTCGCAGGGATTTTGTCAAAAACGTGACATTATAATTTCTCTAGTGAAATTATAATTACACTGATTATTGTCAATAACGTCTGATTCGTATAATTTCATGGGCTCTTTTCAGAGTTATTGTAATTTCACTCGGCCGCAATAGTGATATTATAATAAATCTAGGTTTATTATAAGTTCCGTTTGTGGTAGGAGCCCCGCGTGTTCTGATTGGTCAATTTGTTTGTAATGTATTATTCTATTTGTTATGTCATTTAAATTACTTGCTCAATTATGTAACCTACCAACTTTTTTAAGTAACATATTTTGACAAAACGTACATATTATTCATTATATCTTTATTCATTTTAACACATATTTTTTACATTTTTAAATATTTAAATATATAAAAAAAAAAACATTTAAAAATATAAAAATAGTAGCCCACCGGTATCGGGAACAGGGTCCAAGCTACCGGCCTACAGGGAACCTACAGGGAAAGGAACCTCCTTACAATACGGGCCGTGTCCAAAAGTACTGCCTTTTGAATCAAGCCCTTGATCCAGCTGCCTAACGAGAGCCTCTTTAGGTATTGATCGAGGCTCTTGGCAATTAAGCCATGGGCTGTTACTACTATCGGCACAATGATCGCTGAGTCAACATCCCACATGTCGACAACCTCGCGAGCCAAGTCAAGATATTTAATTTGCTTATCTTTTTCGGCTTTCACGAGGTTCTCATCATGCGGGACTGTTATATCAACAATCATTGCGCGCCGCTCTGATCGATCCACCACCACTATATCAGGTTTATTGGCTACAATAGTCCTGTCAGTGATGATGGATCGATCCCAGTATAATGTGATACAGCCATTTTCAAGAACTGGGTCGGGCACATACCTGTAGTATGGAACTTCCGATTCCACAAGGTTGTATTTTAGAGCAAGTTGCTGATGTATAATCCTGGCTACAAGGTTGTGTCTATGCAAGTATTCTCCGTTAGCTAGACGAGAACACCCAGAAATAATGTGTCGGATTGATTCGCCTGGACGGTGGCATGCCCGACATATGTCAACCGTGCCATCCTTCACAATATATCTCCGGTAGTTATTCGTCATGATAACTTCATCCATAATTGTAAAGACAAAACCTTTAGTTTCTCCGAAGAGGTCACCAGAACGTAGCCAGGCTACGGACGCTGTTAGATCTACATCGGGCCCATGCAAGGCCCGGAAAAAGCGTCCGTGATTCATTTATTATTATTAATTAAGCTTTATTCAAATCCAAAAATTTACTAAAATGTTACTACCAGTATTAAGTACTATTAAGAAGCCGGCGACCAATGAATTTCCCATACAAACTTAATACCAAAATAATTTTTAGTTCGAGCATATTTCAACACAAATATGCTATTATTTGTATTAAGACAGTATTTATCTATGTTCCTGTTAAACTTTTTTTTTCAAAATATTAACGTACTTACATATATTTGCGTTTTAATTTCGTTCATTTTTACGACATTTTCGACATATTTTCCGCCTATTTGTTTTGTATTAAAAACTAAACCAATCATTATGTAATTATAATAGAAACACACCTTATATTGTCTAGTTACGCAATGACTGAAAGAAAATGAAAATATAATCAATTTTCATTCATCATTTTTGGTATTCACAAATACGCTCAAATTAGTGGGAAATTTTGAACAGCCATCTAGCTGTTTCCTCTCGCACGGGGCGGACGCGGCGGCTGTGCGGGGCAGGAGGGGGGTACGATACGCATGCGTAGACATAGTTCGAACGTGTGTGTGCGTTGGTGCCGTCGTTGTTCTTTTGATTATTTCAATAAACTGTTGTAGTTTATTTTGGTTTTCGAATTCTCGTTAATGGACTTCGAAGTGTGGGATGTATCACACAGTAAGTAGGTACATATTTTTATCTGAAGAAATTAGAGTATTACTCGAATCTTTTTTTTTCTTTTTGGGGTGTACGTCACCATAGTGGCGTCATTGTTGAAATCCGTAATGGAAGACGCGACTTTTAATGGAAAATCGACTTGGATCGTTTCATAGCTTTTTCAGGGTGTAGATTTCGAAAATGACGTTAGTTTGAAATCCAAAATGGCGGACGCGTCTTGCTTGTCACACAAACTCGACAAGGGTGTCGTTGGATAGGTTTCTTGAGGTGTAGATTTCGAAAATGCTGTCAGTTTTGGAATCCAAGATGGCGGCTGCGACTTTTTATGCAAAATCGACATGGGTACCGTTGTATAGGTTTTTCGGGGTGTAGATTTCGAAAATGACGTCAGTTTTGGAATCCAAGATGGCGGACCGGGTTTTGTCAAATAAATTCGACATGGATGTCGTTGTATAGGTTTTTCGGGGTGTAGATTTCGAAAATGACGTCAGTTTTGGAATCCAAGATGGCGGACCCGATTTGTCAAATAAAATCGACATGGGTGTCGTTGTATAGGTTTTTCGGGGTGTAGATTTCGAAAATGACGTCAGTTTTGAAATCCAAGATGGCAGACCCGATTTGTCAAATAAAATCGACATGGGTGTCGTTGTATAGGTTTTTCGAGGTGTAAATTTCGAAAATGACGTTAGTTTTGGAATTTAATATGGCGGACGCGTCTTGTCACACAAAATCGATATGGGTGTCGTTGGATAGGTTTTTCAGGGTGTAGATTTCGAAAAAAATGTCATTTTTGGAATCCAAGATGGCGGACGCGACTTTTCGTGCAAAATCGCCATGTGTGTCGCTGTATAGGTTTTTCAAGGTGTAGATTTCGAAAATTACGTCATTTTTGGAATCCAAGACGGCGGACCCAATTTGTCAAATAAAATCGATATGGGTGTCGTTGTATAGGTTTTTCGGGGTGTAGATTTCGAAAATAACGTGAGTTTTGGAATCCAAGATGGCGGACCCGATTTGTCAAATAAAATCGACATGGGTATCGTTGTATAGGTTTTTCATCCATCGCCATCTTGGATTCCAAAACTGACGTCATTTTCGAAATCTACACCCCGAAAAAACCTATACAACGACACCCATGTCGATTTTATTTGACAAATCGTGTCCGCCATCTTGGATTCCAAAACTGACGTCATTTTCGAAATCAACACCCCGAAAAACCTATACAACGACACCCATATCGATTTTATTTGACAAATTGGGTCCGCCATCTTGGATTCCAAAACTGACGTCATTTTCGAAATCTACACCCCGAAAAACCTATACAACGATACCCATGTCGATTTTATTTGACAAATCGTGTCCGCCATCTTGGATTCCAAAACTGACGTCATTTTCGAAACCTACACCCCAAAAAACCTATACAACGACACCCATGTCGATTTTATTTGACAAATTGGGTCCGCCATCTTGGATTCCAAAACTGACGTCATTTTCGAAATCTACACCCCGAAAAACCTATACAACGACACCCATGTCGATTTTATTTGACAAATCGGGTCCGCCATCTTGGATTCCAAAACAGACGTCATTTTCGAAATCTACAGTCGAAAAAATTGTGTCGATTTTGCACGTCTTCGATGAAGGAACGCACGCACACATTCTCACTATCGCGCGGAGAGTTCGGGGCGCGGCGCATGGTTAGCCGTCGGCCCGCTCGCGACGAATGAGATAGCGATATGTCCAACAAACTTAGGCGCTCGCCTCAAATTCGATTTGAGCGGGCGGTCCGCCGGCTTCTTAAGCTTATAGTTATTAAGGTAAGCGTTATAACTTTTTCAGCATATTAGTATAGATAGTACTTTAAAAAGGGACAAGTTAAATTAAAAAAAAATATTTTCTAAAATCTGTTTTTTATTTCCTAACTCTATGTTTAGTACTTGTTGGTCTGGTGGTAACGAATGCGGACCAATCAGCGATCGCTCTGATAATCTAACGGCTTTCTTAAACCAGTGTTTTTGTCAAAATATCACTGCCTTACAATTTCACTGCATCGGTCTAGTGAATTATAATGGTACTGAAACTAGCCCGTTAAATTGTAAGTAATACAAACGATTGACAATAATCTGTGTAATTATAATGTCACTAGTGAAATTATAATATCACGACTTTTATAATATCCCTGCAACATATACAATACTACCTATAGAAATAAGTTACGGTAATTGTGATGTGTGGTAGAAAAAACCGGCCAAGTGCGTGTCGGGCCACGCGCCGTATAGGGTTCCGTAGTTGCGAATGACAACTTTGAGTTCACACTGTTTACACTCGCACCTCACAGTTAAACGACCAAAAACATCTAACAATAAAGATTGTATGAAATTTTACATTTTCCAGTACATTTTATAAGTTGGTTGCCTATAACTTTTTAGTTTGCACTTAGTACCCAGCTCTGATAGTTTTCCTTTTAACTTCAGTATATATACTACTGCTGTAATTTTTTTCACGTATCCATATATAACCGTTTAGCAGATAGAGGCCCCCCCCCCCCCCCCTCTATCTGCTTTGTGGTTCTAAAGTGCAAATTTTTGTTAGAGGTACGTGTCCCCACACGTACCTCTAACAAAAATTTGCACTTTAGAACCAAATATTTCGGAAACAGATCCCTAAATCGAAAAATGGTGTTCTCAACCTCACAATATTTTTTAAAGACCTTTTTAACGATACCCCACACGATGGGTAAGTAGAGAAAAAAAATACTCCCCCACTTTACTTGTATGGGAGCAACCCAAAAAAAAATTTTTTTTTAAAGATTTTTTTCTACGACTTTTTTGCCATGATAAATATACATACTCATACCAAATTACAACTTTCTAGTACTTATAGTCTCTGAGTAAAACCGCGGACGGACAGACAGACAGACAGACATGGCGAAACTATAAGGGTTCCTAGTTTACTACGGAACCCTAAAAACCTCCGTGTTTAATCAATTATTATTATTATATTATACGGTATTGAAATAAGTGGCCAGATATATAAAGAATATTAAAGTTATATTTATTATGAACGTAGTGCTGCCTTTTCTTGATTAATTTGTTTATGTATTTTATTAACTTATACTTAAAATTAAAAAGAAATGTTTTTACTTCACTGGAAGTAATATATCATATCGATGATTCATTGCATCGACAGAGCATAAAATTGATAGTTAATAGTACCGACGGGGAAACTGTATACTCTTGGTTTGGTGCACTGGAGGTGTAATAAATCATTGACACGGCGATCCATCGATGCAGTGCGCCATTACTGCAGAGTTCTGACAATATTGTGGGCTGTCGATGTTGCATACTAGCGAAAAAGTGTACCTTCGCTACAGTGAACCGTCTAAGGAATGGTTTCGATGTAGCGATCTGCGGTGTAGTGATAAACAGCACTAGACTCATTGAAAACAATGCTTTCCAAGTAAACAGAATCATGTTTCATTACTTTTGTTGCGTATCCGGCGTTCCAGCTTGTGAAACGGATGTAATTGTCGTTACTGTTACGAGTTATGATTTCAGGCCTACTCGCTAGCAAATCAATTTTTACTTATATTGGAGAATTTAATTTCAATAATTTTATTAATGTAAATTTATGCCAGATGCCGAAAGCTTTTAAATAATGATAATAAATTAAATCATATCTACGTTATCATTAGCAAGCTAAATTTTCTATAAACTAGAGTTATACAATAATCATTATTGAGGTATACCTCAATCATGATTATTGTATAACTCTAGGTTATGTGTACTATAATCTTCACATGAAAACAGAAATTCACAAATATATAGGTGCGCCATAAAATATTCAGTTTGGAACACGGTTTGAAAATTACAGTTTTACCTAAATAACGTACTGTTAAAATGTTTGGGATCTTAGTCTATTAGAACTGTGAATCTTCCAGCTGCAATTTTACTTAATGACCTCATAAAACATAAATTCTTTATATCGTTCGGTGAAAATTACTGTCAGTTATTCGTTTAATGAAAGCGTTTGACTAGTAATTACTACAGTTTATTATGCATACTTCAATATTCATAGATAATTATTACTTACAGAATTGAGTAAAAAAATATAGTATAAGTAGTTGTACTTACGTTAACGTTGTTTTTGTACATTATTACGATGTTTACGGGAAGAAACATCCTAATCCTAACTATCCTATCCTAATCCTAATATTATAAATGCGAAAGTGAGTTTGTTTGTTTGTTACGCTTTCACGCCCTATCTACTGAACTGATCATCATGAAATTTTGCATACACATAGGTTAGGGTACTGAGAAGGACATACGCTATAAATTACGCGGGCGGAGCCGCGGGTAACAGCTAGTTCTAACTATATATCCAAACCTTTTAAGGCATTAAGAAGTTATGGTACTTACAGAGATATACATAGTTACATAAATTCAAAAACAATACAATCCTTTAAGCAGTCGCGTAAAAAAAGGCCTTGATTTTTCACTTTGAAAGTTTTTTAATAAAAATCTACCCATAAAGTGTTGAGCTTATTTTGTAATCTTTTACGCTAACGTCAAAGACAAGAAGAATAGATCTATCCTTTGTATTTCCCTATAGTCAAAGGTTTTTCCCTTGGACCCCAATATGCTTACCTAATATTTTAGGTGAGGTGATGAGAAACATGCATACTTATTACTGACCAAGTTCCTTGTAGTCACCTACCGCGGTACCATAACGCCTAGAGGCATCTGAGTCCGCTGAATTAATCGGCTTAAGGTATTTTGGCTTTAAACGGTTAAAGGGTAGGCAAACCCAGAAAAGATTGGCATGTTTGACTTAATTATTAAACATTATGTTTTTGATATCATAGATATTAAAAGTGTATGTTTTAAATATAGTTTTTAAATCATCAACATCATTTCGTGTAGGCGACATGGTCAGTCGACCATGCACACCTTAAAATAAAGAGCTATTAGCTCATAATATAAGTTAAAATAGCGGTAACTTTACATTATTATATTTGACTAGGGATGGGCCTATAACTTCATTATAACAGAGTGGGATAAAAAGGTAGTACAAATTCAAATTCAAATTCATAATCATAATCATTTATTTGCAAACTAAGTTTTATTCTTTTATTTTGCTAAAAATGTGGTAGACAGACATGATGTAATTATAAATTATTCATCATTTCGTGTAGGTGACACAGTTAGTCAACCATGCATACCCTGGTGTCAGAGTTTCGCCTATCGGCCTCTGACGTGGTTCCTTTAACGACTAGCAGATGGCAGTCGGGACCAATGGCTTAACGTGCCTTCCGAAGCACGGAATCATCTTTTTTATCAGACAATCAGGTGATTAATGCCTGCAATGTCCTAACCAAACTGGAAACAACTTAACAAAGTATGCTTCCCGTGAGAATTGAACCCACGACCCCCGTGTCAACAAGGCAAACGCCTGAACCACTGGCCCATGGAAGTTGTTAAAGGTGCAGAAATTAAAGTTACGTAATTCAAATGTTCAATGTTTACAGCTTAAAGATAGTCCGCTCCGGCTTCGCCCATGGTAGATACCTATGGCATTCAGAAATAACGTACCTATCCAACAAGTGAATTTTTTTAAAATCATATCGGTATTTCCTGAGATTATTTGTTTTATCAAAATAAATAAACAAATTTTTCAGCTTTATAATGTTAGTATAGATTAATACAAATTTAAAAGTAATAAATCCTACAAAATTATACGTCAAATTGAGATTACGATAAGAATACTAAAATGGTCTGTAAGAACATTTAATTAGGAGAGACAAAAAATTATCAGCAGAATAAAAGCAATTACTTATCGGCCGGCTTTTTAATTTTGTTTTAAATGGATTCAAAGGCAGAGACTTTATATCTACACCGAGAAGACAGCGAGTCTACTATAAATCTTAACAGCCATTTGATAGCTGTTGTTGCTATTATACTGCTGTAGGCATTATTAAGGCGAAGTAAGTTTACACACTAGCGCCACCCAGCAATTAATTCTATGAGTCCTAAATCATATAAAATTTAAAATATCTAAAAGCTGAATGCCCTAGTAAATTACTTGTAGTATTATTGGTACATGTTTTCACTATTTTTAATTTGATGAATTAAGAGAACGAATTATTACCGCCAAAAGTGGCCATTCAGCTATATTAGAGTTTTTAAATTTGATATGTTTTAGGACTTGTAGAATTAATTGCTGGGTGGCGCTAGTGTGTGAACTCACTTTGCCTTAATAGATTCAGTGTCTTAGGGTGCCTAACAACTCATCATCATCATTTCGTGTAGATGACACGGTCAGTCGACCATGCACACCCTGGTGTCAGAGTTCTTCGGAACCGCCTCTCGGCCTCTGACGTGGTTCCTTTAACGACTACCAGATGGCAGCCGGGACCACCGGCTTAACGTGCCTTCCGAAGCACGGAATCATCTTTCTTATCAGACAATCAGGTGATTCATGCCTGCAATGTCCTAACCAAACTGGAAACAACTTTACAAAGTATGCTTCCCGTGGGAATCGAACCCACGACCCCCGGGTCAACAAGGCAAACGCCTTAACCACTGGACCACGGAGGCAGAAGCTAACAACTGTAACACCGTTTGTGTCGCTCTTTTTAGGGTTCCGTAGTAAACAAGGAAGTAACCCTTCTAGTTTCACCATGTCTGTCGGTCTGCCGTCTGTCTGTCCGATCACGGTTTTACTCAGAGACTAAAAGTACTGGGTATGTATATTAATCATGGCAAAAAAACGGTAAAAAAAAATCTTGTAACAATTTTTTTTTAGGGTATGTCCCATACCATAAAATGGGTCTTAATTTTTATTTTTCTCTATTAACCTATCGTGTGAGGTATTTTTGAATAAGTCTTTCAAAAATATTGTGAGGTTGAGAACATCATTTTTCGATTTAGGGATCTGTTTCTGAAATATTTGGTTTTAAAGTGCAAATTGTTGTTAGAGTTAATTGTCCCCCCCCCCCCTCTATCTGCTCGGCCTCCCGACTTGCTACTTTCTCATTCCCAATCCACCCGAGCAAGTAGTATCCCAAACACCTTTGTCCCGTTATCCCAGTCCAAGAAACTCCTACCCTTCCTTCGTCTAAAAACGGTTTCGATGGGCATCAGCGTCAGAACCAAGATAATTCAACTAAACTCTCACCAACACACCAACCCGTCTGCCAGGCGTGGTGCGTATGGCAAATCTCCCTCATGATAAAAATCCTTGGGGAGGCCCAGCAGTGGACTGCTTAGGGCTTAGATAATATATGGAGGTACAAAAACGTCGATTTTTTTTTCGAATTTACAGTAATAGTCACATAGAAAAACATACATATTATAACGTCTTTATCCCTTGCGGGGTAGACAGAGCCCTAGGTCATAAAACCCAAAGGCCACGTTTAGCATGTAAATGGGTGTTAAGGTGGAAAGCGGAATCAAAATAGTGATGGGTTGATAGCCGCATCGCCTATAAGGTGATTCCTAAGATTTTCGCCCTATCCCTTAACCGGCTTTTACGGCGTGCGCGGAAAGTAAAGCAGCTGGTATATTCTACGGTTTTCCTTTTCTCCCAAACCCGGATGGAAGTAATCCCATAGAAAAAGTTTTTCATAAAGACGGGCTGAGTCGCCCCTTTAAGGATTGGACAGGGTTTTATAAAAATATTGTATTATAAGTCACAAGCACGAACACCCGTCAAATCTTCCTTCCATATTTTCCCGTTTCCTCATAAAAATGTTTCGCAAAGTAAACCTAATGTTTATGTCAACAGGCAAGACAAACAGCTTAATCTGATTATGCGTGTCGTAACGTTCTTTTTTTGTTCCAGCAATTCGACGCCATGTGTAAGGCGGAGATATCTTTCTTAATACCAAGGATATTTTTGAATGTAAGTATTAATGTGTACATTACTAATTTCTTACTACTGAAAAGGTATGAAAGTTTGACGAACTAGTTTTAAAAATGTTTGATTAATGTGTTTTAAAGGTTGACTTAAAATTTCGGTGACAGCGGTAATTGTTTTGCATTTTATATGAAATTATACTGTCATTGTTACTTCATTAAATAAATAGGGACAAATCACAAGAATTGAGCTAGCGACACAGTAAGTTGTGAGCTTATGTCGTAGGATACTAACTATAATAATAATAATAAAATATATTTATTGTCTCCAAAAGTCTTATAACTACGAGTACAACATGAACATTGGTAAAAAATATTACTAAGAGGATAAGATTACATGTGGAGAACTGGTGTCCATGCTAGGTTTCTGCAAAACCTGTATTACGGATCACCAGGACTCGTCATTAGTTTTAGGACCTATTAACAATTAAACCATAAATTATAGAAGATATAAACTATACGTAAGTTTTAAATAAAAAGTTTAAAAATAACTTATAAATATTGCAACCTAAACAATAACAAGTAGGAATTATGTAGATGTATGGAAACAATTATGTAGGTATCTTTATTTACATATACATTAAACTCATAATATGCTAATAACTATAAACTAGCTTACTACTTACTTACTTACTAAAATTTAGCTTAGACTTAATTTACAATATGCAACAAGCTCTCAGTCTGATCATACGACATGCTTTGTAGAAATTCGGTGACAACTTTTTTGCAATTATAATAATTAAGTGCATACATCGAAACATTTGAATTAATTTTTTTGTATAAGTAAGGACCTAAAAAACAAAAGAATCTCTTTATGAACTCAGTATTGAACATTGGGAGAGGATAGGTTAGTCTATTATTTCTTGTTAGTAGTTGAGGGTTGTAAGGGAGTCGTGAATGCTGCAGCATAATTGTCGAAAGGATAAAGAGCTGCCGCACTGTTAGTACCTGACAGTACCTATATAGGTCAGATGTAGGGTACCTATATGGTTTGAATGTGCATACTTTTAGGACGGCTCTTTGTGCCCTTTCAGCAATGAGCAAGTGTGTTTTTGATGCACCACCCCAAGATGTTATGCAATAGGTGATGATCGATTGACATAGAGCAAAGTATGTCATTCGGAGAATATTATTGTCCGCTATGTAGCGTAATTTTTTAAAAATGTATAAAAGTTTTCTAATTCGGACTGAGAGTTGAATAATATGAGGGGAGAAATTAAGGTTTGAGTCAATTACAACTCCGAGGTATTTATTAGTGGCGGTAATTTCTAGAGAAGAACAATTACAACTACCCTTATCGCAATCAGGTGAAGCATGGGTATGGGCATACAATCGATACGTATTGGAATCAGGGAGATTTGAGTTTCGTATACTGAAGGCCATATACTTACTTTTACTAACATTTAGTGTTAGAAAATTTAAACTTAGCCAATCTTTGACAATATTTAGCCCCAATTGAGCTGAGTTAAATGTGTCTTTCCATGTTTGACCCGTAAAAATTAAGGCCGTATCATCAGCGAAGGATACAATTTTGCAGTTTTGCAGATGAAGGTTGCACAGGTCGTTTACGTATAACAGAAACAAACTGGGACCCAAAATACTTCCCTGTGGGACCCCAAATTCAACATTTTGGTCAGAACTAGTGTAATTACCGATCTTTACGCGTTGTTTGCGACCCAATAAATAATCCCTGAAAAATTGTAGCTGTTTTCCTCTGATGCCAATGTTGGCTAACTTTGAGATGAGAAGGGAAATTGAAACTGTATCAAATGCTTTGCTGAGGTCTAGATAAATAACGATACATTTTTTATTACAATCAAGAGCTTTAACTGCTTCATCAACAAGAGCATTTACCGCTTGTGAAGTAGACCTGCCCGGTCGAAAACCATATTGATTAACTGACAAAAGGGAGTTTTTTTCGAGGTAATTAGTTAAACTCTTTGCGACAATACGTTCTAGAATTTTCGATAATGCTGATAATATAGAGATAGGACGGTAATTGTCAATGACATTACTTTCGCCAGATTTATGAATCGGATGGACTACCGCCGTTTTAAATACGGCGGGAAAGACTCCACTATTTATGCATAAGTTACAAATATGGGTGATCGCGGGTGATAAAAGGGTTTTGAACATTTTTAGAATTTTAGTAGATATATTGTCCCAACCTGGGGCTGCATCAGTCTTCAAAGTGTCAATAATGCTGCAGATTTCATGCTCATCGGTGGTATTTAGGACAAAAGAATTCAATTTAAAGGAAGGAGCAGCCTGCTGAGACGTCGGATAAGTAGGCTTTGTGATTTTGTTCGCTAATGTTATACCTATATTCGAAAAATATTCATTGACGCAGTTTACAGACTCCAGCGGTGTCGGTTTGATAGAGAGAAGGGATTCCGATTTATTATCTTGTTTTTGAGTATCTGTGACTCTACGTATTGCTTCCCATAGCTTTTTAGGGTTTAAGCCAGCTTTGGCTAGCTCTTCTTTCTCATACATTCGCTTGACTTTTTTTACTAGAGTGCAAACATAATTTCGGTAGCGTTTGTAGGTTATTTGTAGTACAGAATTTTCGGGCGTTAATTTAAGTTTTTTGTGCATATTGTCCCGGTTTTGTATACACCTCAATAAACCTGGGGTAATCCATGGTTTAAGGGTACGTTTACGACAAGAGTTGGTTTTAATTTTTGAGCTTGATTGTATACAGTTATTTATCGAATCAATAAAATATGACGCTGCAAAATTAGGGTCAGAGGAATTAAAAATTGGGGAGAAATCAATTTGTTCAATTTTTTTGGCAAGTAAGGAATAATCAATTTGTGCTTTGTGATGTTTACGAGTGCTAAGGTTTTTAATTGTTGACAAAGCAAGTAGAACTGGGGCATGGTCAGTTATGACGGTATCGATTACGAAGCACTTAGCAGGTTGATTGGACTTTAGATTCACGTGATCGAGACATGAGTTAATGCGAGTAGGAAGATTGTGTGCCGGAAGCAGTTCATGATATGCTAAAAGATTTAGGTAATCAGGGCTACGATCATCCACACTGTCATTTGCAATATTTATATTTATGTCACCAACAACGATAATATTTTTAAAAGATCTGAGTTGGGAGAGGATTATCTCGAGAGAGTCTAGAAAGTTTGAAATCTGTTTGTATGATGGGGAACGATAAATGGCTATAATTGCAGTATGACGACCTATTTTTAAAACGACACTATTACAATCAAGGAATGTATGAGACATAGAAACAACATTTGAAACCGCTTTATTTACATAAACTACGACTCCGTCATTTTGTAAGATGTTGTTACTACTGCTATAATACGAATAACCATCTAAATGAGGAATTTGTACATTGGTACCAGACGAGAGCCAGCATTCTGTGAGAACAATAATATCTAAATGTGTGTTCAGTCTGGTCATAAGTAATAGCAGTTGTGAAATATTTTTCGAAATACTACAAATATTTTGATTCAGTATCATTAAAGAGTTATTAAGGTTGTATAATGATAACTCCTGGTTACAGATTTCAATATCACAAGCTTGCGACTGAAATACTGAGAAACTGTCTAATTCAGCAATAATTTTATCTGACATGTAAATTACTTAAAATAGCTACTAATTAATCTGATACTTTTTAATTAAGTAAATAAATAAATAAATATAGGTACCTTATTTATATGAAAAACGGCGCTCTTAGGCGCCTTCATAATCTATCGAATTTATATATCTTTTCTCTGCCATGATTTTAGCTGGGCACTCAGAGGCGCCGGTTTTGTGATTGTTCGGCTTTTTAAAGTGCATACAAGTAGCACATTTCGGTGATTCGGCCTTCTTAGTGCAGTCATTTGTTGCGTGGCCTAGTTCACCGCAATGACCGCACGTGTTGGTTTGGACTCTGCACGTCTTGGCTGCATGACCGTATTGTTGGCATCTGAAACACCTAGTAACAAGTGTAAAGTCTCTTACCGGGCAGGACGACCAGTTTACAAAAACCCTTTCTTGCATAATTAAGGCTTTGCGGATAAACGCCGTCACTTCGATGACGAAATTACATGTCTCGGCGTCTTTCCTTCCTGACTTGTGACTTAGTTTGATTGATGCTAAGAAATTCTCAAGTGACATATCGTCGAGCTTGTCGGATAGGTTTTGGTTGTACAGGCAATTGAAGACATCATTCTCCTGCAAATTCGAGGGCACTCCTAAAATCACAATTCTGGGTTTTCTTTTATAAGGCTCATCCACAGTTAGGCCGGAGGTCGTTAATTGTGAGGACTGTTTTAATTTTTCAATGTCTGCCTTAGTCTCAGTGCTGATTATAACACCGCCATTTCTTGTCTTACGTAGACCTCTAACATGTAACTTCATTTCTTCCGGTCTTATAATTTTTTGGACTAGTGATTTAGTCTCCTCACTGGTCTTCAATTTGTCGGTAGGGTAAATCGCAACTGAGCTAGTTTTCATTGGCTGAATATATTTTTGGGCACTGTTTTTTACCATGTCCGCGAACGAAACTGGTCCCGTTGGATGTATTAACTCAAAGATACTATAGTTTACAATAAATACGTATATAGATCAACATCCAAGACTTAGGCCAATACATAAAATTAACACAGTAACGTCTTTGCCCCTGGTACATACATAGCCTATGGCATTCAGGAATAGCGTACCTATTCAAAGATGACAGAATTTTTGAAATCGGTTCAGTAATGCCTGAGACTAGCGCCAACCAAACAAACTCTTCAGCTGTTACCCGCGGCTCTGCCCGCGTGATATGTATGATCTATGTCCTTCTCAATACTCTAACCTATGTAAATGCAAAATTTCATGATGATCGGTTCAGTAGATAGGGCGTGAAAGCTTAACAAACAAACCAACTCACTTTCACATTTATAATATTAACTAGCTGTTACCCGCGGCTTCGCCCGCGTGATATAGCCTATGTCCTTCTCAGTACCCTAACCTATGTGTATGCATAATTTCATGATGATCGGTTCAGTAGATAGGGCGTGAAAGCGTAACAAACAAACAAATAAACAAACAAACTCACTTTGTCATTTATAATATTAGTTAGGCAGTTAGGATTAGGATTTGGAAGTTAGGATTAGTAATTGATTTCCTATGTTTTTACTACAAGGTGATATTAAGGTGAGAATTGAATAGGCTGTACTTAATTCGTGTCAATGTTTTTTCTGTGCAGTGTCTATGCATATGGTGCGTGCTTCGGCTCTACCACCTACTCCGCGCGGGCGTGACGTGGAAGGGAGCGGCTGCCATCGAGCTGTGACTAATGCCACCTGCCCAGCTTCCAGACTCCAGGAAGGATGGCAGACAAGCGCCTTGCGAGTCCTCGCTGCTGCTTGGCAATGCCGAGAGCGACACAGACGCAAGTCTGCATTCACTCTGACGTCACGTGAAGTGCTTTCTGACCTTCATCCCTGCTTCACTTTCGATGCTTGTTATACAGAATAGAGCCTTGGTGTATAAGCCAAGTCAATATCGATTTTTATTTTTATACTTTTAAATTCTTTTATCGCTCTGTACATAATCAAACTATACTTCATATTGTCTTCAAAATTTTAAGTTGAGAAGTTGTTTTGCCTCATTGCCATTGTGATGATAATCTCAGGTAAAAAATAATAATTTAGGAAAAAAGTAATTTAAATTTTATGTCAAATCAGGTAATCGAAAATTTCATCGGGTTTGAGTATAATTTGAGGCATCAGACTCCTCTAACCATTTTTGATAGACGGTGACAAGCAAAACACGTTTCTCTTTCTTTAATCTTTTCTTTATTTTACTTGATATGAAATTTCTTTTAATGTTGTTTTTATCATATTTAAACATTGTAGTGCCTTTCATTTCCTATGGACTTCACTTCTGAATAAAATACTTGTATAAATAATTACCATATCAAAAAAGTATTTTTGCTAGCAAAATCAAATAGTAGATAAACAGTTATTTATTTTATTTTTGAGTAAGGAGATGGGCGGTGAAATGTAAAATCATATTAGTTTTAGACGCAGAATGTCCTATTCCCAATAAATGTTCGATGTCATAACTCGACTGTGGGGAGTCATTTCGTATATGATGGCTTCATTACGTATAAAATCACACGTTCTGTCTTCGCGGTAACTCTGGAGGTGGTGATGGTCTCTGTGGTCTACTTAACACGTTATAATAGACAATTTTCCACACCGAACCTTCATGTATGGGCCATTTGTGTAGGTACGGTGCTGTCGTGAACTTAAACTTTGATATAAATAGAGATATAAAAAAAAAATGCAAATTTCCTTTCAGTACAGAAATAAACGTTTGGGTATACATGACCGAAAACATTAAGAAATCTTTTCAACTCTCGCAATATTTTTTTTTAATTGGACGTTCTGCGAATCGGGCACTTTGCTCCTAAACTCATTATTCTTCCATGTTATTAAGTAATGAGTACAATAATAAAATTGTTTACGTGTGTAGATAAGTGTTATTATTTAAATTGATGAGGATCAATCAAGTCGAGGACAGTGATGGATTGTATCATTAGATTTTCATTAACAGTAATTTGCTAAAGCTGTGTATAATGTAAATAATCTTCTAAAGTTATAGACCCATGATCTCAGATCTTTTCATTAGTAAATACACACCTATATTAATGTTTGTATAATTACCAATAAGTACTTATTGTGTTGTTTTTTTTTTAAATGATGCAGGTTGGAACATGGGTATTTGACATGGATATCATATTAGTATGTAAAGAAATATCGATCCAAAACATTTTTTTTTGTTTAGATATGTATTTAAAAAATAATATGCTTTTAATTGAATTTGTAAGTGAATAATCCATAATAAAGGTCTCGGTGATAGGATTTTTATGTAAGACATTTTTTGTGAAGACAATTTATTTTCCGTTATCTATGTCTTTTTGTTTAAATTTCACAGTTAAAGGTAAGGCTGCGTTTATTCAAGGCCAGGACTTTATTACTTCTGATAAAGTTTGTTGTTTTTTCTTGGAATCAGTTAAATTCATAACAAAGTCAAAGATTTATTCCATGCGTAAGATCCAGGCTAGTTTGCAGGCCGCTTCCAACCAGTGTGTTGGAAATCCGTGCGGGAGGCCTATGTCCAGCAGTGAACTTCATGCAGCTGAGATGATGCGTAAGATCCAAAAATGTTACCATTATATTAAATGTTACCATATAACTAGTGTACAACCTATCAAAGTTGTAAATTACTTCCAGAAAAACTCACATATTATCAGTTTGTATTGTAAATATGAGGTATTATGTATCGCCTCAGAGCATAGTTTGTTTGCAAAAACGTGCTCGCGCTCCGCGTAGACTTCTTGCCGCGTAGACTGTTTCTGTTTGCATAAATGCTTTGTTTTTCCTAGCTTTTTCTCGATAAAGCTTTGATGACTTATTTATATAAATAACACAGTTTAAGGCGAAGTGAGTTCACACACTAGCGCCACGCAGCAATTAATTCTATAAGTCCTAAATCATATCAAATTTAAAAAATCAAATATCTGAATGAGCAGACATACTTACATAGGTACGCGTGAAAAACATTACCCTCTATTTGGGTCAGTCGGGTAAAACACTGTATCAATCTAAAAATACCTATAAAAGGCTGCTGTTTATGCTACGATCTACTTCTTCCGTGGAAGATATAGTGATTATCTGACAAGATCAGCTAATAAATTGGTAGAAGATCCAATTATTATTTAAAAATATAACCTGGGAAAAGTATCCAGGATCGAGCATATCTTGAAAACATATTTCATCCCTTTATTACATCCTGAATATATATAATATAATCTAAGAACGCTTTTAAAACGTAGCATCTAACGTGTGCGCACCTTTATGCCATTATAAAGACTTCGTGGAATCGGGCGGGAAATATAAAGATGTTGAAAAAAACATATTCCACATAGCCCTAGGGATAATCCCTTGTCGAACTTTAAATCTTATCAAAGTCGAAATTACCGGAAATCCAATAAGTTTGGGGTAACTATATTACGAAATTTATAAGATTACAAAGGGATAGGTACTTTACCCTATTGAACTGTTTGTGTATGTACTTATGTCGTATTACTTTGTTTCTGTGTCAGTAGTAAGGACTTATGGCTAGCACTTATAGAGTACTGGAGTACTGGGCAAGAGGTATACAGGTTTGCTTTCATACCACATCTGTATATTTTTCAAAATCTGTGGTTCATATATGGTATTTACTATCGGTTGGTTTTTCGATTACTGACGAGCTCCGTGGCTCAGCGGTCAACTCGCCTGTAACACGGATGGTCACGGGTTCGATCCCCGGTCAGGTCAAGATGAAAAATATTCTTTTTAGATTAACCTGGGTTTTGGATGTTTATCTATATATCTATTCGTTATAAAATATAGTATCGATGAGTTAGTATCCCATAACACAAGTCTTACTTAAGAACTTACTTTGGGGCTAGCTCAATCTGTGTGATTTGTCCGTATATATTTATTATACTTGTTGTTATTCCTAAGTGGGTCGTAATTTGAGTTGTGATAGTCAAGTCTGTCAGGACAGACAGGTACGAAAATCATTTTCTTGAAATGTCGCTTATCTGGCACAATTACAATAAATAAATACTTAGACAAGTCACAGAAATTGAGCTAACCCCACATTAAGTTTTCAACGTCAGAAATCGTTGGATACTAACTCAACGATACTATATTTTATGACAAATATTTCTGATGTTAACTGACCGGGGGTTCGTGTCAGAGACTGGTGAAACAATCACTGCGCCACAAAGCCGTCAAATTTCAAAAAATCATTAAATTATTTGCACTGTCGATTTTCAGAAATATAACGTCAAATCTGAACTCCTGACAAAAACAAAATATATCTATATTCAATTCTAATATGTTTTGATTGCTCTCTAAATTTTTTACGCAGGTATCTCTCGTTTTTTTAAAAATTGCAGATTACCACAGATTAATTTGTACGATCAGAAAATGTGGACTGTAACATTTGTAATACCTCTCTCATTTTATTAGTCAGAACTTGATGAAAGTAATGACATACTTAGTAATAAACAGCAAATAAATTACCTTTATTTGTTTCCATATTACCTTTTTATTCTACCATATCCATATCGTCATCAAGGCTCTTTTGTCCAAAATATATTACAGTCGTGTTAACCCAAGGTTAATTCATAGCCCTTCCTGACATTGAAAGAGCACAAAAACTCACAAAGGCCCTCTGTTGATTAAAATTTTGGTTTATTCTGTATCTGTAAATATTAATAAATTCGATTGAGGAAAAATTGTATAAAAAGATTGTATATAAAATATTGTGATGTAAGAATTGTATATTAACTGCTTCTGTCGCTTAGTTACTATATGTTTTTAGGAAAATGTTTTATGTTGTACCTAAAGTAGAATTAAAAAGATATTTTATCAAAACCATTGTAAATAGCAAAGTTATGAGCATTGATTGGCTCGAATGTGAAACAGGTGAAGTAAAAACAATATGTATTTAGGCAGAAAGTATTTCCAACTGGAGATTTTAAAGACAGCAACAATTAAAATCTACGATCATTATGTAAACCCGGTTTTATTCACGTTTTATTTCGTCTCGTCTAGTTTTGGTCTGTTATGAAGACCATCATCAGGGCAAGTATTAGTATCGAGAAACTGTCGTATTGCTACCCCTAATACTCGCCCCGATGATGGTCTTCGCAACAGACCGAAACTAGTCGGCAAAATGAAATGTGAGTAATGCCTGGTTTCCATACTGAATTTATCTCGCGAAAGTCAGTTAAAAGAATATTATTAAAACTATGTCATTTTTTTATTACTGGTATATTTATGATTCCCTACAAATAATGGTTTTCTGATGGCTTTCTGTCAGGTATTGTCTTGAACGCCCTATAAAACTTACAATGAAATTGTAAGAAAATGTGAAGAATGTAAATGTATGTTAATACAGAGTTCCGATATTGTAACAAATAAACGTCTAATAAATTGAATGTTAATATCTGATCTCGTTTTATTTTTCAGTCATTTTTTCTGCCATATCTTTACTTGTTACTTCGGAACCATATCTGATAATCTCACAAAATAGAAGAATGCATAAAAATGGATGGTTTGGATTAGTCAAATCTTTTAAAACAGTAACGGATTACATTTCGATACTTACCTGAAATAATGAAGGGCAAAATATATAGATATGTTTTGTTTACATGCTTTGCAAATTTAGTAGCGATGGAACCTATTTGTATTATTTTATACGCATACTGTATAATGCGATGTTCATTAAATATTACTTCTCGTTTTACGTATCTATTTTCTACCCTAATCGAATTTGAAGAGCATTAGTTACTCAATAAAATTTAAGAAAAATTAAGTTTGTTGTTCGCGAAAAGAATACGAGCAAAAAAGTACCTAAAATTTGTCATTTTATTGCATTGTTATCGGATTAACTTGGATGATCTCAATCACAGCTCAATGGAACACCGCAAAGTCGATAAAATTTGCCTGCAAAATTTAAAACCTTGAAACAGATGTAACAAAATAATATAACCCCAGACTTTTTAGGCACTGAAAATGTTTTTTACAAGACCTAGACTTCACAAAATTGAAGCAAGTTCAGTCTCAAGGCAAGTCATCAATCAGAAAGTTTCCTTGGAAACTTTCGCATTTTTCCTAGAGTTTACTCAGTAAATAGAAAACTGGGCGGGAGAAGATGAATTATTTATGAACCTCGCCCATGTAAGGTTTCATTAAGGGATGGTAATTTGGAAAATGCTATCAATTGTACGACTTGTATACGTATAATACTGGCTGCTGGTAAGCTATCTCAGAAGATTATGTAGTGAAGTCTTCTAATTCTATTCAAAACAGTCTCAGTAGCATAGTGTTAAACACAACAGCTTGCGTAACTAGGGTTTTCTTTTTTTTATGGACTGATAACTAGCTCCTAATGGGCTTTCGCTACTTCAACGGTCTTTTAAGGTAAGGGCAGAGTGCCTTCAACCTATCATACAAACAACACCAAAGATCCCCAGGAGGGACGGATCAATATGATTACTATATAAATAATAATGGATCCAGGGCTCTGGGATATGGGTCTACCAAAGCTGAGGGTGCAATCGGGAATACCCTCAGATTAAAAGGAATGAAATTTACTTAATACACTCGAAATAGACAAATGAATATGCGATTTAAAGCCAAAGTTTGGATAAATGTGACTTTGGTTGTTTGTAACTTTTTTACGTGATTGAGTTGAGTAGTTTTAGTTCACAAACTAGATTCCTAAGGTAAGCAACCGAATAGAGCCGCAGAGAAGGTAACAAGTTACCATCAAGCAAGTAAAGTAACAGGTTTTGTCAAATTACACGCTATGTATGTCCAAGGAGAGAAGAAGCGAAATGAATTCAGGGATCCCAAGTACCTTATCTGGGGATGCAACCCTGACACGCTTAGATGAAAAGAAGTACTATAATAATTATGGAACTTGGAAAATCAATTAATAATATGTAAAATTGTCATGAGGAAATATACCTGTTGTTAAGTAGCATTATTAAAAAAGAAAACCGACTGCCGTTTTCATAAATAGAGTTTGGCTTTTTTTAAAATAAAAAAGCCGACTGCAGTCAATTTGCGTCTGCCTTATAGACTTTTTGCTGACCTTAAATAGCCTATGACACTCATGAGACGAATACAAATCTAATGACACCTCCCTCATACTTTAAATATATCCTAATAAAACTTTGGCAAAATGTGAAAAATCGGCACAAATAAATGTAGTACTTAAACAAAAGTACAAAACGGATAATAACTTCACATATTTCGAATGAAGAAGTATGTAATTAAAGTTAAAATAAAATCAATTCAGATCGAAGCATTAGATAAATAAATAAATAAATAAAAAAAATTATCTTATATTTCAGGCTTTACGACCCATAAAGTGTTAGACATAGTATAATCAACTTGAACCGAAATATACGTGAACCGCAGATACAATCATTTAGTACAACAACAGCGCTGGGCGATATGCTCTGTGTTGTTGAAAGTTTATTAAATTAAATTTTCAAATGTTCAATCAACCAGAAGTTTCCATAATCGTTTTTATTAGTGGGTCACACGATTCCACTCGAGGTACTTATACATTATAACATTTTTTCCCTTTTGGGGTAGACAGAGCCCACGGTCATAAAACTCAAACTCCACGTTTAGCGTGTAAATGGGCGTGAAGGTGGAAAGCGGAATTAAAATACTGATGTGTTGCTAGCCGCGTTGCCTATTCTGTATTCACGTGATTCCTTAGATTTTCGCCCAATTGCCCTATAGTTTTCTGTCTGCGTGGGAAGAAAAGCATCTGGTATATTCTATGTTTGACGAGCTCCGTGGCGCAGCGGTCAACACGCCTGCCTGCGACACGGAGGTCCCGGGTTCGATCCCCGGTCAGGTCAAGATGGAAAATGATCTTTTTCAGATTGACCTGGGTCTTGGATGTTTATGTATATATGTAAGTATCTATTATAAAATATAGTATCGTTGAGTTAGTATCCCATAACACAAGTCTCGAACTTACTTTGGGGCTAGCTCAATCTGTGTGATTTGTCCGTATATATTTATTATTTATTTTATATTTTTCTTTTTTTCCTAAACTTGCATGGAAGACATTTATGATAGTGGTTTAAAATTTTATCGCTGGATTCGACCCTAATAAACTATATAATATACGATACATTACAAGTCAATTCATCATCATCATCAACAGGTCCCTTTCAGTCTCCACTGCAGGAGCACGACCCTCTCTGTACTACCAGAGCCATATACTAGCCTGAGTAGTCAGAGGATTTGGCCTACACTCTCCACGCGGGCCAGATGGGTTGCAGAGGTCTGTTTAATGTTTATAAGCTTTGTTTAGCTTGTATTTTCTAAGTCGCCTTTTACGACATCCACGGGAAGACTTGGAGTGGTTCTATTCTACTCTGCCGGGAACCACACGGCGCACAAGTCAATTATAAGCTTTGAAATGACAGTTTGTATATGTAAATACTTATTCGTCCAATCTTTAGACTTATAGAGTTCCTTCAATATAGGAATAAATCGATATTGCTAATATTGATTTAATTTTTAATATCATCTACTATAAAATAATAGGTGCATCATACACATGTAGGTACTAATTTAAAATTTGAGCATCTTTTAATTTTGAAGAGGGTAAGAAGATTCAAGAAAAATTGCACGCTTACTGTCGATGTGTGTCGCAGCTTGTTTTCATGCTTTAGCGTATGTGTCACTGTTGTGTTTCTTAGGGACCTATCTTGATTATTTCTGGATCCATGGTGATAAAGTGATCTCGTTCGTTTTGCTGATTGCACAAACTGCTGATCACACAAACGCGTAATTAATACTTTTTTAAAGCTTTGCTATTCTTGGGAAAGTTCTAATCCGCTTTTAGAAAAAATCACTCAACAACATATGCCGTCTATACTTATATTCAAGAGGCCCTTAATTACATAAATGATAAAAAATATGCTGTTGGTTTGTTCCTTGATATGACTAAGGCATATGATAAAGTATCCCATAAGTTACTACTTGAGAAACTTTATAGTTGTGGCATACGCGGACAGGCATATCAATGGATAAAATCGTACCTAAGCGGCCGCCAGCAGTATGTGCAGCTGGAACACTACTGCGGGGACTCTGGCGAGGTGCAGGACGTCTCATCCGAACTCAGGAACATAAACTGTTCTATCCCACAGGGAAGTGTTATCGGATGTGTGCTATTTCTAGTCTATATAAATGATTTACCTAAGCTTTTTGACAAAAACCTCTGTGTTATATTTGCGGATGACATTTCTATTTTATTTAAAACTGACAACTCTAAGGACGCAAACATAATTTTATCTAATTCTTTAATCGCTATAGACTCATGGCTACAACAGCAAAACTTAGAAATAAATTTAAAAAAGACAAAAATTATCCAATTTAGACCGTACCAAAAGTCAGCACTAAGCTTAAAATTGGAAGCCAAAAATCTTGCGATTGAAGAGGTTTCTAATTTTAATCTGTTAGGCATTGCTATAGACTCGCATTTTACATGGAAAACTCATGTCGCTAATATAAAAACAAAGCTCTCTAGATTTATATATGAATTGAAAGTGATTAAAGCCAATACTAACTTTGACACGGCTTTGTCCGCATATTATGCTTATGCTTACGCCTGGCTCAAGTATGGGGCTATTCTTTGGGGCAACAGCACTGAATCTCAGAGCATATTCATATTGCAGAAAAGGTGTGTTCGTATTCTGACAAATATAAAGCGACGCGACAGTTGCAAGCCACAGTTTATTAATAAAAATATATTGACACAGCCATGTATTTATATCTTGGAGGTAGTATTATTTGTTAGAAAACATTATCAACTATTTACAAAAATCAGTGACACCCATATTAGAAACACTCGCCATAAGAATAGGTTGCTGCTGCCATACTCTAATTTAGAAATTTTCCATAAGAGCCCCTATTGTTCATTCGTTAAAATATATAACAAAATACCAAAGGACATCAGATGTATAGAAAATGAAATTACTTTTAAAAATAAAATGAAATCCTTTTTGGCCAAGAAATGTTATTATTCTGTCAAAGAATACATGGAAGATAAAACTTGATAGGAATGAAGATATTGACAATTGTATTTTTTTTATTATTATTAACATAGCTATTATTTTATAATTATTATTTTAACAAATTTAAGATTATTACTTATTTATTTTAGAATTTGACATTTCTAGTTATGACTTTGATTTATTATTAACCTGTTATTGTGTAACATCGCAACACCCCAACGGGGTACATATGCATGTATTATGTCTATTATGATATATTATCCAGTGTGTTTTATTGTATATGTATGTGAAGCGGTAAATAAATGAATTATGAATTAAAAAATCCTTTGCTAAAGGATAGAAAAAGGTGCCTGCGGAGTTTTCGAATTGCGGCTTAAGGGGGAACAATAGGCACAGTAGCGACGCCAATCATTTTATTCCTAATACTTTACAAATAGAAAGGAATTCAAGAATATAAACAATACAAGCCTTAGTAAATAACCTGAAGTATTTTTTGAATCATGTTTATTACTATCGGAATCAGTGAGAATTATGAGAATCTGATTACCGCCAAAAACGGCCGTTTTTGGCGGTTATCACTTTTTCTCTCAATGACTGATTCTCATAATATCAAAACATGATTCCAAAAATACTTCAGGTTATTTACTAAGGCTTGTATTGTTTATATTCTTGAATTTCTTTCTATTTGTAAAGTATTAGGAATAAAATGATTGGCGTCGCTACTGTGACTAGTGTTCCCCCTTAACTTCAGTTAGGAAACGGTTAGTATTTTTTATCTCTTCTGTGGACCGTACGTACCTATAGACGTGCGTACCTTTACATCGACGCGGTGTGAGATTATCCCCGTACCCTACTACACAAAAAATAGTGAGTACATATACAAAAATCTAACACTGGTGCTACCCACATACACACACAAAAACAAACAACACATACTCAGGTTTAATATTTTGTGGAAATTACTATATACCGTCAAAAAAAAAAAACAGATAGGTACATAATTTGAGGGGTTAAACCTAGTTTAAGGCTAACGTCCGTATTAGGAGAAATTGCTCTATATATGTGATGTGTTGGTACTCCCGACAGAGCAGAATAGGACCACTCCAAGTCTTCTCGTGGATGTCGTAGAAGGCGACTTAGGAAACACAAGCTAAACGAAGATTATAAACATCAAAAGACCTCTCAAACACGTCTGGCCAGCGTGGAGATTGTAGGCCAAATCCGCTGACTGCTCAGGGTAAATCTACTAATCAAAGCTTATAAACATTAAAAGACCTCTCAAACCCGTCTGCCCGGCATGGAGAGTGTAAAAGCCTGTGTGTTTATGGCTCTGGTATATTATGGAGGGGGGGGGGGGGGGGGGAGAATATTGCGAACTCTTTAGTTTTAGATTCTTTATTTTAAATTATATTTTTTTAACCTTTTTTTTTGGAATATGTCACTCTATTATTTGTGTTATAAGTCTAGTAAAACATTTGTGAACCAAAAGCGTTTCTCATTTATATTTCTTAAAGAACCTATAGCGAAAATAAATATCGATTGGTAATATTTTCGTACTCCTGTGGAAACTAAAAAAGACGATGATGACGAACTTTTAATGTAGTACACTCTAAAATCTGACAAAATTATTAACATTAAATTTATAACTCGGAACCTATTTTTGTGCTATTCAATAACAAAGATAATATAATAATAACGTAATAGACTGCCAATCTCATACAAAAATATTGGACCGAATGAAGGTAGGCGAATGTATGGCGCTGCAGAGTTGCTTTCCATTCGATACTAGATGGCGGTAATCTGCGTTAGCCTTAACTTACTAAAACTGTGGTGCAATTTTAAAATGTTTTGGCTTAAATATTGTTCTAATTTTTCATACGATTATATTATGTGACTTATGTTTTTATATATTCTCATATTATGGTAGATACAAATTTGTGTAGCATCGAGTGACGCCATATAATTATGTGAGTCTGTGAGAATAAATTGTGCTAAATCGTGCAAATAAGGGGTTGGGACCACATCTTGTAGGAATCATAATAATCTATTTTTGTACTATTCTTATTTTGTGATCACAGCCTGTTCCGGGTTAATTTCCCCTCTGGGACAATATTTGTTTATGTTGCGCAAGTGTGTTCCTTGGGTGCTTCCTTGTTATTATTTCATTCTGTAAGCTTATATTAGTCTTCAAATCTTATCAGATTGTTGGCAGACTAATATTAGTTTTGGTTTATTACATGTAGAGATGTACGTTGTAATTTAGCATCGTCATGATTGAAAGTAATAATGAAATACTTGTTTGAGAACGTATATAATTATTATCGAAAGTACGTCATACGTTGTACGTAAATCTATAAAGCTACGATGTCTTCGTAGCTACAAGTCTACGTAGCTACGATGTCTTCGTAGCTACAAGTCTGCGTAGCTACAAATCTACGAAGCTACAATGTCTACGTAGCCATGATGTCTACGAAGCTACAATGTCTACGAAGCTGCACTGTCCACGGAGCTATTAAATTTACCTTTGAATAGAGCCACTTAAAGAGATAAAGAAAATCTGAAATCGGGAATACTACACGTCCTCAACAAGAAAAAGCGGTCGAGTGATCGCCGTGGACCTAAGTAAGCTTGGTCACGCACGGCTCGCGGAGGCAGAAGGCTAGGGTTTGTGGCCCTGAGTGACAGAAATCTAGCTAGCCTATCCATTCACACTAATTTTATAGTTGCCAAATAAATCAAAGCTATCTAAATTAATAATCTATGTGCCTCTTAAACTGATTAACTACGCAACTGATTTTAAATAAATTTTGGTATAAAAATACATTGGACCTAAGAATCATCATTTATCTCGATTCTGTTGTCGACGCGATTTTTTTATGTATAGATATTGAATTTGAAATGCTGTATATTAAATATTGATTAAAGTTTTGCATATGAGTCGAAAATGAATGGTGAATAGGCAGCGTAACCAGCACCGTAGATATATGAGCCTCTCACGGGAGCCATGTCACCCCAGTCGCCTGCAAACCGATCTAGAAGTTAGACATGTGCTGTGCTTGCCTACTCGCCGTTCACATATCAAAATACGATTTGTATTTCACATCCCCCACAATTTCTGTGTAACAATTTAATAACTTTTAGTCTTTGTAGAGCCACACTACCGGTGAAATTCACGTTTGCTAGTTGCATGAATGAACTGGTTCGTCCGGGAAGAACCACACTCTCACAGAAAATCGACGTATGGGTTGTAACTTAAAAAATAAAAGGCCGACAACGCTCTTGTTTCGCACCCACGGTTGTTGCAATTGTCCATGGGTGGTGGTTATCACTTATTATCAGGTGACCCGAATGCCGTCATAAAAAAATATAATTACATACATACATACTATCACGTCTACCACGAAAGGGATAACCCTTGCGGGGTAGACAGAGCCAAAGGTCATAAAAATATAATTAATGCAGAAATACAATATCTATACACGCTATTGAAATATATAAGTTTACGACTATTCTCAAAGTTTTGATAAACCTTTAATATTAATAATTAGAACCTTTTGAACCATTCACTAAAATGATTTAAACCATTCACTAAAATCCAGTTTACTAGAAGTTTATTAACCTTTATGCAAAAGATCATACCTCAGAGAATTAATCAACCCATCTGAATCGTTACATGTATAATGTATGAAATGGCCTCAGTATGGATAAATACAACGTAAATATGTTTTTTTTTAATAAAATAAAAATAGTTTATTTTGACACTCAGTACAAATGTTCCCTTATGATTAAGCACTTACAAAGTTAATAAAATAAAATGTATTTTAGGTTATTATACAAATTTCCCAAACTAGACCACATAGTCTGTGCTTTGGGATACCAGTAGTGTCGTGGAGCGCAGCGTCTTCCCCGAAATAAGTACTAACATAGAAAAAAAAACTAAGAGAAAAAACCCAGAGTTATTGCGAACTCTTTACAGTTTTAGGATTTTTTATTTCAAATTACGTATATTTTTTAACCTTTTGTTTTGTAAAATTGTATGTCATTCTAATTTGTATCACAAAAAGTCTAAGTAAATATTGATGAACGCAAAGCGTATTTCATTTATATTTCTCTTTAAAAGAACCTTATTAGCGTAAATAAATATATTTGGTAATAAGAGTATCTAAAATTTTTACACTCATATTATTATTATCCACTTTATTTATTTACAATCTTAGGTATTAGGATTTTATAAATTTGATATCAAAAGTAAAATATAAAAATATAATACAAAATATAAAAACTTTATAAAAACCTAAACCTAGTTCGCCGCCAGCAGCGGGGCAGGGCTCAAGCTACCGGCGGTTAAGGCTGCAGTGAGAGGAACCTTCTGACAATGCGAGCCGTGTCTAGAAGTATTATATGCTGTATTTGTTTTTTCTCCCTTTAAAAGGGGGTTTCCTAATTACACGGGCCACAGCCAAAGCGTAAATAGGGATTATGAATTATGTTATCGTGTTAAAACCAGAAGAGATTGAGGATGTTGTGAGAAATTTGCGGGTGATGCGGCGTATTCAGGATAACAGCTTTTTGAAGGGTATAGATTGTATTTTTATTCATATGTAACATGTCTAAGTTTTTTTGAAGACTTTTAGGAATGACGCCTGTCGCTGAAATAATGATTGGTACTATATGTACAGCTTCTAATCGCCATTGGCGTTTCAATTCTATAGCTAAGTCTTGGTATTTGGCGAGTTTTTGGGATATGGTGGATTGTATATTATGTGTGTTAGGTATTGCAATATCTATCAGGTAGGCGGATTTGTTATTTTTATCGTGGACTGTAATATCAGGTCTATTATAGGGAATTGTTTTATCGGTTATTATGGTCCTGTCCCAATATATTCTAATGTCACTATTATCAAGTATGGAGTCTGGTTTGTATTTATAATATGCAGTTTTTTTTGGTATGAAATTGTGTGTATGTACGAGGTGTTGGTGAATAATAGCAGTGAAGTATTATTATTATTATTATAAGCCATTGCTGTCCCAATGTTGGGCATATTAAGATTATATTATTTAAAATTATCCCGTACGTTCCCGCCGAAGTATTCCACTAAAATTCCTTCCACTATTTCAGCATTAACTACCTTCTCCGTAGCAAATGCAATTTGTTTTAAAATTCCCTGAGACGCGGTGGTTTGTTGGCATAATGTACTTCCCCGTCGGTTTTTGTTTGAACATTGCTTTTTCGCCGACGTTGTGGTAGGTAAATTTACGAGGAATAAAGGTAAAATCAGCAAGAGGAGATTTTTTTAACTAACCATGCGAAATTATTAAAAATAGTTTAAGTTAAAGAAATTCAACATGTAACGAAGTTGATGTTTATTATTTATATACCGACTTATATACTCATCAAATTTAAGAGTCTTGTCGGTGGAGCTTCCTCCATTCCTCTCTTTCTTCCGCCAGTTGTTTCACTTCTCTGTAAGTACATTAAGTTGCTACTTAATGTAAATTAAAACTTAATGTTGCTACTTAATGTTGCGACTTATATTATGTACTGAAATTAGCCTTTTTATGTGATTGATTGAATCAAATGTAACCTAAATGTTATATATGTATAATATGGCAAGCAAAATCTATAGATTAATTTCTCCACGTTTTGACTATACTGTTTGTTTATCACGTACTATCATATCAGCAGATCGATATGTGGAAATTGTTTTGCCATATTTATTCGTTACTAGTCTACGATAACAAAAAAAAAACAAAGTATGCACTAGTTGCTCTACGCAAAATGTGAAATCAATCAAAGTAGTAAGAGAAAAGTTGCAATTTCTCCCTAATGACGCGAATTATCATTAGTTTTTTTTTTTTGCTTGCTTTGTGGGGCTAAGTGGCCAATACTGCTTTCAGATATTTCAAGCTGCCAAAAGGCATCAGACGTGAATTAACGACTGCCATCAATGCATATCGTGACCAACGTCTTAGCGTGCCTTTCAAAGCAAAGAGTTGTTTATTTCTTTAAATAACAATTTGATAGTGGAATACATTTGCGTTTTGCTAAAGTTGGCATTTTAGTTCCATATACAACTCAAGGCTTTTGTTGAACTCAAATCAAGGAATTTACTTCTACATCTTTTAAATGCATCATATACCTACAAAAAAACCTTTTAATACCGCCTTTAGCTTCGCAGCATCTCAGGCCCACATAATTGCCCAAGCGCAAGTGTAATTCTTATTCATTACGACCGGCCCTAAATAGGGTTTGATTTACGGACCTCGCTACAAGCTAGTTTATATAAATGACTGCTATTTGTTATCTACAATGACCCAGTACCTGCCTTAATTTATATTAATTCGGATATTTATTGTACGGCCTGTCTTGGCTTGAGTAAAATAAACTAAGTTCAAATTGGTTGGGTATAGTCGGGCTAAATTGGTCGTTCCTTCTTGCAACTTCAGTATAAAACTTTTTTAAATCCAAAAACTAAATTTGTGGGTACGTTTAATAGTTATTTTCATTAATAATGAGGCAAAATATATCTAAATATCAAAAGTACAAAGGCGATATACAAATGTAATATATTCAACAAAAGATATACCGAGGTGCTTTTCAAACAGTATTATTTCTTAAAAACTACACAATTCCCTTTATTATGTAGATATTGAGTAAATTATATAGGTATGCATAAAAATCTAGTCTTTATCTCCAAGGAGATAAGCAGTACTGAGGATCATTAGACCTATAGGCCACGTGAAATATATAATGGCTTTGTCAAAGGGTATTTAAAAATAGTAATGCATTTCTAGCCACAGCTACTTTTGACTTGATTTCTAAGGTACTTGCTCTATCCCTAGAGCAACTTTTACGATGTGTGCGGGCAAAAAAATAGCTGATATGCAGCATGGAAGGAAAAGAATGTAGATATAAGATAGAAGAAAAATACAACTAAATATGGTAAGAGAGGAATGGTATATGGTGGAGAAATTCGAAGTGTAGGATATGAAGCGCAGTGGCCGAATTGGTAAGGCATTACACGTACAAAGTCTAAAGACTGACTGCCAGTCCAAATCACGTCACGGATCAAAAAAATTTTTTCCCATATCTTATATATGCGACCAGAAAGGTGGGCAAACCTTGCCACGTGCTGGGTACCTGACGGCCGGCGTGGGTGAGGCAGACCGAGAAAGAGATGGCGAGATGATATGGATGGAGAAGATCAAAAAGAGTGGAACATTCAAGGGGAGGCCTTTGCCCAGCATGGGACACAACATCTATAGGCTAGAAAAAAATCATCATTTCAATAAAATAAAAAGAAGTCGATTTATCGATCTAATAAATAATACTTCTTACGCAACTTGTCAAGTGTGAATGTCGGCTTATGGACAGTCATTGCCCGAGTAAGTACCTACGTGAATCTCTAAGAAACGATGAGAAGGCTCAATGTTTTTTTAGCAAAACCTTTCAGGCTTAAGTACTGAAGGAACAAAAGATTTTACGAAGAGAAAATTGGCACTCTACAGATAACGGCCGATTAAATTTTATAGCTACTTGTTTCGAAGCCGATACCTACTAACATTACAGAATAACTATTTCCTTTTTAGGATATTTACAAACTGCTATAAAGGAAAATAATAAAGAATATATTTGACCAGAATTTGGGGTTTTCAAATTAAAATCTAATTATTATTTATAGTCTTTTACATAAATGTCGGATTATGAGGTAAAAACATAAAAAAAGGAAGTCATATTGGGTTTTATAGGCTTCAAAACTACTAAACCGATTTTCTAAATGTTTTTACTTATAAAAAGTTTATTTATCTGCGGGTGATATGCTATAATTTACTCACAGGAAGTCGCGGGAACATTCTAATAGTCTAAATGAATCCCGCAGAATACACCAGCTGCTTCTTAATCACAATAAGTTTTATCGTTAATTTTTTAGTGTTAACGGTAGTTTTACACCTAAAATAATAAAAAAATATTATTAAAGCACTAAGCATTGCACAAACCTATGAACTGCGGAAAAATTGCGCTAAACTGATTCTATCACAAAGCGTCGTTTCATGGAAGTACCGTTTCATGGAAGTAAGTAAGTGAAATATTGTAATATTTCCCGTATCTACAAAAAGCATGCAGAACTATTGATTTCAATATTAGCTTCAATAAGCAGTAAGCAATATTCCTGGGGTTCACTACGCCAGTTCCAAGCACCATATATCTAGTTACACTTTAACTATGACTACTGATCGTCCGCTTATTTGAGCTAGTCTTCTATTTAACAAGTTACATTGCACCGGTGGTTCATTTCACCTAAAGTCATTATATCCAAGTATTATTTTATGTAAAACTATTTCGTCAAAAATCATTTCATCTACGTTACATTTGATCCAGGTTTTTTATACATATATTAGCTTTTACCCACAGCTTCGCCCGCAGTGATGTCTTTCCTCGGGAACAGTTCTATTTTCCGAAATGAAAGGTAGGAATATCCTTCTTCGTCCTTCTAACTACGTGTATGCGAAATTTCAAGAAGATTGGTTCTGTAGATAAAGCGTGAAGAGCTAACAAACAAATAAACATAAACCGTCTTATTATAAAAAAAACGGCAAAAATAGGTTTAAACCTGTTCTACCTCAGTTCGGACTTGTGATGAATCAAGTATAGTTTAGGAAATTAAACTTTGATTCATTATAAAAAGTGGACTAAGTCATGATCGACTTAGATCTGAGACGATCCCCCGAAAACATATTTCATTCGTTCATTCATTCAATCATTCCACTACATCGTTCAAATGTTCATGATAATTGTAATTATTTTTTAATATTTGTTGATTGAAATAGTATAAAACTTAAAAAAAAAAAAATGGAAGTGATGAAAGATGTATATTTTTGTAATAAAATGATATATTCAAAGGTTTGATTACAGAAATCATACTTTTTTCCTGCAAGTTTTTTTTTACGTAACTGTTGATAACCTTAAAAACCTGAAACGGAACGTAACTGAGCGCGCGTCGTAACAAATCGTATTTTTTCTAAAGAAACCAAATAGTAGCCCTTGAAAATTGTTTTATATTAGATTGTAAAAAGTAAATTTTCAAATTTATTGAATTAAAGGAGCCGTGGTCGTGTGTACAAAAAGTAATCTTTTGTAGATGCTGATAAGGATCGCCGATAATTATGTTGGAACTAACCTCAAAGTTTGTTTATGATTATGAAATGTTTAATAAATCAATGGTTCCAGCTGTCCAAGCATGGTTATTGTGAAATAAAAATGATAATAATAGTGTTGAAAGTGATAAAATGATATATTTATGACATGTAAATCTTTAAATCATTTAATAATTTTACATGATATTTGTGATAGTTTTACTGCTTTCTTTGTATTTATTAAGTATTCGCTCATTGTAAAATAAGTAAGTATCAAGTTTTCACGTAGATTCTAGCATCAACATATACCTACTTTTGTAGTAAAAAAAACTCATTTGTTAGTTACAAAATGAGTTAGTACTGAAGTAAAACTAGTGAAATGCTGGTTTATCTTTTGACCTAGGATCATGTTTCTGAGGATCATGTGTATGACTTATGCGATAAACCTTTTTTTATAATACGATTTTCCGTTGTACTTGACTTGAGAACCAACTTAGAGATGGTTTAATAGTTAGTCCGCTTTTTATGATAAGACGGCATTAGTTTAATATTACTAGCTGTCGCGCGCGGCTCTGCTCGTGTTCCCTGGGGAACTGTACTTTTCTCCGGGATGAAAGGATGTCTATCACAGGGATTTCAAATGATATGCAACGGTACATAATTTAATGTATTTCATAAAAGCATACCACAAAGATAGCCGAGAAAGGCATACTTAAAAACGGAAAAATGACCCGTTATTTCCTTTATCACTTCCAATTCATTTTTTTATTTAAAAATTAATTACGTAATTAGATAAAAATATCTCTAGGCCAAACTCTCGTAGATAAATTACAGCATGAGAAAATGAACTTAAGATTAAAAGTGTTTAGGTGAAATGATGCATGGGTGAAATATCTTTCGTCATATCAAACATTTCGGGAATGGAACAACCGATGAAAATAATAATGTATGAGTCGTCATAGTTAAAGTGTTACAAGATAGAACGTGCTTGGAACTGGCGTAGTGAACCCATATTCCTGTGCGTGGCAGGCACCTCCCATGTTGCAGAAGTCCTTAAACTACGTTAATTGTTTTCGTCAGGTAAGTGTTATTCTATACATATGCATGCATACTGATATGCATAAAAGGATAGGAGGAGTTTAAGAACTATTTCGTTCCCGGCATAATAGAATAGGACCACTCTATACCTTCCCGTCGTAGAAGGCGCCTTAGGAAACACAAGCTAACCAAAGCTTAAGCGACCTATCCAACCCGTATATCCAGCGTGGAGAGTGTTGGCCGAATCCTCTGACTGCCCTGGCTAATATATGGCTCTGGTAGTACAAAGGGTCGTGCTCCTGCAGTGGAGACTAACAAAGACGTGATGATGATGATGAAAGAACTATAAATACTTGTACTCCATTTTCACAGTATGTGTCTGCGGTTCTAGAGCTTCCCAGTAAGGGTTAGCGTGAAGCTGATAAATGTCCAACCTTAAAAACTTTTGACTTAAAACTTTTCACAGTAAGCTGTCGTAATGCTGAACACCGGGCTCTGAAGCTTCAGAAGCACAGTTGAGGACGCAACTGAGGAAAACGCTTGGATGATAATTTATTTTTAAAGATTTATCATCATCATCAGCCTATTGCAGTCCACTGTTGGACATAGGCCTCCTCAGGGTCATGCTAAAAAATAAAAAAAATAATAGAACTTTCGCGAGATAAATTAATTATGGAAACCTGGCTTTACTCAAGTTTTATTTTGTAGGATTCGCCGACTAGTTTTGGTCTGTTACGAGGACCATCATCCGGAGCCGTGTGGTTCCCGGCAGAGTAGAATAGGAACACTCCAAGTCATCCCGTGGATGTCGTAAAAGGCGACTGAGGAAATACAAGCTAAACAAAGCTTATTAATATCAAATAGACCTCTCCAACCCGTCTGGCCAGCGTGGAGAGTGTAGGCCAAATCCTCTGACTACTCAGGCTAGTATTATGGCTCTGGTAGTACAGAGAGGGTCGTGCTCCTGCAGTGGAGACTGGGAAGACCTGATGATGATGATGATGATGAGGACCATCATCCGAATTAAGAGTGACGCTACGCTCTGAGGGCCGCCTCGCGCCTATCAAAAAGGGCACCTGAAATGCCTACAAGTTATGTCAATGCCTACAAGTAATTTTATTCTTGCATAACTGAATGTGTTACGCAAAAGTTGGAACTTCAAATTGTTTGTGATTTGTAAGGTTGGACAACAGTCATGTAAATCCTATTTTCAGAGAGTTTCTGACTGAATTCTAGCTTGTAAAAATTATTCAAATGTAAAGTTTGCGTAGAGGTGGAAACTGGGTATATACTTAATTTGCGTTTGTCTGAAAGACAGAGAACAAAGAAGAAAGTAGAGGTAGAGAAAATGATCACATGAACACTAATGTTTTTCAAATATTGCACATACCTAAAACAAGAATTGAATACATAGTATACGTCTTTTTAAGCTTTTTAGGATAAAAAACGAATATGTATACTATATAACCACTCGACATTATGGCAGCTTCTTTTTAAGATTTCTTTCTTCTTTTAGATTATGGCCTCCACCGAAATTTCAGTGATTCAGCCAATGTCCAGTAAAATGAGATACTAAGTATCGGTGTTGTACGGTATGTGGCATAAAAGACTATACGCTGGTGACAAATCTATACGAGTTCCTATAACAGTTTACTTTAACTATTCCACAAATTGTTCTCGAGCACGAGCATTTATAACACCAAACTACACCAATTTCATATTATAAAGTTCACTAAAATAAAGTAAACTAAAGGCAAGATTTCTTTTTTACAGCGTGTAATTTGACCTTGTCATATCCTCCTAAAGGGGTGATTTTGCCCGTTAGTATGAACAACTTTTCCTAAGGGGATAATCAATGCGCAGCACTCAAAAAAATCACGATATTTTCAAACAAAATTGTCCAGCTACACCGGAAATTGGTCCGGAGAAGTTGTTTATATTGACTGTATGAGTCCCTCCTTTAAGGAATTGTCGAGGGTCAATTTACACGCTTATTCACCGAATTTTTCGCATTGCTACTAAAAAGGAAAGCTAAACACATCGCGGTCGAGTCCAAGTCCAGACACCATTACCGTGTCTCATCGAGACGACACTTCGCACGTACTGGCGATAAAACGGCGAGTGAGTGCTGGCTATTTATTTATTCTTTAGGTAACGCTTCGTTGATGCTTTTCTATCACAATTTTATTTTTAGAAAACCTTTGTATAAATACGAGTATGCAGCTTCTTCTTTAGTGTTATATATATCTATATATTTCAACTGTAGATTTCACATATTTTTCCCGTTTCAACTAAAAAGAAAAGCTAAACACATTCGCGGTCGAGTCCAGCTCCAGACGCTATTACCGCATCATATCGAGACGACACTTCGCACGTACTGGCGATAAAACGGCGAGTGAGTGCTGGCTATTTAGTTATTCTTTAGATAACGCTTGATGCTTTTCTAGCGCGCAATTTTATTTTTAGAAAACCTTTGTATTAAGACGTGTATGGCATAAGATTGAGAATTCGATATTCGTCTTAACAATTTCACACCTGTAGTAGTACGTGTAGGCCAAATGCCAAATCCTCTGACTATTCAGGCTAATAAGTAGCTCTGGTAGTAAATAAAGAGAGAATCGTTCTCCTGCAGTTTAAACTAAAAAAATACCTGATGATGATGATGAAGTCATACGTGTGAAAACTTATTATATGCGCGTTTTCACATTCAAAAGGCTTTGTTAAGAGACTTATTGCGCGTAATTAGTATCATTAGATATTATTGAATAGGCAGGGAAGAAAGCAGCTTTTACATATATATTTACCGTAAATGTTATCAATTTTTGACGTTGCAACTAAAAAGAAAAGCTATACACATTTCTGGTCGAGTCCAGATCCAGGCGCCATTAGCGCGTCACAACGAGACGACACTTCGCACGTACTGGCGATAAAACGGCGAGTGAGTGCTGGCTATTTATTTATTCTTTAGATAAGGCTTCGTTGAAGGTTTTCTAGCGCAATGTTATTTTTAGAAAACCTTTGTATAATACGAATATGGCATAAGATTGAGAATTTGATATTCATCTTAGCAATTTTACTCCTAAAGTAATACGTGCGACTACTTACTATGTGCGTGTATTCACATTCAAAATACTTTACTAAGACGCTTATGGCAACATTATAAACATCATTAAATATTATTGATCTACGCGACAAACGTAGCAGTTTCTATAGTACATTATGATGCAAGTAAGGTAAGCTGGATATTATAGTGGAGGTGTTTATAGTTTATGCTTATAATAAACCGATGACTGTTATAGGCAGCTCACCATACAAGCATCATACGACGTTTTTCAATATATTTTTAAACTTAAAGAAGTCCAGCTTTTTAGTCTAGGTATTAAATGGATTCAAATAATTTATATTTTTCTCCTAAACTGTGGTTCCTGGGTCACAATGTTTTCAGTATGCTGAAAATTAATCTTTTTTTTTTCTTTTTCTTGAGGTAAACAAAAAAAACACAATAAATACAATTAATAAATATTAGTAAGTTATGATATAATTGTGCTTTCAACACCGCTTACCACAGATTATTATAAAAAAATACAATTTTGAACTAACATTTGAGTTGAATGCTGCATACAATTTTAGCTCAAAAGTTCACGAATTTTTCTTTTGAATGTAAAACCAGAGGTTATTATAATATCTATGCTATTAAAGTGCACATTAAATGACTGAGTAAGCCGAACAAGCGGAGAGCGTTCACCGGAGTGGGTGAGACAGCTTGGAAGTGCAAACATTGGACATTTGTTATTATTTCGACTGTGTGTTGTACGTGGAACTTTGTAATTCAACATACCTATCAATTGGCAACAGTCATATCTATTATGAAATAGATCAAATAACAACATCGCTTCAAGGTGAGAGCGTCTGACATCTAACTTATTAATATTATATTTATTTAGAAGAGGCTCATACGATAACCTTTCATGGTAGCACCTGTAATGCACACAGCGCAAAAATTTGCGCTGAACTGACTCAAGAGCATCAATGTACTTTTTGTAATATGGGTGTACTTTTTGTATCTTGCAATTAACTCACGTTTCGAACACTTTACATTAAATTATTTTTATTTTAATGTGTAACAATTGCGAAAACATAAGTAAACATTATTCTTGCATTTTTCATTGTAATACTTTTGAATGTACTTACTCGTACGTGAAACAAAACTAAAATTTTTCGTCGTGAACGTAATTCAAGAAAAATAAAACGTATTTTTCTGGCTCAGTCAGCAGATACAAGCAGCGTTAACTTAATTCGGTTTTGAGAGGCGCTTCTAATCGCCCAAATTCAGATCCAATTACTGACCACTTCCAATACTGCTGCATCACACAGATAAATGAAATTGGATTCTGATAATGATAATTTAATTAATGATGTTCAAACTTTCAGAGATAAATTTGTATGCACTATAAATTTGTAGTTTAGGACTAGTCACTGGTCATTTCTGATCTGCATCACGTCTTTTTATATATCTTAGGCTCGTTTTGGTATTCGATAATTGATGTCGCTAGATTACAGGCCACCAAAAACAATAACGATTACTGACCAATCCTTATACTACAAATTTACGCTTATAGAATTGGAGATAAATTTATTATGAAATAAATTAATAAAAATAATAATAATAATAATAATAGCCCGCAGGGCAGCTTGTGGCGAGCTGTTGGTGAGTAACGACACCACGGACCCGAGTGCTCCAGAGAGTCGGTCAGAGCCCTCGCCCCCGACGTGTCTTCATCGGTCGGGGTGGAAACCCAAGAGGGCTCGCAGGATTCTCAGCTCTGGCTTGCCTTAGTTGGCCGTCCAGAGAGGAGTCGTAAGAGCTGTTGCTCCAGGGGTGGAAGTGTTAAAGGCCTAACGACGCGAGTAACTTCGGAGAAAGCGCAGCACACCTCTCGACACCCCTGAGTCGCCCGCACCGGTGTTGCCCCTTTTGCCGGTAGTTATCGTCGGCTATTTTGAGGGGCCCATCTAGTGGGCGGCAAGCCACCACCTGCCAATTGTAGTCAGTTATCATGATTATGGCAGGTGTCCGACCCTTTGCAATAACCCAGCATTAAGTCCACCCATATTTCAGCCCTATAACCCATTAATTTCCCTTTTTCTAATGCAATAGTCCCACCTCTGGCCAAAACCTGTTCGAGGACATATCATTCATTGATATTTCCAGGAATGGGTTCTGGCTGGAGACCTACATTACATCAACTTCTCCAAAGGGCCTCTACGTGTTGGATCTATATCCCCACGCAAGCCTTCCAAAGGACCGGGGTAACACCCGTGAGTCTCAGAGAGATACAAATAATAATAATAAAATATATTTATTGTCTCCAAAAGTCTTATAACTACAACATGAACATTGGTAAAAAATATTACTAAGAGGATAAGATTACATGTGGAGAACTGGTGTCCATGCTAGGTTTCTGCAAAACCTGTATTACGGATCACCAGGACTCGTCATTAGTTTTAGGACTTATTAACAATTAAACCATAAATTATAGAAGATATAAACTATACGTAAGTTTTAAATAAATACTTTAAAAATAACTTATAAATATTGCAACCTAAACAATAACAAGTAGGAATTATGTAGGTATCTTTATTTATATATACATTAAACACATAATATGCTAATAACTATAAACTAGCTTACTACTTACTTACTTACTAAAATTTAGCTTAGACTTAATTTACAATATGCAACAAGCTCTCAGTTTGATCGTACGACATGCTTTGTAGAAATTCGGTGACAACTTTTTTGCAATTATAATAATTAAGTGCATACATCGAAACATTTGAATTAATTTTTTTGTATAAGTAAGGACCTAAAAAACAAAAGAATCTCTTTATGAACTCAGTATTGAACATAGGGAGAGGATAGGTTAGTCTATTATTTCTTGTTAGTAGTTGAGGGTTGTAAGGGAGTCGTGAATGCTGCAGCATAATTGTCGAAAGGATAAAGAGCTGCCGCACTGTTAGTACCTGACAGTACCTATATAGGTCAGATGTAGGGTACCTATATGGTTTGAATGTGCATACTTTTAGGACGGCTCTTTGTGCCCTTTCAGCAATGAGCAAGTGTGTTTTTGATGCACCACCCCAAGATGTTATGCAATAGGTGATGATCGATTGACATAGAGCAAAGTATGTCATTCGGAGAATATTATTGTCCGCTATGTAGCGTAATTTTTTAAAAATGTATAGAAGTTTTCTAATTCGGACTGAGAGTTGAATAATATGAGGGGAGAAATTAAGTTTTGAGTCAATTACAACTCCGAGGTATTTATTAGTGGCGGTAATTTCTAGAGAAGAACAATTACAACTACCCTTATCGCAATCAGGTGAAGCATGGGTATGGGCATACAATCGATACGTATTGGAATCAGGGAGATTTGAGTTTCGTATACTGAAGGCCATATACTTACTTTTACTAACATTTAGTGTTAGAAAATTTAAACTTAGCCAATCTTTGACAATATTTAGCCCCAATTGAGCTGAGTTAAATGTGTCTTTCCATGTTTGACCAGTAAAAATTAAGGCCGTATCATCAGCGAAGGATACAATTTTGCAGTTTTGCAGAGGAAGGTTGCACAGGTCGTTTACGTATAACAGAAACAAACTGCGGGACCCAAAATACTTCCCTGTGGGACCCCAAATTCAACATTTTGGTCAGAACTAGTGTAATTACCGATCTTTACGCGTTGTTTGCGACCCAATAAATAATCCCTGAAAAATTGTAGCTGTTTTCCTCTGATGCCAATGTTGGCTAACTTTGAGATGAGAAGGGAAATTGAAACTGTATCAAATGCTTTGCTGAGGTCTAGATAAATAACGATACATTTTTTATTACAATCAAGAGCTTTAACTGCTTCATCAACAAGAGCATTTACCGCTTGTGAAGTAGACCTGCCCGGTCGAAAACCATATTGATTAACTGACAGAAGGGAGTTTTTTTCGAGGTAATTAGTAAAGCTCTTTGCGACAATACGTTCTAGAATTTTCGATAATGCTGATAATATAGAGATAGGACGGTAATTGTCAATGACATTACTTTCGCCAGATTTATGAATCGGATGGACTACCGCCGTTTTAAATACGGCGGGAAAGACTCCACTATTTATGCATAAGTTACAAATATGGGTGATCGCGGGTGATAAAAGGGTTTTGAACATTTTTAGAATTTTAGTAGATATATTGTCCCAACCTGGGGCTGCATCAGTCTTCAAAGTGTCAATAATGCTGCAGATTTCATGCTCGTCGGAGGTATTTAGGACAAAAGAATTCAATTTAAAGGAAGGAGCAGCCTGCTGAGACGTCGGATAAGTAGGCTTTGTGATTTTGTTCGCTAATGTTATACCTATATTCGAAAAATATTCACTGACGCAGTTTACAGACTCCAGCGGTGTCGGTTTGATAGAGAGAAGGGATTCCGATTTATTATCTTGTTTTTGAGTATCTGTGACTCTACGTATTGCTTCCCATAGCTTTTTAGGGTTTAAGCCAGCTTTGGCTAGCTCTTCTTTCTCATACATTCGCTTGACTTTTTTTACTAGAGTACAAACATAATTTCGGTAGCGTTTGTAGGTTATTTGAAGTACAGAATTTTCGGGCGTTAATTTAAGTTTTTTGTGCATATTGTCCCGGTTTTGTATACACCTCAATAAACCTGGGGTAATCCATGGTTTAAGGGTACGTTTACGATAAGAGTTGGTTTTAATTTTTGAGCTTGATTGTATACAGTTATTTATCGAATCAATAAAATATGATGCTGCAAAATTAGGGTCAGAGGAATTAAAAATTGGTGAGAAATCAATTTGTTCAATTTTTTTGGCAAGTAAGGAATAATCAATTTGTGCTTTGTGATGTTTACGAGTGCTAAGGTTTTTAATTGTTGACAAAGCAAGTAGAACTGGGACATGGTCAGTTATGACGGTAAAAGCTTATAAGGTTCGTCACAATTTTAAAAATCTGGGGGTACGGAAAAGTCCCCCGAGTTGAGCAAAAATCCATCCTTTTCTCGAAGCAGTTCAAACATTCATTACTTACATCTCGAGCTTTCTAAGCTTTGATCAGATAATATCGCTAAATATCAGTTGTATAATATTCCAAATACAAATCTAACTAAGCAATGAACAGTCGTAAAATTGCAGCACCCGGCCGATAGAGATATAAAAGCCTTTAATTATGTTGCACTAATAATTTGGAGAATATCATCAAATTCTGATCATACAAGTACTAATGCAGATATTTTAAAATATTAAATGAGTGTTTATGAGGCTTTAAAACTAGCTCACAAATATAAAGCAGATAATTTTCCAAATGAATTTTTCACCGCTAAAAGCCCCTAAAATAACATGAATCAAGCTTTCATGAATTAATATTTAGGTGTTTTGAAAAGTCTTCAAAGTTAATTTAATAATTCTTACAAAATAATACCTACATCGATTAAGTGAAATAAATACTAGTTCATTTGTAAAAAAATTGGTTAGAACTTTCTATTGCCGAAAATTTAAAGGTTAAAGCCCTATTGAAAGATTGACCTTTTAACGCTGTTTCATTTGCCAGAAAACCACTACTTAAAATTATAAGTAGATACAAAATATAAAGTGACTTTCAAAGCAAATAGGTAGGTCAACACGCCCAATGACGTCACCAGGTGATAATTAGTCCATTAGCAGAGTAATGAAAGTTGACAACATGTGATGTGGTTTAGTTAATTAAAATTGCCAATGATGGCCAGTCTCGCCGCCCTAACAAATGGATACGCATGAATAATTAATAAGCTTTGATTACTTATTAGATATTATTATATTTGATCATCATTTCGTGTAGGTGACACGGTCAATCGACCATGCACACCCTGGTGTCAGAGTTCTTCGGAACCGCCTCTCGGCCTCTGACGTGGTTCCTTTAACGACTACCAGATGGCAGCTGATGATGATGATTATATTTGATTATTTTTAATTCAGAGCATGAGAAATTAGTGTTTTTGAAATAAAAGTAAAAACACCACTACTAAATAGTCTGTAAGCTATGTCAGAGGCTTTTGTACTCACACAAAAAATACGCTGCGTTCACGTGGTCACAACGCCGAATGTGTGGGTATATTCATCATCTTCAGGTCTTTTTAAGTCTCCACTGCAGAAGTACGACCATCTCTGTACTACCAGAGCTATACATATATTAGCCAGAGCAGTCAGAGGATTTGGCCTACACTCTCCACGCTGGTCAGATGGGTTGGAGGGGTCTGTTTGATGTTTTTAAGCTTTGTTTAGCTTGTATTCCTAAGTCGCCTTCTACGACATCCACGGGAAGACTTGGAGTGGTCCTATTCTACTCTGCCGGGAACCACACAGCATATTATGGGGATATTATATATGACATATAACTAATACATACAACAATGATACGCAAAACTGAGCACGGAATGTCGCATCCTGCTAGAGGCGAAAGTAATAATAATACTCGTACTACGTGTCAGCCCGCGCCCGGACAGTAGGCGACAATCACATACCTGGCCCGTCCGTTTGTTTAAAAAAAACGTAAAAAGGCCCCAATGTTTTGTGATATGATATCATACTTACCGTAAAAAGGTTATTAACCAAAATTCTGATGTAACATAAATGACAAATATACGTAAAATAGCACAATTAACTTGAAACCCTGAACATCAATGAACGGTACCGCCTCCTGATACGCTTTTTAGGATTCCGTAGTATACTAGGAACCCTTATAGTTTCGCCATGTCTGTCTGTCTGTCCGTCCGCGGTTTTACTCAGAGACTATAAGTACTAGAAAGCTGATTTTTTATGTATATTAATCATGACAAAAAAGTGGTAGAAAAAAATCTTGGAAGAAAATTTTTTTTAGGGTAGCTCCCATACAAGTAAAGTGGAGGAGTAATTTTTTTTTCTCTACTTACCCATTGTGTGGGGTATCGTTAACAAGGTCTTTGAAAAATATTGTGAGGTTGAGAACACCATTTTTCGATTTAGAGATCCGTTTCCGAAATATTTGGTTTTAAAGTGAAATTTTTTGTTAGAGGTACGTGTCCCCCCCCCCCTCTATCTGCTAAACGGTTATATATGGATACGTGAAAAAAATTACAGCAGTAGAATATATACCGAAGTTGAAAGGAAAACTATCAGAGCTGAGTTCTAAGTGCAAACCAAAAAGTTATAGGCAACTAACTTATAAAATGTACTGGGAAATGTAAAATTTCATACAATTTTCATCGTTAGATGTTCTTGGTCGTTAAACTGTGAGGTGCGAGTGTAAACAGTGTGAACTCAAAGTTGTCATTCGCAACTACGGAACCCTACACTGCGCGTGGCCCGACACGCACTTGGCCGGTTTTTTCGTATAAAATGTGTCAAAAAGGCGTCTTTCGTCTTCTTCTGTTTTATAATATGGCTTCCACTGAGATTCCAGTGATTCTGCCAATGTCCAGTGTTAGTGACGGCCGCGCTGCCGACCTCCTTTAGAATTTTTTATTATGGTTTTTTTGACGATAGAAAAAGTGTGTTGACATAACAGGAAAAAATTGAACACTGTTTTTTCGTTTTTCGTGATATACTTATGTATTACAATTTATTTTAAATAAATAGTTATTTATAAGGGTGCACCTTCATTCATATCCAAACCTCCGGCCTCACCAGTGCCTACATCTGTTACATTTGTGGTCCTTGAGCCTAATCTGGAAAAGGCTGGAAAGATGTTCCGCACTCCCCCTACATCGCGCAAACGGCAACCACGCGGTGCCAAGGAAGAGTCGCGCCCCCAGGATGATGGTGAGAATCTCCCTTTAATAAAAAACGAAAACGACCAGCATGATGCAAAATCCGCAGCGACTGTTAAAACCAGAGGGACTTCATCATCCCTATCACGGCGGAGGACGTTAGAGCTGGAGGCAGCGCAAGCTAAGGCTCATTTAGAAATGGAAGCGGTGCGCGAAGCTACGCGTGCCCGAGCCGAGGCTGCGCGCGCACAAGCTGAAGCCGCAGCTAAGATAAAAGCAATCCAGGCCGATTTGATTGATAAGAGGTTAGCTGCCGAGATAGAGGAATTAGACAGAGAGAGACGGTCAAAATCTTCCCGTTCCGCCACTAACGATTCGATGTCTCGGGATAGCAGGATAAATGATTGGTTGAATGATAGTGCGGCATCACAGTCTGAAGCGCCGTTTGAGGCGATTGACGAAATACAACCAAGTTGTTCTAAGGACAACGACGGCGACGGCAACCAGAAAAGTGACATAGAAAAGTTAGCTGAAGCGCTACGAGATACAATGATTGCAACTTCTATGCCAAAAGAATGCAACGAGAAGCTTTTGACAAGGTTGGCCACGTCAAAAGATTTACCCTTTTTTCACGGTGACTCGCTTGAATGGCTCCAATTCAAACAAGCCTTCTTCGAGTCGACAAACCTGTGCAAGTACACCGACACTGAAAATATTTGGCGCCTACGAAAATGCCTACGTGGTGAGGCCAGAGACACTGTCTCATCACTACTCATTGGAGGTACGTCTTCAGATATAATTATAGAAACTCTTGAACTCAGATTCGGAAGACCCGAAACAATAATAAATAAGCTCATTATACACTTAAAAAAGCTTCCGTCCCTACCTATGTCGTATCACAACGATATTGTCAATTTTGCAATAAAAGTAAAGAATTACGTGACTGCCGCCAAAGCTATCAAACAAAATGATTATTTAAGAAGCCCCGAGTTAGCTGGCATAATTATTTCAAAATTTCCGAATACACTTGTATGCAAATGGACGGACTACGCGTTCGAGCGTCAAGAAAGTGACATACCCAAGCTTGAAAAGATATCGGAATTTTTGTACGACGAAGCAAATAAGACTGCCGTGTCAGGCGTATGTCACATTCAATATCAGACTTCTGACAAACGCAAACCGGACGAGCGCAAGACTACACACGCTGTTCTTCTGTCAGCTACAAATAGTGAAACGGTCGAGACGCCCAAATGCAGATTTTGCCGAGTGGGCCGCCATGCATTACCTAGTTGCCCGCGCTTCAAACGAGCTTTACGCAGAGATCGCTGGCGTTTTGCACGAACACAACGCTTATGTTTTAAATGTCTTACTCTTCGTCATCGTGAGCCAGAGATGTGCCAAGGCGACAACTGCGATGTTAATGATTGTGGTCAGCCACACCATCGCCTCTTGCACTGGATCGCACCCAAAGACAAAGAGCCTGAAGAAACTTGTGCAAGCGGTAAATCGTCAAAGAGCAGCAGCGAGACAATAACTCAGATGAACGTAGCTCAACGCTGTGAGGTATTTTTACAGATTGTACCTTTGACTATATACGGTCCCAAAGGGAGTCTACACGTGCATGGCCTTATTGATGGCGGCTCGACAGCGACCCTCCTCTCAGCAGATATTGCAGATCAGCTAGGCCTGCATGGGGAAAAACGCACGATGCGAGCACGTGGAGCATGGGACACCGAATTAGTATGTGAAATGGAGTTAGTTGACTTTATGGTTTCCAACAGCAGGGGAGATAAATACCAGTTAAATGGAAGAAAAATTAAAGAGCTTAACCTGCCTTCTCAACATTTATCTAACTTTGATTTCAGCAGCTACAATGTCCCTGAAGAGTTTGAAGTGTGTTGTTGCGGTCTGCAGCCGAAATTGTTGATCGGGCAGAACCATCATGACCTTATCGCGCCTGAGAAATGTATCCGAGGTAAGCAGCGTGCGCCGTTCCTAACGCAAACGGCCTTGGGGTGGTGCGTCCATGGATATAACGCGGTAAGTGATTCAAAATTGTCTGGTCGTTTCGTCACACCCGCTCTTAACCTTAATGTTGACTGTCCTATACAGGGGGGAAAGGTAGTGCCTATATGTCATTTATTTTCCGTGGAAGATATTCAATCCATTTCACCACCAACGTCATATAAGTACGACGAAGATCGCGACGCAAAACTATATGACGAAGTGCGTCAATCTTTTGCATTGGACTCTATAGATGTTTGCTCAAAGCCGAGACAGAGTTCTGAGCATTTAAGAGCTGTGGCTATATTAGATAGGACGTCACAGTTAATTGATGGGCAATGGTATGTCGGCCTACCATGGATATACGACGATGTTGTATTGCCAGACTCTTATCCACAGGCTTTTAATAGGTTAAGAATGATAGAGAAAAAGATGCAAAAGAATGAGGATTACGCGTCTAGATATCGAGAGCGAGTAAAACATTTATTTACTAATGATTTTGCAAGAGAGGTGCGCGAAAATGACGAAGGTTTCGGCCGCGTATGGTACTTGCCACACTTCGGTGTTGACAACCCTAATAAAGCTAAGTTGAGACTTGTATACGACGCGGCTGCGAAAAGTAAAGGGGTGTGTATTAATGATTTTCTTTTGCAGGGACCTGACTTGTTGCAATCTCTCTTGGGAATCATGTTCCGTTTTCGGGAAAATCCAATTGGTGTCATCGGTGACATAAAAGACATGTTTTTACGAATTAAAATACGAAAAGAGGACATGAATGCCTTTAGGTTTTTATGGAGGGAACAGACTTCAGAGCCAGTCAAAAAATACGTGATGACTTCACTTATATTTGGTGCAAATTGTTCTCCTTTCATAGCACAATATGTTAATCAATTCAAAAACACCGAGCGGTTTGAACAATCTTTTCCTGAAGCTGTTCAGGCCATCAGGAAGAACCAATACGTTGATGATTACATAGATAGTTTGCCAAATATTTCAGCTGCAGTTAAAATGATAAATGATATTTTGTACATAAACCAACAGGGTGGCTTTCTTATGCGTAATTGGCTTAGCAACAGCGTTGATGTTCTAAGAGGTACGCCAAAAGAAACCTTAAATGAGAAAGCCGTCAGGTTCAACATTGAAGGTCAGACTGAGCGGACGCTTGGGCTTCTATGGTATCCATATAGTGATACACTAGGATTTGATTTATCATTTAAACGAATCCCAAATGAAGTATTTAAAAAAGAAAGAAAACCTACAAAACGTGAAATGCTTCGAATAATAATGTCTATCTACGATATCCAGGGTTTTCTTGGGCCTTTTATAATTCAAGGTAAAATAATTATGCAGGAGACATGGAAAACCGATATAAAATGGGACCAAGCTATTTCAGATGAATTGTTTACTTCTTTTCAAAACTGGCTGGAGCAACTGCAGTCTTTGAATCGCATTTCTATACCACGGTGGTACTTTAATGTTAATAGTAGCTCTGCATCGGGGGCCGGGACTCGTGCTAAGACAGCGACTGTGAGCACGTTACAACTTCATGTGTTTTGTGATGCATCGCCTTCCGCGTATGCTGCAGTTGCTTACTGGCGTAAACAAAATAGCGACGGTTCAGTGCAAGTGACATTTATTGCCAGCAAAAGCCGTGTAGCGCCGATCAAGGGAGTCACGATCCCAAGACTTGAACTACAAGGCGCATTACTGGGTTGCCGATTGGCGGACACAATTAAGTCAGAGCACCGTCTCACGGTTGATAAAACGTTTTATTGGACAGATTCAACAACAGTTTTACATTGGATTAGAAATGAAAATAAAAAGTACAAAACATTTATTGCAAACAGGTTGGGTGAGATATGTAACACATCCACTATTTCTGAATGGAACTATGTTCCATCTGGCTGTAACCCAGCTGACCTCGCCTCTAAGAAACACGACCATCTTTCTTACGTCAAGCCCGTGATCATTGGCCACAAGATCCTTTAAAAAAAGATGACATTAGTGATGAGGTTTTGGAGAAAATACAAGCTGTATCGTGTGAAGTTTATGAGACGAAATGCTTACCCGTTCCTGATTCGCGACGTTTTTCATGTTGGTTGAGATTGCTACGTAGTGCTGCTACTGTTTTACTGTTCATAGAAAAGTGTAGAAAGAAGAAATTTGAGATTGATGGCGAACTACTAAAGAAAGCAGAAACATTACTGTTACGTAATGCTCAAATGCAATCGTTTAGCGACGAAATACACTGTTTAAAACAAAATAAGCCCTTGAAACGGGATAGTCGCTTGCGCGAACTTACTCCGTACCTGGACAATGAAGGTCTTCTACGCGTTGGCGGGCGCATTGGTGTTGTAAAGGGGGTAGAAGTAAGTGTCAAAAACCCTGTTATTTTAGATGGGCGTAATCATATATCACGGTTAATAGTCAAAGACTACCATGTGCGCGCACAACATTCATATAATGAATTAGTGGTGAATGAACTTCGTCAAAAATATTGGCTATTAAGTTTAAGACCTACTGTGCGTACTGTGGCCTCACAATGTCTCATATGTAGAATCAGAAAAGCGACGCCTATGCCTCCAAGACTTGGAGACCTGCCTGAAGAACGGTTGATGCATCACAAACGCCCGTTCACAATATGTGGAATTGATTTATTTGGCCCAATAGAAGTTACGGTGGGACGGCAAAGACCTAAGAGATATGGCGTGCTTTTTACGTGCCTTACGGTGCGTGCAGTACATATCGAAATTGTTGCTTCTTTGACTACGGATTCACTTATTATGGCTTTAAGACGCATGGCCGCTAGACGTGGTGTGCCTCAAACGATTTTGTCTGACAATGGAACAAACTTAAGAGGAGCGGATGCTGAACTTAGGGAAAACTTCCAAGAGATTAATCAAGATGAACTTGCCTTGGAAGCTCTAAATAGAAACGTGAATTGGCGTTTCCTACCCCCAGCGAGTCCACATATGGCAGGCGCTTGGGAGCGGCTAATTCGTAGCGTAAAGACTTCGCTTAAGATCGTTCTCAAAGAGAGAGCACCACGTGAAGAAGTTCTTTCAACTTTCCTCGCTGAGATAGAGAACATTATTAACAGCAGACCTTTAACACACGTGTCAGTAGATCCAAAGAGTAACGAAGCTCTTACTCCTAACCATTTTTTGCTTGGAAGCTCATCAAACCTACCTTTGCCCGGTGTATTTAGTGACGGAGATCTGTGCCTTGGAAAACAGTGGCGCATGGCGCAACGACTGACAGATTTGTACTGGAGTCGCTGGGTAAAAGAAGTTTTACCTGAGCTTCTGCCTAGGCGTAAGTGGTCTCAAGAGGGATTGCAATTGAAGGTTGGGGATTTGGTAGTTATAGTCGACCCGTCGTCTTCGCGCAACACCTGGCCGAAAGGTGTGATTACAAAAGTTTACCCTGGTCCTGACGGTCGCGTTAGAGTGGTAGATGTTAGGACAAGAGCGGGGGTGATGAAGCGGCCGGCCGCTCGCGTGGCCTCTCTTACTCGTGGAACTGAGTGTTCTTCATCAGAACACTAGGGGGGAAAATGTTAGTGACGGCCGCGCTGCCGACCTCCTTTAGAATTTTTTATTATGGTTTTTTTGACGATAGAAAAAGTGTGTTGACATAACAGGAAAAAATTGAACACTGTTTTTTCGTTTTTCGTGATATACTTATGTATTACAATTTATTTTAAATAAATAGTTATTAATAAGGGTGCACCTTCATTCATATCCAAACCTCCGGCCTCACCAGTGCCTACATCTGTTACATCCAGTATATTGAGATACTAAGTATCGGTGTTGTACGGTAAAGTTTACAAGTATCATCAAAGATGGCGTATGTTCTTTGATGCCTCGTGGGAGCTTCTGTGACAAGTCTATAACTATAAATAAGTCCATATTACAGTCTACTTTAACTATTTCACAAATTGTTTATGAGCACAAGCATTTATAACATCAAACTACACCAATTTCATATTATAAAGTCCACTATAATCAATTTGCAAAATGGTCCAAGGCAGATCCCAACTGCACCCCTTGACTTCCCACCACAAAACTGCGTCTTTAGTAGCGCGTGAGCGACAGTTACATTCGCTGCTCTGTGGGCAAATCTTTTAGGAATATTGCACAGTAAGATACCTCATCACCAGTTATCATTAAAGAAAATAGCAATAAACCCCAAAATACACTATTTTCTCTATAAATACTACATAGGAAGAAAAATAAACATAACATTAACGCAAATAACGAATGGATGGCTGATCGACGAAAAAATACATCGAACAATGGGAAGCCATTTTGTTATCAGATGAGCTTAATCAATCCATGCATTAATTCGTTCATTGTAATGCTCGTCATTTGTTACCAGGAAGTTATTTGCTTCAATAAGCTGGGCATTTGTTTTGTTGATGTATATTTGTTCGGAAATGTTTGTTTGATTTTCCTGTGTAAGTCTTAAATAAAACCGGCCAAGTGTGAGTCAGTGTCGCATGTTTAGTATACCATACCACTTTACAATATTTAACTACGAAAAATGCTCAAAACCACGTTTCTTATGTAGGACCTCCATTAAATAGTAATTTTAATTTATTTTTATAGTTTTTGTAAAGGCAGTAGATAATACTCTATTTAACAAGTCTTTACCTATTACCGTTGAATAGATACATATCTGAGACAGATGGACAGGCGGATGGACATGTATATGAGATTTAGTAGTGGGGTCCTGTTCTAGGTACTCTTTATAGCTTGTTGTTACATTAGTCATATTTTACACGATTATTTTAGTATGGATATTATTTAGAGTTAGAGTTAAAAGTGCCATTCATCGAGTGTTCTGAAATGTACAAAACCTAGCCTTGCCTCAAACCCACTTGCATATCCCTTTGTCCTATTCTCCTCACGTAGCCACACGTGACAGATAGTTTATTAGGGTTCGTTTATTCAATCTCTTTAGCCTCTAAAGATGGGTTCTTGTTGCCAAATAAAAAAGGACTTTATTCATGACTTCTGTAAAGCTAAATTGCCAATAAACTGGCATTCGTGTATGTCCTTAATGGCCTGTAATGAAGATAATTATTAGGAAAATAATGGCGAGTGTGTTTGATTCAAGTTGTGTTATGATTTATATTTTTGTCTTTGTTGGAAATGTAGTTAACGATAATCTGCAAAACAAAGGGGTCTTGAGTTCGATACCTAAGCGTGGGAAAATATTATACATAGTTATTTACGTCCATTTTTTTCACTTCTGGAATTACTCAAGAAGCGTTGGCGTCAGGCAAGCACTAAGAACTTTTCCATTACATATTACAGCATATTACTGCCGATACGGTCTATTTTGTTTGGCTGTCGAAAAATTCTATCCTTTTTTTAACGAATTATTAACATTTTTGTGATACTTAGTGTCAAAAAAAGAAACTTCCTCGATGCAACGTATCGACGTCCGGATTTCACCCTCTTAAAAACATCGTAGCAAATATTTACTGGAGCGTCAAGAGGAAATCCGCCAGGATTAATGGTTTGGACTGCACCACAATGAGGTTTTGTTTTATCAAGATATCTCATAGCATATAAATTTTAATTTCAGACCAAAGGTGAAATTACACTGTTTAGAATTCAAGTTTTGACTATACAGGGTGTAACATGACCCTCGACATATCCTTAAAGGGGTGAGTGACACCGTCAATATGAACAACTTTTGCTATGTGATCAATGCTGCTATGTGGTCAATGTTGGGAACTCAAAAAAAAAAATCGTCAATTTCATACAAAAAAATTTTGCCGCCCGCGTGTAATGTATGGGAAAGCAAAATTTTTTTTCGAGTTCCCAGTGTTGACCCCATAGGAAAATTTTTCATATTGACGGTGTCACTCACCCCTTTAAGGATATGTCGAGGGTCATGTTACATCCTGTATTTGGAAGTTAATTCAAAGAGTGGTAGTTATGGAAAAAGGTAAGTATTGTTGTTTTTAAAACAGCACACCTTAGGATAACATTTTCATATTCCGCACATTTTTTTGGAAAAGAAACTCAATCTAAACTCTTTTATTAAAAGGATTATGGGTAAAGTAAGGTGAAAATAATTAAAAATTATGTAGGTCACTAAATAAATTTTGTTAATTAATTAAAAAGCTTGCGTAAGAATTGATGATCGACAGACCCACCTAGAAGGACGGTCATGTTTTTCACACGTATGTATGTATTTAAGTTTGTATGTATGTATGTAATTTAAGTGTGTTTGTTCCATTGTTGCCGTCTGTATTTATTTATTAAAACTTTATTGCACAATTTAAAAAAAATGTGTACAAAAGGTGGACTTAATGCCATATGGCGTTCTCTCCTAGCCAAACCTTTGGACCAAAAAGAAAATTAAAATGGGTGGTAGTTGGTGCGATAAACTGCCTGTAAGTCTGTACCCTAAATATCTTGATTGCTTTAGAAGTGTGAGGAGTCATTAGATTCATATTCTTCCTCGGAGTGCCTTTGGCTTGTAACGACAGCAAAAATTCAATGTAGCGGACGTTAACGCAAAAACAGTCAGGATTTTTTTAAATTATGCAACTTTTTGGAATAGTTTTATATTATTACTAGCTGTTACCCGCGGCTTCGCCCGCGTGAATTATAGCCTATGTCCTTCTCAGTACTCTAACCTATGTGTATGCAAAATTTCATGATGATCGGTTAAGTAGATACTCGTAGGGCGTGAAAGCGTAACAAAGAAACAAACAAACAAACTCACTTTCGCATTTACTCGTATAATATTGTATTAGGATTTTATTCTGATTCTAGTGTTTACGGCAAAAGCAAATAAGTTCATCATCTATGAAAATTTTAACTGTATAGTAATCACGGTTTATGAGGAGAGGTATTTGAGGAGCCCGATGGTCCAGTGGGTGTGAGCTCTATGAGCGCTTACGTATGTTAAGCAACCCCTGGTGCAGTCCCTACTTGGATGGGTGACCGCAAGTGGCATAAAAATATCTCGAGCTCCTCCGTGCTTCGGAAGGCACGTTAAGCCGTTGGTAGCGGCTGTCATCATTGATGTCAGTCGTTTAGCTATGTCAGATGCCTTAAGGCAGCTTGAAATATCGCTGACACCAGTGTTGGCTACTTACACATACGAATAACCAAACAAACAACGGTTTATGTATGATGGTGACACACGGACATTGAAATCTCGTAAATAGGATCCCGTTTTTACGCTTTGGACATGGAACCCTAAAAACCTTGATATTGAAATATGGATTTCAATTCTCAATTAATATTTGGCATATTCGCTTCCTAGCTAAGTCTCTGTGTATTTTATTCTGGTCATTTTCAACATCGCGTTCCACAAACATAGATATTTTTCCACATCGGCACTTAAATCTTGATTTAACTCATTTTCGTCAAGAACGTAGGTTCCTAAAATACAACAAACACGTGTGAAGCGTACGGCGGCGGACGGTAAACTGACGCGAATTTCCGATAGTGTGCGGGGGGGCCTAGTACAAAATGTATGGAAAACACGCCTTCCGCAATTTCTATCAGAAAAAATTCTGACGTCCGGCTGAAGTGCCATCTGGCGGGCATCAGAAACGGACGACCCGTTAGAATTTTTCTAACAGTGTGCGGGAGCTAATACAAAATGTATCACGGAGTGCCTTCCGGCGAGCGTCAGAATTTTTCTAACAGAAATTTCTGATAATATGCGGCCGCTCCTTACCTGCGCTATTGAAATCAAAAGTAGCCTATGTCCTTCCGGGTATAGCCTCTCTGTGTGCCAAATTTCGTTTTAATCTGTTCAGCCGTTTTAGTTTTGGCCACCCATCCTAATTAGAACCATGGTAAGAGTTGCTTAACCTGCGTTATCGTAATTAAAAGTAGCTCACCTCCTTTCTTAGGCTATAGCCTATCTGTGTGCCCAATTTCGTTTTAATCTGTTCAGCCGTTTTAGTTTTGGCCACCCATCCTAATCAGAACCATGGTTAGAGTTGCTTCACCTGCATTATCGTAACTAAAAGTAGCCTACGTCCTTTCTTAGGCTATAGCCTCTCTGTGTGCCAAATTTCGTTTTAATCTGTTCAGCCGTTTTAGTTTTGGCCACCCATCCTAATTAGAACCATGGTAAGAGTTGCTTAACCTGCATTATCGTAACTAAAAGTAGCCTACGTCCTTTCTTAGGCTATAGCCTCTCTGTGTGCCAAATTTCGTTTTCATCTGTTCAGCCGTTTTAGTTTTGGCCACCCATCCTAATTAGAACCATGGTTAGAGTTGCTTAACCTGCATTATCGTAATTAAAAGTAGCCCACGTCCTTTCTTAGGCTATAGCCTATCTGTGTGCCAAATTTCGTTTTAATCTGTTCAGCCGTTTTAGTTTTGGCCACCCATCCTAATTAGAACCATGGTTAGAATTGCTTAACCCGCATTATCGTAACTAAAAGTAGCCTACGTCCTTTCTTAGGCTATAGCCTCTCTGTGTGCCAAATTTCATTTTAATCGGTTCAGCCGTTTTAGTTTTGGCCACCCATCCTAATTAGAACCATGGTTAGAGTTGCTTAACCTGCGTTATCGTAATTAAAAGTAGCCCACGTCCTTTCTTAGGCTATAGCCTCTCTGTGTGGCAAATTTCGTTTTAATCTGTTTAGCCGTTTTAGTTTTGGCCACCCATCCTAATTAGAACCATGGTTAGAGTTGCTTAACCTGCGTTATTGTAATTAAAAGTAGCCCACGTCCTTTCTTAGACTATAGCCTATCTGTGTGCCAAATTTCATTTTTATCTGTTCAGCCGTTTTAGTTTTGGCCACCCATCCTAATTAGAACCATGGTTAGAGTTGCTTAACCTGCATTATCGTAACTAAAAGTAGCCTACGTCCTTTCTTAGGCTATAGCCTCTCTGTGTGCCAAATTTCATTTTAATCGGTTCAGCCGTTTTAGTTTTGGCCACCCATCCTAATTAGAACCATGGTTAGAGTTGCTTAACCTGCGTTATCGTAATTAAAAGTAGCCCACATCCTTTCTTAGGCTATAGCCTATCTGTGTGCCAAATTTCGTTTTAATCGGTTCAGCCGTTTTAGTTTTGGCCATCCATCCTAATTAGAACCATGGTTAGAGTTGCTTAACTTGCGTTATCGTAATTAAAAGTAGCCTACGTCCTTTCTTAGGCTATAGCCTCTCTGTGTGGCAAATTTCGTTTTAATCTGTTCAGCCGTTTTAGTTTTGGCCACCCATCCTAATTAGAACCATGGTTAGAGTTGCTTAACCTGCGTTATTGTAATTAAAAGTAGCCCACGTCCTTTCTTAGACTATAGCCTATCTGTGTGCCAAATTTCGTTTTTATCTGTTCAGCCGTTTTAGTTTTGGCCACCCATCCTTATTAGAACCATGGTTAGAGTTGCTTTTCTTACGTTATCGAAATCAAAAGTAGCCAATGCCCTTTCTCGGGCTATATCCTATCTGTGTGCCAAATTTCGTTTTAATCTGTTCAGCCGTTTTAGTTTTGGCCACCCACCTAATTAGAACCATGGTTAGAGTTGCTTGACTTGCGTTATCGTAATTAAAAGTAGCCCACGTCCTTTCTTAGGCTATAGCCTATCTGTGTGCCAAATTTCGTTTTAATCTGTTCAGCCGTTTTAGTTTTGGCCACCCATCCTAATTAGAACCATGGTGAGAGTTGCTTAACCTACGTTATCGAAATCAAAAGTAGCCTATGTCCTTTCTCGGGCTATAGCCTATCTGTGTGCCAAATTTCGTTTTAATCTGTTCAGCCGTTTTAGTTTTGGCCACCCATCCTAATTAGAACCATGGTTAGAGTTGCTTAACCTGCGTTATCGTAATTAAAAGTTGCCCACGTCCTTTCTTAGGCTATAGCCTATCTGTGTGCCAAATTTCGTTTTTATCTGTTCAGCCGTTTTAGTTTTGGCCACCTATCCTAATTAGAACCATGGTTAGAGTTGCTTAACCTACGTTATCGAAATCAAAAGTAGCCTATGTCCTTTCTCGGGCTATAGCCTATCTGTGTGCCAAATTTCGTTTTAATCGATTCAGCCGTTTTAGCGTGAAAGCGAGACAGACAGACAGACAGACAGACAGACAGACAGACAGAGTTACTTTCGCATTTATAATATTAGTATGGAAGTATGGAAGTATGGAAGTATGGATTTTTTCTATTGAATGGAATATAGTTAAGGCGTGTATTTGGAACATTTGATGAATCTAACTGTGTTTTATCAATGTTGCAATATTACGAAACTGGAGGTCAGCTCATTAGAAGCACTCAAATGCCCTTCGTCCCTTTTGCCCATTGTTCAATGCTGACCTGGTTTGGAAGAACCATTCAGGAAGAACTTTTTTCTTAGAAATTTATTTCTTCATTTTAAACAGAGCCATCTTTTTTGGTCGTTATAGTTATAAACATTTCAAATTAAAAATTCAAGCACATCTATCTTAGTCTTCTTCTTTTCGTGTCGATGGCTCAAAATGTCAAAAAAATCCTATATTTTATCCCTCCAGTATGTTGCAACAGCCACGCCACTTGCTGAGGCGTAGTTGAGGTCGTACTTTGTGCAGGTAGTGGGGCACATGGGGCACGACATGAGGTGGGACATGGTCTGGTTTCTTTCCCACATTCACACTGAACGTTATTTTGGTCGATCTATCTTAGTACATATAATAAAAGGCAAACCTGATTGACTTACTGACTTATATGCAATGCAAAGCAAAAACCACTGTTCTTAGAAACTTTAAATTTGGTACAGGGTTTCCTTTCATGATTTAAGAGAGCAATAGGAAAAGAATTTTATAAATCCAACCCCAAAGGTCCTTGGTTTTACGCAGATGAAGTCGCGGGTTGCTAGTATATGTATGTAAATACTCGTAGTTCATAAATCAATGAAATACAGTAAAGTCAGCTAGTCTGATATTAAAAACGCAAATTTTATGGCCATATTTTTTTAGTATAAGGCCATTTTTGGGACATACGCAAAGAAAATCTTATTATGTTCTCACTTCAAACTGTAAACAATAGTACAACAATAGTTTGATGGGCCTCGCAACACAAGAATTTTAAATAATATCTCCGTGTACTTTCAAATAATTTATAACAAATGGGAACAGCACTGGATCCCGAAAAATTTAAGTATTTTCTCATCATCTCAATTATTAAGTTTAACAAAAGTAATCAGGTAGCTACAAATTGTGACCCAAGAATAAATTTTCTGAACTCTAAGTACGAATACATCAAAAGCACAGCAAGAGATTCTCTTGGTTGGGCATATTATTTATATCAGTGAAAGGAAACTTTTTCGTTATTTTCCTTTATATTGTTGTTTCATGGCTTCACTTTTTGTTCTTTTGTTCAAGATAAAAATTTCTTTTGTTTTCATTATTGTCTTGGTTTGTGTGTTGAATATTATTTTTTACCTTTCTTCTTTGACTTATTTTTTTGTGTTGCAACAAAATTTGTGATAATTTCCTCACTTAAGACTTCACTTATTTTAATAAAGAAAATATGGTCATGAACATTTTTTTTAAATCAATAGTGACAGTTATACTGGAATAAAAGTTCAGTGACAGCCTTTTATAAACAAATTGATTAATTATTTGCCCAAAGTAATCATTTCAAAACTCATTAAACTATTATAGAATTTGCTCCGAGTTTACAAGCCGATTTAGTTGAAATCTGGCACTCTTATAAATGTATGTGACTCAAACACGTTTCCATAATAAAAATAAATGAGTTTGGGGATATGACAAATGAAAGGGTTGTTGCAAGGTAAAACTGCGGCAAACTTTACTATTATTTTACAATTTTACAACATTTCGTTTTAAATGTTTTAAAAAAAACGATACAAAATAGAAGGTAATTTACCATTCTTCTTAGAAAAACCGCAGTTAGGATATTTTGATAAAAATAAATATAGCTTAAGGGATTTAATTGAGGTCTAAATACGATAATTTGATTCATCATATGGAACCTACTGTACATGCGAGTTCGACTCGCACATGGCCGTTTTTTTAAATATATTACTGATTTGCCTATGTCTTTCTCAGTACCTTAACCTATGTGTATGCAAAATTTCATGATGATCGGTTCAGTAGATACGGCGTGAAAGCGTAACAAACAACAAACAAAAAAACAAACAAACAAACTCACTTTCGCATTTATAATTTTAGTTAGGAATAAAATTAGGATTAGGATTCTTTAATTCAATACCTTAACAAATAGGTACACGAAAAAACTTTCCACATAAGTTAAACGAGTAGTTTCACAATGCAAGCGACCTTGTTAACACTCGCGGAAACGCTCATTAAAAAGTTTCGCTGCTAGTTTTGACGTCAACTTCCACTAATACGGCAACTTCGGACAAGTTCTTCAAAATATCTTGCTTTTTATACAAAGAGACGAAAATACTACTACTACTTTATGATGCCCAAGGGTGAGCCTTTGACTATACTCTCTTGATATCATCATGCCTTTATTTCATGATTAAAAAACTGGCCAATTTTTCAATGCTTGTGTGCGTGACAGTTCGTGTTATCACACGCGTCCTGTCAATTTATGCTCTCAAAATCCGTCAAACTGGTAGCTGTGTTGTGTGTGTGAGCGACAGACTATGGGTTAGACACTATTTTTTTCTACGCTTTAAGAGTCGCCTGGAAGCGCATGTCTCCATACAAACGGAAAAAGGGAATTGTGGCAATATTTAATAATTTTAGGGCAAAATTAAGCATCCAATCAATTAATCCCATTATAATCTACGTACGTTCCTATACAGTTTGGTTAAATTATCGAATGTTTGAGAATTATACGCCTCTCAAGATTTCCATACAAATTTGAAAAGGCTTGTAATTCTCAAACCATTGGTATTTTAACCAAGCTGTATAGGAACGTACGTAGATTATAATGAGATTAATTGATTAAATGCTTAATTTTACTCCAAAATTATCAAATATTGCCACAATTCCCTTTTTCCGTTTGTATGGAGACATGCGCTTCCAGGCGACTCTTAAGGCTAAGAGTCTATCTAGGTTTTATATAATTTAAGAGGCGAGCATGGAGGTACTGTACGAGTATGATTTGTAAATATATATTTTAAGGTACCTATTTAATTTTATTATTAGTTATGTTTATTGATAAGAAGGTAGGTTTATTATATAAACTATTGTTTATATCATTCCGCAGTGGAATTTTTTATAAAATTATATAATTTTTTATATAATAAAATTTTGCCAAGTAAGTTTGACGTCATTCTGTGGTACTATTAGTGACTTTGAATCATAGATTCCTGGGTTCGATTCGCGGCTAGATCATGATGGAAAATATATATTTTGCTCATAAATATTTCATCATCATAATCATCATTTCAGCCTCAGAGAGTCCACTGCTGGACATAAGCCTCTCCCAAGGATACTCGTAAATATTAATTAGTAATAAATGATGAGAGAGATTTGTGACGGCGTAATCATCATGGACTATTCTCCACCATAAGATGTCCTCAAATCTGCAATGCCCCATTATACTAAATTGTCATCTCATTAATAACTTACGTAAGTTACAAAGGCACATGAGCATATCGGTGCAGCTCTATTGAGCAACAAACACTACTAGCATTCGTTATCAATGCATTTAAAGTTGAGTGTTTGAGACTCACTCCGCTGACACAATATTAATATAAGTACTAATCGTAGTATGACCAGCAATATGGCGTCCCCGCACCTCGCCCCCGTTTTTGAGAGTCTTGATACTTAAAAAAACAGGATCATTTATTTTTTACCTGCTACTGTTGCTAATCATACGATACGTGACGTCTTTTACACGAATTAATTCATTAAGTGGTGTCCTAATTATTAACTCACATATTGACGTGTGCACAAATACTCACAATATACTCCGCTTGTATGCAGTGACTAGCTTGTGCCTTCAGTTGTATAAAACCACCCAGAGACACGGAAAAGTAATAATGTTCAACATCAGTTTGAATTTTTTTATGTATTATGAATTTATGTAATGTATGGTTACTAGCTATTACCCGCGGCTTCACCCGCGTGATATATAGCTTCTGTCCTTTTCAGTACCCTTACCTATGTGTATGCAAAATTCCATGATGATCAGTTCAGTAGATACGGCGTGAAAGCGTAACAAGCAAACAAATTCACTTTCGCATTCATAATATAAGTTGGGATGGGATTGGGATACTTGTTTGTAAAAAATCGATCAACATGGTTTTTGCGGCTTCGTTAATATTGACTGTCATAAAAGTTATGATAATGGCTGTGATAAATTGATAAAACTCGTGTTAATAAGTATATTGTGATAAGATTACACGTGATTTTGGAAAAAAGTTAATTAATGTATTTAGCAAAAATATTAAAATTAAATATAAAAGGTGTCTGTCTTTAAGGAAACAAATAATAATATATAATCCAATGCCTTAATACAACGTGTTTGGTATTAAGAGCCAGCGATAATTTAAATTTACATTCTCAACATGAAAACGAGAAACTTTTGTTAAGTGAACAAGCCTGAAATCTAGAAATAATATCAGCTGCTCCCATACATTTTGGGTCAGTAGGTATAGGTACAACGTACCGACAATGTTTTCCAAATTTGCTCATTATTTTAATGGATTTCAGACACAGAACAGAAGTTGTTCGTGTCCATGTTATACTGATACTTTACTTCTATCCTAGGGTTTATTTTTAATAAGTATAGGAATTTACTTTATTAAATATTATTCTTCTTCTTCTTCGCTCTCAATACCAAACACATTGTATTATCATATTATAAACACGATTGTTTTCATGAAAAGATTTCTTCAGGGTTGGCAACGCGAGAGTGGCAACCCTGGTGTTGCAGGCGGCCATTGGCTACGGTAACCGCTCTCCATCAGGTGGCCGTAGGCCTGTTTGCGAACTTAGTTGTATTAAAAAAATGTGGAGAACGTGAACTATAATTATCCTATTTCAATATGAAACACATTGTAGATGTATGTACCGGCACTCGAACGATATGGGTGGCGTGAACATGGTACCTATAGGCTATACTCAGCAGTGGGCGTAGATAATGATATGTTTATATATGTAAAAAGAAATGATCTCTTATCCTATCACGATTTTTAAAATTTCCTACTGTGGCGAGTGCGTAAATTAAACCATTGAGATCGATACCAGGAAAAGAGATATATTTACTAGAAATGCTAACTTATATACTAAGGAAATATACATATCGCATTGGTAGGGGAGATCGCTGATTTAGGAATACGTGTATATTCTTACGTGATGTACGTGTCTTGCTAAGTTAACAATATTCAAACACTTCCTACAGGTACATCACGTTCGTATTCCTAAGGTCGCAATACCTACTACTTACTTTCCGATACTAAGTTCAAGTTCTGCACAAAAAAGGACAAAAATGCAGAATTAAAAATAAAATCTGGGATATAATCTTCCAAAAAATTTAAAGCCATGCTGACATCGTAAGTACGGACAAATTTTATTATATGATAAACGCCTAAATCGCGAAAAAAACATACTATCAATCATCGTTAATTCTGTACAAAATCTGCAGTTGAACTCTATCAAAAAATTGCAACATCGCGAAAAGGACATACTAGCTTCTTTGATTGTATGTGTATATGTATAAAATTTGTAGTTGAATTGAAGTTGAATGGTCTGCACTAGACTATCGTCGCTCATGTAATCACTGGATATGCCAAGGCCGTTTATAAATAAGCGTTAGATTGGAGGCCGGCGTTTGACCAGTCGCGCGCGGAAACGCAATGTGTGTGTTTCCTTGACCGTCGGTCTGTCTCTTATCCTATTACGTAGAAAAATATTATGTTAACATTGAACTTGAATTGAGTGAAACTAACGTGAGATAAATACTATCCGTCTTATTATAAAACAAGGCCCAACTTAAGTACCTGGTTTAAACCATTATCCAACCGAAATATTGCCAGTGCACTTACCAAATGTCAAAGTATATTAAAATTATTTATTATACTTTGACATTAGATTATTTTTGTCGGATGATGGTTTAAACCAGGTACTAAAGTTAGTCCCTGTTTTATAATAAGACAAAATTATGTTTAAAAACGAGTCATTCACGTGCTACTTTGTCGAGATTGCCTTTTTATTTATTTTTTCTGTTAGTTTCAGGGGAAACAAATAAATATAAGGTTCTTGCTAAGTCCTGTTTATATAAATAGTTATTTGTTGAGATTGTTGCTTTGTAAGTTTCCGAAATACTTCGGCGTCGCGCAAACCGAACTCTCCTTGAAAATGGACCCCTGATGAGTCCGAAAGCTGTATAGTTCTATTTTATATATATAAATATATATAAACTATAACTATACAGCAATCCCGACAAAGTAGCTCGTGACTGACCCGTTTTTAAACAAAATAAATTGAATTGAAGTTTTATAATAGACAAAGTCACTTGTTCGTTGTGATATCTCGAGAATACACTATAAACATGATAGCAGACTGATTAGCATTATCTTGTATATATTTTTGTGTCCGTGTTGTTGTTGATAGTAGAGTGTTGTTGGTGCCACTATGCAAACGTGTAAATTAAGGAGTGTACTAACAGTGACCGCCAATAGGAGTCATTTTGTATTGTTAAGGTAAGCTTCGGGTACGCTTTATTCTCCTATGATTGGTAATATTATGTTTTTTTTTAACAGTGTTTCATAGTCAAAGTGAAGAATGAAATTTATACGGTTAACTCACTGCGCTTGTCTAACAGTAAACAATAGGAAAACTCTACTTATATTATAAATGTGATAGTAATTTTTTGTTTGTTACCTACTCTCTCGAATCGAAGGTCACTCAGCGGGCTATGAAAAGGGCTATGCCCGACATTTCTCTGCGGGATCAAATCCGAAATGAGGTGATACGGCAGAGAACCAAGGTCATCGACATAGCCCACCGGATTAGCAAGCTGAAGTGGCAGTGGGCTGTGGCCAGCCCACTGCCACTTCACCGAAGAACCGATAACCGTTGGGGCAACGAGTTCTTGAGTGGAGACCGCGTCTCGGCAAACGTAGTGTAGGACGTCCTTAGGCACGGTGGAGTGATGATTTGCGCAGGATGGGGAGCTGGATGCGAGCAGCTGCCGAAGATAGATATCGATGGCGTGCAATTGGGGAGGCCTATGTCCAGCAGTGGACAAGTATAGGCTGATGATGATGACTCTCTCGAATTTGCCATTATTCAAGAGTATAACTTGATCTTACATGTTATTTTACTATTTATCTAAACAATAGGTTTCTGTTTGTGGATGGGAACCCGGGAAAAATTGGTTTACGTTAAAAATATTTATAATTCAGCTGAACTGTTGTGGTATTACGCTTGTGAGGACAGTAACCGATAAAATATGTACTCTTCTCTCTCCTTCTTATCTAACAAATTATCGGTACATGATCAATAATTTATTAGTATACAAACACACATATTTTTTAAAAATAAATATCATTTCATTTTGAAATCTACTTTCTTCTTTTTTAAATATTTACTTACTTTACTATAAGTTTCAAAAAGGTGAGTTCAATTTCAGTTTGACCAAAATTCTCGAAAATTTAACACAATCATTGAAGCATATTGCATAAATTTTATAGACACGCCTAAATGAAATATTTTTTTATAACGTATGAAGTACGTATGTTAACGAATTCCTTAATTTTTTATTTAAGTAAGTGGTTTTCAACCATTTGCCAGATGCAAGTCAAAAGCATTATGCATAGATAGCATAAATAATGAACCCAAAGTATGTTTGTCATTTTTATTTTTTTATAAATCGGTGGCGTGGTTCCTTTAACCACTTTAATAAATAAAATCCCACTGACACATTTCAAAGAGACACCTGTAAACTACTGGTCTAGTAGTACCAATAGTAGTATCATATTATTTAGATTAGTTGTTTTACCAAAAGCACTAATAAGTATTCAAAATTTTTGCTATGTGCAGAAATGTTGCCGTAAATGCCGCTGCCACAGTGAATGGAGATCAAAATGTGGAGGTTGAGGGAAAGCCATGGCAGCAGATTCCAGGCCCCTCTTCTCTGCCCTTGATTGGACAAATGCATAACTTTTTACCTGGAGGTAAATCAATATTTTTTTACATCACGATGCATGCATGAACATTTGAATTCAATACTACCAGTTGGCCCCGGCTTCGCCCGTGGTACATTTATTTTTCTCTTCGAACTTCAAGGAATATTCTAAAAAAAAAAATAGCAATATTGGTTCAGCTGCTCTCGAGATTAGCACTTAGCAACACATTCAGCGATTCATTTTATATAGATTATTATTTCTCGTTCCTTGGTTTATAATATCAATACAATAACAAGTGCAAAAGAGACACATATAATATTATACTTATGTCATGATTTAACTCTATAGTCTGAGAAAACAATCTCAGATCAGAGTTCAAGTATCATAGTCATTATAATGCAATTTGATGATGACGTAAAAATGTAGTGATTATTAACAACGACAAAAAACGTGACGTTAAATGGTAATGATAAAAATCTAATTGAGATATCAATCATCAAGTCTTTTTTTAGTCTCCACTGCAGGAGCACGATCCTCTCTGTACTACCAGAGCCATATATTAGCCAGAGTAGTCAGAAGATTTGACCTACCTACACTCTCCTCTCCACGCTGGCCAGACGGGTTGGAAAGGTCTCTTTGATGTTTATAAGCTTTGTTTAGCTTGTGTTTCCTAAGTCGCCTTTTATGACAACCATGGGAAGACTTGGACTGGTCCTATTTTACTCTGCCGGAAACCAAATGGCAATTTCGATATAATGGCTAACAATTTAATATAAAAATAATAATATGACCTTGTAATGTTTTTGTAAATATTTTAGGTGAATTTTATAAAATTTCAAATAAAGATTTCGGAAAAAAAGCGTTGAAAACATACGGACCAATTATAAGATTGGATGGGCTGATGGGTAGACCACCTATGATTATGCTGTTTGATGCAGAAAGTGCAGCACAAGTGAGTAATTTACAGTTTCAAAGGCTCATTTCAAAAGAACACCACTCCCGCTATCATCATCTGGGCCGGATTAATACCTTATAAGGCAGAGTAAGCAACTGCCTTAAGGTCCCGCGAACAATCAGCGCCGTTCAACCGAATCTTCAAGTTCCACTTAAGGCAGCAACCATAGATACAAGAATATATACGCAGAAACACACAGCAACTTCCTTACGCCGCACGTGGTTCGATACAACTCTGATTATAATTATGGCATGCCCAAATCAAAAACGGTAAGAGGTAGCAAAAAATATAGGAATTTGATTGTATCATTAATATTACAGGTACTTCGTGGAGAAAATTGGCTTCCTTATCGACCTGGATTCCAGTCGTTTGAATATTACAGAACTACATACAAATTCAATAACAAGAAAACAAACGAACCAACCGGACTAGTTTCAGAGTAAGAATTACGAGATAATGTAATTTTTGTTGATGTAGGAAGAATTTTACGAATTATTTTAAAGAAAAACTATTTACTTTGTAGCCATGGTGAAGTCTGGAAGCGATTCAGATCTGCTGTCAACCCAGTGATGTTGCAACCAAAAACTATTAAATTATACAAATCCGCTCTTGATGAAGTATCTAAAGATATGATTGAAAGGTAAGAATTTTTAGCAATTCACCATGTCTTCCAGACTCTTTGTATGTATCCTAATTTATTTTAACTAAGTAGTTGTTCATAACAAACAAGAACCTCGCGAATATTTATAAAAATACCTTATTATTTCATAAACTGAACTTATTTTGAATTTCCGAAGTACATACCTGCAAAATTATACTCGGAATACTATTATTCTTTAAATAAGACATAAATAGCTACACAAATACATCGATTGGTTCGATAATTTTCAGGATAAAATCTATGAGAGGAGAAGATAATATGATTAAATCAAAATTTGATGTGGAGATGAATCTGTGGGCCTTGGAATCTATTGGGGTGGTTGCCCTCGGTGGGCGACTTAACTGCTTCGATCCCAATCTTCCAGAAGATTCTCCTGCTCGGAAGCTTATAAAAGTTGTACATGATATCTTCGAAGTTGCTGAGAAACTAGACTTCAAACCAAGTTTGTGGAGATATTTTGCTACATCAACATTCAAAAGGGCCATGAAAATTTATGAAGAACAAGAAAGGTAACCATTTTTGATGGATTTTTTATAAAAAGTAGTTTGTAATTTATAGCTTTGATACAAGTACACTAATTTGACATCTATGTATTTGTTTTAGGTTAACAAAACATTTTATCGATAAAGCTAAAGCTGATCTTCAGCTTAAAAAGAAGACCGACGAGGAAAAAGGTGTTTTGGAAAAATTATTAGAGATAGATGAAAAAATAGCACAAATCATGGCGTCAGACATGTTGTTTGCTGGAGTAGATACAGTACGTTTTATGAATATATAAATACATTTTGGCATCCTCTGTTGGCTAGTTTGTATAGTAGGGTTCGATCCCCGGCCAAATCAAAATGGAAAACGATATTATTCAGATTGACCTGGTACTTGGAGGTATAACTAAATATGTATTTGTTGTAAAATATGGTATCGTTGGGTTAGTATGTCATAACATAATGTCCTAAGCTTACTTTGGGTTTAACTCAATCTATGTGATTTCTGTGTGATTGTCTGTTTATTACCTACTAGCTGTTACCCGCGGCTTCGCTCGCGTGGTATATAGCCTATGTCCTTTTTTGTACCCTAACCTATGTGTATGCAAAATTTCATGATGATCGGTTCAGTAGTTTCGGCGTGAAAACGTAACAAACAAACAAACTCACTTTCACATTTATAATATTAGTTATGATTAGGATTATTTTAGCCAAGCGGAGAATTGAGGCAAATTAAAAGGATCTCTTCTAGTTAGCCTAAACCTTCCGTTCATCCATCCATTTGTCTATTATCACATTGGCCAACCATTATTGGTAGGGATGTAAAATTAAAAAGAATGTGTTTTTCTATTACCGCTTTAACAAAAAAATAATAAGATAATATCCGACTAGCACTTGGCTGATTGTTTAACACTGCAATCAAATGTAAATTTATTTCTTTCCAGACGGCAAACACCATTATATATACATTGTATCTTCTTGCAATGAATCCAGAGAAGCAAGAAAAGTTAAGAGAAGAGGTTATGTCCCAAGAGACTAAGAAACCATATTTAAAAGCTTGTGTCAAAGAGTCGCTTAGACTTCTGCCAGTTGTGTCTGGTAACATGCGACTATCTACCAAAGAATATAATCTTCTGGGGTACAAAATACCTAAAAATGTAAGTTAAATTTAATGAAATAAAGAGATTTTTATTTTTGAGTCTATAATTTGTCATGTCTTTGTATTCTTAATTTGCTCTTATGTCTTAGATGTACATCACTTTTCTACATCAAGAAATGTCCCAGTTTGAAGAACATTTCAAAAATTCCAAAGAATTCATCCCTGAAAGATGGATCGTCCCAAAAGACGATCCGCTGCACCATGGCAATGCCCATCCATTTGCCTACAGTCCTTTTGGCTTCGGTGCTCGTATGTGCATAGGTAAATATGCAATGTATATTGTAATCAGAATACTAGTATAAGAGTCGATTTTGATTGATCAATTAATTATTTTTCAAACTAAAAATATATAAAAGGAAGATGTAAATCATCATTAAAAGAAGAGATTTGACGGTGGTAATAAACTCGTATCTTACACTTGAGGAAATTATTATATTAATTGCACTATTTTTGTTAATATAGCTTTGCTGCTTAGTTTTGATATGTTTTATAAAGATTCTTTACTTTAGTTAAGCCTTAATTTTTCTCAAAGAGCCTTTTTCTTGGGCAAGAAAAGTAGACTCCAACGGAAGACCATCACCGGCAGTTTGATTCTTTTTGACAGCATAGTACAAAAAAATCATTTTAATTATTGTGTTAGGTTAAGCGTATTAGTGACAAAGGGAGGCTTATGCCCAACAGTGGGTTATGGAAAGCTGATGATGATGATGTATTAGTGTTATGTGTCTGCATTGTATCTCATTTGTTGGTATTTGCCAATTAAATATTTCCGTATCTTAACTTCTGGCACAAGAAACGAATTCTAAAATTGATCATCGATAGATTCTTGGATTTGATTGTTTTAAGCTGTTAGTAGAATAGTTCAGGTCACTTGATGGACTTTTTATGGCTGGACATAATTATCTGGACAATATTTATTTATATCGAATCTTAAAATGTTGCAGGGCGACGCATTGCTGAACTGGAAATCGAAACATTCCTGACAAGACTAATGCAGAACTTCAAAGTGGAGTGGTTCGGCCCACCACTGAAGGTGACACAAACATCACTGAACTATGCAACAGGGCCTTTTAATTTTATATTGAAGGATGTGTAAAGTATTAATTATGAATGTCACATTATACTTTAATTCATGTTTATATCGTAAAGATCGAGAAGTTTCCTCAACTCAACCTCATCGGAGTGCACCTCAAGTTGTCAGTTTGTCTTTTGTATCCTCATTTTGACTATAGAACCGTCATATCGATTTGGATTACAAAGGTTGAGTAAAGTTGAGGAAACATATGAGGCATAGAATGCAGGTTTACATAAGTTCTCAAAAAAGTTGTCATGTTAATTTATTATACAAGTATACTGTAACGGAACACATATATGTGTCGCGTTCAGATTCTCAAATATTAATGGGAACACTTGAAATCATACAATAACTATCTGCGGTTTGACTTCGAGATAAAATCATACAATAACTTTATAATTTGTTTACAAAACTATTGTTTACAATAGGCCAAATTATGACATTGACATTCGTTCATAATTTGATTGGTCTGTAAAATTAAGTCATAGTTTAGAAACTAATTGAGAGATAAATAATGGTTAACATTAAATCATTAATTCCATTAAGATTTACTTATATTTTTATTAAATAACATTAAATTTATTGGTCCTTTGACAAAGAAATCATTCATGGTTAAATAATGGGTACCTAATTGGTTGATTTCCTTTTGCCTTGTAAAAGTTGGAAAATTGACAATCGAGACTTGTAATTAATGAATATATGGAAAGAATTTATAAAAGAAAATAATTATGATAATTTCCTAAAACTTTACGATGATACTTTAAAGTAAGAGTTTATGAGGATTGAAAATAACCGGAAGTATAGTCTCTAATAGCCAATGGGAACGTTTGAACCAGAATTCCAGTTTTTCAGAAAGGAGACGACCAATCACGATGAAGATGATGAAAAGCAGGGGTGGGAGAATTCTTAACAAAACGGGGACACCTGCAATTCCTGGGAGAGTTTATTTCAAATTTTCTACGAGTTTATATCTTGGGGTGTCATTATGCTGGAGCTGTGACCGACTTCTGATTTTGCTGCTGATCGCTCTGGAAGTCCAGGCTTGTCCATGGTGACCTGATCTGGCAGGAGATAGGCCCAAAATCATTGATAGTTGGGATCGGTCCACGTTTTGATTTCCTTTGATTTTGGGCTCTGGAATCTCTGGATAGTATTTCAGTAGAGATCTCTCTCGTTTAAAGTATTGAGGAAGAATCCATGCTGGTCGCCATACGCCGCGAAGGCACCGCTGGATCCTTTTAGCATTTGGAACTAGAATCAGTGTTCTTTACTTCGTACCTATACCTATTTAAAGTCTGTTACGTACGGTTTGTAATTCAGGTTATCCTGAAATCATTATTTAGCATTTCATACATTTAAAGTCAGTGACTAATGGGGTAAGTTTTTGCACATATTACTAGCTGGAGGCCGCTAGGGAGATTGGATTCTCCTTGAAGGTATTTTATTGTATTAATCCATGTTGTAACGTGATTTGTGAAATTTTGTGCAAAATATCCATTTTACTAAGGGTAGATTTGTTTTTGAAATTGTTGAGAAATCTTTATGCTTTATGGAAAATTTTGAGTAAATCCTTATTTCCCTAAGCTGTGTAGAATCTAGGTAATGAGATTCCTAGCCTTTTCTTAACTATTAAACTTTTGGTGGAAAATATTTGCCAGAACATAACAATTTTAACTGTGGGTAGTTTTCCAAACAGTTACCACTAGAATTTCCGATAAAACTCAATAAGTAAAGTTCAAGTTCATTTATTCATTAACAATATTCATTGTGTTTGAAAATAGTACACACTTTTCTTGGATTTTAACATTGCTCAATAGAATTTAATTGCTATGGCATAAATTCCTAGTTTAATTTCACAAAAGATTGAGACTGATCCGTCTATTCACTAACATGAATTTCCTAACTTATTGTCTTCAGAACAATTAATCAGACTTTATGGTCATCCATATGAAATAACAATGACCTTACTTATATTATTTACCATATCATTTTGTTCTCTGAATTGGAGGTGTCAGTCCGTGAGATGTCGGTCACTAAGTCCTAGAAGGTTAAGGTTTGACCATGACATAAGTAAAAGGAGTGATACTATCTATTCCTGGAATAAATAAGAAATTCCTAATAAGTAGTGTCCATTTTATACCATTAAGGCCGAGTATAAGATTTACTCACATGCCTACATATCAAAACCAATGGACATTACAAATCACAAACCTATTGAAGGTGTTATAATGACTAGTAAGTCTGAAGTAAATGTACTTTGAATGAGAATAGACATTTCATCTCAATCTGTCTCTAAGATCTAGAGATAGGGTATAATAATGCCAATAATTGAGATCATGGTAAGAGATTTGCCATTATAATCAATTCCTTAAGTAATGGGAACATAGATAAAATAGTTAACAATTAATACTAGTAAAAGTATTATTGTAGCATTTCTTATAATAGATATGCTTTACCTAGGGTGACAGACAGACAAATTCCCCTGTTGAATTAAAACTCCTTAAGAGAATTAAGTAATATCTGTATTAGTTTAATTAAACTGAGCTCAATTGCTTTTACACAATATAAAGTGTACCTACCTCGGTAGATTTACAGATATGAGCTCGGCCCAGCGACCAGAGTGAGTCCTAAAAGGATCCTCTGTAGACAGATATTACGCTTGAAGACACTTTGTCTTTCCCCTTGTCTCCTACCTATTCTACTGACAGTAGATATAGGCACTATATTAACTCAAGTATGAGTTTCCCTAGTTTGCTTCATGAAATAGTAAAGTAGCATACGGTAGAACTGGTGTCCAATTCTGGAGTCGAGCCGTATAGTCGGTACGGGGAGGGGTGCCGACCTAGCCGTTAAAATAACACGCTGGGCTTATAAATACATACCATACAAACATACACATACCTTACTGAACTGAGAGTACCTCACAATGACAGACAGACAAACTATTAATCCTAGATTTTACTTTAAACATAAAATACATTCTCTTAATCACTTCATAGATGTCTTAAGGCAGCTTGATTTGTTTAGTAGATATCATTCCTTAAGAGAACCATTGACATATATGACAATACTTAGATTTTCCTATAATACATACTGGCATAGTCTTATCATAGATGCTTTTAGGTAGCTTAAATGTCTGATAGACAAGCTTTAAATATAAACTATCTCTAGATTATTACAAACCACATACTATCATAGTTTCATCATAGATGTTTTTAGGCAACTCGGTATGTCTGATAAACAAACTTTAAACATAACCAAATCAAGATTATACTAAAACATATACTTTCATTATTTTATCTTAGATGCTATTAGGCAGCTTGGGATGTGATTCCAACCTTGTAGGGAAACATAAATTTATAAATCAATAATCATAAATTTTAATTCTTTCATACATTTCTGATAGGTACTTTATACTATGACTATATTCAGCAGGCATGGCAGTAAGCTATGGAGGATAGGATCATACTAGCAGGCATCTTTTTCCATATTGTTATTTTTCAATAAACTTCTCCATAATAAGGCAAAATTATTAATTACTAGAGACAGGCAACAAAAAGAAACAGTGCAATTAAAAGTATTTATTAGATAGGTAAATTCATAAGCGCATCATTAAAGTAAAGGTTATATCCACAATAATAGCACGAATACACCCAAAGATAGCTATTTAGGCAAGTCTAAGTTAGGTTATGGTTAATTAAGTTAGGTATAGTAGAACAAAACCACAGCCTTAAAAAGTTCACGGGTTGCCACGGAAAAACAAGGGATTCTCCACTAGACATTGATCACAAGCCAACATAGGGATTGAATAATTGGAACAAACAAACATACATAGCAGTTGATAATAGGCTTCTGAATTAGGCTAGCGTTTGGTGCAGTTAGGTCATCTTAATTTGGCAAAGCTTTCACAAAAATAAAATATTAATTAAAAAAAATTACAACAGAAGTAGGTAGGGTACAATTTGGTGCCGTGACCAGGATTTTAATTGTTAGCTAGATTTGAGAGGTAGCAGGTTAATAATAAGACAACTATCATTGCATTTGGATGCATACATGCCTAGGTTAGTTTGGTAGGAAAAATAGCTGTTCCATTGTTCAATTCCACCAGGTGACTGGAGGGGCTGGATTCTTCTCGAGTTTAGCTTGTTCTGGTCACATTTGTTACCGCGGCATGGATAAGAGGTTCTGGTTTTGATGTAGGAGAATAGATCACGTTTTGGTTGCACTGAGTAGGTTCATTGTTGTTATTTGTTTTTGTTGTAGTTCCTCTATAACATCGCTTTGGAATAAAGTATTAGGGTCGTGTTTTCTGTTAGTCGTATTGTTTATCAATTTAATTACCTGAAACAAACAAAATACTTTAAATAAGATCAAAATATACGTGTCGTATTGTTATAAGATTACTTTGACAAGCTGTCATGTTTGACATTTGAAAGTTGTTGTCATTGACATGTCAGGCGAAGATAATAAACCATCATACAGCCATAATAAAAATGATGCTCTACACTAAGCGATAACATTTTAGACAAATTCTTACCTTTGGTTGTAAAATAAATAATAGATTTAGTTAAATTTCCTTTTTTATGTAGATCTTCCTATAAAGATAAATAAAATTAGCATTGCGATAAAAATAGCTTTAATAAAATCAAATAAAGCCTTCTGCATAGGAAATAGTCCTAGGTTGCCTCACTAGTGCCACCTTGTGACCGCTAGGTGTGTTGCAAATTGAACTATTGAGTTAAATGTTGTCGATTACTGTGATAAATGTAGATGTCGTTACTAGTATAAAAACTAACATGGTATCCATTACTTATTTGATAAATTATTGTTAAAATCTTTCTTTATCTTGTGAAACTTTACTTTGAAAATAAAAATGAATACCTATAAGTCTATTAATTATAAACTAGATAGAATACGGACGTGAACTATAATAATAGTAAATAAAGGTATAGTAAGGGAGTAGGTACCTCACTAGTATTTTGTCATGAAGGGATATATACAATACACTATATATAAGGTAATTACGTACATAAGGGATAGATACTATTGGAAAGGACTTACTAAACAGGTTGAAGGGGTGTTGAGGGGATGTCCTGTTGTCAAATTTAGAAACATTACAATACTCTCCATGAAAGTACTGGATTTACACCTTGTGTCATCTTAAATGATAAATCTACTAGGCTTAGCTATGGTGGAGTTAAAACTGATATTCAGACTAGTCTCTATAACAGAAAGGTTAGAGAAAACTTAAAAGCAGATTAGGAGTCGATAAGTAAATTCTATATAAAACATAAATCTACACAATATCAGATAGGACAGTTAGTTAAAGTGAGGAAGCTAGATAACTCTGACAATAATTGAAAAAATGAGTGAAAAATTTGAGCCATTAAATGAGTCCGTATGTAATAACAGCTAATCTACACAAAAATACCTATCTGTTTGTTGATCCGAGAACAAATAAGAAAAAGGAAGGTTTAATGCTATACATCTTTCTAGGTATAATAAGTAATTGTAGTAATATACAAGTTATAATAAGAAAATGTAATATTATAGGAATGAGTGAGACATTTATATTGTTAATTCTATAAGTAAGGTTCTTCATTCCCTTGAGTAACTTCCAGACCCAAGACTTGTCGTAGGGCTGGGAACCTTTGCTAGAAAGAGGAGTAGGTACATAATTTCAATATGTTGCTTGTTTTAGCTACTTAAGTTTGAATACTGTTATTTAAATAAATAAATAAAGATTTGGGGTAGTTTTGTGTCGAGTCTCGTGGCTCAGGGGAAAGCTTATCTGACTTACAGGAACTTACACATTCAGAAGTAACATTGCAAATTAAGATTCCTGTCACCAGGACATTATACCTGCTTACATACAGATATTCCAAAAAAAAAAAAAAAAAAAAAAAAACTTAATTTTTTTAATCAAATTTTTTGGGCTTAACATTAATTTAAAGCGGATATTTAGTTAGATTGTAAGGTAAAATAAAGTGGAGTTGCGACGGCTTACTTTCGAGGGGGGGGCTTAAAAATAAATAGTAACGTAGAAGTGCAGTAGTTTGAGTTGACTGCGGGCAGATTTACGGATGTGGCGGAGAACTTTGTTTTGATAATAACTAATGAATGTGTGATAAAGATGTAGTGTGATTTTAATAGTACCTACTTACTATGTGTTCGGTTATTATGAAATTATATACAGGTATATACTTAAAATTAAAATAAGCAATGTAGTTTCACTAAAGTATTTATTTTTTTAAATACTTCGGCCACTGGTAGTTCATACACTTCTTATTTAGGTAGAACATTTAGAAAAGTAGTAACACCTAGTATACACACTGGTAATAGGTACATGCTCCATGCTTCATCATTCCAATAACTTGAAATTTCAACATCCAAATTACGGTCAACTGGATTATTTTCTATTGTTGAAATATGACTTTTCTTATCTTACAGTTTCTTAACTTTTGAAAGGAAGCTTCAATGCTTGTGTTACGTCATTCATATTCTGAAAAATAAAACATGCATGTTAATACTAGGTATATGTTTACAATGAAAGTAAACAAAGTTTAGTTGGTAATGGGTAACGTCCGTGATAGGGTCGCACTATTTGTGTTATTTTGTAGAAAAACAATTGTTAAATGGTGTAGAGTTAGTATTGTAGAGCTAAACAGTTTTTACAGTTAAAACAATGAGGGTCGTGCAGAATTTAATGTAAGACAGCTTTGTACTTACATGAGGAATTCATAGGTTATACAGCATAGTTTGTTGACGTAGTTTCTATTGTTTTACAGATATTTTCCATTTTATTGTGAAGGAAACGAAAGGAAAAACCATTTTTGAAATCGTTTAGTAAACATAGGTTATCATAATGAATTGTCATTTTGACAATGCCACGTTGTCCATTGTCACGTTGGTGACATTGACAGTAGGTAGATTGATTGGATGTCAACGCCATAAAATAGTGAAGTGGTAATAGATAGTCAATAACTATAGTGTTGAGCCATGTATTCGTAATTGTAACTATCGATACTAATAGTACCGATAAGACTTATCTATAGTGCCAGGCTTGATAGTGATAATATTTGGTGTCCATCCTAACTAATATTTGTAATACTAATATTTATATTCCTTTTCAGGTTCCGAATCACTGATATTGGGAGATATAGGAATTATTTCGTAAACGTAGAGTCTGGGATTTACCGTTGTAGAAAAGATTGTTGGGTGAATTTTATTCTAATGATTATAAATATCTAAAATATGCTGCCAATTGAATAAATTACTAATATCTTGATTAAATTATAAAAAGAAATTTAAATATCTTAATAATTTTAAATTAAATATATGATAATTGACGGAAAAAAAAAAATTAAATAAACTTATAAATCCTAATCAATTATAATAAAATTTAATAAATTGTAATAAATACAAATAAATTCAAATAAATTGAAATAAATTGAAATAAATTGAAATAAATTGAAATAAATTGAAATAAATTGAAATAAATTCAAATAAATTGAAATAAATTCAAATAAATTCAAATAAATACAAAAAAATTCAAATCAATTCAAATCAATTCAAATAAACTCAAATAAATTCAAATAAATTCAAATAAATTCAATTAAATTCAATTAAATTCAAATAAATGTAAATAAATTCTAATAAATTCAATTAAATTCAAATGAACTCAAATAAAATTAATTAAATTCAAATAAATACAAATAAATTCAATTAAATTCAATTAAATTCAATTAAATTCAAATAAATTCAAATAATAAATTCAATTAATTTCAAATAAATTTAAATTAATTCAAATTAAATTCTAATTAAACCAAATAGGTTCTTATAAATTTTAAAGTAACGTGAGATTTGCGGTTCATGCGGTTCAAGCGGTCGTGCAGGTTGTGTTGATTTTGTGGTTCACGCAGTTCTTGCGGATTACGCGGATCATGCAGTTCATGCGGTTCATGCAGATCATACAACTATGCAGGATAACGCGGGATGCGCGGTTCTTGCAGTCCACATAGACTCTGTCTTGATTTGTTAAATGAAACTATTAGATTATTTCTTAGTCATTTCACATTATATTAATGAGATTATTACTCAGTAATCTGGTGAAGCGCTGATATATTTTTTGGCAAGAATGTAAAAGTGTGGAGGAATGTACAACTTTGATTATAACGGGGCAATAAAGGGGGGGCAGTGTTTAGGGAGGGCCTTGGATTATACCAGATGTGAAACCAGATTACCAATATTATTTGCCCAAGATTTAGAATATACACTACACAAACATGAGTTTTATACAGGGGGATTAAGGTGTTAGGTTAATTTGAAGGATATTGACTATCCATACTCGTATGTTATCCCACGTGAGACTACACCTGTATAAAATTCCACACTACACAAGAAGCTAACAATCAGTTAGCTCACTGATATTCATCGGGTCCCGCCACACTCTCCAAGGATATGTTGGAATTTGTTTGAGCGAAAGCTTTGGGTATGACTTTTGGGTATGGCTTACAACGGTCTTTCACTATAAGGGTGGATCGGGTTCAAGGATGGATATCAATGGTGGATATAGTTTTGATTGTAAGGTTGAATCAAATCATATGCCCATGATAGGATCACTAGGGTCAGTAGCTTCACGAACTACTCCGTCCTAACTTTGGATGTACCTTGAGGAAGGTTGCTGTTGGTTATAAACGAAGGTATTAGCTCAGATCTGTAGTTCTGATAAAGGAAAACATGCCCTTGGTTTAAATACACATCACACTCGTTCTCTCTCACACACACACACTAGGGCTACACACTTCGAAGATCTTGGGAGAATAATATTTTTAATAAAAAGGGGGGTTTAAAAAAAGGGGTTGTTTAGCTTATATTTAAATAAACTGAAGTAATGAAATATTTGAGAATGTAATTTAAATTTAAATTAGGTAAAATTTCGACTCCAGGTCCTTTGAGAAAGTCGCTTCAGTCCAAATTTGAAGGGTCGGCTGTAACGGAACACATATATGTGTCGCGTTCAGATTCTCAAATATTAATGGGAACACTTGAAATCATACAATAACTATCTGCGGTTTGACTTCGAGATAAAATCATACAATAACTTTATAATTTGTTTACAAAACTATTGTTTACAATAGGCCAAATTATGACATTGACATTCGTTCATAATTTGATTGGTCTGTAAAATTAAGTCATAGTTTAGAAACTAATTGAGAGATAAATAATGGTTAACATTAAATCATTAATTCCATTAAGATTTACTTATATTTTTATTAAATAACATTAAATTTATTGGTCCTTTGACAAAGAAATCATTCATGGTTAAATAATGGGTACCTAATTGGTTGATTTCCTTTTGCCTTGTAAAAGTTGGAAAATTGACAATCGAGACTTGTAATTAATGAATATATGGAAAGAATTTATAAAAGAAAATAATTATGATAATTTCCTAAAACTTTACGATGATACTTTAAAGTAAGAGTTTATGAGGATTGAAAATAACCGGAAGTATAGTCTCTAATAGCCAATGGGAACGTTTGAACCAGAATTCCAGTTTTTCAGAAAGGAGACGACCAATCACGATGAAGATGATGAAAAGCAGGGGTGGGAGAATTCTTAACAAAACGGGGACACCTGCAATTCCTGGGAGAGTTTATTTCAAATTTTCTACGAGTTTATATCTTGGGGTGTCATTATGCTGGAGCTGTGACCGACTTCTGATTTTGCTGCTGATCGCTCTGGAAGTCCAGGCTTGTCCATGGTGACCTGATCTGGCAGGAGATAGGCCCAAAATCATTGATAGTTGGGATCGGTCCACGTTTTGATTTCCTTTGATTTTGGGCTCTGGAATCTCTGGATAGTATTTCAGTAGAGATCTCTCTCGTTTAAAGTATTGAGGAAGAATCCATGCTGGTCGCCATACGCCGCGAAGGCACCGCTGGATCCTTTTAGCATTTGGAACTAGAATCAGTGTTCTTTACTTCGTACCTATACCTATTTAAAGTCTGTTACGTACGGTTTGTAATTCAGGTTATCCTGAAATCATTATTTAGCATTTCATACATTTAAAGTCAGTGACTAATGGGGTAAGTTTTTGCACATATTACTAGCTGGAGGCCGCTAGGGAGATTGGATTCTCCTTGAAGGTATTTTATTGTATTAATCCATGTTGTAACGTGATTTGTGAAATTTTGTGCAAAATATCCATTTTACTAAGGGTAGATTTGTTTTTGAAATTGTTGAGAAATCTTTATGCTTTATGGAAAATTTTGAGTAAATCCTTATTTCCCTAAGCTGTGTAGAATCTAGGTAATGAGATTCCTAGCCTTTTCTTAACTATTAAACTTTTGGTGGAAAATATTTGCCAGAACATAACAATTTTAACTGTGGGTAGTTTTCCAAACAGTTACCACTAGAATTTCCGATAAAACTCAATAAGTAAAGTTCAAGTTCATTTATTCATTAACAATATTCATTGTGTTTGAAAATAGTACACACTTTTCTTGGATTTTAACATTGCTCAATAGAATTTAATTGCTATGGCATAAATTCCTAGTTTAATTTCACAAAAGATTGAGACTGATCCGTCTATTCACTAACATGAATTTCCTAACTTATTGTCTTCAGAACAATTAATCAGACTTTATGGTCATCCATATGAAATAACAATGACCTTACTTATATTATTTACCATATCATTTTGTTCTCTGAATTGGAGGTGTCAGTCCGTGAGATGTCGGTCACTAAGTCCTAGAAGGTTAAGGTTTGACCATGACATAAGTAAAAGGAGTGATACTATCTATTCCTGGAATAAATAAGAAATTCCTAATAAGTAGTGTCCATTTTATACCATTAAGGCCGAGTATAAGATTTACTCACATGCCTACATATCAAAACCAATGGACATTACAAATCACAAACCTATTGAAGGTGTTATAATGACTAGTAAGTCTGAAGTAAATGTACTTTGAATGAGAATAGACATTTCATCTCAATCTGTCTCTAAGATCTAGAGATAGGGTATAATAATGCCAATAATTGAGATCATGGTAAGAGATTTGCCATTATAATCAATTCCTTAAGTAATGGGAACATAGATAAAATAGTTAACAATTAATACTAGTAAAAGTATTATTGTAGCATTTCTTATAATAGATATGCTTTACCTAGGGTGACAGACAGACAAATTCCCCTGTTGAATTAAAACTCCTTAAGAGAATTAAGTAATATCTGTATTAGTTTAATTAAACTGAGCTCAATTGCTTTTACACAATATAAAGTGTACCTACCTCGGTAGATTTACAGATATGAGCTCGGCCCAGCGACCAGAGTGAGTCCTAAAAGGATCCTCTGTAGACAGATATTACGCTTGAAGACACTTTGTCTTTCCCCTTGTCTCCTACCTATTCTACTGACAGTAGATATAGGCACTATATTAACTCAAGTATGAGTTTCCCTAGTTTGCTTCATGAAATAGTAAAGTAGCATACGGTAGAACTGGTGTCCAATTCTGGAGTCGAGCCGTATAGTCGGTACGGGGAGGGGTGCCGACCTAGCCGTTAAAATAACACGCTGGGCTTATAAATACATACCATACAAACATACACATACCTTACTGAACTGAGAGTACCTCACAATGACAGACAGACAAACTATTAATCCTAGATTTTACTTTAAACATAAAATACATTCTCTTAATCACTTCATAGATGTCTTAAGGCAGCTTGATTTGTTTAGTAGATATCATTCCTTAAGAGAACCATTGACATATATGACAATACTTAGATTTTCCTATAATACATACTGGCATAGTCTTATCATAGATGCTTTTAGGTAGCTTAAATGTCTGATAGACAAGCTTTAAATATAAACTATCTCTAGATTATTACAAACCACATACTATCATAGTTTCATCATAGATGTTTTTAGGCAACTCGGTATGTCTGATAAACAAACTTTAAACATAACCAAATCAAGATTATACTAAAACATATACTTTCATTATTTTATCTTAGATGCTATTAGGCAGCTTGGGATGTGATTCCAACCTTGTAGGGAAACATAAATTTATAAATCAATAATCATAAATTTTAATTCTTTCATACATTTCTGATAGGTACTTTATACTATGACTATATTCAGCAGGCATGGCAGTAAGCTATGGAGGATAGGATCATACTAGCAGGCATCTTTTTCCATATTGTTATTTTTCAATAAACTTCTCCATAATAAGGCAAAATTATTAATTACTAGAGACAGGCAACAAAAAGAAACAGTGCAATTAAAAGTATTTATTAGATAGGTAAATTCATAAGCGCATCATTAAAGTAAAGGTTATATCCACAATAATAGCACGAATACACCCAAAGATAGCTATTTAGGCAAGTCTAAGTTAGGTTATGGTTAATTAAGTTAGGTATAGTAGAACAAAACCACAGCCTTAAAAAGTTCACGGGTTGCCACGGAAAAACAAGGGATTCTCCACTAGACATTGATCACAAGCCAACATAGGGATTGAATAATTGGAACAAACAAACATACATAGCAGTTGATAATAGGCTTCTGAATTAGGCTAGCGTTTGGTGCAGTTAGGTCATCTTAATTTGGCAAAGCTTTCACAAAAATAAAATATTAATTAAAAAAAATTACAACAGAAGTAGGTAGGGTACAATACAATAAAGTAATCTGTACTATATATTGTAATTATTTAATAATAATAAAAATGTGTAATTTTTGTAAAGTATTTGCCTATTACCCATTTTTATTTTCACTTTTTCTCCTTAAATAATTTATAAAATTGTGTAGGATTGAAGTTACCTTTTAAATAAAATTATTTATGTTTATTACATTGTTTTTACACGTAATGTTTTAAACAGTGCATGTTCGCAGGTATTACTAAGTTGATATTTATCTATTATTTATAAGAGCTATGGAAAACTACCGCCTACAATTTTTATTATTGACGACGGTCTATAGCGAAACTTCTTGCCTACGTTATTGGCTAGCCTTTGTGGTTGGAAATCAATTTCCTGAGAGAGCGGTCTATTCAATTCGTTAGTGACGGCTGCTCATCGGACCAATTAGCTTATTCTGTTACACATTCATGATCTACTTATAGCTAGAATAATTGGGTACGCAGACGATAACACCTTTAACTTCCTATTTAACGTGACTGACAAATGTCAACTTAAATGATAATGGTGGGTGTAAAAATAATATAATAAACGCGATAAATCCGTATTAAAACTAATATAATTTAAATATATGACAATATCTGCTACAATACACTCCAACAACAATTGGAATTCGCCCAAAATCATTAACAGTATTATATTTAAAGAATAATCAACATTTAATAAAGGTAGGTATGAGTAGATATATGTTAGTTGTTTCTAAAATATCGCAAGTTGGGAGTGGCCGAGAGCAGCAGGTTCAAAAAAATTTCTAACTTAGTGTCGCCTCATTACGATGCGACAAAATGCTCCAGCTATCTAGAGCTAACGATTATTATCATCATCACCATCAGGTCCTTTTTAGTACCTTCTGCAGGGGCATGACCCGCTGTACTATCAGAGCCATAATAAGCCAGAGCAGACAGAGGATTTGGCCTACATTCTCCACGCTGGTCAGACGGGTTGGAAAGGTCTCTTTGATGTTTATAAGCTTTGTTAAGCTTGTATTTCCTAAGTCGCCAGTAGGCGACGTCCACGGGATGACTTATGACTTGGAGTGGTCCCATTCTACTCTGCCGGGAACCACACGACTATCAATACGTCACTGCTTTGCAGAAACTTATTAAAATGTACAAGTAGCTACAACTAATTTTAAACATATAAATGCACTGACATGGGAAGCTATAAGCACGTATTATTTTCAAAATGAGACGGATTTTCCGAAGTACTTTGTAAACTTAACTGTAATGCGCTTCAGAAAACTATTTTTGAAACGAACGAACACCGTCCATGTTGTGTTAAAACTTGTGTGGTATAAGACAAAAATATCGGCCAAGTGCGAGTCGGTCTCGCGCGCGTAGGGTTCCGAAACATTATCTATACAACATTAGACTATTAAGCAAAAACGGCAATAAAATCAAGTTTTTTGTATGGGAGCCGTCAAATATTTATTTTATTCTTTTTTGGTATTTGTGTTTATAGCGGCAGCAGAAATACATCATCTGTGAAAATTTCAACTGTCTAGCTATCACGGTTTGTGAGATACAGCCTGGTGACAGATAGACAGACAGGACGGACGGACATTTCTTTTGAATAGGGTCCTGTTTTTACCCTTTGGGTACGGAACCCTAAAAAGAGGGCAGATCGATATGATTTCATTTGACATCCATCAGGTTCTTTTTAGTCTCCACTGTAGGAGCACAACCCTCTCTGTACTACCACAGCAATATATTAGCCATAGTAGTCAGAGGATTTGGCCTACACTCTCCACGCTGGCCAGACGGGCTGGAGAGGTCTTTTTGATGTTTGTAAGCTTTGTTTAGCTTGTGTTGCCTAAGTCGCCTTTTACGACATCCACTTGACGACTTGGAGTAGTCTCATTCTACTCTGCCGGGAACCACACGGCACTTCATTGACAGCTCAAGATAAACTGCCGCAGTTTTTCTGTCAGCCTGCAGAAATGGCAGCTGTAATATTGTAAAAATATCAGACAAAACAAAACAAATCACGGTAAGTCCCGTTGTGAAAATAAGTTGTATTATTCAGAAAAAAATCCTACTACCGTTTTTGACAGTTTACGTCCGCCATGTTAAAATTTTGCTGACGTCACATAGCCTGTCGCCTTTATGTGTATAATAGCTGTTACCCGCGGCTTCGCCCGCGTCATATATAGCCTATGTCCTTCTCGATACCTTAACCTATGAGCATGCAAAATTTCATGACGATCGGTTCAGTAGATACGGTGTGAAAGCGTAGCAAACAAACAAACAAACTCACTTTCGTATTTATAATATTAGTTGAGATGCATGTATCTGTATGGACATACATACATACATCAATACGCGGGATAGACATATCTCCCACATACTTCTGGGTGGGTCAATTGAATAACGAAAGTGCTTGTGACTGCGAAAGATTAATATCATATAATATTATTAAAACCAAGACTTTAAGAAAAAAAAAAAATTCATCCTATGGTACGATCAAATTTGTTAGTCTATAAATAAATTTAAGGCAGTGCAAAAGACGATTTCTACTTCTAAGCCCCTGTAGGTAGAGTCTACAGATAATGATATGATTTGTTTTATGTACTTGCGATAGATAAGAGTATGCGAATCAAAGTTCAATTCCATAAGAAAATTCTCACAGTATCATTGAGTAGTATCTCTAAACCAGTTGTGCGCAAACGCAGTGTGATTGTATTACCTTGGCCATCATTGGTGTCGTTACCTATGGTGTATATATTTATGGAATTATTTCCAAATCATTTATTTAAAGTGAATAATTCCAGTTGTCTATTTGCTTTATAACTAAGAAGCTTTCTAAAAACACTATTATTTTACAGCCGAAATTGATTGAAAAAAGAAACGAATATAAAAAACAAACAAGCCGTGATAAGCCCTCAGTATTTTGAATTGTTTTTATATTAGAATCATTCATATTTGGACTTATACCATAACAAGGCCATGTACATTTGATTTGTTGACGTAAAATTGAGTTGTGTGTATGAAATAATTGCTAGTGCACGTGTACAGCCAGTGTATCAGAATTATATACAATAACAGTGACTTGTTGAAATTAAAACTTATTGTGGGGAAAAATAATTATATTCATTTTTAAGAATATTTTGTATATCGCAATGTCTATACTGAGGTCTATACTTATAGCGACTGGCCAAAAGAGTAACACATTCTTCTTACGGTAAGTGTTTTTTAAATAATTTATTGAAGAGAAAACTTGTGGCCGTGACTTGAACCAGGGTCTCCCAGTTCATAGGCTAACACCCAGACCGCTAGGCCAGTGAATACTTTAACGCTGTTGTTGACATTTTCCTTTAGGTGGTGGTGAAACTCTTTCATTCGAATTCGTGACGTTGACGTCATTCAGCGTACTACGCGTCAATATTTTAGTTATAGTTACTTACTAAATATTTTAAAGATTGTAGGCCTTATTTTTGTTACTTAATATATAAAAAAAAATATTTAAATCTACACAGCGCCTTAATTTAGTCAAAAAACAATACAAAATATAATAATTGCGCCATCGATTGTTATTCAGCATTAACTATTTAGTTTACACAATTCTCTGAGAAAAATATTGAATTCAAAATATTTATATGGAGTGTTATGACACTGATCTACATATTAGTAGCAAATCCTAAGAGTTCATTATAGGTACTAATTTGATTTGCTTATTCCATGATTCGAATCTATTCAAACGAATCGAATTACAAAGTTTCTTTGTTACTAACTTCGATGAACAGATTTTAGATTTATTTTCATCATGCATGCATATTGGTATCACACAGAAATGTAGCTGGGAAGGCTGCAACCGTGAACCAAAATCAAGATGCCACAGTTGAAGGGAAGCCATGGCAGGAAATACCGGGGCCACCATCTCTGCCTGTGATTGGACAAATTCATCACTTCCTCCCCGGAGGTATGTTTGGTTGTGCATTATCTTTATAAAGGTATAATATACTAGTATTATAAATGCTTGTTACCTCTTCACGCTTCAATCACTGTACTAATTCAGACGATGATTATTTTGTAAGGTCGATCCGTGGCCTTTACCCAGGGGCCTTCCTCTGGCCGGGTATGAGTACACACAGTACCTTTCACCCCGGAAAGTCTCCGTTCGCCCTGGAAAAGGTACTCCACCTTTTCCAGGGCGAACGGAATGACCAAAGCCGAGGGAAACATATTAAACTAAGGCAGTCTGTAAACATGCCCTGAACAAACCCAACCATTATAATATAATATATATGCGTTTTGATAATCCTAAAGTCCTTGCAAAAGAAAACAAATCCAAAAATGCTTTGGGAGGCTATTGAAATTAAAAAAAAAACTAATTTCAATAGAAAGGAAGGTTGGCAGTAACTACCAGCTTGGGATTCCTCAGCATAAGACTGCAAGACCTTCAGACACCGTGAGCCAATACTGCATACATCCGGAATGTTATCAATAAATATTGTAGGCGGTAGTAAAGCATAGATCTTAAAACATTAGACAAATGTCAACCTAGTCTACCTGCGAATTTGAATAATGTTATGTGTATAAAACGTTAGGTGTATAAATAATGTAATAAACGTGATAAAACCATTGATAATGACCATTTGAACATTGAAATATATAAAAGTATTTTTGTTTAAACTAATTTTTTTTTTCTTATACAACTTAAGTTTGTGTCCTAAATATCTATGCAAATCATTCATCATCATCATCATCAGCCTATACTCGTCCACTGCTGGACATAGGCCTCCCCAATTGCACGCCATCGAGATCTATGCAAATCATTTATTAATTAAAATTATAAATAAGTAAAATAAGTATTTATTGTTTATTGCTTTGACCAATATATTCACAGAACACACTCAATATTCAGCAGATCATCAATCATCATATTTTACAATGCATATTTTTACGATATTAAAAAAAACATTGAGTAAAATATTTTTGTCTAAAATAGTATTTATTGTTACAGGGACTTTTTACAATATTCCATTTCTTGAATTTGCCAGGAAGGCAGTAGAAAAATATGGACCCATCACAAAATTGGATGGATTTATGGGGCGACCACCGATTGTCATATTATTTGATCCAGAAAGCTCAGCACAAGTAATGTACAATACAACCACTTTTTTATGTTAAGTTACACCGATGTACCTGCGCAGAAATCAAATTTTTGCATGGCGCGAAAATATCCGTCCGCTATTGGCTGATGCGTACGCGCCATGCGGCGTCTTGGCCAATCGCAGCTGACGTACAAGTATTGTGAGCGAGATAGCAATAGACCTACTGCTTTTGGATTTCAAATCTTATATTGTAGCAATAAGTTCGTTATTTCACGGATGTTTTCATTCGGCCCGAGTCAGCGGTCGTTTGCGCTATTCTGTGCCATCGAACAATGCCGAGGTAACTTATAAACGTGGTTCTACTGTACTAATAATACTAAAGTTATATGCTTTTTTAAGATTTGCTTTTAGTAAGATATTGATTAAAGAGTATCCTAGTGAATTGATGAATTTACTATGATATCCTAGCCAGGGGTAATTAGGGGATCCCCTTAATCGTGGATAATTTTGCATAAATAATATAAAGTTATTTATTTACGCTAAAAGATACATGAGGTGTTGGAAATATTATTGTTTTCTTTAAAACACACAAAAATGAAAATGACGAATATTTGACTATTGAGAACAATATAAGTACTCATAAGAAATTTTTTGTCTTGGTCAAACCAAATAAGATTACATTTTATTTGAACAAAGGAGTTACGTTCATTCCAATCGTTAAAGACTTTTGTTAGGAATGTTACTTACAAAGCACACGACAACGAATGAATATGAACATGACCACATAATTAAGGGGTTTAGACCAGCTAACTAGTCATATATCCCTCGTTTTATTTCTTTTACTACTAAATAAGATCAAATTTAAAAAACATCTATGTCAGTACTTTGGAAGTAAATGACTTGTAGTATTTTTGGCATTACTTTTCATTATTTTGCATCTGATAAATTAAGGGCCTACTCATTACCGCCAAAAGCGGCCATTTTGATTTAGCTGCGAGCTGCGCAGTACGTGTCCTGCAACCACGCGCGCCTTCGCTGAATCTAATATTATGTACTGCGCATTGACTCGCGCAATGTTCCGAGTTCCGAGCCACCATATAATTTACATCGGACTGTACAAGAAAAAAATTGCGGGTGTCGCTAGTTTCTCTGATGTAAGCCTCGGGTCAACCTACATCTGGCAGCACCAAATCGCACTTATGTCACATAATATGTCAATATGTCTATCTTTTTCTACCACCAGAACCATCATTTACTAGAGCTATAAGGAGAGAGGGGTTGCGATAGCACGCAGTGGAATTGCATCGCAGAGGCGCTCGGCAATACGGATAAAATAAGATAGCATGTAGGGTAGTGCGACAACGTGCTACAGAACGCTGCCGCATGTGGACGCATTCCGCAGCATACAAATGCGACCGTTCTCAATACTTGTAGCATGTTGTAGCACGCTCTAGCAGAAGTGAAACAAATGCAAGTCCGTCATCACTACATACATATTATTATATGTTATAAAATAAAGTCCTGTGCCGCGTCTGACTATCTGTTTGCTATAAATTCAAAAACTACAGCGCGGATTTCCATGCGGTTTTCACTAATGGATAGAGTGATCATTAGGAAGGTTTATGCTGGTGAGGGCTGCTAGTACCAGATAAAGCTCAATTCATGATTTATATAACTATTGCTGGTATTTACGACAACTAGTGATCTTTAGGCGTGATCGTGATTTAAATTACTTATTTCAGGTTCTTCGGGGAGAAAATTGGCTACCTTTTCGACCTGGATTCCAGTCATTTCAATATTATAGAAAAGTCTATAAAAGTAATAACAAGAAAACCGATCACCAAACAGGATTATTGACAGAGTAAGTACTAATACTAAGACCCGCGCACGGTGTCGTCCCAATCCGCACTGATTGACAGTGCGGATTGAGACGACACTGTGCGCGGGTCTCAATTCACATTCGCCCTGAGGAAGACGTCCGGATGAGGTTGAAACATGTCGGCCAGTAGCTGACTATTTACGTGAGTAGCCCGTTGTTACGTATTTTAATAATGTCTTTATCTCACATTAGTTTTAATCAAAAAAAGACTTACTAACAGTTTTGTTTTTTATTTTATCGTCATCATCCAGGTATTTTATGTTAGTCTCTACTGCAGGAGCACGACTCTCTATGTACTACTAGAGCCATATATTAGCCAGATCAGTCAGAGGATTAAGCCTACACTCTCCACGCTGGTAGAGGTCTCTTTGATGTGTATAGGCTTTGTTTAGCTAGTGTTTTCTAAGTCGCTTTCTACGACATCCACGGGAAGACTTCTACTGAGTGGTTCTACTCTACTCTGCTGGGAACCACACGACAATTTTTATTTCATACTTTCATTTTCTTCTTTGGTTTAGTTATTAGACACACATATTATCACGCCTCTATCCCTTACGGGATGGAGCCTGAGGCCATAATACTAAGTGGCAACGTTTAATCGGCAGGTGTATAGTATGGAAACCGGAAAATATTTGGTACAAACATCACCTTTTAAAAAAAATCTCAGATTTCTACACACTTCCTCCACCGGCTTTTACGGCCTGGGCTGGATAGGAAGTAGCTATTACATAGTTTTTTTTACAGATCAGCATGGAAGTAAGGTTATATGGTTATTCCATAGTTAATCACTAAAAGTTGTCTTATTTGGCTACTTAGAATGTGTGTTTCTATCAATGGGTAATCTCAACGAGTGTTCATTAAAAAAAATAAGGGTTTTTTAAATGATCCATACGAAAATCACAAAAAGAACATGCTGATTCTTGTTAAATAACGTACGTTGATAGAAGGAGATGAGGGAGTCTTTACTTATATCACATTAGTTCATTAAATGATATATTTAACAACACACCCAACATTTTTAGACAAGGCGATGCTTGGAAAGAATTCCGATCTACTGTCAATCCAGTGATGATGCAGCCTAAAACTATCAAATTGTATGAATCCGCCATTGATGAAGTTTCTAAAGACATGATACTCAGGTAAGCAATATAACTTGCAACAAGCAAAGGTGCCCGGCAAATAAGTTGAACTAAGTGTGAGTAGGACACCGCAATACATTGCCACTGATTAATATAGGTGTGTCTCGCTCACACTTAGTTCAACTTATACGCCGCGTGTTGTAGATACTTAAAAGACTGGCGTAATGTAAGTTATATAAGCAATGAAATAAAATGCAGACCATTTGTGATATGAGAGTTTGTCCCTCACTCGCCGCAACCTTTGAATATATACTCTTCTTCTACGGAACCCTTAATATAATATATATACTAATTTATAGCCTATGTCCTTCTCAGTACCCTAACCTATGTGTATGCAAAATTTCATGATGATCGGTTCAGTAGGTTGGGCGTGAAAGCTTAACAAACAAATAAACAAACAAACTCGCTTTCGCATTTATAATATTAGTTCATCATCATCATCATCAATATTAGTTAGGAAGTTAGGATATATTAATGACAAAATTATTTTTGCGGTTTATGAAAAAGTGCTATAACTTTTTAGTTTGTACTTCATCCTCTTTATTTCTTTCTTTTAATTTAGTTATATATACTACTCCTGTATTTTTTTCACGTATTTATGTATAACCGTTTAACAGATAGAGGGCGGGGTCACTTACCTCTAACAAAATTTTCACTTAAAAACCAAATATTTCAGAAACGGATCCCTAAATCGAAAAATAGTGTTCTCAACCGCATAACATTTTTTAAAGAACTATTTAACACTACTACATACTAATAGGTTAATAGAGAAAAAAACTTCCACTTTACATGTATGGGAGATATCCTAAAAAATTTTTTTTTTCAATATTTTTATCTCCCCTTTTTTGGCATGATAAAAATACATACCCATATCAAATTCCAGCTTTCTAGTACTTATAGTCTCTGAGTAAAACCGCGGACGGACAGACAGACATGGCGAAAGGGTTTCTTGTTAACTACGGAACCCTAAATCTGGACCATTTTTCAATGCTTGTGTGCGTGACAGCTTTGTGTTAGCACACGCTTCCTGTCAATTAATGCCATCAAAATCCGTCGCATTGATAGTTATGCAGACACAATTTTTTTCTACGGTTTTAGTGTCAGTTCATACGGAGACGCAACGCGACGCGCACTTTTTACACAGTGATAGGATTTTAAGCCTTATTTGCACACTTAAAACGACTAAAATTTCGAGAAAAAACTTCGTTCGTAGTGGCCGCAAGATGCCAGAGAAGGCGGTAAATTTTTATGCGATTCTGGTCGTTTTCATTATACATATAAGGCCTAAAATCCTATCACTGTGTAAAAAGTGCGCGTCGCGTCGCGCCTCGGTGTGAACTGACCCTTAGGCTAATAGTGTGTATCTATGCTTTATATAATAGAAGGCTGCAACATATAGTTGTATACTAATGTCGGTATATGATTTGAGTTACATGATAAATTTATATTATAGGTTGAAATCTATCAAAGAAGACGATAATATAATAAAAACAAAGTTTGACTTTGAAATGAACCTGTGGGCCTTGGAATCTATTGGAGTAATCGCTCTTGGTGGTCGTCTGAACTGCTTTGACACCAACCTTCCAGAAGACTCCCCCGCAAGACAACTTATAAAAGTTGTTCATGATATTTTCGAAGTATCTGATCAAATCGACTTCAAACCAAGTTTATGGAGATACATTTGGACACCTACTTATAAAAGAGCGATGGATGTTTATGCAGAACAAGAAAGGTATGTAATGTTTTTTAACGCCGACTTAAAAAACAAAGATCGTATTCAAGTTCACCTGTTTGACTATGTGTGCATGTTTGTATTCGTAAGTATCATCGTTGCCGTTAAGTGGGTGGATGGATTTGAATGTGGTATTTTTTATTCGAAATTTGATTAAGAGGGCTCGGTTCATATCAACCTCTGAGTAGCCAAGATCAAAATTACTTTATAAGAACTTCGATTTTGATTTCATTTGAATATAGACAAGAAAATTTAATATTTTCTATGAAGAGCAAATCAGGTGAGGGTGCAAATAATTAGCTTTTATTATTGAAAAGTCCTTTTCTAGTCGTGTTTGTCTCTTTTATTATAGATTAACAAAATATTTTATACACAAAGCTAAAGAAGACCTCAAGACAAAACCAAAGACGGATGAGCAGAAAGGCGTTTTGGAAAAACTAATGGACATAGATGAAAAAGTAGCGCATATTATGGCATCAGATATGTTATTTGCTGGAGTAGATACCGTATGTATATTTCTTTCATATTGAGCATAATTTAAAGTGTAGAATTGATTTAGATTATCAATAACAATTAGATCTTATAGTCTTAATTTACAAAAAATGTAAGCCTCATTATAGAAATAAAAGGAATGTGTTAGGTCGTCTTTTCTATTACGGAGTCGTAAAATATGACCGGCGGCTACTAATAAAACTACATCCCTGCAGAGGCCGGGAAGGGATTGCCGGACGAGTAGAGTTATTTTAATAACGAGTCCAGCAATTCCATTTCCGACGAAGTAGTATAGTGCTTTTTTCAACAAGTTAGAGGAACTTAAAACTCTTTAACAAAAATAAATAAACTTCCAAAATAAACTGAAAAAAAAATCTATCATCCCCTTAGGGATCAATTTTTTTATTTTTTTTTCTTATTTATTTAACATACCTAATTATAATAACATATCTTACAGTATTAAGATTAAAATAACTTAATTTTATATGTGATAAACTTAAGAGTATATACTTTCCGACATAAAATATTAAAATGAGACTACTCTGTAAATAGTTATGCACGGTCATAAATAAAAAAAACTTGAGAATCTCCTCCGTTTTTTCACCGATTGATAATTAAAGACGTGATACTAGAAAACAAACAATGCAAATTAAGTTATAAGGGAAGTATCTTTAAAACAATGAAATAAAAGTTTAGTATAGAAACAGATGATTATACAGAACATGATACTCATGATGATGAGCATAAAGATGTACAACGACTTTAAAATCTATTCTTGTTCGTTTTACCTTCTGATTTGAATTTTGATAAATCGTTCAAACAGAAATACAATATTGAGATAAAATCTTTACTTTGAATTAAATAATTTTCCTTACCCCAGACCAATATTTATTTTAAGGTGTCTATTTTTTCCAGACTGCTAATACTATGATATTCACTCTCTATCTCCTTGCGATCAATCCAGAAAAGCAACAAAAGCTCCGTGAAGAAGTTACTTCGCGATCAGACAATAAGCCTTACCTTAAAGCCTGTATCAAAGAGTCTCTCAGATTACTACCTGTGGCCTCTGGTAATCTAAGGCAGATCTCACGAGACTATAACCTTCTAGGATACAAAATACCGAAGGGCGTAAGTTTTGATAAATTACTACTTATATTGTAAAATATGAAATTACTAGCTGAATATAAAATATAAGAACTTGCTGTTTCTAAGAGTACACAAACTTTTTATGTTTATCTTTCCTTAGATGTACATCATCATCATGCATCAAATGATGGCCGGAGAAGAAGACAACTTCAAAAGAGCAAACGAGTACATTCCTGAGAGGTGGCTCGTCTCCAAAGACGACCCTCTGTACTACGGGAACGCTCATCCATTCGCTTACAGTCCCTTCGGATTCGGTGCGCGTATGTGTATAGGTAAATATAACATAACCTACACATTATCATTATCATCAGATCTTATTAGTCTCTACTTCAAGAGCACAACCCTCTCTGTACTACCAGAGCCATACATGAGGCAAAGCAGTCAGAGGATTTGGTCTACAATCTCCACGCTGGCTAGTTGGTTAGGTTGGACAGGTGTCTTAGATCTTTATAAGCTTTGTTTAATGTTTCTAAAGTCGCCTTTTACGACATCCACGGGAACACTTGGAGTAGTCCTATTCATCTCTGCCGGCAACCACATGGCACAAAACCTACAGGATAAACTTAAAAAATTAAGGTATAGTAACAAATCTTTATCATTATTAACGTTAACAAAGTTTAATTTTGAGCCAGATTCAGCCTTCACAAAGTACGTACGAGAAGCTGGTATATTCCACTTTCGTGTTTTATATTTTCTTTGCTACTAGGTCAACATGTTATCATAACTATCCATAACTTTGTATGTGCCCTTCATGCCCAAAGAAGATCTGTAATCATGAAATTTTGCACTCAGATAGTTTATTATCTCGATCAACTCACAAGTCACTTTTTATCTCCAGAAAATGATTTTGAAAAATCAAGCTATTGATTTTTTAGCTGTATCTTAAAAACTTAAGTATCTAAAATACACGACCACTCATTTAAATATTTTTTCTTATCTACTGCCTACAGTTTTTTCATATATATTCTGTTCCTGGCTTAGTTCCTTCCTTGTTGCTCTCTAGGTCTCGATTTGTTTTCCTTGCTAAAAAAAGCTAAATCTTAACAAAAAACGGGCGATTAGGACATGATAAGTTAGGCCTTATTTTTAAATTTTAAAATAATTTATTTGCATCTATACCTTACGTTGTTATTTGCAGGACGTCGCATCGCTGAGCTGGAAGTGAGGACATTCTTGACGAGAATCGTACAAAACTTCAAAGTTGAATGGCTGGGCCCACCAATAAAAGTGAAACAGACAGGCATTAACTATGCTCAACCTCCATACAATTTTATATTTAAAGTTTATAAAATATCATCTCCAATAAAATAGCTATTATGTAAAGTCTAGATAGACTGTATTAGAGAAATCTCGTGGGGCGATGTAAGTATACCTATAACACTCCCAAGCGCTTAAATACCTCGGAGTTACATCTGGATAGATCCCTTACTTACAAAGAAAACTGCTAGAAACTTCAAGTGAAAGTCAATTAAGTAGTGCAACAGTATTCTACGCCGTCTCACCACCATACATTGAGGAGCAACACCTCACGTACTTCGCACGAGTGGACTGGCTTTGAGCTGGAAGTCAATTTTTGAACTAATAGAATCAATCCACCACTCGTTGTGACGTCAGCACTCGGTTCGTATTCACATGTGAATAAAATCAACGAGCGGCCCTGTTTTAACGTATTTTTGTTGCGTGCGAATGGTCCTATTGCTTAGAGTTGCCAGCAAAAAAAATATTGTAACGGTTGCCAGAATAATTGAATGCACAGCAAAACTAGTAGCTTAAGCTGGGAATACACGTCCGATTTTCAATCCGACAATCGGACGTTGTTGCCATTTTAGGTACAGTGTCTTTAATTCTAGGGGAATTTGATTGTCTTTAGGCAATTGTTTTTCGTAATCTTCTTTCGTAGAAAAACCAGTTAAATATGAACAAGATATACTATACGTATACTATAGACGAAGTTTTCTCAGTAAATGGCGTAATAAAAATAAAATTGCGAATTGTACAAAAGCCTTCTTATTTCTTAATTATGTTTTCTGATTTTCTTAATACAGTGACTAAGGCAAATTTTTTTTTTAAATCTTAATTTTTTTTTCCATGTAGGTGTAAGGAATTTCTTATTTTTTAAAAGGCAACTCTGCAATTGGATCGGAAGCAAATAGGACGTATATTCCCACTTTTTGTAGACAGTTGTGGCAAAAACGCTAGGATCTAGGGACAGGAATTTAACAAAAAAAATAAAAATTTGGTCAAAGTCAAATTTGACATTTTGCACGCGTAGTCCGTTCCAAGTGGTCGGCGGCGACCATTCGGAAAACCCATTCGAATAATGATTCAAAAATAGAGCCAATTAATATTCACCATGCGGAAACTTGACAACGAGTGGCGGATCGATTCTTTTGGTTCAAAAATCGACTCCCTGTTCGGCTGGCGAGTATGCGAGCCCAGTTTGAGCTCGCTCATCACATGCAAGAAAGGTTGATGTGGCACTTAATGTCTCTTGCCGCATTATTACGGGTACACTTAAACCTACACCATTAAGTCACCTATATTCTTTAGCTTGTGTAGCTCCACCGAGCATCCGCCGTGACGTTGCTTGCGCTGTGGAGAAGGATAAGCAATTACATGATGAGAGACATCCGCTCACGGACAAGTTCCTCCACTCCCACGCTAAAAGAGTCGCAGTAGCTTTCTTCGACAACCAAATATATCACCTAAAAACCGGCCAAGTGCGTGTCGGGCCACGCGCAGTGTAGGGTTCCGTAGTTGCGAATGACAACTTTGAGTTCACACTATTCACACTCGCACCTTACAGTTTAGCGATCAAAAAACATCTAACAAAGAAAATAGTATGAAATTTTACAGTTTATAAGTTGGTTGCCTATAACTTTTTAGTTTGTACTTAGTACTAAGCTCTGATAGTTTTCCTTTAAACTTCAGTATATATACTACTGCTGTATTTTTTTTCACGTATCTATATATAACCGTTTAGCAGATAGAGGGGGGGGGGGGGACACTTACCTCTAACAAAAATTCGCACTTTTAAACCAAATATTTCGAAAACGGATCCCTAAATCGAAAAATGGTGTTCTCAACCTCACAATATTTTTGAAAGACCTATTAAACGACACCCCACACGGTGGGTAAATAGAGAAAAAAAAATTACTCCCCCACTTTACTTGTATGGGAGCTACCCTAAAAAAAATTTTTTTTCAAGTTTTTATTCTACCACTTTTTTGCCATGATTAATATACATACCCATACCAAATTACAGCTTTCTAGTACTTATAGTCTCTGCGTAAAACCGCGGACGGACAGACAGACAGACAGACAGACAGACATGGCGAAACTATAAGGGTTCCTTGTTTACTATGGAACCCTAAAAAGCCCCAGCACTCAAAACAGAGAAATGGAGAAGCCTTTATCCGCCAACACCTACTATTGTTCTACCTGCAGAGAATCTAGCACCGGGTGGCCAACTTTCCTGGTCATTCTGGAAGTCGTTAAATAAATTAAGGGCTGGTGTTGGAAGATGGTGATATAACCGGGTTAGGTGGAGTTTCTTTGGCAACAATCTGTGCAACTGCGGCGCTGTTCAGACGATGACCCATCTCATGAACTGCCCCAACTGTCCTTCTTCCTGCACCTTAGAGGACTTGATGGAGGCTAACGATCGCGCCGTCCAGGTAGCCAAATTCTGGTCTAATATAATATGAAATTAATAGGATAGCCTTTTTGACTCGAAAAGAAGAATGTAAAAAGTAGTTTATAAAATAGTTTGATTGAAATTATCGAGGGCCTTGCAGAATTTTTTTTAATGATATCTCCATTTTCTTTCAAATGATTTATTTCAAATGGGGGTAGCACTGGAGTCTGAAAATTTTATATATTTACCCGTTGTCCTAAAACATTAAGTAAACAATTTTTTCCATAATTTATTTCTATTTGTCTGTGAACAAAACCACAAAAAGATATTTGTCTCACTGACTGTACTAAGCGTTGATAAGGCTTAAAACTCCATAGAATAAAATAATGGGACAAGTTACAGAATGAAAATATTATATATGTACTACCAGAGCCATCTATGTAGCAGTCAGGAGATTGCAGAAAATCAAAATTTACGATTTTCTGCAATCTCCTGACTGCTACATATATGGTTCTGGTAGGACAGAAATGATCGTGCTCCAGTAGTGGAGACCAAAAAAGGACCTGATAATTATGATAGTATCAACCCTATAATAGCCTATATTGATAGTAAGTTTAATATAACATATTGATATGTTTATCGTATATAATTGGACGATGATCCCTAATTCCCGTGAAAGGCTCGATGTTTGCGAACATAAGAGGATTAGACGTTCCGACAAATTGCGTCGAAATCTGCTCTCTAAGCCTGATAAGTATATCATGAACAGAATAGGGAAGTAATTATGTTGCGATGATTAAAGAATGTACCCAGTGAAATATTGTTCGTTTGGACCCTTTAAAAGGAGTGATTCAGACCATCGATTTGAATAACTATTTATTTTTGACATTTTCATACAAATATCCGCTTATATAACTCGTGTGTATTGTGTATGAAAAAGTAGATTATTAAAAAAATAAAAAACCCGACTGCCTTTTTGACAGTTAATAGACGATAGAGTAGTATATACGAGCTCCGTGGTGTAGCGGTCAACACGCCTGCCTGCGACACGGCTGATTCCGGGTTTGATCCCCGTTCAGGCCAAGATGGAAAATGATCTTTTTCAGATTGACCTGGGTCTTGGATGTTTATTTATATAAGTTCTATAATAAAATATCGTATCGTTGATTGTAGAAGTTCTTGTTCCAAAGAAACAACTTTGCCAAGTAATTTCGGGAAGATTCACCTCACCATTCTGGTCAGGAGACCTCCCCCAATTTTTAATAATATTCTTAGAAACTCTTGCGCATGTGAACTACCGCCAAGTTGGGGTCTCAAATTCATTGTCAATCTGAAGTTTTGTATTAATTAGGCCACTGATAAAACTGTTTTAATAAGAAGTTAATTTCGTCTGCCCTAGTGCCCCGACTTTTAACTGAAAAATCAGATGTTCTAAATCTTTGATTTTTATACCTCAACCATAAATACTTGTCAGACTGAACAACTCTTGCTATAGCGTCAATTTTATACTTCCTATAGTTTACTTGGACCACTATCGTTCTGCGTCAGGAGTTCCAAATCTTGAATTTAAATACCTCAACAAAAATGCTCATCACGAAAAATAACTTTTGCTACGGCGTTATTTTTATATTTCTGTCAGTTTACCTGGACCATTATGGTGCGGCATCAGGTAATTTACAGACAAATACACTATTATATAATTAGGCATTACCCAAATAGATTGAATCGATAAAATGAGGCTATGAACTATGAAATAAAAAAAATATATAAAAATCTCTGCAACTAGTAATACGGGATTCTGAATCAAATGTTAACATTGTGAGTGATTAATTTAATTTGATTTTCGTATTAATATTTTATTATTAAGAGTCGCCTGGACGCGCATGTCTCCATACAAACGGAAATAAGGAATTGTGGCAATATTTGATAACTTTGGGGTAAAATTAAGCATTCAATCAATTAATCACTAACATTAACATTCTTCAAAAAAAACAGATATTTCTAGTTTGGGAATTACTGAATTTATGTTTATATAACTTTCACAGTTCATCCATTTCTATTATAAGTTAAAAACCTTAGCTCACTACAACGGATCCCTCGTAACGCCCCCCACCACTCGAGATACAGGTTTATTCCTAGTTCGATGTCGGATGGCTGAGCGAGGGAGCCGTCTGAATGTTGCGTATAAAACGCAACATTAATTTCTGAGTTACATTACTAAGTATTGTAATCTTGTAATGAAATGGGTCTATAAATTTTATTTTATTCTTGTTTAATCTCATTATAATCTACGTGCGTTCCTATACAGCTTGATAAAGTTATCAATGGTTTGAGAATTATACGCCTTTCAAGAATTTCATACAAATTTGAAAAGGCTTATAATTCTCAAACCATTGGTATTTAACCAAGCTGTATAAGAACGTACGTAGATTAAATGAGATAAATTGATTAAATGTTTAATTTTACCCCAAAATTGTCAAATATTGCCACGATTCCTTATTTCCGTTTGTATGGAGACATGCGCGTCCAGGCGACTCTTTAAGTTTCGTTTATTGATAAAAAATTTATTATAAAGCATTTATTTATTTTATTTTTGGTCGCATCGGAAAAGTTGTTCAAATTGACCGGTTAAGTCACTTTTTATTAAAAAATTGATTAGCCAATATACCTGAAGTTTTTTTCTAGAACCTAAATTTCACTTTGAGCATAACCAAAATGTCAAGGTACTGAAATCCTCAAACATTAAGTTGGGAGTCACGGATACTGATACGGAGTGCGCTAAGTTGCAACCAAGTTATCTCTTGCAAGTCTGAATACTACATTAAACTAACTTTAAGTGCCTATCTCGAGTTTGAGCAGAACCCGACGCCTAACTTTATGATTTATGACATTTAATGGTCTGTATTTTGTAGGATCTTCAAAGGGTATTTTTTACCTTTTTGTGCTCTAGTATAAATTTAACCCTTCATTGGCATGATTTATCGTTAGTTAGCTAAGCAACCATTTTGAACATCCTAGCAAAATCTATGTCTTAGAATCAGGATGACTAAACACAAAATTTTAATAAAGAAGGGTTGAATATTTCGATCTGTATTGAACAACTGATTGGTGAATTTGTATAATAGGCTCAATTTATTTTTATTTCCGTGCCCTTTTTCTTACCAGTTTAATTTTGTTTCTAAAATTTAAATATTGCTGAGGATGTAAAATCATGTATATATATTATTTATGTCCTGTGTGGTCGCAGGCAATTCAGGGACCACAGACATAAAGTATTTAGTTACGTAAAATTTATAAAATCTATTTAAAAGTGACTTTTGGTGTATTCGATGTTTTATTAGGTTTCATTTATAATTTTATATATTTCAAAAAATTTGCTGTGTGGTTCCCGGCAGAGTAGATACTCCAAGTTTTCCCGTGGATGTCGTAAAAGGCGACTTAGGAAACACAAGCTAAACAAAGCTAACAAACATCAAAAAGATCTCTCCAACCCGTCTGGCCAGCGTGGAGAGTGTAGGCCAAATCCTCTGACTACTCTGGCTAATATATTGCTGTGGTAGTACAGAGAGGGTCGTGCTCCTGCAGTGGAGACTAAAAAAGACCTGATGGATGGATGGATATTTCAAAAAATTGGTATCTATAAAGAAATAAAACATTTAACTTTATCGAAATCTACATAAAGAGAGTTAAATCGGAGTAAACTTATCAAAAATGCATACATAAAAATAATGAAATATTGAATATAATAATATCTTCGTAATCCTTCGTAAAATCTGTGATTATTGTAACATGTTTAAATGATTCGCCGTTTCCTCATGGTCATACTAGTTTGTCTTACCAGTATGCTTACGAGGATATACATGTCCTTGTAGTTTGGATTCGGCTATAAAAGAAAATGTTAGCCAAACTAATAGTGAAAAATTACCACAATTACGAGAGAAATTTCAAGCGACAACTTTAAACTTTCTAAATTACAGGTCTCGATAATAGGCACGCCAGCAATTAAATGTTGTTAGCGGAAGTGTGCTAGTCGTAGAAAGTTAATTAAGGCTTAGGGAAATTACTTACGGCGCCGCAATATTATTATTTAATTCGTTCTCAACCGCTTAGCCACTTTTCCTTGAAGTTTTTCTACCTTAATGAACTTAAAAGTTTAATTTCTTTGCGTAACATCATCATCATGTCGTGTGAGTTCTCGGAGCAAAACATGACGCAATGACTTGTCAAATTTTAATACCTCACTATCATCATCATCATTCGAGTAGATGTCACGGTCAGTCGACCATGCACACCCTGATGTCAGAGTTCTTTGGAACCGCCTCTCGGCCTCTGACGTGGTTCTTTAACGACTACCAGATGGCAGCCGGGACCAACGGCTTAACGTGCCTTCCAAAGCACGGAATCATCTTTCTTATCAGACAATCTGGTGATTCATGCCTGCAATGTTCTAACCAAACTGGAAACAACTTATCAAAGTATGCTTCCCGTGGGAATCGAACCCACGACCCCCGGGTCAGTAAAGCAAACGCCTTATCCACTGGACCACAGAGGCAGTTAATACCTCAATATTATAGCGGGCAACATTATTATACCAATAAGGCACCGCTAGCATCCTTCGCCTTCGTTACGTCTCTGCGCGCGACACTTTGTCTATGATGGTCCAAGCACACTTCTATGCTTGGGCCATTGCTATTCCTGGTCTATGTAAATGATCTACCAAATTATGATCCATTACAAAAGTATTATATTCGCTGATGACACATCAGTTGTTTTGACAGCTAGCATTGTAATATTTTAATTAAAAATTGATGATTATATATTTGCAGCATTGTAATAATATTTTAATTATATATTGATGATTATAAATTTGCATGCTATTCCTAATGGCTGATTAGGAGTAAAATAATCTTGTCACACTTATCTTTGTACCCTATAAATTTGGTAAACGCACGCATGTAACTGGCATTTGATTTTGCCTCCAATTAGTTTAATTTGATTTTCTTTTAGTTGATATTTAAAGTGTGAAATATGGAAACGCGCATAGTTTTAGTTCACGTTGGGCGCCGATTCATAGCGAGCGGCAAACCTTCATCAGCAACTATGGTGCTGCTCACTAAATTGTTCGGAAATAAAAGTTCGCACGACACCAAACTTAATACTATTTCTAAAATATATTCGTGTTTATTGCTTTTAACATTTTAAACTGTTAAAATAATATTGGGATTAGTTGGGAAGTTGAGATAGTAAAATAATTGGTTATTACACTAGGAAGATGCAGGATGGACTGAACGGATGAGTACCAGTGCACAATTTTAGCTCCGTGAACTTTAAACCTAAATGTTTCGTATCCAACAAGACAAGTCCGTGATTGTATAACACTATGTATGTATATATTACAGTACAGCTACCTTAGGAAGAAAAAAGGAAAATATACAAAGCGAGGAGGCGAACAATACTGTAAAAAAGAGTTTCTTTCAGCGTTTCTTCTCTGCAGTGGTCGGTTCCGAAACGCTAGTAGTCTGTAGCTTTTGAACACAAATTAATAAAATTTACATATTATAAGTAAATCATATTTCTAAGTAATTTAAAATATTTAAATTATGCAATGACGTGAAAAAGTGCCTAAGAAGGCCTATTTTCTGAATAAAATATTTGAATATTTAGAATCTTTATGGGGTAAATAAAAGAAAGACAGATATTTGATACCTCAACATACACCACCGCAGTTTCACAGTCAGTTTGTGAACATGGAGGCTGCAATATTGTCGTAATATCAAATTTAATGAAATTCGAAGTTAATCGTGCTAAGTCCAGCGGTAAAGACAATACTTAGTCGTTAATTTCCGTGAACTGACGTAGGTATTTTAAAAATCCTAACTAATATTATAAATGCGAAAATGAGTTTGTTTGTTTGTTAAGCTTTCACGTGAACGTGAATCATCATGAAATTTTGCATTCACGTTGATAATGGTACAGAAAAGGACATAGGCTATAGGGCAAAGCCACGGGTAACAGCTAGTGAATCACAATTGGTTCAGTTCGGTAGATAAGCCTTCATTTAATATCATAACAATAATGTTAAAAAGCCAGAACTCTCACGTACACGGAGTGTCACCGCTGTGGTTCCGTGCCATTATCTATGCAAGATTTTATTATCGAGTAAAAACGGCAAAAAAAACAAGTTTTTGTATGGTCCCTTTAAATATTTTTTTTTAGTATTTGTTGTTATAGCGGCAACAGAAATACATCATCTGCGAAAATTTCAACTGTTTAGCTATCATGGTTTATGAGATTACAGCCTGGTAACAGGCAGACATCGACGTCTCGTAAATAGGGTCCCGTTTTTACTCTTTGGGTACGGAACCCTATAAACGCATTAAAAGTAAGTCTCATTCTAGTTTTAATTCCACTTCATAACACCCTTTCAAAGTCCGGCTTCGCACTGGCGTCATAAGGGCGCCGAAACGGGCTCTTCAAAAGGTTACAGCTGCGACCTAATTACAAAGTATGGCGCCTCTCTTAAGACGGCCGGCGTGAAAATCCGGCACTTTGATGTGTATGTAGCCTTATGCCTAGGGCTCTTACACAAAGCGGCGCGCCGTATCAAATGACGCTTTGAGAGCTTTCGCATCATATGTCTCTATGAGAACAACTTTTCAATCTCTCGTCTTAACTAAAGCTATGATTTAGTCTCCACTACAGGAGCATAAGCCAGGGCAGACAGAGCATTTGGCCTACACTCTCCACGCTGGCCAGACGAGTTGGAGAGGTCTCTTTGATGTTTATTAGCTTTGTTTAGCTTGTGTTTCCTAAGTCGCCTTATACGACATCCACGGGAAGACTTGGAGTGGTGATATTCTACTTTGCCGGGAACCACACTGCTATTATTAATGTATAGGTAACATTGAACATTATGTATTGTAATGTTGGAAAATATAAGATATCTACGTTTGAAAGGTCCGTTAATGGATTTGAAATATGAGTACGGTCTGTAATAAAATGGGGACTTCTGGGAAAACTGTTTACTTTTAAATATCTTTTGCTGAATTGATATTTTGACAACGGTCAAAACTTTAAAAGTTTAGTTCGAATGGGATTATTGAAGTTATGGTTAGATTAGGGTATCTAGTGAGACAAAAAATAAACAAAGTTTGAAAAATAAAGTTTTATTAAGCAGTTCAAGATATTGTTTGTTTAAAAGTTTTTGTAGATAGAAAAGTACAAAAGTTTACCTTTTATCGTTTTTATGGTTCCGTAGTAAACTAGGAACCCTTATAGTTTCGCCAAGTAAAGTGGGGGAGTATTTTTTTTCTCTACTTACCCACAGTGTCAGGTATCGTTTTTAAAAAATATTGTGAGGTTGACAACACCATTTTTCGATTTAGGGATCCGTTTCCGAAATATTTGGTATTAAACTGAAAATTTTTGTTAGAGGTAAGTGCCCCCCCCTCTATCTGCTAAACGGTTATATATGGATACGTGAAAAAACTTACAGCAGTTGTATATATACTGAAGTTGAAAGGAAAACTATCAGAGCTGAGTATTAAGTGCAAACTAAAAAGTTATAGGCAACCAACTTATAAAATGTACTGGAAAATGTAAAATTTCATTTTTCAAATTGTTAGATGTTTTTGGTCATTAAACTGTGAGGTGCGAGTGTAAACAGTGTGAACTCAAAGTTGTCATTCGCAACTACGGAACCCTACACAGCGCGTGGCCCGACACGCACTTGGCCGGTATCTTAATATTATTGAAGTCAATTTACGTTTATTTGGACAAGTTGACTAGACGATATGTGTTTTTTGTAAAATATTGTAATTAATTTTAACTAAAGAGATTAGTGGCAAATTCAATTATTAAATAATTTCATATTATAAATTAAATTCTTACGACAATTTAAAAAAAATTGGATGTATGGCCGCAAGCATCGTAAAAACTATTTTAAGCTCATCCGTGCCTCGGAAGGTTCGTTAAGCCATTAGTCACAGCTGACATCATATATGGCATTCGTTTAGCTATGTTAGAGGCCTTTACACAGGTTGAAATATCTGACACAAGTGTGGCCACTTAAACACGTCAAAAACAAAACAAACAAGCAGACTATAAAACTACCCCTACGACGCAGACTATACCAAGTCATGTCTATTCGCCCATTTTTGGGGAGCCCGCCCACTACTACTTCTACTAACCCGCCCAGTCCCATTTTAGTTTGGCAGACTTATGCGACATTAGTGATACCAGTTATAGAGCGAAGTGTTGCAGTTGAAACCTGTTTCTATGAACCCTAGAACACTTTGCTCCGTAGCTCTTTGATAGACTTTAAGTTTGGACTTCCGACTTTCGGTAAATGACCACGTCTGAGCACCGTAGGTTAAGGTGGGCAAGATGCACATGTCGATGAGACGGCGTTTCAGTGTGATTAGAAAGTCGCCCTTCATAAATTCTTTAATGGACTAGTAATCACATAATATTCCTAATACTAGTTTAAAGGGGTAAGGATCGAATGGTTGCTATAGGAAATAGTCTACAGTGGCAACTCGTCTAAAAGGCTCATGTTCTTTATTTATCGTCATAAAGGGAGGTGGTCCAAAACTTAATCTCGTCTAAATAGGGGGTGGTCTAAAATTGTCGTTATTTCCTTAAGAAAAATCAGGAATATTGACGTGGCTAGGAGTGCAACACCATGAATTGTGCACTCGATCTGAGGTCTTCTCTCTAACAGTTCAGTTATTAAGTTCGTTGATAATTTACACACTCAAACTTTATAATGTTGTGTAATAAACATAGGTACCTAAAATGTTTTTCAGCTCAATGAATCATCGTTGATGGCAGTCGTTAAGCTAGGTCAGAACTTGAAAAATTTGACCCCAGTGTTGGCCTCTTACACACAAACAAACAATCAGCTAAATGTCTGTCTGAAATTTATATTAAATATCTTTAAGGAAAAATTAAAAATAAGGCGCGGTAACAGGGTAACATTTTTATAGGATGGTAATAATACGCGCGTTTACGCAAATAAAAAAATACATCCGAATAATAATGTATAGTCATTTAGACTCTTTTAAAAACAAATTTATAAGGTTTTTCCATAACTGCGAAAGTGCTAATACGTAATTTAGGAGGTGGACCAGTCCATGTGATGTCAAAGTTCTTGATCATCTTTGCCGTCATTTTTTCTGTCTCCATTTCAGCGATACGTCGGCCTGTAATCAAATCATTAATATATGCACTTAAATCATCTTATTAGCTTTACTCATCCTAACAAATTTATTTATATATATATTATATTTTTTATATGACGAGCCCGATTGTCCAGTGGGTGTGAGCTCTATGAGCGCTTACGTACGTTAAGCAACCCCTGGTGCAGTCCCTACTTGGATGGGTGACCGCAAGTGGTATAAAAATATCTCGAGCTCCTCCCTTCGGAAGGCACGTTAAGCCGTTGGTCCCGGCTACCATCGTTGATAGCAGTCGTTAAGCTATGTCAGATGCCTTGAGGCAGCTTGAAAAATCTGACACCAGTGTTGGCCTGACTTACACATACGAAAAACATACAACAACATTATATTATATTATATATATTATATTATAAATATATTGTATATAATATTATTATTTATTTTTATTATATTTGATTTTTTTATTTTTGTATTATAAATGTGAAATGAGTTTGTTCGTTTGTTTGTTACGCTTTCACGCCGTATCCACTAAACCGATCATCGTAAAATCTTGGATACACATAGATAGGGTACTGAGAAGGACGTAGGCTATAAATGACGCCGGCGAAGCCGCGGGTAACAGCTAGTAACATGATAAAGCTTTGTTTGTTTGAACGCGCTTACCAGAAACTATTGGATCGATTTCGAAAATTGTTTCACCGTTGGATAGGTACGTTATCCCTGAGTGCCCTAGGTCGTTGTTCACCTCCCGCCTCCATCTATAGATAAACTGGCAAGTCTAACATTGACGTCATAAAATTTGTAAGTTTTGTACACTAATATTATAGTAATAGATCTTAGTAGGTAAATTTATCATTAAAATGTAATTTCTACCTTGCATATCAGATAGTGTTGACGAGCTCCGTGGCGCAGTGGTCAACGTTTGACCTGGGTCTTGGATATTTATCTATATATGTATTTGTAAAAAAATATAGTATCGTAGAGTTAATATCTCATGACACAAGTCCGATTTGTCCGTATACATTTATTTAATAGGAATAAATATAATGACCACCAAAAAAAAAATAGTGATCTCTAGCCTACTACCACCAAATAAATATATCAATTAGCAAAAAAATAAACTAACACAAAAAAAAAACACCTAAAATTATAACAGTACCACTTATTTTACCCATGACTGCACTTTAAATTGTACTTTAAAAAATTTTGTAAATGATCATCAAATTTTTAAGCAAATTATTGTTCTTTTTATACCCAAATTTGTCGTTTGATTGCCAAAAAAAGTTATAACACTACCAAATAATATGGTAGGTATATGACATCTAGCTACTGCACGTCGTTCTTGCCCCTGAAAACAAGGTCTCGTCACGAGTTAGAGACAGCGCTCATAAGCGACGCAACCTGTCTCCCGCACTACTGTTTGGAGGTGCGCACACCGACCGAGACAAAAAAAAAATTGCTAGCGTTATGCTCCTAAAACCACAAAATTCTATACAAACTTGAACTTTTTGTTCCATCGCGAACACTTCCGTTTCGTAGTCGGTTAAAAAGTAACCCATGTGCCTTTTCAGGGTTGTAATAAAAAAAAATTGTAAGCATAACCCTCCAAAAACCAACAAAATTCCATACAATTTTGCACATTTTGTTTTATCATGAACACCTGCTTTTTTGTTGTTGCTTAAGGGGGAACAGTAGGCACAGTAGCGACGCCAATCATTTTATTCCTAATACTTTACAAATAGAAAGGAATTCAAGAATATAAACAATACAAGCCTTAGTAAATAACCTGAAGTATTTTTTGAATCATGTTTATTACTATCGGAATCAGTGAGAATTATGAGAATCTGATTACCGCCAAAAACGGCCGTTTTTGGCGGTTATCACTTTTTCTCTCAATGACTGATTCTCATAATATCAAAACATGATTCCAAAAATACTTAAAGTTATTTACTGCTTGTATTGTTTATATTCTTGAATTCCTTTCTATTTGTAAAGTATTAGGAATAAAATGATTGGCGTCGCTACTGTGCCTACTGTTCCCCCTTAAGCCTATGTGCCTTTCCATGGTCTGTTTTATCTCTGTGTCCAGTTTCATTAAAATTGGTTCAATGGTTTAGCCGTGACAGACTGACAGACAAAGACACTTTCGAATTAATAATATTAAGTAGGTTTGGATAGTATGGATTATTTACTTAGTTTAGGAAGGCGTTATTTAGATGTCTTTTATTATATTTAAATACTGCAAACTTGTTGGTGGTCACTAACTATTTTTGAATTATATAATCATAATTTGGAGACCGCTGATTAAAATATAATAAAATAATTTTGGTAATCATTTACTATTTTTGGACTGCACAATCATAATTTGGAGATTCCTTATTTAAATAGGATCGCATGTTGTAATATTTTTGGTTCTCATTTTACGTTAAAATAGGGATTCAATTTTGGTGATCATTTACAATTTTTGGTCTCAAAAGTGAATTTTTGGCATTTTATTTTACTAAATCTCGTGGTGAGTTAACCATAAGCCTTATTTAATTGTTAGTGTATCAAATTTCATAATACCTGTACAAGTGCGGACTCCAAATCCAAAAGGTAAATGAGCAAATGGACTTGTGTTTTTGTAGGACAGAGGATTATCTATCCCTTCTATCCATCTTTCAGGAATAAACTCTCTTGGTCGGGGAAAGTTGCTTTCCATCATACACATATCATAATGTCCAAAAATGAGGGCGACCTGGAATACGATAGACTAGTTAATTGCAAACTAGAATAGCCTCCATAAAACCATGATGACTATTTCTGATTATGTATATTATATGTCACCAGGGCCCCCCGACGCTTCGGTTGTTCATTGGTCATCAATACGAGGGTAAATAAAATAATATGCTTTAATACTATGTAATATTATTACAGCGAAAGTGAGTTTCTTTTATTATCCTTCACACTTTGACTACTGAATCGATATAATGAAATTATGCATACTGTCTGTGGTCCAAGAAGGACATAGAGACTGTATCCCGGAAAAATTTTACCAAGAGAAAGAAATTAACGTAAAAAGAGCTGCAGGTGAAAGCAAGTAGTATAATAATTTTATTGAATAAAATATTTACTTTTTATTTTGTATTTTATTGTAATTTTTTTCTCTCTCATTAGGAAAATGATGAAACAGTTTCTTCTTAGACCTAGAAATTTAGCGAAACGAATTATTGTTATATTATATTATGGTCCCTGATGTAACGGTAAGTATAATGTTTCGGACTAAAGTAATAGTAACGTCACAGATAGTTAAAAAATCAGCAAGGTCGCCACTCGCGTAGAACTAAATATATTTGTATCACAATACTTACTCCTTTTGGTATTTCGTAGCCCATAATTTCGGTTGGTTTTGATGTAATTCTTACATTTGCCACTATAGTGGGTACTATTCTTGATGCTTCCTTCATACAAGCCTTTAAGTAAGTTCTACCGTTTTTCCCAGATAATAATTCTGCTCTCAACTTATCTTGTTTTTCACGATTGGTTCCGAGCAAATACCAAAATCCCAATAAGCTATGGACAACCTAAAATATAATTAAGATTTTTTAAACAAAAAACAAAAACCGACTTCAACTCTATCAATTTTTTTAATAAGCATAAGAAAAAAATGGAAATAAACGTAATCCGAACGGCATAACTGAAAAATTTTTTTTCTTTATTGTATTTTTTCAAAAAGAACTCCACACATTTCATTAAATATTTAATGGGACCATCTTAAAAGTATTACTTATCGAATAAAAAAAGAATTTCTTAAATCAGTCCAGACGTCTTCGAGAAATCTTGGATCATACATAAAAAAAACATTACGACGAATTGAGAACCTCCTCCTTTTTTTGCAGTCGGTTAAAAAGCAAAAAAAAAATACACATTGAAACACACAGATCTAGGTTCAAGTATAAATCATCATCATCATCATCAGGTCTTTCTAGTCTCCACTGCAGGAGCACGACCCTCTCTGTACTACCAGAGCCATATACTAGCCAGAGTAGTGAGAGGATTTGGCCTACACTCTCCACGCTGGCCAGACGGGTTGGAGAGGTATCTTTGATGTTAATAAGCTTTGTTTAGCTTGTGTTTCCTTAGTCGCCTTTTACGACATCCACGGGATGACTTGGAGTGGTCCTATTCTACTCTGCCGGGAACTACACAGCTAACAAGTATAAAGACATGCCACTATTCAGTTGTTGGTTTTTTATCCAATGCAAGTTATTACGTAACTGAATAAATATCTCAAGTACATGTACCTATATATAAATTATTTTTTTCAATTTGTATGGTCATCATCATCATCAGGTCTTTCTAGTCTCCACTGCAGGAGCACGACTCTCTCTGCACTACCAGAGTCATATACCAGCCTGAGCAGTCAGAGGATTTGGCCTACACTCTCCACGCTGGCGAGACGGGTTGGAGAGAGTTTTGTATGGTGGTTCCGTGTTTTTGAATTTCAGTTTTCAATTATGTAAAGTTGCACAATATACCTACCTAGTTTTAGAATTTTGTAGTTCAAATTTTTAGGAATTTGTAGTTTCCATTTGAGTAAGGCTCTCTCGATGAACTTTTTTATTTAAGAACTAAAGTTAACTTTTTTCAGCTCTATGTGATTTAATGCAGTCTTAATATTTTCGTAATTCACTGGAGAAAATGGGAGACTCACCGAATCAACGCCAACCACCATAGAATCCAGTCCTGTATTAATGGCAACATTTTTATCAATACTTAAAATTTTCTCTACAATACCTCTTTTAATTTTATTGTCTTCTTTTTTGGTATTGTAATTCTTTATGGTTTCATTTAAGAAATATGCCATAACACTGAAAAATGTTTTAAGTATCATAATAAGAAAATTAATGGACACCTGCATCCTTCCTATATTGACGTATGGCGCACAAACTTGGTCCTTAACTAAACTTCAAAAGTCCAAGCTCAGGGTTTGCCAGCGTGCGATGGAGCGCAGCATCCTGGGTGTCAAGTTAATGGATAAAGTCCGTAACACCGAACTGCGTTCTCGAACAAAAATCACTGATGTAGCTCTAAAGGCAGCACGGCTGAAGTGGGACTGGGCTGGACACGTACAACGTCAGCCAAACTACTCCTGGGCAAAGGCCACCACCTGTTGGGTTCCAACATCTAAAAGAAGACCAGGTAAGCCAAGAATGCGATGGCGAGATGAAATCGACAAGCTCCACGACAACTGGAGAAATCTATCCCTAGATCGGACCGAATGGAAAAAATTGGAGGGAGGCCTTTGCCCAGCAGTGGGACAGTTAATGGCTCGAAATGAATGAAAATGAAATACATAATCACCGCTATAAGTCAACTGTTCGATAATAAGCTTTTTAAGTCTAAAAAGATTTACTACTTGGCCAAGTGCGAATCGGGCTCGCCTATGTAGGGTTCCGTAGTAGCAAGCTTAGATTAGCCGAAATACCTCTATAACTATTCGTTATCAAAGATAACTTTGTTTTTTCATAGTGTGTGTAAGAATGATAAAGTTATTTTTGGGGTTTAGGAAAATTAATATGCTTTATTTCAAAAACAATTAATTGTATCTAATTAAAACCAAGGGACAGTGTTCATTAAGATCAACAGCATATATTTTTTTTCTCTAATTTTAAAAATCGGTTTGCCACCAGACAAGATTGCTTAAGTTTTCATACTAATATTGAAATATGTAAATAATTTCCACAGGTACCTATCGTACCTAGTATTAATTGACCAATATTCAACAAAAATAGTAACAAAGAAAATTTTAAATTTTCTTCTATTGAAACGTTTTAAACGTTTGCTTTTCTTTCTTGCTGGATGCAGGCCGCTTCCACCCGGTCATTTTGAAAATCCTTGGGAGAGGCCAATGCGCAGCAGTGGACTTCTTGCAGCTAAAATGATTATGAGTTATTTATTTGGTGTTAATATTTGTAACTAATTAGTAATTGCTTAACGCTATTTCATAACTCTAAATAACATTGTAAGCTGTTGCTAAAAAATTCCATATTTTCTTACCTATACAGCTCATCATATGTCTTCATCGCTCTTTTGAGGTGCCCAGGCCAAATATAAGGAGTTACTCTAAAATCGACATTTTCTAAGTTTGCAAAAAAAGTACCAATCAGTGATACGAGACGCTTTTCATAAGAATTTTCCGGCAAATTGCGGTTGAAAACGTCGAGCCGTCGACCTAGAGTTACCGCACCAGCAGACTCCAAAGCCCATAATTTTAATACCTTGTCTATGTCCGGCATTGTACAGTCTTCCTTATGTACAGTTTTAATTCTGAAAGCACATAATAAACAAAGCATACGACATAGTAAAGGAAACGAGTAAAGCTCGACTTTCGCCTTTCCGTTTACTGGATGAAAGTTTAGTCATTGATAATTTGAACATCTGAGGCTGTATTGTGGGGGTTCAATTAAAGTTTAAATTACCTTGCCATAGCTTCTTCAACTATATCATCCAGTACTTCAGAGTAAGCTTCGGATACTACTTTAGGTTGTAACATAACTGGATTTACAATGGATCTATGTTTCCTCCACACCTCGCCGCTCCTGGAAGTTGTAAGAATTAAATATACCTTTGACAAACATTTTTTTACATTTGACTCCCGTTTTTAGGGTTCTATAGTAAACATGGAACCTTATAGTTCCATGTCTATTCGTTCAACCGCGGTTTAGCTAAGATACTATTAATACTAGAAAGTATTATTACAGAAATGATTTGTCCGCCACGCGATTGGTAACTAAAGCCTCCATGTGTTTCTTTAAAATAGCCATGATACAAAGAAGTGGCAAGCACTCCCCCAATTTACCTTACGTCGTCGATATCCTAGAGACGTCCTTAATAATCCCTATTATCCCATCGACATCGCGCAGGTCCACTCCAAACCCTCAGTAACTCCGAGTAGCTAGAGGAATTTCACCCTCCGACCCCGTCGCATTCGTCACCGGAATAGTGCGAAAAATAGGATTAGCTACGATTATATGTAACCGCCTGGCAGTCTAGGGTAACTTCCACCCAGGAAAAGCCCCTCTAGCAAAGAGGGCCCACCACTCATATGTCAAAACATGAGAGCTGCTCTCCATAGGCTTTGCTATTGTTTCTCAGATTGGCCTTCAGAATAGATAACACCAGAGCTGAGAAAAGCAACTATCAATGGACCCCACAGTATAAAAGACACCGAAGAAGACCTAGAAAGCGGGGGAAGGATTGTCTGGAGGAGGATCTTAAGAGACGAGGAAATAAAACATCTTGGAGACGGGAGACTGGAGACAGGGCGAAATGAAAGAAGTTTCTAGAGGAGGAGAGGACAGTAAGTAAGTAGTGGCATTTTATAATGTAAGGACCTGAAGAGACTAGGAAAGAAAACATCTTGTGAGACCCTCCGAGCAAAATGAAAGAAAGTTGTAGAGGAAGCAAGTAAAGTTAAGTCAGAAGTGGCATATTAACAAAATGATATAGGTATATTGTGTAATTTATCTCGATCTATGTGATTTGTCCGCATATATCATTTATTTATAAAAAGATAAACACTCTAAAACTAGATCAATCTGGAAAAGATTTTTTTTCCACCTTACCCTGGCCGACGATTAATGCCGATAATCTGCGATTCAAAGACACTTGCTGGTCCACTGAGCCACAGAGGCCGGTCAAAATGTGTGAGTGTTTCCTCCAGAGTAGTGCAGTGCGATTTTTTTTCCCACACACACGCCCACCGTCTCACATCCTTTCAAATAGAAACATAGCCTTAGGTACCCGTAGGCACATATTGACTTAAATAACTTCTAACCGCAGATTTCTTTGCCCCGCCGTTACCATGACCGCTACCGGAGCCAGGAGTAGCTTAGCCGCCGAGGACTGGGAGCCTTGGTGAATTTTTATCCATTGAGAGGGTTTTGCCATACTCACCACGCTTGGCAGACGGGTTGGTGAGCGCAGTTTTTTTGGTTTATCTCGGTTCCAATGCTGCTGCCCATTGAAACCCTTTTTTTTAACCCAGGGAGGAGTAGGAGTTGTTGGTGTGAGGGAGCGTGATAAAGGGATATGGGATGCTACTTGCTCGGAAGAATTGAGGATAAGAAAGTAGCAGCTCGAGGAGGCCAAGGCCAATAAATAGTTACTATCTATTCTAATTCTAAATATTCAAATCACTATACTTACGAATTAACGAGATTTCCAATCGTGTGTTGTTTCTTATATTTTTGTCTGTATATCTCTAAAGAGTCTATGTTAGTACGAAGTGGAAATCCAGTTTCTGATTGGAGTATCTGTAAAATAAATCTTTTTTAATATTAAAATTTGGATTCTTTTATATACAAGGTGTAACATGACCCTCGACATATCCTTAAAGGGGTGAGTGACACCGTCAATATGAACAACTTTTCCTATGGGGTCAACGCTGGGAACTCGAAAAAAATTTTTGCTTTGCCATACATTTCACCCGGGCGGCAAAATTTTTTTGTATGAAATTGACGATTTTTTTTAGTTCCCAGCATTGATCACATAGCAAAAGTTGTCCATATTGACGGTGTCACTCACCCCTTTATGGATATGTCGAGGATCATGTTACACCTGTATATATATCAAAATTATATTAAAAAGTATTAAACGATTTTTTTTTCCAAAAATCACTTAAAACTCTGGCAGTTTTAGTAGAGTCTAGGTAGAACGAAAAAAAGTACGTTTTGACCGGGGTCAGTTTCGTCACAGACTCAAAGATGTGACGTCAGTCTACCTAAGACCGATTAAGCTAAATTTGCAGAGTATTATGCTATACATATTGAAAGGATGTTATGAAAAGATAGATCAAACGATTAAAAAAAAATAACAATTAGTTGGCCCCGGATCCATGCCATCAGTCACATAATGCTGCCTTCTTTTACCTAGTCTAAATAAAAAAAAACGTATTCTAGATGGATCTTCGTTCGAATAGGTCACTGGCTATTGGCCTCCCGTATTATACTGGGAAGTACCAAACCACCATCCCAATGACGTTGGTTCATTATATTATTCCTATACAAAGGCCTTACGGAGGACAACAATATGTGGCACTCCGTAGGTTTCACGTAGGCCCTAAGTTGTTGAGGTTTCAGCAAAACATGCGGCCAAATCTAACCGTTGTCCAACCAAAGACATGTATGTGGCCCTACCAATTGCCTACCAAAAATGCTATTAGGGATACCTTTTAGGATGCTGTGTGGTTCCCGGCAGAGTAGAATAGGCCCACTCCAAGTCTTCCCGTGGTTGTCTTAGAAGACGACTTAGGGAACACAAGCTAAACAAAGCTTAAAAACTTCAAAGTCACGTCTCTGACCTCTGTCTAGCCAGCGTGGAGAGTGTAGGCCAAATCCTCTGTCTGTTCTGGGTACTATATGGCTCTATTAGTATAGAGAGGGTCGTGCTCTATCAGTGGAGACTAACAAGGGACCTGATGATGATGATGATATAATACTCAGTACTTACCTTGCCAACACTCTCCGCGTCGAACAAAAATACCAAGAATGGGTTGTGGAACATTTTTTCCAGTCTTACTATTGGTCCGTATATTCTGTGTAATCCACTCACGACATTCTTTCTATTCATTTTGTAGAAATCACCTTTGGGAGTAACAATAATCAGCTTAAAAAAAGTTTTCAGTATAGACAAACTCAACAATTACAAATACTTATCAAAATTATTTTAGTTAAAATATGTTTTTTTTTCCTTATAAGGCATCGACATTGTTTTTTATATCTATTTATTATTGCACACTGGATCTCTAGCATAACATGTCCAACGATATTATGTATTTTGAAATTGTATTTATATGATACTAGCTGTTACCCGCGGCTCCGCTCGCGTGATATATAGCCTGTGTCCTTTTCAGTACCCTAACCTATGTCTATACAAAATTTCATGATGATCGGTTCAGTAGGTACGGCGTGAAAGCGTAACAAACAAACAAACAAACAAACTCACTTTCGAATATATAATATTAGTTAGGAAGTTAGGATTAGGATAGGATAGGATTAGAGTAAAAAAAAGAAAAAAGAAACAAAGCCCTTCAGGCAAGTAGGCGACCAATAGTGTAAAAAAGAGTTTCTTCTCTGCAGTGGTTGGTTCCGAAACGCTAGTAGTCTGTAGCTTTTGAACACTAATCTATACATTTAAAACAGTAAAAATATTTTTTCTGTACATTTAGTATTTTTAACTGAAATGGAAAGAGGGACAATTATAAAGAAAAATAGAACGTAAAAATTTCTTGTCCGAATGTCTGTCTGTCTGTCTGAATGTATCGCTCGCAATACATACAGCGCTATCACGCTTCACTCCGGAAATGTTGGACGGATTCGAATGAAACTTTTTTTGTTATATAGCTATTAAGCCAGGGCAACATTTAGGGTAGAAATAATTTTGGAAAATGGAACACCTAATGCAGCATCATAGTGTTCCAGCTCAACTATAAAAAAATATAAAAGTGGAGCCTTAGCTAAAGTTGTTCAAACTGATGAGCATTTTTTGTTGAGGTATTTAAATTGAAGATTTGGAACGCCTGACGCAGAACCATAATGGTCCATATAAACTATAGGAAATATAAAAATGATACTGTAGCAAAAGTTGTTCAGCCTGATTAGTATCTTTTGTTAAGTTATAAAAACATCAAAGATTTCGAACACCTCATGCAGAACCATAATCTGCAACGAGCTCCGTGGCGCAGCGGTCAACACGCCTGCCTGCGACACGAAAGGTCCCGGGTTCGATCCCCGATCAGGTCAAGATGGAAAATGATCTTTTTCAGATTGACATGGGTCTTGGATGTTAATCTATATAAGTATCTATTATAAAATATAGTATCGTTGAGTTAGTATCCCATAACACAAGTCTCGAACTTGCTTTGGGGCTAGCTCAATCTGTGTGATTTGTCCGTATATATTTATATTTATATAACCATAATGATCCAGGTGAACTATAGGAAATATACCACTGACTTATTTTCGCTTTATCTCAATCTCACGTGACATACTACATTATATCTAATTCTTGACTTTTATTCTGTAACACTTTTAATTTTGATTGACTTTATTTTATGTTTTTTACTATTTTATCTACCTAATTTCATGAATACCTAATTTGTAATTAATAAATCGCCACGACCAAACTGGGTACCTACATATCAAAGGGTAAGTAATATAACATATAAACACAGAGTATATATGTTTTAGGATTAATACTAACGAAATGTATAATTTCGGTATAATTATCAATCAAGATAAAAATCAGAAAAAATAGTTTTCAAAAAAATAAACAATTATTCAACATAACAAACCTTTCATATACCGTTTTATCACTATAAAATTTGACAAATCGATTTGTTGTTACGTATAATAAACGTAATATATACTTATTATTAAGCATAATAATCATTGGTTATACAAATAAAGTGATAGAACTTCATCTTCGTTCTGTGACTAAGTCGCTTTCACACACAGTCTGGTCATGGTGGTCTACGAGTATGTGTAACCATAACCTAACCTACCTTCTGTTACCAAGTCGCGTATCCAAATCAGTTGCTTTCGCACCCAGTGGTCGCACGCTCGCTTCCCTCGCTCGCGCATATGGTGGTCTATGTGTAACCATAACCTAACCTACTTTCTGTTACCAACTCGCGTATCCAAACCAGTCGCTTTCGCACCCAGTCGTCGCACGCTCGCCTCGCTCGCTCGCTCATGTGGTGGTATATGTGTAACCATAACCTAACCTACCTTTTGTTGCCAAGTCGCGTATCCAAACCAGTCACTATCGCACTTTAGGTCGTCGCTGGCTCGCTTCTCATAATCAATTTGATTGATTTAGATTTTTATTGATATATATTTTAAATAGTATTCGTTTTGATTGGTATATTTTATGGCATGTATACTGAACGAGTTGTATGACAGGTGATGTTTAGTGTTCGTAAACGTTATAATAAATGAGTTTACGATTTCCAAATTGAAAATGTTATGAATATTATAGCTCTGAAAAATATAACCAGCAATGATCATATCAAGTAAACATTACATCTTTTGAACGTTATTGAAATGAAAATATATAATTTGTTTTTATATCAAACGCACCCATATAAATTACGCCTTAGCAAAAGTTATTCAAACTGATGAGCATTTTTTGTTGAAGTATTTAAATTGAAGATTCGGAATTCCTGATGCAGGACCATAATGGTCCAGGTAAACTATTAGGAAATATAAAAATGACACTGTAGCAAAAGTTGTTCAGCCAGATTAGTATTTTTTGTTGAGGTATAAAAATCGAAGATTTAGAACATCTGAGGCACTCTTGACAATTAATATGAGGCTACAACTTTGCGGTCATTAAAAAAAAATGGGGAAGGTCTCCTTCGTGACCAGAATGGTCATGTGAGTCTTCCAGAAACTTACAAAGTAAAGTTGTTTCTTGGGAACAAAAACTTCTACGTTCAGTATTTGCGGATCTTCAGAGCATAGAAAACCATGAAAATTCTTAGTTAAGTGAACGCGGCACATTGATTCAAAAAAACCAACCCAAAGAATAGTTCCAACATATTATATAAAGAAAGCTTCTTCAATGGCGACCACATACAGAGTTGGACACCCACCGACCAGGTGGTCGGACGACCTGATAAGGGCGCAGGAAGGCGCTGGATACAGGGCGCTTCCAACCGGTCATATTGGAAATCCTTGGGGGAGGCCTATGTCCAGCAGTGGACTTCTTGCGGCTGTAATGATGATGATGAGTATATAATTTTTTTTGCATAATACGCTGGTATTTATTATCCTTTATTAAATACATGTAACACTGCTGCAAGTATTTTCTTGTGTATCTACATAAGTTCGTATTAAGGTATATTAATACACCGGAGTCATAAAGTCCACGCAAACGAAGTCGCGGGCATCAGCTAGTTAATAATATCAACATATGTCTAAGTAAGTAAGAATGATTAAATAATTTAATTTATGAAATGACCTGAAAAAGTGCCTGATAAGGGGTTACCTATCATAAACAAGAATAGGTTTTGTACGAATTTTAACACACCGAAAACGAATCGTCATTTTTTTATTTTCTATTGTTTCATTTTACCGAAAATTCAATTTCTATATTGTTGAAATTCCAATTATTGATAGTTATTTTTTTGAAAGCTATATGCTTTGTATTGCAACCCAACGTTTATCCGCAGACACTATAGCTCTATGTTTTATTTTTCAAAAAATGATTTCCATATTATTAAAAGATAACATTTCAAATGATAAATAAATGAAATCCATAAATGTAAGTGTAATATACTAACCTGTTTTATATATATTTAAAGTCTATTTAAAAGACATAAAAAACATATTTTTTTCTTTACAATTTCTCTCTACGGTGCTGGGTTTGGCTACAAAACACTTCAGAATAACGCGGAAATTTCGTTTCTGGCGCTTCGGCGGCCGCTGCCGCGGCACGCTCGCTTTGCTCTCTCGCCTCGCGCATGCTTGGTTCATGTAGAACCTAACGCTCGTCGCTTCGCTCCTCGCAACCTACCCCTAGTTTTCGTTAACCAGTTTCTTTCTAACATCATATTCCTAACCTTCAAAGACGAGTTTTCGTAAAACCATGAGTCACAGAGCAAAATTGAAAAAAAGTGGCTTATTTTGAGAACTTTTAACCTTTACGACAGTAAAAAATAGGCATCTTATGTAGACCTCAAAATTACACGTTCAAATTTTTTTACGTCCCAAAACTTGCGCTGACTTTGTGTAGCAACTTAAAAAAATTTACTCCAACCGAATTGACTTTACTGCTCATCTCGATTTGTCGACTGTATGTAGTTATTGAACATCTGTGTAAGTATGGAAAAAGTTACTTCTATCTTTAATACTTCTAGAAAATGAAATTATTCATACCAAAACATTTATCAAAATAAAATTACATGATTCGATTTTCGGTCGACAGTTTGTCTAAAAGACGAAAAATATGTTTATCAAGGTTATAGAAGGAGAAAATATGGCAAAGAAGCCATTTGGCATTTAAAACGTCGCTGTACCGTTTTCGGCCAACTAAAATTCGAAGAGAAAAAATTCTTGTTTGTGATAGGTTACCCTGATAAGGCCTATATTCTGAATCAAATCTTTGACACATGCACACATTGCAAACTCATGTAACGGCGATTTTTTTTATGTGGTAGAGATCTCTTAGAATAGCTTACCTCTAAGTTTACAACTTTCTTAACGTTGTGCTCTCGTCCCCGAAAGTATGTAAGAAATAGTCTTACAAGCAAAGGTGCTTAAGACTATGCAAAGTGGAGAAGAAGAAGCAGGAAAGCGGACCCCGGGCTCCGAAGCTATCAAAATAGTGATCGTAGAGTAGCCAGATGGCATATTGTCATGATTATTTACATTTTGGCTCGACCCCTTGACATTCTGCTGCTCGACAGCTGGTACATTCATTCATTTAATTTGTCTCGTATTTTACAGCATGAATACGTGCATTAATAAATATTGTTTCAAAAAAATTTTTTTTTTGGGTAATAAAAAATACTCAAAGGTAGTACATACCTCCTGGCAAGAAATGATGAATAGGACCAAGTAGTGGCAGCGATGATGGACCTGGTATTTCGCGAAGTGATTTGAGTGATCGCGACGTAGTATTCAATTTCATTTGGTCGTTGACAGCTAATGAACTTAAATACAAAATTATAATTTTACTCCCACATTTGACCTGCTCTTACGTTCCACCTGAACCTAAATATCTGGGCAGTAGTATCTGCTAATATGGAATTAATTGTCTTCATAATAATTTCAAAAATTCCGTTTTATAATCGTCATTCTAGCAAAGATATTCAATCCATACCATTATATTATGGTTAGGTAAATATTCAGAACGAAATTTTCCTTATCATCATTCCCATTTCATTATCATCAGGTCGTTTTTAGTCTCCACTGCAGGAGCACGACCTTCGCTGTTCTACCAGAGCCATATATTAGCGTGAGCAGTCAAAGAATTTGGCCTATACTCTCCACGCTGGCCAGACGGATTGGAGAGGTATCTTGATGTTTATGACTTTTTTAGCTTGTGTTTCATAAGTCGCCTTATACGACATCCACGAAAAGACAAAAGTGGTCCTATTCTACTCTGCCGCAAACTATGTATGCTTTGGATAACCGTTTGATCCAAAGCATATACAACGTGTTAATGAAAAAGCGCAAAACCTGAAATTAGTTTGTTCAGAATCGAGAGTAGAATCGGTTCCACAAATAAAACATAAGGGTCAAATTTTATCCAAAAAAATATTTTAATTCCGCCGTGTTTGATCATTACTTAAGTCTATCATGCGGCGGCTTACGAAGCGGCAGAGTCACCCTAGATCACGCAATTACTTATTACCATAGATTCAACAATCACAAGAGAACGAAAAAAGCTAATAACGTCGAAAAAAATCCGTGAATTATTTTTTTTATTATATAAATAAGTAGGGACTGAGGTTTTGTGCTTTTTCATTAATAAGTACGTTTTAAAATGCACTTAATAAATAAATGAAATACTATACTTATATTATCGCTATGAAATTATATACCAGTAATTGGTGTTGGCTTCGCAAAGTTCAGAAAGGGAAATAGCCTTCAGGACCAAAAAGTTGAATTTTCAGAATGATGTATACTTACCTATATCCTTAGAGCAAATGCTCTACTGTAAATGCAAAATAGAGTTTGTTTGTTACACTTTCACGCCCTATCTACTGAACCGATCATCATGAAATTTTGCATACACATAGATTAGAGTACTGGAAAGGATATAGGCTATATATATCATGCGGGCAAAGTAATTAAAGCACGCGGTTAATAACTACAATTTAATATTAAAAAAAATAGCCTATCGTCTCAATTGGGTTGTGATTAAAAAACTATGGTGTTATTTTCCATTTACTCGACCACTATTCTTTTTCTTAATATAGACTTGACTTGTTTTATGCAAGATACGAGTAGTTTACTTACTTATTTCAATAATTTAAAATTACTTACCTGAAAGAAAAATTTCTTTTATGAAAAAAAAATAAGCGTGACTTATTATTTTTTAAATAATTTGCCAAATTAACCATTTTTACAAATGCTGCTTTACTTGAATACTCTACTAGTGAGGATATAGTCGTATTGTGTACGGCAAATAAATTTAGGCTTATATATACTTTTGTTAGCTGTATAAAGGATGATTTTTAAATATTTTCTTCGCAGGCCAAATTCTGCGTGTGAGAGTGTACCTAGTGCCTACCCGAAATCCATTGACTCTCTGGCTAAGGTACAGTTGTCACTGTAGTAGTCCTAACACTAACTATCGGAAGGTTCTGCAGTTGGAAATTTGACTCCAAGACGATATCTTTTTTTTTCCCAGTTCACACATCGTTGTATGGGAGCTCTTCTTGAATAAGTATTTATTTTATACTGTTTTTAATATTGTAGTTATAGCACTTATAGCGGCAACAGAAGCCATCATCTGTAAAAATTTTAATTGTCTAACTATCACTGTTTATGACATACAGGCTGTATGTCATAAACCATGATAGGTAGACAGTTAAAATTTTTGCTTTTGTTGGCAGACAGACATCGAAGTCTTAGTAATAGCGTCCCGTTTTTCCGTTTGGGTACGGATCCTTAAAATTACTATGTTTACGTGTGTGACGACGACAGGGAAATAAAATAAGTTTTATTTCGAAGAGGAATTTGACCCCTTTAAGGGGTTGGTTATAAAAATAATTCGCTACGCTAAAGTTTACTCTGACAAACTAAATTTAAAAAGTAATATTTCCGATGTTACAGATTTGAAAAACAAAGGATTAGTGATATATTCAAGAAATAAATATCGCGTTTTGTGTTGACGTCACTCGCGGACGCATTTTTTCCAACACCAATTTTTTTTTCCCAATTCATATAGATTTTTCATACGAACAATATTATATTTCTTAATAATAAAAATCATATCAAAAATGACGTCATTTGGAGAAAATTTAAAATTCAAGTTTATGAATGAAAACTTTATTAAATCACAGAAATAACGAAATCAGTTTCTTAGAAAAATTTCTAATAACATAAAAAGAACAAATCATGACCCTTATACTGTTAAAATCTATGGCCAAATTAGCGTCAGCCGTTGTCACAGTGGAATCGGAAGTTTCACTTTATTAAGGTATTTATTTTTATGAGATTTGTATTTTATTTATTTAAGACATGGTTTAATTTGTTTTACACCATTGAGATATAATACTAGAGGAGCTACCATATATATAATTATATATATGGGCATTGTTCCATTCCTCGAAATTTAAAATTTAAGCGCTGCATCGCTAAAACAATATAACCAAGCGTCCAATCATACATAACTCAATACCTCCGTGCTATATTTGCTACTCTCACGCGTTTCCGTACCAACATGTCAGCATGATGCAAAATGGCGGATGGTTGACTTTTTATGTAAAAAAATAATGTACTTGCTGATGAAAATTTGTGCTTTTGCACTGTGCAGCAGTCGATAAGTTTTAATTGCAATAACTCAATACACACCAAGGCATTTTTTTATCATTTTTACCAAGTTTTTGTTTATTAATCGTGGGAAGTACCACAAGTGAAGGAGCTAACAATCGACTGAGTGAGTTTTGGCGCCATGGCACAGTTGAACGGGACAAAGTAAGGATTTGCGGTGTCTTCTCTAGTAGTTATATCTCAATGTTTTGCACCTTTTTTTAATCCAAAATTGGTAACTTAGCAACCGTCAGTTAACTTTTCTTCTTGTGACAGTGCTATGCAACCTTAACACATGCGAGTAAAAGTTAGCCCGCCCAATTCGACCCCCTCAAGGGATTAGTTATGATATGATCATAATTAAGAAATCATCCTGTATTCATTTTTCTAAACCTACGTAAAGTCTCGTTAGGTGTTTTGAATTTTGGCCAGTACACATTTCTAATGTTTAAATATTAACTCAAGTGTTGCTCGAAGGCTCCTAACCAGTGTCGACTCGAGAAAATGTACATTCAAATATGCTTTTATAAATATTATCTAATATATATTCTAATATTAAAATATTCTAATTAGATATCCACCGACCGGATCCAACCGATGGCTATTTTATTAGAATGTTTAGTTGTATATTAACTTTAAAAATGAATAACTAAATCAAAATAAAATAAATATTTAAGGGGGCTCCCATACAACAATATTTTTTTTTTGCTTGATTGTCTAATATACATTCACATTTTTTCTTTTCTCCCAGATCACCGTGGAAGATTACTGAAGATAGTCTTATATTGTATAGATAATTTTTTTATTATATATTTGTTCCCTTTCTGCATGCGTAAAAGTTTTTGAGTTTTAAAATCATCTGATTTGCTTGCAGATAACACTTGCGTTCTTTACTCATTTTTTTACTCACATCACTTCTTTCGTACAAAGTAAAATGATAAAAGATTGAGAACACAAATTACGAAGAAGATACTAGAACGCAAGAATAAACAAAAGAAGGTCACACAGCAGGAAAATGTTTGTTACGCTTTCACGCCGTATCTACTGAACCGATCATCATGAAATCATATGCATACACATAGGTAAGGGTACTGAAAAAGACATAAGCTATGTATCACGCGAGTGCAGCCGCGGGTAACAGCTAGTAGATAATAATAAATTAAAAAATATATACCTAAAAACTTACCTACAACTAACTGAAAGGTTTTACATGACTGGAATACTCCTTACACTGTTTTTAGTGTTCATGTACCTAAGTAAGTATGTTAATATGTATGTAAGTCACTTCTAAATCCCGAATGGCATACACAATTACTTCTTTGGCAGGGAAATTTATATTCGATCTTTCTTTGAACATTACTTTAAAATGTAATTTTCATGAATTTAATTTCTTTCAGAATTGTATCTATGGGGCATATCTCCATAATTGAGTAAAACGCGGCAATCTGACAAATGGCAGAATACGAGCAAACGTCTTATACTTAGGTAATAGTTATAATATAAGGTAGAATCGGAAAGAATTTTTGCCGTGTGGTTCCCGGCAGAGTAGAATAGGACCACTCCAAGTCATCCCGTGGATGTCGTAAAAGGCGACTAAGGAAACACAAGCTAAACAAAGCTTATTAACATCAAAGAGACCTCTCTCGTCTGGCCAGCGTGGAGATTGTAGGCCAAATACTCTGACTACTCAGGCTAGTATATGACTCTGGTAGTACGGAGAGGGTCGTGCTCCTGCAGTGGAGACTGGGAGGACCTGATGATAATGATGAAGATAGAATCGCGGACTCATCGCAATTCTCGCGCTCGTGAACACGGTCCTTATTTAACTCGGTTGTTATTCTTTGAAGTCTAATGTCAGTTCTTCAGCTTTTTAGGGTTCCGTAGTAAACTAGGAACCCTTATAGTTTCGCCATGTCTGTCTGTCTGTCTGTCCATCTGTCCGTCCGCGGTTTTACTCAGAGACTATAAGTACTAGAAAGCTGTAATTTGGTATGGGTATGTTAATTAATCTTGCCAAAAAAGAAATAGAAAAAAAATCTTTCTACAACTACAGAGGGAGTAATATTTTTTTTCCATACAAACCCATCGTGTTGGGTATTGTTAAATGGGTCTTTAAAAATATTGTGAGGTTGAGAACATCATTTTTCGATTTAAGGATTCGTTTCTGAAATATTCGGTTTTAAAGTTGCAAATTTTTGTTAGAGGTAGGTGTCCTCTATGTGCTAAACGGTTATGATGGATACGTGAAAAAAATTACGTAGTAGTAGATATACTGAATTTGAAAGAAAAACTATCATAACTTAGTATTACAAACTTAAAAGTTATAGGCAACCAACTTATAAAATGTACTCGAAAAAATAAATTAATTTAATATTCATTGTTAGATGTTTTTGGTCGTTAAACTGTGAGGTGGGAGTGTGAACAGTGTGAACTCAAGGTTCTCATTCGCAACTTCGGAACCCGACACTGCGCGTGGCCCGACACGCACTTGGCCGGTTTTTCTAACTTATGTTATCATTGGCAATATAAAGCCAGCTTTTTTGATATAACCACTATCAGTAGTAGTTTTATAACTTCTAGCGAGGCGCAATAACATTTTCTACGGGACGAAATTAAAAGAAGAAATATATAAGTGTAGCATGCTAGTTTACCAAGCCCATAACTAGATGGCGCTGAGCGTAACTTAGAACGCGCTATGAAAGTTTCTTCGTCCTCACATAAGTAGTCCGTCGAACAACGAAAGATTAAGTTGTTCCCTCAACTTAGTACTAATGTACGGATTCCCGGACTTAGTACTAGGACAAACCCTCCTCACAGTTCGCAATGTAAGGGACAGTGCTCGGATTCCCGGCCTTCCCGTAGGGTTCACATCACAATGTAACTGTGACGACATAATATATGACGTTTCTATACAGTTCGCTCGTCTTGTGATTCCTGCTGCACCTGCCCCTTATATAAGTCATTTTCTTACATATAGTTGTACTAGCTAAATACTTTACTATTCAAGTATTAAATTTTTCATAAGTATTCAGAATTGGTTCCAATGGAAAATTTGTTTATTTTAACGGGCCGAGTCACCCCTTAAAGGAAATGTTGAGGGTCATTTTTCTCGCTGTATGTCACGGTCATGGGACATTAATTTTATTATTACATGGCTACCAAAAACAGGAAAGTTATGTTTTCAGAGTTCATGAGGATATAGTTATGTTGTAGGATTGTTACGAGTATGTTCAAATGATGATGTGATTTTGTACTTGTAACCGTTAGAATGGTCTGGCTGTTTACATATATTTTTTAAACAATTGAAAGAATGTTCCCTCAAAATTGTAGCCTTGTGGCAGCAGGTTATGAATTACCGTCCCAATGACAACTTTGCTATCGTCTGGCATACACTTGCAACCCTAAAAAGAGGTTGGCAATTTTTTTTACACTTAAACATACTTAAATTATAACATATTAAAATTGTAGCCTTGTGGCAGAAGGTTATGAATTACCGTCCCAATGACAACTTTGCTATCGTCTGGCACACACTTGCAACCCTCAAAATAGGTTGGCAATTTTTTTTTACACTTGAACATACTTAAATTATAACATATTAAAATTTTAGCCTTGTGGGTAACGGGTTAGTCAGGTGGTCCACGAGCTCTCCTACGTCGTCTGGTAGGTACTTGCAACCACTAGAATGGTCTGGCTGTTTACATATATTTTTTAAACAATTGAAAGAATGTTCCCTCAAAATTGTAGCCTTGTGGCAGCAGGTTATGAATTACCGTCCTAATGACAACTTTGCTATCGTCTGGCACACACTTGCAACCCTCAAAATAGGTTGGCAATTTTTTTTTACACTTAAAAATACTTAAATTATAACATATTAAAATTGTAGCCTTGTGGCAGACGGTAACGAAAATATTTTTTTTTGCATTTTCAAAAATTTTTGGGATGATGACGCAACCGCGATATCCCTGCCAGACCGGTATTTTTATAATTAGCAGATAATAAAATATAATTTAAAAAATTTCTAGCTTTGTGGGAAACGGGTTAGTCAGATGGTTCGCTAGCTCTTAATCTATAATGCATCCAACACTGGCAGACTTGTACCACTATCATTACATACTGGACTTTTCGAACGTAATGTATTACATTGAGCGTTTACTTCGTTACTATCGAAAGACAGACGAGTAAATTACCCGCAAGGTATATTTTTTGCAATTTTATTTTTAATATTTTCGTTCAGTCGCTATGTTGGATGAATAAAACCAATTAAATATCATATTAATAAGTTTTCTGATTTGCCGGTGATAGGAAACACCTAATTTGATCAAAGTTGCACGGGCACTCGTCACTTTACACGTTACAATAGTTCACGCCCGCATATTTTTGGTTTTTTTCACATGTCAATGCACTGTTGTTCCTTTGACGATTGCGGGACAACTATTAAGGTGATTCGCGGGGTCGGGGTGAAGTGCGATGATCGAGCGTAGTGTCGGCGCGCCGGCCACGTTCCCTTGCCATTTCTATTGTGTTTGTTGTTCTGTGAACTCAACGATACTATGTTTTATAATAGATACTTATATAGATAAACATCCAAGACCCAGGTCAATCTGAAAAAGATCGTTTTCCATCTTGACCTGACCGGGGATCGAACCCGGGACCATCCGTGTCGCAGGCAGGCGTGTTGACCGCTACGCCACGGAGCTCGTCACCACCTGTTGATCTAACATATCGAGCCGGTAAATAACTTGGAAAGTAATCAAACTTTATGAGCAAAATTTATCTGATTTTAAACCGATCTGAGCGCAGGACATCACTTGGCTAAACAAAGTTTGATCAAATCTGACGGTTGTCGTTTGATGAGGGTTGTTTTATGGAAGTTATTCGAATCGTCTGAATGTTTTAAGCTTATCATATCGTTTTCAGATTGAGGCTATTTCAACTTCAATACCTTCTTCTTCTTCTGTTTTATAAAATGGCTTCCACCGAGATTTCAGTGATTCTGCCAATGTCCAGTAAATTGAGATATTAAGTATCGGTGTTGTACGGTAAAGTTGTAACAAGTAGCATCAAAGATGGCGTATGTTCTTTGATGCCTCGTGGTCGGGAGGTTATGGTGACAAGTCTATACGAGTCCATTTATCAGTTCACTTTAACTATTTCACAAATTGTTCATGAGCACGAGCATTTATAACACCAAACTACACCAATTTCATATTATAAAGTCCATTAAAATCAATTTGCAAAATTGTCTAAGGCAAACTTCAACTGTACCCCTTGACTTCCCACCACAAACTCCCCAACTTCAATGCCTGTGTCAATGCTATTAAAAATTTTAAATGTCAGTGTCAGAAGTATAATTTAATTGAAAATAACAAATAAATTGTTATTTTCAATTAAATAACGTTATGTTAAAACTTAGAACAATGGAATTGTTATCAATTCTTCACTATATCTTATATCCCAAGCCGTTTTTAATCTTTTTTAATTTGTACCAGAGTAAAAGTATCTGTAGTTAACATCAATGTTTCATATTCGCTGTCACCGCAATTAACATGATTATAAAATGCTCTGAACAAAACATCAGAAGAAGCGCTTGAAAATAAATACAATAGAAGAACAAAGAAGAAAAACCGTAGCAGTTTTCCACTCGATAAATTAACAAAGCCCCAATAAATAACCGTAGAACCTACGTAGAACTCAACAAAATCCCCTGCGACGCCTGTCTCTGTCTCACAATGCGATTTACAATCTCGGATGGTATCGGCTTCGATGGAAAGGAAAATGTTTCATTCAAGAGTATAATACACTGCTTCGATATCGTTGATATTATTTGCAAACTTTGTGTAAATTTAACGGGATCTCTTTTGTTTCGTCTAATTTGTTTTGTCATAATATAGTTCGGCATACTGGTTTAAGCTTATTATATTTTGGCATAATATTTTTCGGCAAACAGGAAATTTTTGACGAGCTCCGTGGCGCAGCGGTCAACACGCCTGCCTGCGACACGGAAGGTCCCGGGTTCGATCCCCGATCAGGTCAAGATGGGAAATGATCTTTTTCAGATTGACATGGGTCTTGGATCTATATAAGTATCTATTATAAAATATAGTATCGTTGAGTTAGTATCCCATAACACAAGTCTCGAACTTGCTTTGGAGCTAGCTCAATCTGTGTGATTGTCCCTATATATTTATTTATTTGTCTTGATGTTAATTCACATAATTTCCTTAGGCATAATTACTTTAAGACTAATAGTATTTACCCATAACATTTTTAGGAATAAAGAAACAAAATTAAGTTAATATAAACAACTTTACATTTATATATATTAGAGCGATAGCGTGTTTAAATAAGTTAAAAGGAAAATCCCAACTAAGTAGGGTTCAGAAATCAAAGAGTGTATCCGACCACTTTATATTAATATGAATAACTTCTCAAGATAAAAAAAAATAAACAACATGGACGGAACGCCTATCAAGCAAATTGTCATGTACTCGCAGGTTTCCCGCGACTTTGTCGGCTTAAATTATAGCCTTTGTCACCCGAAAATAAATTAGCATTCTATAGGTGATAGGATTTTAAAAATAGAATTCCTCTTTATAATATAAGTATAGACAGCAAGGACAAAACAATAACTTACCCGCTTCATCCTTAATTCATAAATATTAATCTAATAGGATTCTAAATATACGTAACTAGCTGTTACCCGCGGCTTCACCCGCGTAAAATATAGCCTATGTACCTATGTGTATGCCAAATTTCATGATGATCGGTTCAGTAGATACGGCGTGAATGCGTTACAAACAAACAAATAAACAAACTCACTTCCGCATTTGTAATATTAGTTAGGAGTTAGAATTTTATTATTGGATAATAATACTCCTTTTATTTGGTAACATGAGCGAGACATTTGCCATTTTATTTTGGTCCTTCAAGCTCCATTACCGAGTAAAAGCATCCTTCTATTGCACGTGGCGTTTCCCTCTGCTGCCTCATGTTACAGAGCTTAGTGCTTTTGAAAATGCGTATAAATACTATTTTTTCTAATACGTAATTCAGTATCAAACTTCAATTATACTCGAAATAAAGTTTATTGTCTAACATAAGTTAATATTACTATCCCACAAAATCATTTTCGACATGATTAATATACATCCAAATTACAGCCTTCTAGTACTTATAGTCTCTGAGTAAAACCGCGGACGGACAGACAGACAGACAGACATTGCGAAACTATAAGGGTTCCTTGTTTACTACGGAACCCTAAAAATGCTTTTGCAATGGAGACTAAAAAAGACCGGATGATGATTAAGGTTACTGTATATAATCCCTTTATATAATTTGGAAGAAAAATATCCGTACTTTATAATTACACATTATTTATATTTTATTAGTTGAACTTACTTGATAAATAGTCATATTTGCAGACATGATTTGAACCATTGCAGTTATTAAGAAGGTCGTATAATTTCTTGGGATGATTTTCAGTGTTATTGTGTGCTTCCGCTACTAGATAATTCATGCAAACTATTGCTGGCCAGCGTACTACTATTAGTCTCTTCATGCCCGTCACTAATAGTTATTGCCTCCGACTGCCTCCGTGGTCCAGTGGTTAAGGCGTTTGCCTTGTTGACCCGGGGGTCGTGGATTCGATTCCCATGGGAAGCATACTTTGTTAAGTTGTTTCCAGTTTGGTTAGGACATTGCAGGCATGAATCACCTGATTGTCTGATAAGAAAGATGATTCCGTGCTTCGGAAGGCACGTTAAGCCGGTGGTCCCGGCTGCCATCTGGTAGTCGTTAAAGGAACGACGCCAGAGGCCGAGAGGCGGTTCCGAAGAACTCTGACACCAGGGTGTGCATGGTCGATTGATCGTGTCACCTACACGAAATGATGATGACTAGTAGTTATTGCATGCAACCTTTGTTGATGCATTGCTGCATCCGTTGAGGCTGCAGCAGTATCGGCCGTCGTGATTTTACCTACCTTACTGCCTACGACACATTAAGGTAATACTTCTTACTAATTTTACAATCATTATCATTTCGTGTAGGTGACACGGTTAGTCGACCTATTTTGCAATGAAATTAATAAAGAACTATTGTTTCACCGATTTTAAAGTCGCATGTACGTTTGAAATCTTGTTTATAATTTACTTGATGATATCTTTTAAAATTTGTAGCGCATTATTATCATTGCTATGAAGTCATTCCTAAAAATTCATTATTTGAATAGCTGTGCAAAAACGTTCTCTTTGCCAACGCACAAAAGCGACATATTTGACTTCGCGGCTGTTAGGTCTTTTCAGAAATATACATTATACAGCTACAATTATTATACTTATATTTACTCAGTTGTTTCAACCATTAAATAACAGAACAGCTCAGATTAAATAGTGTCATTAAATGCAAGAAAAGTGGGCTGGCTGGTCGCTTTTATGACCATGTGCTTAAAGATTCCATAGAAATCTCTATTATGGCCGTAGGCTATAAGATTCCATATAAATCTCTATTATGGCTGAATGTTATAAGATTTGTGCCGTTTGGTTCCCGGCAGAGTAGAATAGGATCACTCTCCCCGTGGATGTCGTAGAAGTTGTAAGGAAACACAAGCTAAACAAAGCTATAAACATCAAAGAGACCTTTCAAACCCGCCTGGCCAGCGTGGAGAGTGTAGGCCAAATCCTCTGGCTGCTCAGGCAAATACATGGCTCCGGTAGTATAGAGAGGGTCGTGCTCCTGTAGTGGAGATTTAAAAAAGACCTGGTGATGATGATGATGAATTAATACCAATTCAATTTCATTTCATGACATGAAAATGTAAGCTCGAGTCCACTTATGTAATATTAAGTAGGTATGTCGTAGATTGTAAGTTGACGTCATTTAGAGAAAATATGCGCTGTGCTGAGTGTGCAGTTTGTTGCCACTTCTTCTGCGCTTTGGAAGCGACGTAAACTTCTTCTTCTGTTTTATATTATGGCTTCCACCGAAATTTCAGTGATTCTGCCAATGTCCAGTATAATGAGATACTAAGTATCGGTGTTGTACGATAAAGTTTTTCCAAGTAGCATCAAAGATGGCGTATGTTCTTTGATGCCTCATGGGATCTTCTGGCGGCAAATCTATACAAGCCCATTTATCAGTCCACTTTAACAATTTCACAAATTGTTTAGCGAGCATTTATAACACCAAACGACAACATTTTCATTCAAGTCCACTTTAATCAATTTGCAAAATTGTCTAAGGCAAACTTCAACTGTACCCCTTGACTTCCCACCACAAAACCCCCGCGGTGTAAACTTAGCTGTAACTAAATCTCTCCGTGGCGCAGCGGTCATCACGCCTGCCTGCGACACGGATGGTCCCGGGTTCGATCCCGGTCAGGTCAAGATGGAAAACGATCTTTTTCAGATTGACCTGGGTCTTGGTTGTTTATCTATATATGTATTTGTTATAAAATATAGTATCGTTGAGTTAGTATCCCATAACACAAGTCTTTCATAAGAACTTACTTTGGGGCTAGCTCAATCTGTGTGATTCGTCCATATATATTTATTTATAATTATAATTATAATAAATTACTGACGCCAACAATAACATAAAATTGTAAAGAAATTGTAATGAAAATTGACGTTTACCAAATGATATTTACTTAAACACTATTTGGTGAAAGTCAATGCCGCATCGCCTATAAACGTGATTCCTAAGCCAAAATATTTGACCTTGAACGGCTCTTACGGTCTGCGCGGAAAGAAAAACAGCTGGTATATTCTATGTTTTTCCTTTTCTGCCAAACCTGCATGAAAGAAAAAGAAAAGATAAAGTAAATAAGTATAGTATTTAACTATATATTTATAAAAACTGAGGTTCGAACACGAACAAAATGTGAAAAAGAAGTGGTCTTGATTTGACTCCAGTGGTGGGAGCCCCCTTCGCAAAGCCCACCTGTAGGTACCGTTAGCCTGTAATAAAAGAAATGCGATTTATTTTATTGTACAAAAAAAAAATTGTTAGTCAAATTGATTTGATTCTATTTTTTATGTCATAGGATGGCAAACGAGCAAGGGGGTAACCTGATGGTAAGTGATCACCGCTGCCCATTGACAACTGCAACGCCAGGGGTGTGACAAGAGCGTTGCCGGCCCTTTACTTTTCCCTCTCAGAGAGGAGAGGGGATGGGCTTACTTTGCCTAACTTGCCCTTATAACTCGATATAAATTTTTTGGTTTATGTCACAAATGATCCTCGTTGAAGGTAATAAAATTTTGCTACAAGTTCATTTCCGCGTAGATAATTTTGCTCGAAAATTTACTATTTCCTATTGTAAAACATTTAAAAAATGCTTCGATTGATATATAACACATTGCCGTCTCTCTTTAATTCCAGATATCCAAAGTAAATTTAATAAAGCTTCACAAGCGGCTTTTTGCGGTCAAATTGATAACAGTGGCTTTTCTTGAGTATCGTCACAGCCCTCGGGGCTTTGCCCCTCACTGGACCCTTAACTTACAGAGCGACTGAATCCCGCATCAGCTAAGATTCCTATCCCACTTTGAACTTTTCTTTTATAGGACTAATGTCTATTGATTTTTGTTTGTATCTTAGAAATTTAAGCACTTTATTAGATGTGTAATTATAAAGCGCAAAGTAGCTTGATACACAGAATGCTTACAGTTAAGTCTACAAAAAGGTAAGTATGTTGATTAACATATTGCACCTTAACAATCTTCATGTTTCGGATCCGATAGCTTCAAACACAAATCTACGATACACAAGCGAAATTGCGCGGTCAAATCTATACTTCTATACTAATATTATACAGCTGAAGAGTTCGTTTGTTTTTGGTTGAACGCGCTTTACTCAGGAACTACTGAACCGATTTCAAAAGTTCTTGCACCATTGGATAGTTGCGTTACCCCTAAGTGGCACAGGCTAAGTATAGGCACCACGGGCGAAGCCTGAGTGGACTGCTAGTAATCATATAAGGCTTCTCGTGAGTTTTTTAACTGACAACTATTTTATATTCTGTATATCCGTATAAGGATATATTCTTGATATACAGAACGACTGAATTATCAAAAGTTTTGTGACAAAAAACCTTTAGAAATAATACAACGAGAAAATCTATACTAAATTTGCACTATAACTTTCGAATCTATCTTCACGCTTTATGATTGACCGAATACACTATATTTAACGCATTGAAACCATTTTACTAGCGGGTGATAAAAAATGTTACACATAGTATATACATAATGTCACGTTTTTTCCCTAGCGAGGTAGATAGAGCCCAGGTCTATAAAACTCAAAGGTCACGTTTAGCATGTTTGTTTGCTTGGTGGTGAAAAATTGAATCAAAATAGTGATGGGTTCACCTATTTACATGATTCTTTAGATATCCGCCCATTCCCTCGATCGCGAGAAGAGAAACAGCTGGTACATTTTATGATTATTCTTATCTTCCAGACCGGCGTGGGAGATACCTAGATAAAAATTATTAGGTCCATAAATAGCTCAACTCAATAATTGATACCTTATGCCTCAACAATCAACATATTCCCTCCTTCCTTTGATCTAAGAGTCTCAAAAACAAATCTACGATACACAAGCGGATTTGCACGGTCAAATTGATAACAATGGATTCTCTTGAGCTTTCCAGCCCCGGGCGGGTGCTTCGACCTCACGGTAGGTACCCTTGATTTACAAAACTTATGAATCTTGCTTCATCGGAGAAATATATCATTCTTTCACTTTATTTTTTTTCTACTTTTGGCTTTCATCATCAGGTCTTTCTAGTCTCCACTGCAGGAGCACGACCCTCTCTTTACTACCCGAGCCATATACTAGCCTGAGTAGTCAGAGGATTTGGCCTACACTCTCCACGCTGGCCAGACGGGTTGGAGAGGTCTCTTTGATGTTAATAAGCTTTGTTTAGCTTGTGTTTCCTTAGTCGCCTTTTACGACATCCACGGGATGACTTGGAGTGGTCCTATTCTACTCTGCCGGGAACCACACGGCGCTTTTGGCTTTACTGATTACCATTTCAATCTGAAATAAGTCGTTTTTAGGGATCCGTAACCGCACCTTAAGGGTAAACAGACTCTATTCATGAGACTTCGATGTCCGCTGTCTGTCTGTAAATAATCAACTCAAATATTTAGGGGTCGTCATTATATCGTATATAAAGGTTTAGTTCAAATATGTTTATTTGCGGATTTTTCTCTTTTTTGTATAAAATAAAGACACAGAATCCTTCGTGCCGATTTTTTCATTTGATATGGGCTGTAAAGTATTTTTTGGCGTGATTGAGTATAAGTAAAAATAATTTTCATTACATTCTATCCTAAAAACTGTCATTCATTGCAAGCAAAGAGAGCTGCATAATCTCTTTTACGACCCCGGGCTATAGATTCCATATTCCATTATGCCTGAGAGCGGGTAAAGTATTTTTAGGGTTCCATAGTAAAGGAACCCTTATAGTTTCGCCATGTCTGTCTGACCGTCTGTCTGTCTGTCCAGCCACGGTTTTAATCAGAGACTATCAGAACTAGAACGCTGTAAGGTATGCATATTAATCATGCAAAAAAGTGGTATAGAAAATGTTGGATAAAAAATATTTTTATGGTAAAAGAAAAGTGGGAGTAAATTTTTTCTCTACTAACTCATCGTGTGGGGCATTGTTATATAAGTCTTTAAAAAATATTGTGAGGTTGAGATCACCATTTTCCCCATATTCCCCGGTCATAGTAAAGACTAAAGTGAAAAAAAATATGGAGACAATCTAGCTCACTTTTCTTGCATTTATTGACACCGCTTAAGAGTGTGATGAAAATATTGCAATCTTCCATTTCTGTAAATTTAACGTGCTTAAATTACAATTTTTCTGAAACAATTTCTTTATTTAAAATGTACTACTATGTAGATTACAAAAACTTCACGGGAAAATATATCTAAAAAGTAAAAGATACATAATTAAATACTATCAAGTCAAACTATAAACTGTATAGGTAATTTGCATAGATCCTTTTCTAGCTCTTGAAATCTTAATCGAGCTCCAACCTAAATGTTGATTATTTGTCAAGATCTTACTTCAAGTTTATCTAAATTTGTGTACCAAAGAAGTATCCCTTGATGGGAGTTGCAAACTAATTTATTTCGTTTAAAATCTACTTCGGTTGACCTGATGAATTAAATTTCCATGAATTTAAGGCTTTTTACTCCCTATTACTAAGTCTTCTTAACATTCAAACTTTTAACTGTAGTAACATACATACTATCGCATCCTTTTCCCCTACGGGATAGACAATTAGACAGAACCCAGGTTTGTAAGACCTTAAGGCCACGTTTAGCACCTTGGTGGGCTTTTCAGTGAGAATGGAATCAAAATAGTAATGGGTTGCTAGCTGCATCGCTTATTGGCATGATTCCAAGCGCCCATCCCTCGATCGGCTTTTACGATCTGCACGGGAAGAGAAGCAGCTACAAAGTTCTACTTTTTTTTTATCCCAGACCAGCATGGAATTACTACTATAAAAAAAGTAAGTTCTGTGTCATTTGCACTTAGAAATCTCATCATCTTCAGCTGAGCACCTTCACGGAAAAGACGGAATCAAAATAGTGATGTGTTGCTAGCTATTATTAGTATTAGATTTATTACACGCATATAAAAAAAATGAAAATGAAAATATTGTTTATTTTCCACAGAATACATATAAAATACAATTTTTTGACACATAACAATATAGTGGGAGAGCTCGTGAACCATCTGACTAACCCGTTTCCCACAAAGCTAGAAATTTTTTAAATGATATTTTATTATCTGCTAATTATAAAAGTACCGGTCTGGTAGGTATATCGCGGTTGCGTCATCACCCTTAAAATTTTTGAAAATGCAAAAAAATTTTTTTTCGTAACCTTCTGCCACAAGGCTACAATTTTAATATGTTATAATTTAAGTATGTTTAAGTCTAAAAAAAAATCGCCAACCTCTTTTGAGGGTTGCAAGTGTCTGCCAGACGATAGCAAAGTTGTCATTGGGACGGTAATTCATAACCTGCTGCCACAAGGCTACAATTTTGAGGGAACATTCTTTCAATTGTTTAAAAAATATATGTAAACAGCCAGACCATTCTAGCGGTTGCAAGTACCTGCCAGACAACATGGGAGAGCTCGTGAACCACCTGACTAACCCGTTTCCCACAAGGCTAAAATTTTAATATGTTATAATTTAAGTATGTTTAAGTGTAAAAAAAAATGCCAACCTATTTTGAGGGTTGCAAGTGTGTGCCAGACGATAGCAAAGTTGTCATTGGGACGGTAATTCATAACCTGCTGCCACAAGGCTACAATTTTAATATGTTATAATTTAAGTATGTTTAACTCTAAAAAAAATCGCCACCCTTTTTTGAGGGTTGCAAGTGTGTGCCAGACGATAGCAAAGTTGTCATTGGGACCGTAATTCATAACCTGCTGCCACAAGGCTACAATTTTGAGGGAACATTCTTTCAATTGTTTAAAAAATATATGTAAACAGCCAGACCATTCTAGCGGTTGCAAGTACCTGCCAGACGACGTGGGAGAGCTCGTGAACCACCTGACTAACCCGTTTTCCACAAGGCTAAAATTTTAATATGTTATAATTTAAGTATGTTTAAGTGTAAAAAAAAATTGCCAACCTATTTTGAGGGTTGCAAGTGTGTGCCAGACGATAGCATAGTTGTCATTGGGACGGTAATTTATAACCTGCTGCCACAAGGCTACAATTTTGAGGGAACATTCTTTCAATTATTTAAAAAATATATGTAAACAGCCAGACCATTCTAGCTGTTGCAAGTACCTGCCAGACGACTATATAATAGTCATGTCGCTCGACGGGAGTGCGCGCGCAACAGACGTGTATGAGTTAATAATGTACAAAAATATGAACAAAGATCTTTTGCAGATTTATAGATAATCTTGAAATTGAATACATTTTGCAGCTTATAGTCGAGTATGAAATTAAAGATCCGTCAAAAAAATTTCAAAGCCAAAGACTTTCGTGGTAGCATTTACGTCTCCCATTAGTTAAAAATACATGTACGAGTAATTACGTACTCAACTTTGACTATATGATATTTAAATTGAGGATAGTTTATTAGCGTAGTTGTTAAATAAATAAATAAATGTATATGGACAAATCGCACGGCTAGCCCTAAAGCAAGTTCTTAATTAAGAACTCTCCGTGGTCCAGTGGTCAAGGCGTTTGCCTTGTTGACCCACGGGCCGTGGGTTCGATTTCCACGGGAAGCACACTTAGTTAAGATGTTTCCAGTTTGGTTAGGGCATTACAGGCATGAATCACCTGATTGTCTGATAAGAAAGATGGTTCCGTGATTTCCTGCCATCTGGTAGTCGTAAAAGGAACCATGTCAGAGGCCGAGAGGCGGTTCCGAAGAACTCTGACACCAGGGTGTGCATGGTTGACTAACCGTGTCACCTACACGAAATGATGATGATGATTAAGACTTGTGTTATTATGTTATGTTTCGTTACGAGTAGGTTTTTGTTTACACTATGCGTAAAACAAATCTTGCAATATTTTTAAATCAGTTTATCTGGTTATGTAGGTACCTACCTACTAAAATTGATCAGAACTTTTCCAACAATCCTAACTTCCTAACTAATATTATAAACGCGAAAGTGAGTTTGTTTATTTGTTTGTTTGTTACGCTTTCACGCCCAATCTACTGAACCGATCATCATGAAATTTTGCAAACACTTAGGTTAGGGTATTGAAAAGGTCATAGGCTATATATCACGCGGACGAAGCTGCGGGTAATAGCTATTTATAAATAAATTAAGAATACAATCTATAAAAAAACCTTTAATTTCTATCCATGTTAACAAAGAGCTATTGTTTCGAGAAAAATCTGTACTTACACTAAGAGTGATTAATTTAATTTTGTGCTCGATGGAATTGTTTAAAAGACTTTCTTTGTTTTCGTAGTTAAATCATTCGTATTATATCTACCTATTGTTCGTGTAAATGTTTTCTGTATAGAATTTTTATTTCGCTCATTATTTTATGTCAAACATCTGTACAGGGGTCTTTTGTTGCTTTGAATTTCTTTGAGATAATTATATTTTGCAAAGCATAGATTAAGACTAAAATAATTAGTGTAGTGTACTGGGTGCGTAAGTGTGAGACATCACCTGTCAGCGGCCATAGTATGCAGTAGTAGGAAATATACGGGTGGGGGACATTCATCTGTCAGCGGCCATAGCTAGCGGACGTGGTGTGTAATACTGAGTGGCGTAGTGGTGTAGTAAGTAACTATAGTGAGTGTTTACTAGCATTTTACAAGTGGCGAACGAGGAAAACGTAAGAATATTATTTTTTTAAAGAAAAAAAGGGTGTGTAGTGGCTTAATATACGCGAGTTAAATGATTTGTTTTTTCTTACGGGATAGTGTTAATTAAGTAAAGGGTAATACGATGTTCCGCTTTCGTAATAAATTAACGAAAGATAAATTGAAAATAGTGTTAATTATTCGTAATATAGCGTACGCGCAACGCGCGTGACGCGAAGCGGTTGATGGGTATATTGTACTATGATTACTTATTGATATTGTTGTTGAGACACACAGCGCGGCAGTGTGTTGTTGTTGAAACGGAAATGATTTCTGGTAAAATTGGAAAGGCGCGTGGCCACCGAACGTTTTGCTTATTGTAATTTGTTTTTCATATTGAGAATTAAGCTATTGAAATCATGATGTTACTTTTGGTAGCGTACTAAATTCCGATCATTTAGTGCAGTTTGAAACAAATAATCTGAAATTAATTCTACGAAATTATAATGATAAAATAACGGATATGACGTTGTGTGTGAAAAAAAAAGGTAATTTTGCTGAAATACGGAAACTGTACATGAAAAGCTAAAATGATAGTTCGTCAAAAAACCAAAATTTTACGGATTTGAAATGACTATGTGAGGTGATAGAGATAGTCAACTTTAAGTAGGTAGGCAATATGACAGCCTATACTGCATGATATCATAATAATAAAGAGGGCGATGTAAGGATGAAATGCTGGGCAATATCCTCCATGTAAGTTGGCAATGGGACATCCTGTGTAGTGGGAGTGCTGGACAATATATGATAGTCTGTAAAACTAGGCAATAAGACAGCCTGTGTGAGTTGGACAATATGATAGTCCGTGTAACTGGGCAATAAGACAGCCTGTGTGAGTTGGACAATATGATAGTCCATGTAACTGGCAATAAGATAGCCTGTATGAGTTGGACAATATGACAGTCCGTGTAACTGTGCAATAAGACAGCCTGTGTGAGATTGACAATATGAGAGTCCATGTAACTGGCAATAAGATAGCCTGTGTGAGTTGGACAATATGAGAGTCCATGTAACTGGCAATAAGATAGCCTGTGTGAGTTGGACAATGTGATAGTCCATGTAACTGGGCAATAAGGCTGTGTAAGTTGGACAATATGATAGTCCTCGTAACCAGGCAATAAGACAACCTACATGAATTGGATTGTAATGATAATCCGTGCGAGTAGGCAATAGGAAAGGAGTTGGACAGGTATGATAGTCCATGTGATTGGGTACTACGATAGCCTGTATAAATGGAAAATATGTTAGTCCGTGTAACGGGGACTTGATTTATGGTATATCCTATATCCCTAATTAGGGACAGAGCGCGTCGACAGTGACTCTCTGTCTCGTTTTGTCCTGAGCATAGCATTTCACTTCACGCCATGTCAACGTAGACGTACGTGGTACGACAGCAAGTTTGTTTGGATCGGCCAGTCTTACACTTTTCTTGGGGTATGCAATCCATAGATTATTTGATTTATGATCAGAACCTCATTATAGAGTGTGGCCAATCATTTCATCATCATCATCAGACTATACTTGTCCACTGCTGGCCAATCCTTTGGCGGTGATCAATGTACTGATCGTGATTTTATGGCATCGTCCACTTAGCCAGTCATTTAAGAAGGTATTGGACTAACAAATTTATTTAACGATTTATTAGGCAGCTATTAAAAAAAAAAAAACAAACAAAAAAGCTTTAGTCTGGGTACGTTTGAATGGTTAAAAGTACAGTATAATGGCTGTGGCGGCCTTTCCGGCATTTGCGACGCATAATGCAAAAGGATTATGCGTTAGCTTAAAAAAGGACATTAAAAAAAATAGGAGATAGCTCTGCCGGACTCTACCGTGAAAGTTGATGTCATTCGACATAAGGCCATCATTTGTCAGTATACAAGAAAAATCTTGTTAGTAGCCTTATCTTATCTTCGTTGGGGCCGATTATAAATTGGAAGCACGTCTAACCTTTGAGTTATTTTGTACTCACCACCACCCACACGGTGATTCCTGTAGAAGAACTGCACTTCTACTTAAGTAGTATATTCTTGCGGGACACCAATAAGGGCCATAAACTGGACTACCTTAACGTGTCAAAGGCTTTCTGAAGTCAACAAAATGTAAGATAAATATTTCTTTGCAAATCTGAAGCCTGTTTAAGTAGTATTCGGAAAGTATTGAATCGGTCGATCAGGCAACCAAAATCTAGCTTGTCCATTCTGGAAGAGTCGGTCTACGGCGTTTGATAATCTGTCCAGTATGATTTTGAAAAAGACTTTAGCCGGAGTCGAAATGATGCCTCTTCAGTTGTTACATTCACTTAAGGCACCTTTTGAGTAATCCATTAAAAGGCCTTTTCTCCATTTGTCAAATAATTTTTTAACTTCCCCAATCCTGGCAATAAAAGATATAAGGGTTGAAAAAAGTGTAAATCTGCTTTTACCATTTACAAAGGTTGTTAGGTCAAGTCATGGAGCTTTGCCAATTTTAGGAAAAGAATGCTATTGGCCACTTCTTTTTCTTATGGTGGATGATCTCAACTTCATGGAGCTGGGGTGACTTTCAGCTCTACAGTCCATATTTTAAAGCACATGAATAAACCTGCAAAGCCCCTTTAAATTGATCTCTCCAATGGGAAAAGAGTAACAGAAAGCCAGGGCTTTTGTGACTTTGTAAAGCCCCGTCAGAAAAAACCATATTACCAGTATGTTGGGCTTGATCTGCAATACTGTCAGTCCACTATCTTCTATCCTGCGTGTGCTGCGATAGATTCACTGTATATGGCGTAATTGTACCAATGTACAATGCTCTTTGGATCTCAGCACAAGTTCCAAGAAATTTGAGAGGGGTTGTTTTATAATATAAATTAGGTGCCAAGTTTCCCGTGAAATCCATTCATCACGTTGTGAGGGTCGTTCCCCAGAACGACGGAGCTGACTTCAGTGTAAGTCATTTTACTACCATTCCATTGGTCATTTATGGTCTTGAGCTCTGCCAGTAAGGAAAACAGTTACGTAGCTCGAATCGTTACGTTTTACAGAAGTTCTTTCATGGGTCTCGCAATTTGTGCATTAATATGCACTAGTGCGAAATGAGAAGTACCAATTAGCAGGAATTAATTCATGTATATTTTTGGTGGTCCCGGTGAATTGATAGTTTCCGCCAGTAATGAGACCTTAATTTTGGCAAAACTCCATATACCTTTACCTATTGTAATAGCATTCACCAAGTCCCTGGGTGTTCATGTGTTGTTTGCAATTCTGATTATCACAATAAATTTTAGCGTTTAGGCTACTCATGAAATGACGATAAAAATATCATGTCTTTTAATTTTCCTGACAGTTGCATTAAGGGAACTGTTCGTCCTTTGTTTTGCAGAGGCTACGTTGGTAGAAGATTTAACACTTAACACTTCTTGCGGACTCTGAGTTAAAAAGGGCATACATGATTTGGTTTGAGATCGGCTTTCAGTTGATATGGCTAATTTTAGCTGTATCTGTAAAAAGAAGTCCAATGCCATGCTTATGCTTATCCTTCTCATTTTCCTTGCCGGAATACAGAAGTACAATCAACGCTGGTTAAGGTCTCGGCTCACAGAAACCGTGACTGCGCATTTCACTGAGACCTAGTATTTGCAGCTGGTATCTCAGCATTTTTGCTTGGGATAGTTGGCTGTTGTCGGTTAGCGTTCTTACATTCAAAACAAAAAAAAAAAACTTATCTGTTGTTTAAACCAAAAGTCATCATTTAAAGAATAGGTCCGGTTTGCTTCTGTTCTGGTTTCCGGAATCTTATTTTTAAGCATGTGAGTGATTAGCTCAATATGCTTTACTTAGTTAGTGAGGCCACCACTTCAAAGGCGGACGGACTTGGTTTACTATTGGATATCCTCTCAAGTGATAGTATTCTGTTTTGATGCACAGAATAGTTGTAAAGTACCTCTTGCTCTACCTACTCAGCTCAGCTAGGACTTAAAGTAACAGTACCTAACACACAGTTGTGTGGATGCAGCAAGTCCCAGGGTAGAGGACATGTCCTCTTGACATATCATTGGAATGTCTGTTCATGTGCTATTACAAACCCCCTGCTATTATGAATTGTAACGAATGACCTTGAAGAACTGTTTTTCAGAGAATTCAGGGATACCAGCACTAGCGGAATTAGGATATAAATTGATACACTCAGCGGTAAGAGACAAAAATAAGGCAAAGAAGGAGAAAGGGAAAGAATATGTAGACAAGAAACGAATAACAGATAATACTAACATAGAAATTGCCAAAAACTTATGACGAGGTTTATGTATTAAACATGATTGAGGAAAATAAATTTTCTCAAACATGCTCGGAAATGTAGGCATTACTGTAGTAAAAAGAAGACCGGAAGTTTGTAATTCTTGGCTCATTCATCGCATTGCCGGCCTAGGCCAGGAAATAAGTATGAAAATTACTTCCCGGCCGCTGCTCAAAACTTTTTAATTAATCTATGTAACGTAAATTATGTCACTTGTCATACAGCCAGTTTACTACCACTGCATTTTTAAAAAATGCATATAATACGTGAATATAACTACAATTTCATTAAAATATCGATATGTGATCATACGAAAATATGCTTAATTTTCGTTGCGAGAGAAGAAAACAATAATCTATGATCTATTAAATTTTTTGTGAAAAATATGACTGGGCTCTATGGGCATTGTTTCCTTTGCTGGAATTGACAACTGAAAATAAAAAAATTAAAAACTCGGGAGATCTGTTATTTTCACTATACCCGTAGTGATTAACGCAGTAATAGTATCTTCTTCGTAGTTTGTGATTAACGCTTTGCAGTAATTGATTGACATTGATTGTTTTCGGTAAATATGTGCAAAGTTGGTTATTTATTCGAAATGAAACGGTTCAAAATGAGTTTTAGTGATGAAAGCAACACTGCAATGGATTTTAAGTACCTACTTCGCCTAATTTGAAACTTGAAAGTGGAAAAATTACTACCGGCAAATACCTAGTAAGGGGAAATATTTAAGGCATGTAAGTTTATGTGTAACTTTAAGTTAAATTTCCTCACATTTATTGAGAAAATCTCTATACTTTCCTCGGCGGGAAAGGGATTGCCGGACTCGTAACTATTGTCAAGGCCTCGCTGACGCTCGGCCTTGAAAACTATACTCGTCCGGCAATCCCTTACTTCCCGGCCTCTGCAGTAATGTACTATAACTTCTACATAACCCAGAAAATATATTAGTCAAAATATGGTCAGAAAAGATTCGATGGAAAATATATATATATATATTACAGCAATCTTGTCAATCTTAAAAGGGCAGGAAATGGAGTATTATCGAGCTAAATGCTGGAAACGAAGGTGTCAGCATAGCCAAAACAGAAAATAAGTTTACCATGAAAAGTAGTAAGTTACAGAGAAGTTATTACATCAGAACTAATCAAAGTTATAAAACTGGAACAAATAATATTTGTAAAAAGTTGTTTATCGTATAAAATAAAGAAGGGATGTAGTGTACTGGGTGCGTAAGTGTGAGACATCACCTGTCAGCGGCCATAGTATGCAGTAGTAGGAAATATACGGGTGGGGGACATTCATCTGTCAGCGGCCATAGCTAGCGGACGTGGTGTGTAATACTGAGTGGCGTAGTGGTGTAGTAAGTAACTATAGTGAGTGTTTACTAGCATTTTACAATTAGTGTATACTGACTGTAGATTTTAATAAGGGTGCGTTTTTACGAAAGAAGTGTAGGTAGCTGAGCGGTATAAGGATGCGAGGGTCAATATTTTGCGCTTCTGAATCACAGGGAAATATGAGCATTACTTTCTCGAGTTAAAGTTACTTGTCGATCTCCGTGGCGCAGCGGTCAACACGCCAGCCTGCGACACGGGGGTCCCGGGTTTGATCCCCGGTCAGGTCATGATGGAAAACGATCTTTCTCAGAATGACCTGGGTCTTGGATGTTTATCTATATAAGTATATGTTATAAAATATAGTATCGTTGAGTTAGTAACCTGCGACACAAGTTCACAACTTACTGTGGGGCTAGCTCAATTTGTGTGATATGTCCTTATATAGGTATATTTATTTATTTATAAAGGCGATTATGCTATATTAACATAGCTTCGCTTCGACTCTGCAATATGAATTGACGACTAACGAATGTGAAACGATGTGACCGTTTCTACCAGAGATTTACAAAGCCACTTTCTTTTTGGACAAATCACACATATTAAAGCTAGACCCTCGATAATATTTCGAGACTTGTGTTATATCCCAACGATACTTTATTTTATAACAACTACCTACATACTACATACACTTTAGATGAACATTTAAGACCTTAATCAATCTAAAATTGAATCATTTCCCATCTTGACTTGACCAGGTATCGAATCCAGGACCTCCGTGTGCGCCAATCTGGCATGATAACCATAGTGCTTTTTTTTTGTCTTAATATGGTGGATACCAAGTTCAGACATCTTTGTAAGTTCGTAAGAACAAATCGTACGAAATAGAGGTTGGGAACACTTGGCGGAAGCTAAGTAATATGGTCCCCTTTTAACCCTTTGGGTGTCGAACCCTAAACAACACCCTAAACTCGTTCACAAATTACCACCGTCTATGAAATTACTAATGTTGTTTTTAGTTTTTCGTTTGCTACTTTGTTGGCTCCATTATTTTGTTAAACTTTGTCAGTAAGTTAATAATGTGTGAAGTTTTTGATGGCACAACTTTACGACCACTGGAAACATGAGATTGTGTTACATTTTAACTAAATTACATTTTCCAAGTTTATTATGGCTACGACTTAGGTGCTCAAGATCAGTTTCGAATATCTACATGTATCTAACAGTGAGTATATTGAAACAGTGTTCCCCTTTCTAAAAAATAAGTCATTTAAAAACTTCGTACTTTATTTGCCATTTGCTTCAATTTATTTCGCCGATCGGCCAATCTAAAAAATAAACATTGAAATCAATAATTCTTTTTTGGAAAGGCACATTCTGTCTCGATATACTAGTTTCTCAATGTTGAGCTCTAGTCCGCAATAGCTCTCTATCTGAGTAACTGACGATTCGGTCAAAAAATATTCGGACAGGCTGTCCGATATGACACTTTTTAATCTTGGCGATGATAATCTTTTTTTTATGTGTGGTCAAGTCGTCCCCATCTTAACCTTGGGCGTACTTGTTTTTGACGCCAACCCAAAGGAACCCATTCTGTTGTTGCTCTTGTCCATCTTTCTGTATTCATCCCATAGACATGACCCGCCAAGTCATATTTTAGCTTGACTGCTATAGTTAGGATGTTGAATTCGATTTCAACGTAGCTACTGCGTTAGTATTTAACACAACACCACCTTGTTTCGCAGATGTCAAATCGATGCGACTGGCAACGGAATTAGTGCAGAGTGTAGCTCTCTTAAAATTCATCATTTGCTTTATACAACACACAATAAACTAAAATACCAGTGCAACTCTAAAACTGAGAAACATTCAAAAACAAAAAGTCTGTAACATTTCCGGCACAATAATGGCAATCCACATGAGTACTCGCTTCCTGCTGCCAAGTACTCTATCTTTACTAGTCTCAAAAGCACAATCTGGTTTTATACAATACAAGTGTTAATTTGGAAACAGAAAGGCTGTGTCTTTTCTAGCACAAAAAGAATCTCTCTGCATGAATGCTCGCTTTCTACCAAATAGGTACTCTATCTCAACAGTTTTCAAAAGCTACAATTTGATTCATACAAAACAAGTATAAAGTAAAAAACAAAAACATTGAGACGTTTCTGGCACAACAATGATCTCTCAGGATGAGTGCTTTTTGCTAGGTACTATATCTCGACAGCTCTCAAAAGCTACAACTAGCGTTACACAACACAAGTATAAATTTAGGAACAAAAATTCTGAGACATTTCTAGCACAACAACGATCTCTCCACATAAATGCCCGCTTCCTCGCAAGTAGTCTATCTCAGCAGCTTTCAAAAGCTGCAACTTGCTTCATACAAAACAAGTATAGAATTAGAAACAAAAGTTTTGAGACGTTTCTCGCACAACAATGATCTCTCCTCATGAATGCTCTCTTCCTGCCCGGTAATATATCTCGACAGCTCTCTAAAGCTGCAACTAGCGTTACACAATACAAGTATAAATTTAGAAACAAAAGTTTGAGACATTTTATAGCACAACAATGATCTCTCCGCATCAATGCTCTCTTCCTGCCCGGTACTATGATCTCGACAGCTCTCAAAAGCTGCAACTTGCGTTATACAGCACAGGTATGAATTTAGGAACAAAAAGTCTGAGGCATTTCTAGCACAACAATGATCTCTCCGCATAAATACCCGCTTCCTGCCCGGTACTCTTATCTCAACAGCTCTCAAAAGCTGCAACTTGAGTTATACAGCACAGGTATAAATTTAGAAACAAAAAGTCTGAGGCATTTCTAGCACAACAATGATCTCTTCGCATAAGTGCCCGCTTTCTGCCAAGTAGTCTATCAACAGCTGAAAATTGCGTCCTACAGCACAAGTATACATTTAGAAACAAAAAGTCTGAGTCATTTCTAGCATGACAATGATCTCTCCGCATGAATGCTCTCTTCCTGCCAGATACTATACTTCGACAGCTCTCAAAAGCTGCAACTTGCGTCACACAGCAGGAAGGAAAATGTAGAAACAAAAAGTATGAGACATTTTTAACACAACAATGATCTTTCCGCAAGAATGCTCGCTTGTGGTAAAAACATGTGAAATGGGCATTGAAATCATTGTGATAAGCCGTGTGGTTCCCGGCAGAGTACAATAGGACCACTCCAAGTCTTCCCATGGATGTCGTAGAAGGCGACTTAGCCATAATTGCAACCACTGGACAGGCAGTTGAGGATGACACCTCTGACCATAATATTGGGTAGGTACATTTGTCATAATTTTACTTTGACGGCAAGACAGTGAAGAAAGGCCAAGCACATGCTATGGTTGATTCATATCCCGTTGTGGTAGAGCCACGCTACCGGCAAAATTCACTTTTGCCGTCCGAGCTCGGCTAAGTTTAAGTCGGTAAGTTTAAGTAGTTTTACCGCTTCAATGCTTCATTCAGTGAGTGAGAGAGCCGGAGGCCCCTCCCCTCATCTCCTCTGGGGAGGGAAAATAAAGATCGACAATGCTCTTGTAGTTGCCTATGGGCAGCGATGATCACTTACCATTAGATAACCCGCTTGCTTGTTCGCCGTCCTATGTCATAAAAAAAAACCTATTCAGTTTTAGTCTATTCAAGGACTAAATACGCGTATAACCCTAGCCTCGTGCGCGCACTTGAAATGTTTGCCCTCAAATGTACCGTATTACCTAAATAGAAACATTATTTGCCTCAAATTCTTGCGTCAACAGTCGAGTGTAACCAAGCCAGCGATTTTGATCTGTATAATAAATTTCGGTGGAAGTGTTTGCATACTCAGCACGAAGGGCTCGATTTTGCTGGCGCGCTTCAAATCCTATCGAAACACCTTTATTTCGATCGAGTCGACTCGACGGGAATCTTGAAAAAGTATTACAAAGGTAAAATTGATTTGTAGCTTCTGAATTGCTTGATATAATTTTTTTGATTCTTTAGATCAAATAAAAAGTAGTATTGTATTTTTTTTTTGTTTATTAATAATTTTGATGCTTTTCGATTCCGGGGAATTCACATAACTGCTTTTGCATCAGATAATGTTCTATTATTAAGTTTTTAATAATGTTCGAAGAGTGGTTAAACCATGAAACCTTTTGTTTTTTAGGGTGCCGTTCTCAAATGGTAAAAACGGGACTCGATTATCAAGCCTACGATGTCCTTCCATCTCTCTGTACAAAATGTATACGAGCTATATAAAATTTTCACACAATGTGTATATTTATTGCCGCTTTAAAAACGAATAATACATTTTTTATTAATAAATTATAATTTATCTTCAAGATCGAAAAACGAGGAGATCCGTCTAAAAATAAAAGTCAACGACATAGTTCATTAGCTATTTAAATGGCAAGGGGTGGAGCTAATAGCGCGAAGAACCGATGGCCGATGAGGCAAAAATGTTTTTGAATGGTGACCACGTCCCGGCAAGTGCAGCGATAGACACCCACCGACCTGGCCAAGGTCGCAGGAAGGCGCTGGATGCAAGGCGCTTCAGCCGCTTATGTCCTACAGTGAACTTCTGGCGGGTGAAATGATGATGAAGTTAATGAAAAAATTAAGGTAATGGTTATAATACACTATCACAGAACATTGAGGCATCTTTGTTGTCCGAAAATAAAGAAATTGAATTATTACGTTTTTTGACCACGTCATAGCCGGGCGCGGGCTGACACTCGGTATTATTTTTATTACTTTCGTCTCTATAAGGGCGCGAGCAACATTCCGTTTTATCGGATGGCTGTTCTTATAGCCAAAAGCAGAGGATGGAACATAAAATACTGAATTATAGGTATAACAATAATACAGTGTTTGTAAGTTGTTCAAAAAGGCAAAAATATTTTTAGAAACACTTTATTTTCACCGATAAAAAGTTATACTGAAATTCACGTGTCTGATTTATTAAGTTATATTTGTAAAAGGAGTTTAGTTGTAAAAAGTTAAATACTCCTTCAAACAACTTAGTTTGACTACAGAGTAGCGGCGGTGAATACGTAACTCGGCTGCATTCGGTCTTGTTAGTACTTAAGCCAGCGGTACACGATAGAAATGGTGGTATAGCCTTTAAGATTCAAGCTAATCCACCCGTGTTGGTTAAGATGTCTACATAAAATAATAAGGGTAAATGTGGGATAGTCGCCACACTTTTTGAAAAATGTGTATAACTTTTAGAATAAGCACAATTTAAATCCTCAATTTTTTGTGGTGTTTTGTACGCTTATTAGTGTTTAATAAAATAAAGATAATTTGGTGCAATCAGTCATTTTTTTTAAATTACTGAGAATATACCAATACCTTATTTAAGAGGATAGATGCCTTGTATGTGGGTTAGATGCCACGAAGATATTTTGCCTTGTGGGATAGTTGCCTTTAGGAATAAAAGTCGGGTTATTTTGATTCTTTTCACTTTAATAAACATTCTTTGTAACCTAATCATACACATTAAATCGTACCTCTGTTAAAATTCTGTTCGATGCCCAGCTTTTCAGCAAATTCAAAGGCTAAACTACGTACCGTATCACGTGATACAGGAAACCCAGCTGCTTCTAGCTTCTGAATGTGTATGACAAGCCGTTTTTCGTTATCGAAATCCAACGCCGGGTGTTTCCCTAAAAATAACCACAAATATTAATAAACGGGTAATAAAGAAAAAACATAGAATGTACCAGCTGCTACTCTTCCCCTATAGGTGAAATTTTAGGAATCATTTCAGTAGGCGATGCGGCTAGCAATCCATCACTATTTTGATTCTCCTTTTCATCATACACCCACCAAAAAGCTAAACGTGGCCTTTTGTCTTCTGACTTAAGGCTTTGTCTACCTCTTAAGGGATATAGACGTGATATTATGTATTTATTCTTATCATATAGAAAAGCTTACCTTGGGTAAGCTTTTTTTCATCTTGTTTCGCAAATCTTCTTCTCAGGGTTCGGGCTGGAATGCCATGGCGACGAGATATTTCGTTGATTCCATATTTATTTTGCCTCAATTCTTCAAAAACGTCTAAAAGAGCTTCATCTGTTCACTCGCCACGAGGGCTAGTCCCTAGCTTGCGAATGTATTTGCGTGGCATATCTAGAAAACAGAAAAAGAAACAAATTACTTAATGTATAGGGTATAGTTGCCCCTAGGGGCATCTATACGCACACAAACTGGTGCATCTATCCTTTTCGAAGGGATAGACGCCCTCAAAAATATAAAATAAACCGTGTTAAAAAATATCAAAAAAATATATTAATATACTTATTTGATACATATACATATTAGAAATACAAAAATATAGATACTTACTTCCTTAAATCAAAAGTTCCAAGCACAGTAAGATACGACGCAAAGCAAATTCGTCAACCCGTCGCCGCGTAAAATATGTTCCGTCTCATAACTCACGACACGACAGTCCCAGCGAAGTGCACGGCGCTTACTGGCGGGGTAGAGGGGACGCTCTTTCATTTATGCCTAATACGGCGACGATGAAGTTCGTAATTGTTGCTGTGTGGTGACCGAGGCATCTATCCAACTGAGGCGTCTATCCCACATTTACCCAAAATAAGAGGTTTGAAGTAAAGTAGGAGAAATAAATCTATTTTAATAAAGCAAATTGAAGAGGTTATATGAATAGGACACTGGTTGCGACAGTTTATGAAAACTATTATCGAAGGCGAAATAGAAGGAAGAAGGGGTAGAGGAAAGCCCAGGCACAGTTCATTCAAATAAAGAAAATAGTGGGAAGTGTTTCATGCCAGGATGTTAAAAGATTGGCAAAGGACAGAAAAAGATGAAGAGAGCTCCACTGGCAAAAGCGTTGCTCTTAAATTTTCAATCAAAATTTCACCTTGTATTTTGTAAGTAGACTATAACTAGCTATTTAGTTTACTCTTCGTGTGTACTGGGGGCTTTACTGTTTAGTGGTCAGGCCAATTAAACTGAACGCTTAAGCTGAACCGTGGCTGTTGGTCGTTTCTTTTCTTGTTCGTCAGATGGCTGTTTACTGGATACTGTGCTTACTTGCTCTTTTTTGGTTGGTTCAAGATTTTGTGAATAACTTTAGGAAGAAACCCTACCAAGTGCGAGTCGCACATGAAGGGTTCGCACGCACATTCTGCATTACCGTAAAATATTTGATTACGTGAAGCACTCGAAAACCTTTTTCTTAAATGGGGCGCATCCCAATTTTCAATTTTATTCTGTTCTTAATAATTGTTATTAACCAGCAATTAAAATACTGCCTCCGTGGTCCAGTGGTTAAGGCGTTCGCTTTGTTAACCCGGGGGTCGTGGGTTCGATTCCCACGGGAAGCATACTTTGTTAAGTTGTTTCCAGTTTGGTTAGGACATTGCAGGCATGAATCACCTGATTGTCTGATAAGAAAGATGATTCCGTGCTTAGGAAGGCACGTTAAGCCGGTGGTCCCGGCTGCCATCTGGTAGTCGTTAAAGGAACCACGTCAGAGGCTGAGAGGCGGTTCCGAAGAATTCTGACACCAGGGTGTGCAAGGTCGATTGACCGTGTCAACTACATGAAATGATAATGAGCAATTAAAAAAGTGTAAAAATATTAAGAGACTGCCAATAACGTTTTAAAAAAGTAAACCCTGTGACAGGCGGAGGGTCGCATGGATGCCAAATAGATGGTCGCCAAATAGATATGTACTAATTCTTTTTAAAGTAAAGATAAATATAATCCCAACTTTTTTTGTTCTACTACCCCAAAACCTTCATCATGTAATCCGATAACCGAAAAACTCCCATAAATGATACATGTGAAAGTGAATATATGTTAATAAAAAGGGTTCAATTCCCACTGTTATTAGATTCCTTCGGGTCATCCCACTAAAATGGGAATATTCGGTTTCGCATACGATATACATCTTCCATTTCCGATAAAACTTGGTCTCCAAAAGGAAATAGAAAGAAGCCCTCGGAATCTCCATAATAATGCCTTATTGAAGGTATTCGTTCGTACCTACATCACGTGGCTACGAGTTGCTACAGGGCTGCCCGTAATATCTATATAACTTTCCAAAGAAATGTGTATGTGTATGTTTTTATTAAATGCAATATCGGGAATTAACGCGAAACACCAACAAAGTAGCTATGTTTTTATCTATCTGTTATAGTTATTACTATTGATTTTTACAGCATATAGGACAGAATGCAAAATTAACGTTATTATACTGTTTAAGGGGTTCCGTATGATCGACTGAAAAAACGAAATATAAAATCATTTGGATTCTATATGGGTTCCGTTTGTTAAAGCCAATTACTCTGTTCATACATCGTTCATACATCCTAGTCTGATTAACTTAAAATTTTGTGAACTTTATATAACTATATATATGCTACCTAAAACTGAAAAAGGTTATGTAGACTGCACCATGTGAAAACAGATTTAGTAGGCTGTACTTGTAAAGTAAAAAAAAGAGTCCAAGTGCGAGTCAGACTCGCCCATGAAGAGGTCCGTAGTAGCAAGCATAGATACGAGAAAATACAATTATTTAACAGCCAAATTTGGTATAAAAAAGGCTGTAATATACGGACAGACAGACATGACAAATCCATGAGGGTTCCGTATTTTTACCATTTAGCCACGGGACCCAAAAAAGACCCTCAGCTGCCAGGCCAATCTTTTCCATTCTTGACGTCTTGCAAAGGCATAGTCTTGTAAATTAAATTTTGTCTACACCATAGGCTAAAGACGAAAATAAAAATTACATTGATAACATGAAAGTATTGTGACTCATTAACTTAATGATGTGTGGAGTCACCTCAATTTAATTTATTCGTGGCAGCCCTAGCTACAAAGGTCTCTCTTTAAGTGTCACGTCCGTGCTATAATAGGCACAAGGGATGTCTACAATTGAATACATTATATTCATACATTAGTACCCGCTATTATGATAGTGCTTTAGATAACTAGAGCTGACGACAATTAGACCTTAGAGATTTCAACTACCCGTTGTTAGTTCGCTGTGAAATGTTTCGACGTAATTGTATAACTACATACTATATGAATAATTTGCTTCATAGATATTATTACGACTCTAGTGGCAGCAATAAGCTGTTTTAACATTGAAATTTTTTTCACCGAACAAATATTATTTCTCCGTCACTTATCTTTTTTAAGGCTGTTTTCTCGTTCGTCCCCGCCACAACCTCTTTACAAATAGTGTAATGTCCATCCCTTAAGGCTCTCCCCACCGTCGTATGGAAGATTCGTGTTAGCTCCATTGTGTACATAGTTTCTTAGTAGTGGAATGTAAAGTGCAGCATTTGGTTTTAGCAGATGTAAGTTCCACAAAACGTTTCTGTGCGCTTGTATGCAAATTATGCATTATTTTACAATGATGAAATATCCGCAAGTTAATACCATAAGCCTGATGATGGGCGGACATAGGCAGGTATACGATCACTTCTTAATTTTAAAAGAAAACTAAAGTTGTAGGCTCCGGATGTAATCATAGCAAGCCTTAAGCCTTTTTAAGGCAGTGGTAAATATATTCCCATCAAAAATTTAACCTTATACCTCGGTGGTAGATATATTTAATAATAATTGTATTTTTACCATAAATTCCAACTGCCTTATGAAGTGTTAATTAGTAAAAAGTAAGTTACACACACACATACAAAGAAAATATAAAAGATTTTATAGGGTCTGTCATAGTCACCCACACAAAGCTAACCAAAGTCTGAAAACGCTTTGTAATAAATCAAATCGAAAAAAGCAATTCATTCAAAGCAATTTTATCGGTGTTTCATAAAATACTTATATCATTTTCGATATCCAAACATTTTGATTCAAAAATTAATTTGAAATATGCAAAATCAAAAACTAATTTCGAATAAAAAAATTTCATATCAAACATGTCAATCGGTTCGAAAACATTCAACCCTCTGCGATTATGTAAATCGAAGATCTCCATATATGATTTAAATAAATTTTATAAGAAAGTCAGCTCACTTTGGCCCTTGAGAATGTGTCAGTGACATAAAAAATATATAAAGTGGGAGTTAAAGTAAGAACATTTTTTCAGCCACAAATTCCGTATCTATTTTTGAAACCAATTAGTACAATATCAGCTATTTCTATAATCTGAAAATGTTGACTATCATATTATTCATCATTTCGTGTAGGTGATACGGTCAGTCGACCATGCACACCCTGGTGTCAGAGAGGAACCGCCTCTCGGCCTCTGACGTGGTTCCTTTAACGACTACCAGATGGCAGCCGGGACCACCGGCTTAACGTGTCTTCCGAAGCACGGAATCATCTTTATAATCAGGTGATGCCTGCAATGTCCTAACCAAACTGGAAACAACTTAACAAATTATGCTTCCCGTGGAAATCGAACCCACGACCCCCGGTTCAACTAGGCAAACGCCTTAATCATATTATTGAAAACATATTATGCCACATACATACTCACCCTTGTAAAATACATATGTATTTATGTACCTATGTATGATTTAGATAATGTTATCTAGTCAACAATTAAAGCTACAATTTTCGAAAATAAGAAGTAATCCCTCGGTTTTCAACCTACGAGAACCTTATTACGATATTCAAAGTATTTTGGGTTGGTTTAGATCATAGTTTACGTATCTCCCAAGATTAATCCAGATTTTTTGTTTGGTTAAAGCATGATTGAGACGCAAAAATACAAACAAACTTCTACTTTTTAAAAACCATAAACTGTACTTATATATTTTTTTTTCTTAGCCTATTGTTGCTGTCCCACTGCTGAGCAAAGGCCTTGTAATTACAAATATATATTTGAGGGATTCAAAATATGGCAGTTAGACTAACTAATTGTTTCTTTGAATTTTATAATTCTTAGAGATGTAGATACGGAGCCCTAAAAACGTTGAGAATTGAAGATTCAGCTTTTAGATTTCTGTGAAGAAATTTCAATATTATATTTGAGTTCATTCACGCTCTGCCACCCAAAGCAATATTCTTTGACGCTTTGTTTCAATGAAGGGTCCAAATGATTCATCTTATCAATTATCTGTAGATTTTTAATATAAAGGGTGTTTGGAATTCAATGCCAAGTCAAAAAGAAATAAAGTATTGAACAATCAAATTGGTATGTAAAATGGTGACGAGATGTGAAATCCGTGGCCGAGTTAGTAAATTAGCTGGCATTATATAAATGTGAAGGTCAAATCATAATAATTGATGCACTACTTGATGCTTCCTATAGAATATTTAGTTGGCGTTGTAAAAAAGACAAATTAGTTTATTAGAGGCTAGGTCATTTTCCCGTTGCTTCGTTATAAAATTAGAAGTTTGATCACGTGGCCAATAAATAATTATGTGGCTTGACTTATAATTTCTCAATAATTATTGCTATTTCGTTTTTTCAATTAAGTTTCTAAATATACCTAAATAAAAAATTACATAGATTGTGCCAGCCACTTGTGTTGCAATTTGGGTCATAGGATACATACGAAACGGTACTATAATTTACTAGCTGTTACCCGCGGCTACGCCCGCTTCATATGTAGCCTATGTCCTTCTTAGTACCCTACGTCAATGCAAATTTCATGATGATCGGTTCAGTAGATAGGGCGTGAAATCGTAAAAAACAAACAGACCAACAAACATACTCACTTTCGTATTTATAATATTAGTTAGGATAACGATTAGATTCGGATATAATAAATAGTATAATATAGATATATTATATGTTCAAGACGCATGGGGACAAAGATATTTACACATAACTAATGCAATGTGCGTTCTGAAAATAACAATAAATTCGTTATTTTTTACTTGATTTACCGACGGTTAAAACCAAGAAGACCCCGTGATTGAGAAGCAAAATCTCTACCAATGCAACGCAAAGGTCTTTAATATCTAAAGTTATATTATTACGCGGAAATATTCGTTTGTTTGTTTTAGCATTGAATGGGCTTCAAAACTACTGGACTGATTTTCATAATTCTTTCACCTACGAAAGCTTATTGATCTGCGAGTGACTAAAGCTATAATTAACGCGGACGTCGAAGTCGTGCTAAAATTGCTAATCAAAATTTTTTAAATATTTATCGTACAGAAAATATTTAGAACATTATGAAGTTCGAACGCACTTAAATTATGACGATAAGTACACGCCAATATAAGAACACATTTTAAACAAATTCAACTGTAACAGTATTTTGGGTTACTTTGCATTCGTAAGCACTTAGCGTACGAATAGTAAGATCCATGAAGAAACTTCCGAAATAATTGTAAATTTTAATCGTCATGATGCCGTAGTTTGCGAGATCAGCTGGGTTCATAAACATTAATTGCCGGTTTCCTCGCTTCCAAACTTTCATGGTAAGTCTCGGACAAAGTACAAACTTCTAACACCTAATTAATTCACCCTACTCACAAAGATTTTAATTCAAACTTTTTAAGAATTTACTAATACTTTTTTTTGTAGCATGCTGGATATATTTACTTTATTATTTCTTGACCTTTAAAGAGGTCGAACTCACTGAAATTATGACGTGAAGTACACGACGATTTAAGAACACATTTCAAACACACAAATTCAGCTAAATATTTGGGGTTACTTTACATTCGAAAGCGCTTTTAAAACTCTTGCTCGTCAAAGTTCCCTAAAATGGTAATATTTATTCGAAATAATTGTAAATTTTAATCATGTTGCCGTAGTTTGCGAGATCAACAGTATTTTAACATTAATTGCGCCAGTTTACTCGCTTCCAAACTTTCATGGTAGGTCTCGGACAAAGTCCGAACTTCCAACACCTAATTACTTCACCCTACAAAGATTTTAATCCAAACTTTTGAAAAAATTAACAATTTTTAAGCGTAGAATACTGAGTACCTACTTATACTTTATAATTTCTTGGATGTTATGGAATTTGAACTCACTGAAATTATGTCGATAATTACACATCGATTTATTTCAGACACACAAATTCAGCTATAACAGTATTTGGGGTTACTTTACATTCGAAAGCGCTAATAAAACTCTTGATCATCGAACTCTTTTATAATGGTACCTACGATTTATGAAGAAACTGTCGACATAATTGTAAATTTTAATCGTCATGTTGCCGTAGTTTGCGAGATCAACTGGGTTCATAAACATGAATTGCTGCCTCCAAACTTTCATGGTAAATCTCGGACAAAGTGCAAAGTTGTAACACCTAATTACTTCACCCTACAAAATTATAATCCAAACTTTTTAAAGAATTCATAATTTTTAAGCGTAGAATGCTTGATATTCCCTTTTTTTATTCCTTGACCTTCTCTTTAATATTTTTTAAAAGTTGCGAGGGTTTTTTTTAAATGAATTGTATTTTATACCTTGAGATTATATAGCATAACATAGTAATAAGTAACAGCTATGTTACTACTCATATTTGAGTGAATAGCTGTAACTGTGGATACAATTTAGTCAGCCACGGACTCTTTTACATATTCTTCGTACTTTCCTAATCAAGTACCTTGATTTACTATGATATGGGTTTAGTTTAAAGGTACAACGTCTAAAGAAAACCGACAACAATATAATAAGACGACAAAAATTAATATACATCAAATAAAGATTGCTGTTTGTCTTGATAAATAAAAAAAGATTGAGTGTAAAAGTGACCTTACGTATTTTGTATGCATAAGTGACGGTGTCTTGGATATACTGAGTACGGAGAAAATAATCATTGTAACCCATTTCATATTGACACCATCTTATAAACGAAATACTAATAAAATATTTTTTTCAGAATAGGAGATTTGTCAAAGGGATTCTTGAAACTAAAATAATTTTCTTTCAGACCTGTCTCCTAAAATCCTTTTATTTTATTTGCTGTATAAATTCAGTAGAAAAGAATTTAATTTAAGTGCTCCATTCTGACAAGGTGTGAAGGTAAATACCGTTTATTTCGCGTTCATTTACATTCATATTATTATTATAAGCCATCCAAACGTTTTTGATTGATTGTTAAGAATATAAGTTTTAGAACCATAATATTTTTTTATAACGATACATCCTTAATGATTAATGATCTTTGTTTTTCTTTAAAAATATATGGATTTCATGGCACACCTAATAAAAAAATTAAAGATTGTAAATTATGCGTATAATAAAAGTTACCACCGCTCCGGATGGTATCTGGTTCAAAGGCTTTCCATAGCTATTCAAAGGGGAAATGCCGCAGCATTAATGAGGACCTTGAGCCGGGTACGATTCGTGGAATTTTTGACTAAATATTTGTAAAAATGTGTTAAGAAAATATGTCATATTTTGATTTAATAAAGTTTTTTTTACTAAGTTACAAGTAAAGGCATGTTCAATTCCAAATTCAAATTATTATAGCATCCAGTATTTCAACATGGTAAATCACTTATCCCATTTTAACGAATAACCGTAAATGCATTAAATATTTACGACTATTTCTGTCCTAAGATTATCTACGTAATAAATAACTCATAGTAGTAAGAAGCACCTTCAATAAATTACTGTTCCTGCAATATCCACATTTATACCTTCTAATCTCGAGTCGCAGTCGTACAAGTGCTATTACTGCCTTTGTCCGGTTATCTCGGTACCTGTACGAGAAATGTCCGGTTTCGGACGCCAGCCTGGGTCCCGCGGGAGAGATTAATGAAGCCACTATCGCAGCCCACATTCGAGCAGAATTGTTTTATGGTGCAATTTGAGCGGAATCTGCGATTTTAGTTATGATAACTGGCTTCTTGATACGATAAAAAAAGGGAAGGAATAGTAGATTGTTGCACTGAGCAGAAATTAAGTTATTGCTGCACGAGTGATTATTTGGAGCCCGAGCGCCAGCGAAGGCTCTAAAAAGCACGAGTGCAATATAACTTACCTAATGCGAGGTGCATAATCTGCTTTTCTTTCAACTACTGAAACTAGTGAAAAATAAAACTGTAGACAAATAACAAAAGTTAACAATTTGTTGTTTACATTCCCACGTTTTTTCTTTATGGCCAGTATTTTTTTTTAGGCAATACACACGTCCCTTTGTAAACTCCATACGGCCGTTAGATTGGCCAACCTTCTTTATGACATGTGACAACTATTGTCCCGCAATTTATAAAAAGAACTAAACAGTGCAGTAAAGGATTTCCATACATTTTTGCTGCACTAGAGCAGCAAAAATATATGGAAATCCTTTACTGCACTGTTTTGTTTTTTTTACTCCTAGTGCAGCAAAGTTGCGCTTTGTGCTGGATATTTAGTGCAGTTATAATAGAATTGCAGCGTAGTTGGAAGAAAAATTTATTGAACGTGATAAGATTAATGTAGCTTGGTAAGCTAGGTAATAAGACATCAATATGTAGCTAGTCTGTGGTGCTATGCGATTCCCGGCAGAGTAGTGTGCGGTGCTATGTGGTTCTATGATGACCATTCGAAGTCTTCTAGTGGATTTCGTAAAATGCGACTTAGGGAAAGCAAGCTAAACAAAACTTTTAAACATCAAAGAGACGTCTACAATCCGTCTGACCAGCGTGAAGAGTGTAAGCCATATCCTCTAACTGCACTGGCTAAATATCGCTCGTCGTCGTAGAGGGGGTCATGCTCCGGCAGTAGAAATAAGAAAAGACCTGATTATGATGTAACTAGGGTCATCGTAGCTTTATAAACCATTCATTGCAATTTTATACATTTCTGGGTTGACAGTGAAAGTCAAGCAAGGAATTTAAAAATGAAACTCTTAATCAAAACGCACACAAGAGGATATAATATGAACTACCAAACGCAAAACCTTCGAATAAGAAGACGTTTAAAACCACGTTGTATACCCCTATCTTTTATTGATTGTTGTTATAAACGGACAGTAGAGGCTTAGCTGTCCCGTTTTTAGGGTTCCGTAGTAAACAAGGAACCCTTATAGTTTCGCCATGTCTGTCTGTCTGTCTGTCCATCCGCGGTTTTACTCAGAGACTATAAGTACTAGAAAGCTGTTATTTAGCATGGGTATGTATATTAATCATGACAAAAAGTGGTAGAAACAATTCTTGGAAAAAAAGCTCCCATACAAGTAAAGTGGGGGAGTAATTTTTTTTTCTCTATTTACCCGGCATGTATGGGGTATCTTTAAATAGGTCTTTAAAAAATATTGTGAGGTTGACAGCACCATTTTTCGATTTAGGGATCCGTTTTCGAAATATTTGGTTTTAAAGTGCAAAATTTTGTTAGAGGTAAGTGTCCCCTCCCCCCCCCCCCCCTCTATCTGCTAAACGGTTATATACCTATATGGATACGTGAAAAAATTACAGCAGTAGTATATATACTGAAGTTGAAAGGAAAACTATCAGAGCTGAGTACTAAGTGCGAACTAAAAGTTATAGGCAACCAACTTATAAAATGTACTGGAAAATGTATAATTTCATACAGTTTTCATTGTTAGATGTTTTTGGTCGTTAAACTGTGAGGTCCGAGTGTGAACTCAAAGTTGTCATTCGCAGCTACGGAACCCTATACTGCGCGTGGCCCGACACGCACTTGGCCGGTTTTTTACCTTTTGGGGGCGGTACCCTGAAAAACAGGTTGTTATTGCGAATGACAAAAATATCTTTTATAAAAAGAAATACGTCGTTGTATAGAATTTTATTTAGTGAACCTTTTCATATCCGCTAACACAAGTGCTGTCAGTTAACATTATTTTTAAGACAGAGAATGTCATTGTTGGATTCGTGGAGTTGTCTCAGAAATTCTTTTAAATAATAACCAATGAGTGACAAGGTCCGCAGCTAAACACGAATGGGAACGAGTCCGGGAGGATGATGACAAGTGTACATTGTTTCTTCTGAGAAAGGTTACAGAACTTTTTATAGCCTTTAGATGAAATGGGGTGTTAAGGGCAGTGCACTAACATGAAACTATCTGGAATTTCCGTCTGGCACGTTGATCGCCGCCGTTCAAACTCATAAGTGTCGTCTACATTGCACCTATTAACTCTAACTTCCAAGTGTTTTAGTGCAAGAAACTACAACATGATGTGACAAAGTAATACAGTTATACAGTGTATATATTATATTTCTTTAAACTTGTTTTAGTTTAAAACCCCTTCATCTGATTATTTTCCTAGCTGCATCCTCAGCAGCTCACTGTCGAAGCCTAGGATCATCTAACAGCATGCTACTATGACAATGTCATCATCATCATCATAACATAACATCCGTAAGAAGTTCACTGCAAAACATAAACGTCTCCAAGGATTTTTATCATTGGGGAGGTTTTGCCATAATCACCATGCTTGGCAAACGGGTTGGTGAGATTGACGAGAGATACTAACATTAATAATATGTAAAATACGGGTCACTCACGTATGGACCGAGACGTCGCGTGCACAAAGTGCTCTTAGCCCCACTCACCCAACTGCCTCCGTGGTCCAGTGGTTAAGGCGTGTGCTTTGTTGAACCGGGGGTCGTGGGTGCGATTCCCACGGGAAACATACTTTGTTAAGTTGTTTCCAATTTGGTTAGGACATTGCAGTCATGAATCACCTGATTGTCTGATAAGAAAGATACTTCCGTGCTTCGGAAGGCACGTTAAGCTGGTGGTCTCGGCTGCCATCTGGTAGTCGTAAATCGTCGTCGTCGTCGTGGTGGTGGTAAAGGAACCACGTCAGAGGCTGAGAGGCGGTTCCGAAGAACTCTGAGACCAGGGTGTGCAAGGTCGATTGACCGTGTCAGCTACACGAAATGATGATGACCCTGAGTTAGTATTATATTATCTTTGCCCTGAGGAAGACCTCCGGATGAGGTCGAAACATGTCGGCCTGAAGCTTACTACATACTTAAGTGACCTTTTACATGTTAATAATAAAATAACGTTTACATTATAAGACATGGAAGAGTTTTTAAGCGAACATCAGGGAACCACACAAAAGCACGATGGTTTTAGTCTGTGCAAATTAGATTTCATCACACTTGGCTTGTTTTATTTTCCACGTTATTTGGTGCCTAATTAGAATATTTCTATAACAGCTGTGCCATTCACGATTTGTGAATGAAAAAAGCATATATAAAAATTAAGGTAAATGAATCTTCCACGATAAGTAGAAACTTCAAATTTAAATTCAATATTTGAATATTATTAGCACTTGCAATTTCTTATTAATTCGTCGGTACCATAGATTTAAAAAAATCGGTACCATAGATAAAAGAAATTTTCGTCTTTCCTACTTCTATGGTCGGTACTATTATGTCTTGTGTGAGGTACATCCGAACCCTTCAGCTAACTTTCCAGTCCGCATTACTTACACTATTATTAATTACTAGCTATTTTCCCGCGCCTTTGTCCGTGTAAATTATAGCCTATATCGCCCGTAGACGACAAGCTTTTCAAAGGTGAAAGAATTTTGAAAATCGGTTCCGTAGTTTCGGAGCCTTTTCAATGCAAACAAACATACAAATCTTTCCTCTATAAGATGTTAATAAAGATAAATATTTCTATTAATCCATGAAATACTTAGGTACATTAAACTTTAAACATAAGTTACTGCTAGACTATTAATTAGCAGAGCTAAATCCCTAGACCGTCTCACGTAATAGATTGATTGAGGACTATTCATTTTGTCTTGAAGCCATCTGAGAATTATTATATTATTAAATTTGAGCGTTTGTAAACCAGGTGAATTGTAAATGAAGTCGAATTTATATTTAAAATATAATGGAGTCTACCAAGACTTGGCTAGGTTTTATAATTTCATATCGTCTCTTGATATAATATTCGAGTATGTATACACGAGAAAATGCAAAATTCTTACGCGAGAAAAACTTAGCAAAAACTTTTACTTTACGCATGGTAAGTAAGTTGCAGTTTATTTATGTGAATTTCGGCCGTTTTCAGCAGAGTAAAATAAGACCACTCCAAGTCTTCTCGTGGATATCATAGAAGGTGACTTAGGAAACACAAGCTAAACAAAGCATATAACCATCAAAGAGACATCTCCAACCCTGGTCAGCGTGGAGAGTATGAGCCAATCCTCTGACTGCAGCTCTGGCTAATATATGGTTTTGGTAGTACAGAGAGGATCATGCTCCTGACTAAAAAAGAACTGATGATGAAGTGAATTTCCTAGGTACAGAGTTTCTGGATCAAAAATTACACTGAACGTAACTGTTTAGTTTGTTTAATTGTGGTAGAACCTCATTAACGGTGAAAATCATTTTTGCTAGTAGCATGAATGGGCCGGCTCGTCCGGGGAAGTACCACACTCTCACAAAAATTGACGTTTGAGTTACTAGTTTTACCGCTGTAATGCTTTATTCGGTGAGTGAGAGAGACGGAGGCCCATCTCCCTCTGCCTTCTGGGAAAGAAAAAATAAAAGGCTGGCAACGTTCCTGTGACACCCTGGTGTTGCAGTTGACCATGGGCAACGGTGATCACTTACCATCAGGTGACCCGCTTGCTTTTTTGCCGTCCTATGACATAAAAAAACAGCAGTGAACAAAAAACAATTACACTTGCCTTGTTATTTGACATTTTAAACGCGCTAATTTGCCGCGCGGTTGCAATGCAATTTAATTGCAATAAAAACGCTCGGCGCCGCTGCTTCAGTCCATTCTGGTGTAAAAAGCCCAATTCACAGATCTCAGTCTCATTGGAGAAGTTGTTCATATTGTTTGTTTTGTTGTTTTTCGAGGTGTAAGTGGCCAACACTTCCCTTGGATGTCGTAGAAGGCGACTTAGGAAACACAAGCTAAACAAAGCATATGACCATCAAAGATAAATCTCCAACCCTGGTCAGCGTGGAGAGTGTAGGCCAAATCCTCTCACTGCTCTGGCTAATATATGTTTTTGGTACTACAGAGAGGGTCGTGCTCCTGCAGTAGAGACTAAAAAAGATATGATGATGAAGAGAATTTCCGTCGTACAGACATTTTGGTTTAAAAATTGAACGTGACTGCTTTGAGCAACACTTACCTTGTTATTTGATATTTTAAACGCGCTCATTTGCCGCGCAGTTGCAATGCAATTTAATTGCAATAAAAACGCTCGGCGTCACTGCTTCAGTTCATTCTGGTGTAAAAAGGCCAGTTCATAGTAGCAGTCCCATTGGAAAAGTTTTTCATAAGTCGGGAGACTTGGCCTATCAATATGAACAAGTTGTTCAGTCATATAAGTTGTTCTTCTATGCTGGTTTGGGAGTAAAGAAAAAACATAGAATATACCAGCTGCTTTTCTTCCCACGAAGACCGTAAAAGCCGGTCAAGGGATTGGGTGAAAATCTAAGGAATCATATTAATAGGCGATGCGGCTAGCAACCCATCACTATTTTGATTCCGCTTCCGACCCCTTTACGCCCACTACCATTGTAGTGGGCGTAAAGGGGTTGGAAGCGGTTTAGCATTCTAAATGTAGCCTTTGGGTCTTATGAAAAATGAAAATGAAAAAAATGAAAAAATATTTATTAAAAACTTCACAGATTTACATTGTGTACATCTTGGTTATGGTGTAACCTTTTAAGCATACAATGCTTGTATTAGGTTTCACCGCTCTTCTTAATTAGGTGCATATTTGTATGATAGTAGATACTAGTAATAAACATAACATAACAAAAAACTTATTTCGTTCTCTAACATTAACTTGACTGGAGTATAATAAGAGTATTTATAACACTGTAAATTCTAAGTGTTGATTGTGCCTAAGGGCATTATGTGACATATTGTAGGATGTTCTCTGCCTCATCATAATTGAGTAATTTTATCCAATTAGACAAAATCTTCTTACACTGTCGTACATTTAATGGATAAATTTGTAGTATTTTGTTAATTTTATTGTAAATGTATGCCGAACTCCTAGCATATTGCTTACATGCAAAAACAGTTTTAGAAAGTGGAATATCAATGACATTTCGATGAGATCTTTTTTTACATGGTTTATAACGAATGGTTTTCTGTTTTTTAAGTATAATTTGTGTAATATAAAGTTTCCTAACAGAAAGTAAGTTACTTATACGATATAGGTTGTCGGTACAATACCTCTTCCTTTTAAAATACATTATTTTAATTATTTTAATTTTACTTATGACATTGGGCTCTGTCTACCCCGCTAGGGATAAAGACGTGATAATATGTATGTATGTATGTGTCATATTGACGGGCCCGGACGGACAGGAAGTCATGACTTGGCCCGTCAATATGAACAAGCTTTAAAAATCTTTAAAGATCTTTAACGGTATTCCGTTAAAGAGCGTCACATTACACGCGGTATAATTCTTCCTTTGCAATATATACTGACAGCAATAAATTTTCTAAGTTGCCACGCGTTATTAAGTCTATTGTTTACCATAATATTTAGCCTGTTTTAGGCGGGAATATAACGCATTAAAGTCAAAATTATGCAATAAAGGCGTTATTGCATAATTTTGACTTTAATGCGTTATATTCCCGCCTACCTGCTTGCAAATACTCTGTGGATATTACATGGATGGATCGGCTTCTGATTTGCGGTATGATGTATGGACAGGGCATTTCTGGCCACACAAATTGATTGCATGTTGAATGGTGGCCTAGAACAGGTAATTGGACGTCGGACCTCCTACAGACTATCCAGGATATAGACATTACCGTAGGTGGCTTCTGAATTAGAGCAGCGAGAGGCCGTGTGGTTCCCAGCAGAGTGGCCGTGTGGTTCCCGGCAGAGTAGAATAGGACAACTCCAAGTCATCCCGTGGATGTCGTAAAAGGCGACTAAGGAAACACAAGCTAAACAAAGCTTTTTAACATCAAAGAGGCCTCTCCAACCCGTCTGACCAGCGTGGAGAGTGTAGACCAAATCCTCTGACTCCTCAGGCTAGTATATGGCTCTGGTATTACAGAGAGGGTCGTGCTCCTGCAGTGGAGACTAAAAAGACCTGATGATGATGATGATGATGATGGGACCGAGATGGGTAGAATAATAGACATTACCGTAAGTGGCTTCTGAATAAGAGCAGCACGGTTGAAATGAAGAGAGAAAAAGTGTAGCATAAAAGCTATGTACCTACTCAAATTGACGAGCTCCGTGGCGCAGCGGTCATCACGCCTGCCTGTGACACGGATGGTCCCGGGTTCGATCCCCGGTCAGGTCAAGATGGAAAACGATCTTTTTCAGATTGACCTGGGTCTTGGATGTTTATCTATATATGTATTTGTTATAAAATATAGTATCGTTGAGTTAGTATCCCATAACACAAGTCTTTCATAAGAACTTACTTTGGGGCTAGCTCAATCTGTGTGATTTGTCCGTATATATTTATTTATTTATATTTATTTAAATTAACTAATGTAGTGTGTTGTCTGAGTATAGTGCAGATGAAGTTTGTCTGATAACAACAGCAAAGGAAAATTAAAAAATATTTAAAGTTAGATCTCTTTCTGAGGATGCATAGTTTTTTTTAAATGTCCAAATTACAAAGTATTTAATTTATAGTCACATAATTAAAAACACAAGTCAAAGTTAATTGAAATAAATGTCAAAATAAAAATTAAATACATAAAAAAAAGTCCCTATCTTACACGATTCATATTATGCATATGCTTCGCTTAGGAATGCATTATTCAATAATGGTTGCAAACTTGTTTGAAAGTTTTGAATAATGTCATTCCGTTATGAGTAGGTATTTCATAAGGTCTTATTCACTTGATATAAGTAAGGTGATTCTGTTCTCTGGCAATATTTAAATGTCAGAATTGGGATTTCTATACAATATACATTTACAAAAAAAAAATTGTACTTAATTATTCTGATTCTGATATTAAAATATTGCTAGAATCTTCAGAACCACCTTAAGTTTTATGAAAATTATTAGATACTCGAAAGTCTTGTAGCGAATATACTCGTATAAAATGGACGAAATATTAATATAGCTCCCACGGGAGCCTTTATTCGCATTTCCACTTGCTGTAGCGTGCATTTAAAATCCCACTACTTTTCTTCCTTCAGAAATGTGCTACAATTTTTAGTTTTGAGGTAATAAAAAAATAAGTGCAATTGTACCCAACAGTGATATTGACGGCACTAATAGCTCTGATGACTTTAGAAAATTATAAAAGTGTAATTTAAAAATCCAGTATGAGTACCTCTTTACTTTTCGAATAAAATCTTCAATCTATGTGTTTGTCGTTGACCTAGCGATAATTTATATGCACGTTGAAAAACGTTTGTTCTATGAACAAACCTGAAATCGAGAAAAATTATGAGCTGCTCGAGCTGCTCCGTAAATTTTGGTAGGTATTCAACGTATTATGGAAAAGCTCATAAAATTTTCTCGGTTTCAGACCTTGGTCTCAGGACAAAAGTTGTTCGTTTTCATGTAGTAAACGTGAATTTAAGTTTTGGTATTGAATTATTGCTAGTTCAATACCAAATACAGTGTATTAAAAATGTTTTTCAATATATTTGCTAATAATACGGTTCTTATGACATCGCAATCTTTGATATATTTTACAGCACTAGTGCTTTTTACTTTACACCAATCACAACCGCTCAGTAGCCCAATGCCACAGATGAAAAATTTAAACATTTTCATAGAATCCGAGTAAAGAGATTCAAGTTCAGCATGAAAACTTTTCTCTGATTCGTGAGATGTGATTTTTTAACCGAATTCGAAGAAGAGAAGGTTATCAATGTACTTTTTGGAGAAAATAAACCAGAGTACCTGATTATTATAAATGTATTTTTACAAACTGTTTTAGTTCCTAACTTTTATAAATTCCCTATTTACTGAACTTCAATCTTGTTTTAGTTTAAGGTAATCGCAAATGTATTGAAAAACGCCGTAAGATACTATTCTTATTTGAATTCAGCTATTGATCCTTGTCTATTTGGTGGACTCAGCACAAGACCGCAATTTGTGGCGATTTATTGGTGAGGCCAGCTGTGGACGTCCCTGGCTAATAGATAGTTAGATTGGTCTTTACCTGTACAAATATCAACCGATTATATTGTGGACATTATAATCTATTTCAACGAAATATTTGTTTTTTTAACATAAGCAAGTCTGTTCTAGCAGAACAGACTTGCTTATGTAAAAAATTTTACTAACCCCATAATTAGAGTATGTACTTCCAAAACTCGTTCCACAAGCCTACGGCTCATTTGGGATGATAGCAAAAAAATCAAAATTAATTAAATTTCATTTTGCAAGTCGTCCCATGTTTATAAATGGTACATTCAGTAGAAAATGTATTAGTGTAGAAATAATTATCATTAAATTACGCTTATACCTATAACTATATAAAATATGTTAAAAAAACCTTGTCCAATCTTTGAATAGGTATGAAACAAAGCCGTAAATATAAAATTTTGCTATGGAAAAAATGTGTGGTGTATGTACATGGAAAATTTTTCAATGCTTGTAGCTCGAAAACAAAATTTTCAATCTCATAGAAATTATCCGGCTTATTCAAGGATTTGACATGGTTTCTTTATATATTAGCGTGTTCCTTTATGTATTAAGTGCAGTTGGGGGCAGATAAAACTATCCACCCTACAGACAGGTTTTAAAATTGTATGGGGTCAAGTTTATCTGCCCCTAACTGTCCTTTCATTATCCTTTTGCAATTCGCAATCAAGTTTGTAACTCTAACTCTAGCGTGTTATTGAGGTAAATACTTCCATTTAAATTATAGGAAGTTATAATATTCCGAATGAATTTATTCATTTCCCTGTAGTCGTATTCATTTGAATAAAGTGAGACACTAATTAAAACCATTTTGTGGCGCCGCGTCGTTTTACTAAATGACCAAAGGAATTAAATTTATAATTTCGCATTTAATGTTATGTAGGTACTTAAATTAACAAAGTTTACTTTTAATCCTAGATTATATAAAGTTTATTCTACCATACCGTTCCCGGCAGAGAAAATTATGACTACAAGGCTTACCGTGAGTGTCATAGAAGGTGACTTAGGAAACACAAGCTAATAAGATTATAATCATCAAGGAGATCTCTCTCGCCCGCCTGGCCAGCGAGAAGAGTGAGAATTATGTGGACTGAGTGTACATTTTTCTAATTAAACGTCATGATCATTTGAATTATTCTGTGACTTTTTGCATAAATACGGACAATTGTCGTGCTGTTATATGATATAATATGATTTAAGGTGGCACCAGAACTGCAGAAAAATACCTGTGAAATGCTTCCATGCTGATCTAAGAGAGAAGAAAAACGTAGAAAGTACTCGCTGTTTCTCATCCCGCGCAGATCGCAAAGGCCGAACGAGGGAATGGGCGTCAGGAATCATGTCAATAGGCGATACAAGACCTCCAAAATTCTAAACGTGGTCTTAAGGTTTTACAGACCTGGCCTCTGTCTACCCCGCAAGGGAGAAAGACGTGATAGTGTGTATTATGAAGTAAAAGTATTTGCCCACGGTAAAATTGGAACCCAAAAGCCTTCATTTACAGCGACCGTCAATCACATAATGGGCTCAATATTTATCGTATCAGCCAGCGAGCCATCAGTCATTCCAACGCAGTAAAAAGGCCATAATTTAAAATGTACGATGAATCGCACCATACACAGGATGAATTACGGACCGTTTATTACAAATGTGGCTTGCCGTGGATTTAATCCTATACGCGTGGTTCAGTCGAAAAATGTTCTGCGTTCTTTACATTTGCCTAACTTTAATGGTAACTCTCTTAAATAGTTACTTAAATATGTAATAAAAGAAGAAAGAGTTAAAAAAAAATAAAAAAAATTTGTTTGGATTAGAATATCAACGTTCAACAATAATCAGGTCACACTAAGCGAGCTGTCAAAATAATTTTCAACACCCAAAATTTGAAATTCAAAGCGAATCGCGTAATATACCGTATGAGTTATTACATAAGCGGCTTGACATGGATTCATAGACGAATATGTTTCAGCTGAAAAATATTCAGCATCATTAAAAAAGGTAAGGGGCAGTGGTCCAACAGGGTATTTGCCCCATTTCATTCCTCATTATTTCCAGTTACCTTTAGCCTTGTTTCCTTAATATCTTTTTTAATAATAAGCCCGTTTTGTAGATTATTAAAAAACTAGCTGTTACCTGCGACTTCGCCTGCGTGATATATAGCCTATGTCCTTCTCAGTACCCTGACCTATGTGTATGCAAAATTTCATGATGATGGTACGGATGGTACTGTAGGTAAGGCGTGAAAGCGTAACAAACAAACAAACTCACTTTCGCATTTATAATATTAATTAAGAAGTCAGGATATTGGACACTTTTGTTGGTCAGTCAACCAAAAATTTATAAAAATATAGCCCGTCAAAGTTGCGCGTGACTTCGCTCACTGATAAATTCCTGCACTTTGATCTATCCTTATGATATTTTTGGATAATTTTTGAGACGGATATATAAATTTAAGAGATTTTTTAAGTAGGTATACATGCCTACCTATCTGATCAGATTTGAAAATATATTTTTTTTTCTCCTACGGAATAATTTGGAATAAAAACATATACGTCATCATCATCATCATCATCAGGTTTTGTTTAGTCTCCACTGCAGGAGCACGACCATCTCTGTACTACTAGAGCCATATATTGGACAGAGCCGACAGAGGATTTGGCCTACACTCTCCACGCTGGCCAGACATGTTGGAGAGGTCTCTTTGATGTTTATAAGCTTTGTTTAGCTTGCGTTTCCTAAGTCGCCTTCTACGACATCCACGGAATGACTTGGAGAGGTACTATTCTACTTTGCCGGGAACCACACGGCTGAAAAAACGTATACGTACATCGAACCATTTACTGATTTTGTAATTTACATATAGTGATCACATTAAGCAAAATATATAGTTACTTCAGTTTCAGTCACTTTTCTGTATAAATTGTTTAAAATATTAATAACTTACTTATATTTTAAACGATTTATACAGAAAAGTGCTTGCAAAGTCAAATCTATAGAGCTCCTCCGATACTTTGCCTTGTTCCCAGCACACTAGGACCACTTCAAGTCTTCCCGTAAATGTCGTGAAGGTGAGTTAGGAAACACAAGCTAAACAAAGCTTTAAACATCAAAGAGACCTATCTATCCCGTCTGGCGAGCGTGGAGAGTGTAGGGCAAATCCTCTGACTGTTCTGGCTCTGGTAGGTCGTGCTCCTGCAGCGGAGATTCAAACAGACCTGATGATTGCGTAGTCTATAAATAATACCGTGTTTGTGGAATAAACTCACATAGAATCGAGTTCTGTATTTCAGCAAAAAAATGTTTTTACGCTTTGCTAACGCATCGTATATCATTTTGTGTTTCCATAACGATACAAGTTTTAAACTTGACTGTGGGGCTAGCTCAGTTTGTGTCAATTGTCTCTATACATTTATTATTTCACGGTTTTTATTGCGTTTATTACATTATTATTTATATTTTACAATATATATTAATCGTCAGTATTTAATTACAATATGTTAAAACCTTTTTACACAGAAAACAAAATTATAAAAATTAAAATTATATTAAAATTATATTATTATTATATTATAATTATTATTTATAAAATTATAAAAATTATTATTATTATTTATTCATTTAATAATTTTCTTATTTGCTCAGCCAAAATCGAGATCAATCCTCAATCTTGACTAAGTAGTAGATATAAATACACGATTCTCGCACTGACGCAGAAAAGTTAACCAATTATTTTCAGAGTACATTTATTTGTCTTATCTCGTTAAAAATATTCACGTTGCTTGAATTAACTGCGGAAAGTTGTTTAAAAATCGTCACTCAAAAGATTAAAAAGACAGCAAAACGTGACGCAAATGATTAAATTCAGATGTCTTTATTGGTTCAGCAGGCCAGGGAGCAAATTTACAAAGGCTATAATACCATTAGAGTGAGAGTGCAAACTGAACTGGCTTAGCTTTTGTTTGACAAAAACTTGACGAAACCCTAATCTATTCAGGTACAAAATTGACTGTAATCGCGTAGATTTTGTTAGATAAATTGATTATAAGATTGTATCAACAAATACTATTCACTTTAATACTGATATTTAACGATCATTAGCTTCAATAATAGGTTGATAGTTGCAAAGCAATTGTTATTATTTTAATATTAAAATGATTAAATTACTATTCTGTTTTTTAATCAAAAGGAAAAATCGTACTAAGCGAAATTTTATTGGGTAAGAAACAGGTACACACTTATTGTGAGTATTTGGGTGAATATGTAAATATAATACTAGGTTTTGTCTGTGCATTTTCTTTGAAAATATAAAGGCAAAAAGCTAATCCATTTGAGAATATTTTTTTTACTGAGATAGATCTGGTATTGTCGTGTCGAGTAATATGCATAAACATCATAAAAAACTCATCTATTAGAGTCTGATTCGTGACTCAAAAAGTACAAGCCTTTGTAAATTCGCGGCCAGGGAAGGGCCAAATTGAAAAGTTTGTACCCTCAAATTTAGGGCTCGCACCGATTTGTCGTGATCGTTAAATACCAAGTTATGTATTAAGCAATAGAAACGTGTTAGGTGGTGATTGTGCTTATGAATGAATATAAACAATTTTTACTATGGGACCGTTTTATTACTCTGACTGCTCTAGCTAATACCTATGGCTCTGGTGGTGCAGAGAGGGTCGTGCTCCTGCAGTGGAGACTATCAAGGACCTGATGATGATGATGACTATGGGGCTGACTCTGCAACTCGACAAAAAAAAACAGCTATTCCATATGTTCTGGTCGAGTAGGTATTGACAATTTGTATGAAACAGCAGATGTTTTTTATCGAGTTGCAAGAGTCGGCCCCATAGTAAAAATTTTGCATATTCATAAGCACTATCATCACCTAAGAGGTTATGCGGTTATTCATTAACACGTTATACTAGCTGATTTTCACGACTTCATCCAAGCTGGTTGCGGTCCCATGGCGGTTTTTTGTACAGTTTAGTGGTATTTAAAATATATTTATAATTATATACATTCATATTAAACCAATATTTTATACATTTTTTTAATACTCTATCTTATAAAAAGTGGGTGGAGAGAGGAATGACCAGAGAAAATACCACCGACTTTGAAAAAATTTAAACTAATAAATCTTTTGTGTGTGGTTGTCAATATTTTCTCATTACTGTTATAAATGCGAAACTGAATTTTACGGTTTGATACAATTTGACGCTTATCGAATATATTGTGAAATTTGCCATATTTTTTCAGTAAGAAAAAAAAAACTATTGCTGTATTTAATGGATACACAAGGGCAGGTAATTTTTAGGGTTCCGTAGTAAACTAGGAACCCTTATAGATTCGCCATGTCTGTCTGTCTGTCCGTCCGCGGTTTTACTAAGAGACTATAAGTACTAGAAAGCTGTAATTTGTTATGGGTATGTATTTTAATCATGGCAAAAAAATTGGTAGATAAAAATCTTCAAAAAAAAAAATTATTTTTGTATAGCTCCCATACAAGTAAAGAGGGAGTAATATTTTTTTTTCTATACAAACTTATCGCGTTGGGTATCGTTAAATAGGTCTTTGAAAAATATAGTGAGGTATAGAACACCATTTTTGAATTTAGGGATCCGTTTCCGAAATATTTGGTTTTAAAGTGCAAATTTTTGTTCGAGGTAAGTGTCCCCCCCCCCCCCCCCCCCTATCTGCTAAACTTTTATATATGGATACGTGAGAAAAATTACAGCAGTAGTATATATACTGAATTTGAAAGGAAAACTATCAGAGCTGAGTATTTAGTACGAATAAAAAAGTTATAGACAACCAACTTATAAAATGTACTTGAAAATATAATATTTCATACAATTTTCATCGTTAGATGTTTTTGGTCGTTAAACTATGAGGTGCGAGTGTGAACAGTGTGAACTCAAAGTTGTCATTCGCAACTACGGAACCCTACACTGCGCGTGGCCCGATACGCACTTGGCCGGTTTATATATATTTTTTAAACTTGTTCATATTAACGGGCTGAGTCACTCCATAAAGGAACTCCATCAGGACTTTATTAACAAAATTGCTTTCGTCCACGGTTCCGTTCACGTTATTATCGTACACTGGGGAACGGTACTTTTCTCCAGGATGAAGGTTACCTATCATAAACAAGAATAGGTTTTGTACGAATTTTAAAACACCGAAAACGTTTCGCCATTTTTTTATTTTATATAGTTTCATTTTACCGAAAATACAATTCCTATAGTGTTGAAATTCCGATTATTGATACTTATTTTTTTTAAAACTATATGCTTTGTATTGCAACCCAACGTTTATCCGCAGACACTATTGCTCTATGCTTTAATAATCAAAATTATTTCCATATTATAATAATAATAATAATAATAATAATAATAATCCTTTATTTCAGGCAATAATATTGTACCTACAATTACGTACAATATCAGAGGCCCATATCATATATACCTTAGACTAACATACATATAATACAATATAACTTAAAACTAGGTCACACGTTGTGTCGGCGACGTGAGGCGCGGGGCTTCAGCAGGTAACCGTCCTCGGAATTTCCGGTACACGACTCCCTGCGGCCAGAAGTCCTCCTTCATGAAGGTCTCGAGATGTTGGGTCGGCACTCCTACCACAAAGGAACTAAAGTTTACTCTATGGCGAGATGCCAACCGTTCGACCCTCAATGTCAATTTGGATTTCTTCAGCACGTAGGTTACGACGTCTTGAACCGTCGTATTCCAGTGCAGTCGGGACACATACAGTTGCGTACACTTGACCTCTGAACGCAACTGATTGGGTCCAGTCGGTGCGGTGCCAAGATGGTTACGGCTGGCAGGCTTCGTTTTCCTCCGCTTAGCTAAAGTGAAGCCCTCCTTATCGCACTGATCTTTATGTTGACCCGACGTCACAGGCTTGCGAGAGCTTGCCTGTTTATTCCCCTTCAAGGCAGGTCGCTGCGCTGGCGCAGCAACAGGGACGGCGGCTACGGCTGCGTAGGCACGTGTCGGGGTTGACGTGCTCGGCATTGATGTCAGCTCATTGCGGGGGGAAGAGCGGGCGGCGGGGCGCGGTGTATCGCTTGTGACGACAGCTGATGGCGTTGTGTCCAATTTCGCTGACTCAAAACTGCATACCGATGTATTCTGCGCTCCGCGACGTGTGTTGACGTTCGCGGCCTCGGATGACCTACATACCGAATTGTTACCTTTTATTGATAACAATTCGGTACGCAACTCGGTGATCGTATTTTCCGAGGCCTCCAATCTCCACTGCACCTGTGCCAGGCTGGTTTTCAGGGCTGTGATGTCTTTCAGCAGCCTGGTCACATCGACATGATCGAACGAAACCGGGGGCAGTTTCGCTAGATTCGCAGCGCATAGCGCTGGCATGTCGTCCGGATCGGTCACCTTCATCAGGGCGATAACATCCTGGAGACTTCGCTCGCCGTTCTCATCTCTCCGGCGAGATGGCATCTGCGCGGACTTGCCGAGCACCTCATAGAGCAGCACCTTGCCGCTGCAAATCTCCTCCATGCTGAAGTTTGACTTGCATATCTGCATGATGCTGATCTCGTCCATCGTGTCTATGGCATGATACACGAATGCCAACAGCTCGTTAACTATGACTTGCTTGGAAGCCATAGTGACAAAATCGTGCAGCGGCTAAAGCCGCGCAAATCGCGAATATAAATATTCGAATAGTGCAGTGTGTACTGGGGCGCGTGCGTTACGGATCGCGCATCGCACTTCAAGACAACATTTCAAATGATAAATAAATGAAATCCATAAGAGTAAGTATAATATACTTACGTTTTATTTATTTAAAGTCTATTTAAAAGACATAAACAACATCTTTTTAATCGATCCGCCACTCGTTGTCAAGTTTCCGCATGGTGAATATTAATTGGCTCTATTTTTGAATCATTATTCGAATGGGTTTTTCGAATGGTCGCCGCAGACCACTCGGAACACTCGTAGCTTCACTCCTCGCAACCTACCCCTAGTCAACCAGTTCCTTTCTAACACCATATTCCTAACCTTCAGAGACGAGTTTTCGTAAAACCATGAGTCACAGAGCAAAATTGAAAAAACAAAAGTGGCTTTTAAAATCTTTTAAACATTACGATAGTAAAAAAAGGCCTCTTTACCTCTTATGTAGACCTCCAAATTTCACGTTCAAATTTTTTAAAGTCCCTGTTTTTGCTACACTCCAACCGAATTTACTTTACTACTAATCTCGATTTGTCGACTGTAAGTAGTTATGGAAAATCTGTGTAAATAATAATATGGAAAAAGTTACTTCTATCTTAAATACTTCTAGAAAATGAAATTATTCATACCAAAACATTTGTCACAAATATAATGATTCGATTTTCGGTCGACAGTTTGTCTAAAAGACGAAAAATATGTTTATCAAGGTTATAGAAGGAGAAAATATGGCAAAGAAGCCATTTGGCATTTAAAACGTCGTTGTACCGTTGTCGAACAACTGAAATTCGAAGAGAAAAAAATTCTTGTTTGTAATAGGTTCCTTGGGATTGCATAATCTGCTTACTGATTGGTATTTGTCAGTGAAGGATGGATGGGTGTGAGCCTTGATTTAGGGGAGTGCAAAGTGAGTTATCGGGAATTATAACTTTTTTCTGGAAACGTCGTTATCCAGTTCGGTAGTGAATACGAATGTTTTCCAAACTCGTTAGTAGTTGAGCTCATGCAGTTCCTGCTTGAGATGGCCGAGCTTTCTTGTTCGACAACTCGATCACTTTATAGTTTTGTTATTGGATTTTGGAATAAACTTTAGTAAAGTTTGAATTTATTTACTTCCATGCTGGTTTGAGAGAAAAGAAAAAACATAGAATATACCAGCTGTTTTTCTTCCCGCGCAGACCGTAAAAGCCGGTCAAGGGATTGGGCAAAAATCTGAGGAATCACATCAATTGGCGATGCGGCTAGCAACCCATCACTATTTGGATTCTGCTTTCCACCTTAACGCTCACTACGATGCGAAATGTGGCCTTTGGGTCTTTTGACCTTGGGCTCTATCTACCCCGCAAGGGATAAAGACGTGATAGTATGTGTGTGTGTGAAATTATATGTGTAGTAAAGCCTACGTTTGAATTTCTAAGCTAAATGGAAATCTCGAAATCAGAATCCCTAATGGAAAACAGAAATGCAATCAAAAACGGAGAAAACCTACAAAATAATAGACTTTTAAAAACATTTTCCTTTATCCGTGGTAAAGTTGCTCGATTAGACGGACTGAATCATCAAATTCAATGGTAACTTAAAAACAGTAGGTATATGATCTTTTCCAAATTGGCCTGGGTTCATGGATTTTTATCTGTATATTATCTGTTATAAAATGTAGTATTGTTGAGTAACGATACAAATTCAAACTTACTGCAGGGCTAACTCAATTTATATGATTTGTCCCTTTACATCGATTTATTATTATTCCGCGTCCGTTTTATAACCCTACGTCCGTTAGACGTAGCTTTTAATTTTGTCCGTCTCCATCACTATGTTAACATCTAGAGAATTCTTTTGTCACCTGCCACCTACGAGTATATTTTATGTAGATCTCAAAGATCATCTTGGTTCAGTTCTAACCCAAGTACCTTTGAATCGAAGGGTCCGTTTGGTCCGTTGTTTCAAATCCCAGTCAAATTAAGATAGAAACGATTTTTTTAGATTGGCCTTTGTTTTATCTAGCTTAATCTGTGTGATTTATCCCTATCTATTTATTAACCTTACATAAAAATTGTGATCAATCAAGTGACGTACATCTACTAATCGGTTGAGTAAAGTTATCGATCGATATCAATATAGCTCAGACCTTGGTTGCTATTGCTTGGACTTCTATTACCTCGTGCTTACCGTAGTTATATTAAACAGAATTATGGTAATAAGCGATAATGAACACCAATACTGATACGGATCGCACAGCAACATGATAAGTTTATATTTTGTGCATTCCAAATGTGCAAGTGAGCACTCTTGCACAACTACAAATAGTCACTCATATGTAAAACATAACAAGTTCAGTGCTTAGCAATATTTTTATTAGTGTTTGAATGCATTTGCAATACTATTTCGGATTATGTATTCAAACCGGCGACTTGATCTTTGTTCGACCAGTGCTTTACCAATTAAGATACCGCAATTCGATCCCACACGTCGAATTTCTTATTTTCAATATCCACCGGTTACGATTCCAGAGATACAGCCTGGTGTCAGACGGATGGACAGATGGACGGACAGACAGCGAAAGCTTACTTGTAGGATCCCGTTTGGGTAAGAAACCCAAAATTTTACATTTTGTCTCCACTTCTGTCAATCACTCAACCTAAATCTATCTGTACAAAGAGTTATTATGTGAAAAAGATTCTATAACAACGCGTTTCAAGCTTCCATCACGAGCACTAAAATTGTAAAATACCAGAGACTTTTAATCTGCTAACTCATCTTTGGTTAGTATCCTTCATTTTAATACTAAGCGAGACGTACAGTTTCCGAATAATTATTAAGTAATTTTTTTTTCAAACAGCTTCAATTTCAATGTTTGACTCCATATTAATTAAACAGTACATTAAATAAATAAATATATACGGACAAATCACACAGATTGAGCTAGACCCAAAGTAATTTCTTAAGTAAGACTTGTGATAAGGGATACTAACTCAACGATACTATGATGCGCCACGGAGCTCGTCACAATAATATGATAATTTTACAGCCGTCTCTCTTGTCAACAGAATGGCGTGAAAACTAGCACGTAATCTGTTAGGTAATATCGGAGTCAATAACATACACTATTGATTAATGCAGTGACGGCCGTGACTAGTCTGTGCATTGGCCGTGAAACTGCCAACTGTAATCTACCCTCCGATGTTCTACGTCACAGACAATATGTGTCCTTAACGCCAAGCTGTGAAGATCTAAAATAGATCACCATTGAAAACACGCTTGGGCGCGCGCGCGAGAAATGTTAAGGTTGCATTTCTCTTGGAAAATTACCCACTTTATTATTATTTAAAAATAAATTGAATGTTGTGGCTTATCAAGGCTATACGCTTGCTGCCTAGGGTTAAATCCTCAAGTGACAGCGATGCGGGACGTGAACGATGAAGAAACTTCTCCTTTCGTATAAAAAAAGAAATTGAGGCGTACCCAGTAGGTGGCCACATCGATAGCTTTTTGGTGACCCTCCAACTGAATATCCTTAGAGCAGAAACTGTAGACGTGGGGCAAGAGAGCAGGTGTCCTTTAGACTGGAAATCTCCACAGAAATATGCCACAGGCTTGAAATAGCCCACCCCTTTCTTCCACCTCCTGGCATTTGCCTCTCATCCTTAGGCGATTTAGGATCACTAAACATGCCTGAGTGGATCGTGATAAGGTGGAAGGCTCTCGCTTCGGAAAGTTGTTGGGACATTTCATACTTTGCGATTGTATCCAGACTCACGAGGAATACCCGTCAAGCAGCTCAGTATTTGGGAAGACGGGTACGTATAGGCTTTATATAATTTAAGCGTACAGGTATATTATGATTTAAACATGAGGGTGTACTATGTTATTTCACTGAACTTTCAAGTCAAGGTATAAGCAAATAAAACATAATTGTGATGGTACTTTTAATTCCTAACATTGTAATTATATGAAAGGCTTGTACTTATCAATGTGATTATTAGTTCCATAGATCCACAGACATAGTCAAGTCTCATAAAATATTAACAAATTCAATTAAACGTATATTTTCTACTAAAAGTGCAAATTTCCGCCTCAATACTGTCACAGATTTTTTAACTTTTGTCAAATAGTCGCTAGGATATCTATTTTGAAGCGATTTAGTTATTAACATTAAAACAATATATTGCCTCCGTGGTCCAGTGGTTAAGGCGTTTGCTTTATTGATCCGGGGATCGTGGGTTCGATTCCCACGGGAAGCATACTTTGTTAAGTTGTTTCCAGTTTGGTTTGGACATTGCAGGCATGAATCACCTGATTGTCTGATAAGAAAGATGATTCCGTGCTTCGGAAGGCACGTTAAGCCGGTGGTTCCGGCTGCCATCTGGTAGTCGTTAAAGGAACCACGTCAGAGGCCGAGAGGCGGTCCCGAAGAACTCTGACACCAGGGTGTGCATGTTCGACTGACCGTGTCCCCTACACGAAATGATGATGATGAATATATTAATAAGCTCTGCGTTTGTTAAAAAACTAAGCAGGTTACTTCTCTGAAACGTTACTCTGGTTCATCGCTGAATATAAGACTTCAGCCATATAGATTATTTCTTTTGCATGTCAGTCATTTCAGTGCTGAGCTGATATTGGATAATATTGGAGTCTGGATTGAGTTTCTTTCGGCGTATTCTTCTCACCAGTGGTCATTACGAAACGCTAGTAGTTTTTCGATTTTGCATATTAAAAATAAAAATAATAAGAATGAAAAAAAAAATTACGTTCAAAAAGAGATACAACTATCCAATTTTGAATAAAAGTCTTTGACTTTGACTTTGGAAAGGTCACGCATGTCATTGATAAACGTGTAGCTGACATTGGCATTTCAAAAGTTCTATAGTAGGTATCCTAATCCTAACTAATATTATAAACGCGGAATTGAGTTCGTTTGTTTGTTACACTTTCACGCCTTTATCTACTGAACCGATCATCATGAAATTTTGCAAACACATGGGTTAGAGTACTGAGAAGGACATAGGCCTTTCATCCCGGAGAAAAGTACTGTTCCCGGGGATCAGCACTAACGCGTGCGAAGGCGCGGGCAAAAGCTAGTATGGAATAGTCATGCAAGTATAGACAATAATAAACAGGTTGATCAATAAAGTACTTATTTGATATTAATAAATTAAATTGCAATTGTTTTGTATCAAGTATTTAAGATGAATATACCAAATTAAAATTGTTCTATGTAAATTATTGATCATTATTTTATTTTACCTCATTTTTCATACTTGCTGATTTGCTACGATATGAACAAAAATTTATGCATAACACCTGTATTGTATGTATGACTCATGGTTGGCAAATAAATACTTGGATCTTTGATCAGTATCAAGTAAATTCAAGTTTAATACAAGTGAAACTCGACGAAGATTACAGCCAACCTTAGTAATAATTTGTAACACTGCAGTAACTGTTTTTAGGGCCCTATGGCCCAGTGGGCATGAGTATCATTAGTGCGTACGCATGTTAAGCAACCTCTGGTGCAGTCCCCACTTGGATGGGTGACCGCAAGTGACATAATAATATCTTTAGCTACTCCGTGCTTCGAAAGGCACCTTAAGCCATTGGTCCCGGCTGTCATCACTCATGGTAGTCGTCAAGCTACGTCAGATGCCTTTAGACAGTTCAAAAAATCTGACACTAGTGTTGGCCACTTACACACACGAAAAACAAACAAACGAACTGTATTAAATAAAGGTATACATACATACTATCACGTCTTTATCCATTGCGGGGTAGACAGGGCCCAGGTCAATAAAACCTAAAGGCCATGCGTTTAGCATTGGTGGGCTTGTAGATGGAGATCGGAATCAAAATAGTGATGGGTTGCTTTCTGCATCGCCTATTAACATGATTCCTCACGCCCATTCCCTCGATCGGTTTTGACGGTCTGCGTCAAAACCGATAGAGCTGGCACATTCTACGGTTTTTCTTTATTCCCAGACCAGCGTGGAAAATTAAAGGTATTAAGTTAATAAAATAGGGTGGGTTGGTCAGACGGCTTATGGTCTAATCTATCTATCTATCTATCAGCCAGTGACGTCCACTGCTGGACATAGGCCTCCCCCATAAATCGCCACAAATTGCGATCCTGTGCATATTGAGTCCACCGCCTCCCGGCGACCCTAATAAGGTCGTCCGTCCACCTGGTCGGGGGTCGTCCCACACTGCGCTTCCCTATTCGTGGCCGCCACTCCAGGACTTTAATGCCCCAACGGCCATCTGTCCTCCGGGCTATATGTCCAGCCCATTGCCACTTCAAACGAGCAATCCTGCGAGCTATGTCTGTTACTTTGGTTCTGCTGCGGATGTCCTCATTTCTGATTCTATCGCGCAGTGAAACTCCCAGCATAGCTCGCTCCATTGCACGTTGAGTCACTCTGAGCCGTCTAATTAGTCCCATTGTGAACGACCACGTCTCGGATCCATAAGTCATCACTGGCAACACGCACTGTTCGAAGACTTTTGTCTTCAGGCACTGAGGAATGTTGGACGAGAAGATGTGACGCAGTTTCCCGAACGCCGCCCACCCGAGTTGGATTCGACGAGTGACCTCTTTCTCGAAGTTGGACCTACCCAATTGAATTGTATGTCCCAGGTATACGTACTCGTCGACAACTTCGAGTGCAGAGCTTCCAACGACAACTGGGTAAGGTGCGACATGGACATTCGACATTATTTTTGTCTTGTCCATGTTCATTTTGAGACCTACCTGTCGAGAAACTCTGTCGAGATCACCGAGCATAGAATTCAGCTCCTCCAGTGACTCCGCCATTATCACCACATCATCAGCAAACCGAAGATTAGTAAGATACTCGCCGTTAATATTGATACCGAGTCCTTCCCAATCCAGTAGCTTGAAACAATCTTCCAATGCAGCGGTAAACAATTTTGGAGAGATAACGTCTCCTTGTCTTACGCCTCGCTGCAATTGGATGGGCTCAGAGCTCTGGTCCTGGATTCGGACTGACATCGTGGCGTTCCTGTACAGACTCTTCAGCGCTTCGATGTATCGGTGATCAATGCGGCATCTCTGGAGGGACTGAAGCACAGCCCATATCTCTATGGAATCGAAGGCTTTTTCATAGTCCACAAACGCCAAGCATATTGGCCGGTTATACTCCTCGGTCTTCTGTATAACCTGCCGCAGCGTATGTATGTGGTCTATGGTGCTAAAGCACTTCCGAAACCCGGCTTGCTCGGGTGGCTGAAATTCGTCGAACCTACGCGCGAGACGATTCGTAATGACTAATTTATGGTCTAAGCTGGTGCTTAATTTATATGAGACGCGAACGGTCTCGCTAAACTTGATCCTAGTTTATAATAGAATATTAGTTTTAATTATACAGAGCCCACTAGATAGCCGATGTACCCAACTAATCGTGTTTAGTAAATTATTGATTGTGTAGGGCAAGCACATCGACGACCCCAAGCATAAATGTTTGAAGATCTTTATTTTAAAAACCGGCCAAGTGCGTGTCGGGCCACGCGCAGTGTAGGGTTCCGTAGTTGCGAATGACAACTTTGAGTTCACACTATTCACACTCGCACCTTACAGTTTAACGACCAAAAACATCTAACAATGAAAATAGTATGAAATTTTACAGTTTATAAGTTGGTTGCCTATAACTTTTTAGTTTGTACTTACTACTCAGCTCTGATAGTTTTCCTTTCAACTTCAGTATATATGCTACTGCTGTAATTTTTTTCACGTATCTATATATAACCGTTTAGCAGATAGAGGGGGGGGACACTTACCTCTAACAAAAATTCGCACTTTAAAACCAAATATTTCGGAAACGGAGCCCTTAATCAAAAAATGGTGTTCTCAACCTCACAATATTTTTGAAAGACCTATTTAACGATACCCCACACAATAGGTAAATAGAGAAAAAAAAAATACTCCCTCACATTACTTGTATGGGAGCTACCCTAAAAAAAATTTTTTTTCAAGATTTTATTCTACCACTTTTTTGCCATGATAATTATACATACCCATACCAAATTACAGCTTTCTAGTACTTATAGTCTCTGCGTAAAACCGCGGATGGACAGACAGACAGACAGACAGACAGACAGACAGACAGACAGACAGACAGACAGACAGACAGACAGACAGACAGACAGACAGACATGGCGAAACTATAAGGGTTCCTTGTTTACTACGGAACCCTAAAAAGGAGGAATAATTTATGGTCCCCTAAAAAGAAAATTAATGGACACCTGCATCCTTCCTATATTGACGTATGGTGCACAAACTTGGTCCTTAACTAAACTTCAAAAGTCCAAGCTCAGGGTTTGCCAGCGTGCGATGGAGCGCAGCATCCTGGGTGTCAAGTTGATGGATAAAGTCCGTAACACCGTACTGCGTTCTCAAACCAAAATCACTGACGTAGCTCTAAAGGCAGCACGGCTGAAGTGGGACTGGGCTGGACACGTACAACGTTAGCCAAACTACTCCTGGGCAAAGGCCACCACCTGTTGGGTTCCAACATCTAAAAGAAGACCAGGTAAGCCAAGAATGCGATGGCGAGATGAAATCGACAAGCTCCACGACAACTGGAGAAATCTATCCCTAGATCGGACCGAATGGAAAAAATGGAGGGAGGCCTTTGCCCAGCAGTGGGACAGTTAATGGCTCGAAATGACAATGAAATTAATTATAATTTCCCTTGACATATAATTATAAAATCGAGTGTTGTATTAGAAGTCAAATACAATTTCAAACATTAGTTAGTTCTATGTTCAAACATAATAACTTGTTAGAATTGTGGTTTACGGTTACGGCTCACGACAAAGACAGTCTATGACACCAGTATGGTCCAAGGTTCTATTCCCGGTCAGATCATGATGAAAAACAATATTTTTCAGATTGGCATGGGTTTTAGATATTTATTTGCATAAATATCTATTACAAAATACTGGCTGTTACCCGCGGCTTCTCTCGCGTGATGGATAGCCTATTTTCTTCTTAGCAACCTAACCTATTTGTATGCATAATTTTATGATGATCGGTTCAGTAGGTAGGGCGTGAAAGCGTAAACAAATAAACAAACTCACTTTCCCATATAAGTATAATATTAGTTAGTTATTAGGATAGTATTGTTGAGTTATTATCCTACAGACAAATGTTTATCATATATTATTATTACCACTAAGGATTCTAAGAATAGTCCGCAGAATCGTCATTGGGGACTTCAACAAGAGTATTATAACTCAGCAATTGAAATCCGTCCACCAGGAAATCAAGAATACAAAAATATATCTGTATTTCCTTATTCAGAACAAGGGGTTGTTTCTTGGGGAATGGATTTGTAAGATTAGATTTCTTATTTGTAATAAGAATGTGTCTATGGCTTATGATTAAACTATTTATTTATCCAAATTCCTAGATAAAGGTTTTCCAAAATTCATGTACACAAATGGATTCCCCATACAGGCTTAGCCTAGTATGGGAAACTTTGTTAATACCAAATGGCATGTCTTATTCCTACTTTTAGATTCTAAGGGTCTAATATAAACTTCAGGTAAATATAGAACAAAATATCATATCAGATAAAATATACTAAAACCTTAATTATTTGAAAAAGGAGTATAAGGTTTTAATAACTGTATACTATAACTTCTATATTACTGAAAAAAAAAATTGATAGGTCGTTAGAATTCTTACTTTATTTCAAGCGATGTAGGCTTATCAATAAGGACCAATAACATAGATACTGGAATTTTTATTTTTCTTAAAAAAATTCTGTATTTACACGTATACCTTTATATCATCATCAGGTGTTTTGTAGTCTTTTATGCAGGAGCACAACCCTACCTGTACTACCAGAGCCATTTAGCCAGAGCAGTCGAAGGATTTGGCCTACACTCTCCACGATGCCAAGACGGGTTGGAGAGGTCTCTTTGATATTTATTAGCTTTGTTTAGCTTGTGTTTCCAAAGTCGCCCTCTAAAACATCCACGGTAATACTTGGAGTGGTCCTATTCTCCTCTGCCGGGAACCACACGGCCAATAACTATTACAGATTATTTTCTTAGAAAAATTGCTTTTAATACGATTATTAGGTGGATAACAACGGTAAAATCGCGTAAACAAAATTACGAATCCTAATCCTAACTATCCTAATCCTAACTAATATTATAAATGCGAAAGTGAGTTTGTTTGTTTGTTTATTTGTTTGTTTGTTACGCTTTCACGCCGTATCTACTGAACCGATCATCATGAAATGTTGCATACACATCAGTTAGGGTACTGAGAAGGAGGCTATAAATCACGCGTGCGAAGCCGCGGGTAAAAGCTAGTAGTAAATATATCAGTCGTTAATATTTGACAACGTTTGTAGCCATGAAAAGTTTTTCGAATAGGTTCACGATAAATATATTTAAGCGGAAACGTGAGGTACTTGAAATTCAAATAGGTACGCACTTCTTCGATTACACAAATACACTTGCCTTCCGATCTTGTAATATTACTTTGCATATGTCCCCTTGCACCGGGGGTGGTGAACTAAGCACAACTTAGCGAAACTTAGCACATAAGTTATGTACTACGCAAACATTTGGTTGGAACAAGTGTCTAAACCACTGTTACATCAGGTTATTAGGGACTACAAGTTGGTTATTCTCCAGAGAAATATGTTTGCAATGTTATAAATTAGCAGATAGTGAATAACGAGTATGTCCAACTAGTTTTTATTACAAACAGCTTAAATAAAAAATATTGATGAAATTAATTAATAAAAACATTGAATACTATTTTTCTAAAGTCAAAATATAATATAACATTAATAACTGTATTTGTAGTATAGTGGATTTACTCAACACGTTTGAAATTTAATCAAAACTAGCAGCCCTACCCGGCTGCGCCCGGGCATGTATTATACCTTAAAACCTTCCTCGTGAATCACTTTATCTATTGGTGAAAACCGTATGAAAATCCGTGGAGTAGTTTTTGAGTTTATCGCGAACAGACAGACAGACAGACAGACAGACGCGGCGGAGGACTTTGTTTTATAATATGTAGTGATAATAGATATTTGATTTCTTGATTCTTAAAAAGTCATAAATGTATTATAATGGGATTATGATTAAATATCGGATATTATGTTTGTGTGTGTGATTTGTCTGTATATATTTATTTATATTTATATTTACCAAAAGATGGCTGTTATGGAATGTACTTTTTCTATGTAAATAAAAAAACCTTGTTTTATAATTAACTAATGTTATTATTATATACTTGTCTAGCTTATACCCGTGGCTTTGCTCGCGTATAAATTTGCCGTTTATCGCAACAATCCCACGGGGACAGTATACTTTTTTTCCGGGATTAAAGGTACTCTATGTCTTTTTCAGTACCTCAACCTATGTGTGTGCCAAATTTTAAGAAGATTGATTAGGTAGGTAAAGCTTGAAGAGGTAACATGCAAACAAACATACAAACTTACTTTTAAATTGATAATACTAGTTGGGATTTGGATAAATTATTTTCCACTACGATTAAACTAGTATTATATTCCACTCACATTCACTCTTTCCTACTCGAATACATAAATGCAGGGATAAGACCTGCTCCTATCTTTAAAAATTGTATCGTTGACTTCTTTACTTAATATTCAGTTTTAAAAGTTGATTGTTAGTTTCACAGACAAATGGAAATGAAAATCGCATAAAGGCATAACTTATATCCCAATCCCAACTAATATTATAAATGCGAAAGTGAGTTTGTTTGTTTGTTTGTTTGTTACGCTTTCACGTTCTACCTACTGAACCGATCATCATGAAATTTTGCATACACATAGGTTAGGGTACTGAGAAGGACATAGGCTATATATAACGCGGGTGAAGCCGCGGGTAACAGCTAGTTAAAAATAAGTCTACTACATAGGTAAGAGGACTACTAAAAGTCAAATTTCGCGAGAACTTCGAAAACCGCTTTTAATGAAGAGATGAGGTTAAGATGAGGTCTTAATCAATTAGGCATTCCCAAGATGGCCGATTAAATTAATTATGTAAGAATTTCTTGCTATATATTTTTCGGTTAAGATCTCTGATTAAACGAGTTATCGACTTAGTTGTTATTCGGGGTACGATCTATTGGTTGGGATGGTTTGTTCGCAGAATGTCCGATTCTCAATACGTCTTGTGAAAACTAATTAACCTATTCGCTAAAGTCCTCTTCTTATAGATTCCTATCCGTGCTATCTGTATGTGCAAATAAAATTTATTATTACATTACATGAGAAATGATTATGAAAACTATTACAGATTATGTAAGCTTCTAGCTTTACAAGAATGGTCTTTTGAAATTGCACTTCGCCACAAAAAACTTGGTAAAAATTGGTTCAAAAAGTATTCAAGATTCAAGATTCAATCGTTTATTTAACATAGTTTCTTTGAACACTTATTAATTGTCATATTTGTGTTTACAATTTTTACAACAAAAAAATTTTGTTGACGTCAATAATTACTTATGGCTAAGTTTAGGCCGCTTCCAAAGCGGAGTGCAGAAGAAGCGGCAACAAACTGCACAGCGCATTTTTCTCCAAGCGACGTCAACTCACAATTCTAGTTAGACCTTATAAACTACTTATATATATGTGGACTGAGTGTGCATTGTTTTAATTAAATGATATTGTTAAACATTATATAAAAATGTTGTTGGTGTTTGATGTCATAGTGTTTATGGTTTATCAAGATATTGTTTTCACGGTTATTTCTAGTTTGGGAGCTCTTTTTTTGTTTGTGAAAGTTTCCCATTGTATTGATAGGTTCTGGTAGAGCCTATTGCTCTACCAGAACCTATCAGTATGAATATTATTGTTTGTAAGGATTTGGGCTAAATCTTAATAATAAAAAAAATGGCTATGTACAACTGGGACTAGCGCATGAAGGGTTCCGTACCAGTATCCATTAAACATTAGACTATCGAACAAAAAAGGCAAAAAATCATGTTTGTTGTATGGGACCCCTTAGATATTTATTGTATTCTTTTTTAGTATGTGTTGTTATAGCGGCCATAGCAATACATCATCTGTAAAAATTCAGCTGTCTGGCTATCACGGTTTTTGAGATCTATACAGCCTGGTGACAGACAGACGGACATCGAAGTCTCGTGAATAGGACACCGTACCCCGACCCTAACAATGTAATAATATATTATTAATATTTCCCTTGACATATGAAATCGAACTAAAAATGAACTTACCTAGCCTAACCTAACCCTAACCTTTCTAGTCATTTTGCGAACCAGTAATTTTGCGAATCAGACATTATTCACATAAGCCTTTGTTGGGGCGTGTGAGAAATGAAATATAAGATTTACAACGCTTCGGGTCATTGCAGTTCTAGGCACGATTCGGCAACGAACGATTCTATTCGGTATTGATAGAGGCAGTATTTTTTTTCTCTGTGATAGGGGAATTTTTGATAAAACTTGGGCATATTGGTTTCGATGCAAAAGTATCGCAGTTGCGAGCGGTAGAGCGTCAACAAACAGAGTTGTTGGTTCAGATCATTGATTGCTCCATTGTTTCGTAGATTGAAAATTGAAAGCGACCTCATAAACAATTTCTAGACTCCAAAAAATATATTTTAAAATATTAACAAAAAATCTCTTGTTTATGTTAAGTGCTGAAATGAAAACAAGGTACATATTAAACGTTAAATTTAGACATTTTCATATTTTATCGTGCCACAACAATCTTTTGGCCTGTTTCTTTGTATAATACCAGGTAAATTGATAATACAAAATCCTTATTATTAGACAAGAACATAGAGTTTGCTTGACTAAATGACTTCATCTACACTGATTGCCTAATACATTCTGTTGGCTTTAGAAATCTAGTCTCTGCTATCATCATCTCTTATTAAATTCAACAACACTTAACAGAACTAGACTCGGATGAGCTTTGTTGACCTTGCAAATAAATTTTACTTAATCGACACTTGGTGTTGCATGGTTGAAACAAACTGAAAGTGCAAAGCTAGCTGACGAAACACTTTAATTTAGTTTACCTCGGTGTCTAGCAAAACAATTTTATTTCACCGGCACTTAGCATTGCATTAAGGCAAACTAACTCTTAAGCAACAATAACTTACAGTGAGCGGATTTAAGCTTACTTTAAAGCGAAACTGAAAATGAGTTTAAAAACAAATGCTTTTCGACTAAAATAATCTCAGCTCGTGATCTACCCATTAAAATTTCATTTAACAACACTTCAAGTGTACTTAAGAACATTTTAATAAACTTGTTCAATTTTGGACAGCTCTATTTTCTTATTTTAAAAGGACTTTTAAATTGAAAACTTTGAATTTTTTTAAGTTTTTTACGAGTGAGTGCGATCTCCGTTTCAGCTTGTGCAATCATTATTTTGTATTAACGAAACCCAGTTTTACTCACATTATATTTCTACGGATTTGCCGACTAGTTTTCATCATCGGGAAACATCGGGGCGAGTGATTTGCGTCGATATGACTGTTACACTTTCCTCAAAACACTCTTCCATCACTCGCTAAGTATTGATATTATTATTACTAGCTGATGCCCGCGACTTCATTCACGTGGACTTTATGACTCCGGCGTATCAATTTACCTTAATACGAGCTAATGTCGATACCTACATAAGAAAACACTAGTAGCGGTGTTATATATTATATATTAAAAGTTAATATTTAATGATCCTCGATTTTTTGTAAACACATGTTTAGGTGAACGAATAGGACAAGTATGGGCAGAAAGTCCTCAACCTATAAACGCACATCTACAAAGGGCCTTCAGCAGGGACGGACCTCGGCTTTGGGTGTTGCCTGTGTGTGCAAGGCTTGGAGAGACAGCAAAGTCTCATGTTTTGCCGTATGGACTGAGCTGAAACCTACGTTGCCAAAGGTGGTTGCGTGTGAGCCGGCACCGCTGGGCTCACCAGTTAATTGAGCTAATCGTACTCTACGCACTCTATCCCAGTGGAGAGTGACTCTGTAAAATTGTCAATATAAAATTTGACATGGTTCTGTATCAGATTTTCTAAATCTTCAATTTTTATTACTGAACAATAATACTAATCATGTTGAACAACTTTTGCCAAAGCGTCATTTTTATATTTCCTATAGTTAACCTGGACCATTATGGTTTTGCGTCAGGTGTTCCAAATCTTCAATTTAAATACCTCAACAAAAAATGTGCATCAGGTTAAATAACTTTTGCTAAGGCGTCATTTATATATTTCATAAAGTTGGCCTTGACATTAGTACCTTATAATGCTTAAATTATATAAAGTCTAGATAGGCTACTACGATTGTTGATAATGATGATATGATTTTTTTCTACACTTCTTGGCTCTTTAGCCAAGAAGTGTAGAAAAATATCAACTCATATACACTATGTCTTTTATTCATTGAAATAGGACGGAGTCTAGAAGGTATTTAGTGAGAGTGTTAATGATGCTGAGGACCATTGTGAGTTCGCTGTGATAAGACTTCCGAAGTCAGCTCTCTTGACGGTCTGAGTCGCCCCATTTGAGGACCGGACAAGGTTACATAATAGGTAACATAATAGCTTTCGGCCGCGGCTCCGCCCGCGTTATTGTCGATCCCTCAGGAACAGTACTTTTCTCCGGTATGAAAGGTAGCCTATGTCTTACTCTGTACTCCAGCTATAGAGCTAACAAAGTTTCATTCGAACCCATCCAATATTTCCAGAGATAACGTGATCATACACACAGACAGACAGACAAGAAATTCTAAAAAATTTTTTTTTCATTCTTTTATTCTTTTTAAGTGTCCCTCTATGTATCTGTGTATATATATAGATTTTACCTAGATTGTTATTATGTTTACAGAAATCAACAAATGGAAATGATTTACATACTAATATGTTATCACGTGTTGATTACTGACGGTATAGACAGAGCCCAAGGCCATAAGATTTTAAGGCCACGTGTGACGAAAAAAAATTATTTATGATGCACGAAGCAGCTGTAAAATTCGTGGTTTATACTACTGCTCTTATTTACTTTTTATATACATTGAAATCTTGGCGGATAATGTCATTAGTTTACCTACATATTTTTGACCGAAAGTAGATTTATTCATACATACATAATTATTGTACCGTAATGCCGTGTGGTTCCCGGCAGAGTAAAATAGGACCACTCCAAGTCTTCCCGTGGATGTCGTAAAAGGCGACTTAGGAAACACAAGCTAAACAAAGCTTACAAACATCAAAAAGACCTCTCCAACCCATTTTGCCAGTGTGGACAGTGTAGGCCAAATCCTCTGATTACTCTGGCTAATATATTACTGTGGTAGTACAGAGAGGGTCGTGCTTCTGCAGTGGAGTCTAAACCTGATGGATGGATGGATGGACATAATTATCATATCATATTTTATAAACAGAGCCCAAGTAAATGAAACTCAAAAGCTACATTTAGCCCTAAAAGTGGTCCTGGATCTTATCAGTGATGGTTTGCTAGCCGCATTGCCTGTTTACTTGTATATGTAGGAAAACTAATGGCTCTACCACTATTTTACTTACATATTTTTTGTCAAAAGTTCATTTATCTCCTCTCATACTAACCACAACATAAATAAAAAACGTACAAAATATATCTATGCCCCTGTCCATACCTAATATTAGTAACTGGCGATTCTGATAAATTGAATATCTTTTCCGTATATCTAAGAAAAAAAAACACCTAATAACGTCTCGTATAACTAAAGCGTCCCGAAAAAGACTCATGAAAGTGTACATCTAGAGCTTTGCTCTCTACTGCAAAAAAACGGGGACTCTCACTCAAAAGAAAGAAAAAAAATAGTGCTTCTATTTTTTAAATTCTGGAGAAGGATTAAAAAAAATTGAAGGATAGGATAAAAAATTGTGCAGTTCTGAATTAGAGTAGGGAATATGAAATGTAGAAAAAAGAGAAGTAATTATGTTGGAACACTTGATAAACCACGTCAAATTTATGAAGACAGTTAATGGTAGAAGAATATAAGGAAAATTTACGACGCGTAGAGCTATTAATCAAGGAGAAAATGGGACTGGTTTCGTAGAAAAAAGTCAAAAAGCTAGTGAAATAGAGAGAGAGATGGAGGGAGACCAACCAACAAAAGCGTCTGTCATAAATTTTGATGATGTTGACGTATTAATAACAAAAAATATACTTGCGCTATTACAAGAATGTATATAAATAAATAAATTTGTATCGGTTATAAGCCATATTATATGTTTATATTTAGTCATTTGATACCAGTTTCTAAGAATTGACTTTATACCAAATGAGCCGCGGCCAATTGACATCAAATGTAGCCATGCCGTTTATATTTTGTTGCTTTATAAATGCTAAATATTAGTTTACTTTTACAGTGATATTCTACAAGTAAGAATTAATAACTGTTGTCCTCTGTTGTCTTTCTTTTCTTCTTTGAAAATAGAAAATGTTACATTTAGCCCAAAAAAAATCTTTTGGTTTATTTTCAACGTGTTCAAATAATATTCTTGTAAGGTAAGAATTTTGCTTTAATATAGAAGTATTTAACAATCTATCTACCTTTTCAATAAAAATAAATCAATTAGGTATATCGATTTAGGTCATTACATAATAATTAAACTTTTCGGGGGTGTAGTGCTGGCCTCATTTGAAATAAATTATTAGAAATAAAACGGGAAAGACCATTCAAAATATTGTTCTGCGACTGCGAGGTCGTAATATCCCTTAAATCTATTTTCTATAGGTACTACTGTCTACAATTTAAAGTGAGAACATGAGAATTTTCAACAAGAGGCCGTAGTTGACAAAATAACGCTTCCGTCAAAAACGGCCACTTTTGGCGAAAAGTCTAATAATACAAGCTTATCATACCCACCAAAAATTTTAAACAGTAGATAGTTCTAAAATAGTCTGAAGGCTTATATAGGGCCTCGCAGAAAAAACATTTATATGGTCTCTTTGTTTTCTCCATTTATTTCAAATCGGGGCAATATGACCCCGAAAATAAATGTATGGCCTTAAAATCACTCTCATTCACTCTTGTGGCTTTAGCTATTTGGAATTGCAGGATTAATATGAATAAATAAATGCACAATCAAGCCATTTAATTAAAAAGATTGATTATTTGACGAAGCACGACGATTTTCACTGCTGTTATTATTAATTCATAATTGAAAATATTGACTCCTACTAGTATTTAAATTGTATAGGGATAAATTATTGTTTGATGAAAAATGAGGCTTTAACATAGTGTGTAAATATAGTTTTGCAAGTAAATTTAATTATACCTAGCTTTATTGGATAAAGAATGGTAGGATAATAATTTTTTTTTATCAATATCTTACAATTCTTTATACCATGACTACGAGAATTTTTTTTACCAAAAATAGATATTTAATGAAGAAAAAGGACGGTAAAATCAATTAAAATACTCAATTTACTAATGACAGCAAAGAACACAAAACAAAACTCTTTATTTTAATGCTAAACCGTAGTAGGTATAATTATATCTCATGGAGATATATGGACTACGTAATATATCTCCATATGCTAAACTGCTTGCCAAAAATATCAACCAATCAAATCTCGAATATTTATTTGCAAAAGGAGTTTGTATGTCGAGTATTCTTTGCTCAAAGAGTTTATTTTCATTGAGATGGCGGTCGAACATAATTTTGTTCGGAATTCAAACACCGAAAACTATTTCGGATGACAGTAAGGCACTTCTAATCACTAGATTAGAAGTGCCTTACTGTCATAGTATAAAAAAAATTGTCTCGTACTTTTATGCTTGCTGTGCAGTGAATAAAATAAACTTTTCAGAAAGGGAATGGTATAAAATAAATATATAACAAAATCTAAAAATACCTCGCAAACATTTTTAGAAATAGCGACTTTCCTGTAAACTCACGTATCTCCGCTTGCACTAAATGAATTACAGACCACAAGCGACAGCGCGCCCGCTATGAATAATTCAACGTATGTTTTGTAACCTTTGACCCTTGTAAATAACCCACCGAATATTCCGCGGGTAGAATTGAAAAAGTTCCCACTAATTAGAGTGTTGACACCGAATACGTTTTCTTATTATTAACGAGCTCCGTGGCGCAGCGGTCAACACGCTAGCCTGCGACACGGGGGTTCGATCCCCGGTCAGGTCAAGATGGAAAAGATCTTTTTCATATTGACCTGGGTCTTGGATGTTTATCTATATAAGTATATATTATAAAATATAGTATCGTTGAGTTAGTATCCTGCGACACAAGTTCACAACTTACTGTGGGGCTAGCTCAATTTGTGTGATATGTCCCTATATATTTATTTATTTTTATTTATTTATATTATTTATATACATATATTGTATATTGCGTTGTTATGAGCACTGTGGTATCATCTTTGACAAATTCGTCCACGAAGTTTAAACCAAACTGGAGTTGCGCTTGTTTGTTTTCGTGTGTGTAAATGGCCAACACTGGTGTCAGATTTTTTTGGATTTTTGGCCTTCCGAAGCACGGAGGAGCTCGAGATATTTTAATGCCACTTGCGGTCACCCATCCAAGTGGGGACTGCGCCCAGGGTTGCTTTACATGCAGAAGCGCTTATAATGCTTACATCCAATCCATTAATCGCCATTGCTCAAACTATACAATAGCGCTACGTGCTATATTTGATTTGTTGCCTTGACGTCGAGTCGTTCCACGTCGAGTCGCCGCCACGTCTACTTCCCAAAATTTCCGTTGTTCCCGCCTCGTCGAGTCATTGTATTAGTTGCTTTTATTACCGCGTCGAGTCGCGGCCACTTCGAATGTAAGGGTTATGTTAATGAAACAAATGATTGATATCCATTTCATATATTTAATAGATATTCATATTAAGTATAACTAATATAAAACGCATTTTCAATTATTGCTTTAAAGTCGAGTAAGGACGCGCGGCCTCATGAGGCCACTTGGGGTTTTACGGTACGTCATGACATTAGGCGCGGCCTCATGAGGCCGGTCGGGGATTGAAAGGTGGTGACCAAGCTGGATTTTAGAGAGACATTTTACTTCCCATGGATGTATCCTGCTTAAAAATAATAAAAGTTGCCAAGTACGAGTCGGATTCGCTCACGTAGGGTTCCGCATGAGCTAAAATACCACTACCATTTCTCGCTAGCGAAATTACTTTGTGTGTCATAGTGATTGCGTGACTGACAAAGTAATATTTGCGGTGTATGAAAATGTGCTGTGTCTTAAAAACTGCTGACTATACCTATATCGTTCAAACCAATTTTTGTTGAAACTTTTCATTGAAATCTACAGTATATATTTTTTTATATTTTCACTCTCTTATTTTAAAAGAGGGGAACCATACATTTTGACACCACTTTGAAAGTGCTTATCTTCTAAACCACTGACTTTGAAAAAAATGGTTACAGGAAACTCAATGACAATTTTAAAGCCTATCTATAGAAGACTAGTTTGATGATTGTTTGATAAGATTTTAAGATCACATCGAAAAAAGAAACGTTCCTACAAGTTGCCACGTGCGAGCAGACTAGGCGCCAATTTTTTCTTGCGATATTGGGCACTTTGAATATGGTAATAAGGCTTAAAATCCTATCGTAGTGTCCAAAGCCTGCACCTGCACCTTTTCTGTGAGTTTTATGCCTTACATTGCACACCATAGACTTCCCAAGTTGAACGAGCTGATGCGATATCCATTGAGAGTGTAAAGTCATAAACAGATAAATATCTTGTATAATCTACACCAAAGTATATTAAAATTTTGTAACTTTTGACATTTCTAAACTCCACCGAATATCCAGCGGGTAAATTGAAAAAGTTTTTATTAATTTAGACTGTGTTGATACGAGAGTCCGTTCTCGTACTGTCACTTACCACTCGTTTATTGCATTGTTTCAGCAATATGATATGAAAGCTGTTTTAACTATTTAATTAATTCTTACAGTTTATTTACATTAATATTAATAGATAATAAAATATAATTAACTAAAACTTAACTAACCTAAAAAACCCAGCCAAGTGCGTGTAGGGCCACGCGCAGTGTAGGGTTCCGTAGTTGCAAATGACAACTTTAAGTTCACGCTGTTCACACTCGCACCTCACAGTTGACCGACCAAAAACATCTAACAATGAAAATTGTGTGAAATTTTACATTTTCGAGTACATTTTATAAGTTGGTTGCCTATAACTTTTTAGTTTGTACTCAATACTCAGCTCTGATGGTTTTCCTTTCAACTTCAGTATATATGCTACTGTTGTAATTTTTTTCACGTATCCATATATAACCGTTTAGCAGATAGAGGGGGGGACGCTTACCTCTAACCAAAATTTGTACTTTAAAACCAAATATTTCGGAAACGGATACCTAAATCGAAAAATGGTGTTCTCAACCTCACAATATTTTTTAAAGACCTATTTAACTTAACAATACCCAACACGATGGGTTTGTATAGAAAAAAATATTACTCCCGCTTTACTTTTTTCTACCACTTTTTTGCCATGAATAATATACATGCCTATACCAAATTATAGCTTTCTATTACTTATAGTCTCTGAGTAAAACCGCAGAGGGACAGACAGACAGACATGGCGAAACTATAAGGGTTAGGAACCCTTATAGTTACTACGGAACAACAGCACAATTTTCTTTTCTAGTATATTATTATGAAAATCTGGTTAGTAATTTTTCTCTTAATTTTTTCCAACTAAGGGCACTATCATTAATGCTATTAACACCACAAAGTTTCTTCGCCGGTCTTTTAAATGAGAAGTTAAAAAAGGGTTTTTTTTCCAGCACTCATTCATACATAAAATTTTACTTTGTTTCCCTTACAAACGTGTAGCTATATCTATTCTTAGAAAATCCCACAATAGGATAATTTATGCTCAAAATATGTAGAAACTTGTAGGATTGAAATAGGACAGAATCATAACAACGTAGAATTATAGTTAGTCAAATATTTGCTTACACTGATTGTGAATCCGAGTCCACACACATTTGCATACAATAATATTAAGGGTAAACACATATTTGGCTCTGGAATTTGAATGATATGATAAATTAACCATGCAATTTATTTAATTATCATTTAATTATAGTTGCCTGATTTTCCGTTTGTAAAATAAAATTATATGATAATTTGGGTACACATTACACAACGTTTGTTATAACTCTTAAAAATATTTGTACCAAAATAAATTGCTACGAGCCTTCTCTCACAGTCAACCTTGGAAGAAACAGAGAAAGGTGCAGCGCAAAAAGTGCCCTGATTAAATAAGTATTATATAATAATAATAAATTCGAGTCGAGCTCCGTGGCGCAGTGGTTAACACGCCAGCCTGCGACACGGAGGTCCCGGGTTCGATCCCCGGCCAGGTCAAGATGGAAAACGATCTTTTTCAAATTGGCCTGGGTCTTGGATGTTTATCTATATAAGTATATGTTATAAAATATAGTATCGTTGAGTTGGTATCCCACGACACAAGTTCACAACTTACTGTGGGGCTAGCTCAATTTGTGTGATATGTCCCTATATATTTATTTTTTATTTTATTTTTTATTTAAGAGTTTTTCTGCACCCTCAGCTGTGGTGCGTTGGAGCGGATTGACAGACAGACAGACGGGCATCGAAAAGGGTTAAACCCTTTGAGTACGGAACCTTCAAAAGTATAAATACCATAATAAAATACGGACCTTATAAAAAGTCAGCTCTGTAGCAGTAGAGGTACTTTTATACTGCCTGATCTATCAAAATCCTAACCCTCGAGCTTAGATTTTATGAAGCCTAGATAGATTCCTATAGCCTAAAAGCGTAGAAAAAACTAGTGTCCAACGCATAGTCGGTCGCGCACACACAGCTACCAATTTGACGGATTTGATAAATTGAAAGGACGCGTGTGATATAAATATAACACAAAGCTGTCACGCACACAAGCATTGAAATTTTGGCCAGTTTTTAAATAATTGGCATGTTGCCTAAAATTTTTTTCGTGTTGCTATGGAAAGACCTGCCATAAATAAACACAATAGTGACAGTAATACATTTCTAAGCAAAAAACTCTTTCAGATATAAAAGTTTTAAAGACACATGTTTTTAGACGTAAATTTTTAAACGTGAAAACGCGCTGCAGATTTGCCTACATATTTATGACGTCATAACTTTGTATTTTGTATGGGTGGTGGGAGAACTTTGTTTGGTAGCTATACGAAATATTTCGTTTGTGGTAATGGTTTCATAATAAAAGTTGCTATAAATTGAGCGGACTACAATACAGTATAATTGTAACGAAATATTTTCATACTTTTAAAAATGGTCCTATTCACCCAACTTTAAAGAAGCTTTAACATCACTTAACTAATCGATATCAAATAAAAAGTGTTCTTTATGGTGTTTTTAGATGGAAATTAGTATAATTGGAAACAAATTTTATATAATCTTAACATTAGGCAACTACCGAATTGAAATAAAGGTATGACGGTGTCTAGAGAGTATATAGTCAAAGCCCTCGAGCAGTTCCTAAAGTGAGTTGATTGATTTCTTTTATTTCGTTTGGCCTCCAGCCGCCCACTAAGTGATATGTAGCATTCATCAAATTACGCTCAGCTATCTTCCATAGCCGTGTAGCCGACCCGACGCCCCACATTACATAGAGAGATACAAGACAACATACGATTCGATTTTCATCTCGCAGGTTCCTTCGATGATGACAACGTTTTGCGAGACATGTCTATGGCTTTAATTACCCAATCTTAAATTACATAAGGGGAAACAAAGTAAAAAAAAAAATTAAAATGTCACCAATATAAATACACACAAACAAAAACTTACTACTTTACGATATATAAAGAGTAGAACAATATCACTATAAAGTTATGTTGGAAACTACTCTGCCTGAAGAAGACAAGGCCTTTGTCATAATGTACACCAGTCCTCTCGGATGATATTTTTATGATAAGGTATTAAAGACCTACAGCCAGGACAAATTATAATTAATCTAATATTAATATACCTATTGTAAATTATTACAATACTCTGTACAGTTTACTTTTATAAAGATTTCACTTTTCAATAAAAAGAAGAGATAATGAAATAATTGGTATAACAAAGAGTTACAGAATTCAGACAAACGACGAAAGCCGTATCCTTCAATATTTAAAGATTTCAGATGGGTTAGCATTTCAAAAATATCTAGCTCTATTAACTCTAGCAGTTGACGCCAAAACAGGAGAATTATCTTAGAATACGAAATGAAACTTGTTATATAAAACCAGGTTTCATTCTATATGAAAATTGAGAATCGTATTTTATATAACCTTAAAATTTTAGTCCGGAGAATGAAATACTGAGAATGCACTTTCAAATATTTCATTTTCGCAAATAACGGTAACAACATTTCTGAGTTATAAATTTTTAGAGATTTTTCTACGTCCAATATTCCAGTTCGGAGAGGATAAAATTTTATATTCAACATATTTTATATAACGTAACATAATTTTGCCTTGGATATTTGAATTTGACTTCCGTGACCGGTACTGGGCGAAATGCAAAAAAAATGTACATGTAACAAATAAGAAACAAAGAATTTTTTTTTTGTCGTGACAAAAAAATAACAAAGATGAACTGTAAGACCTAGTTCATATTGTTAATTTTAAATAAAAGGAAACTAAGGGAATATTATTCATTAAACAATATTGAATTGTATGTTTTTTTATTAACGAAAGCTAATTAACTTTGCAGTACTTACAGCGAGTTACACTTCGATTTTTATTTGAACTGAATTAATCTTACATTCTTAAACATCAAGTAATTCTTAATTTTTATAATTCAGTTCTTTGCTAAATCAATCTTAAAATTAACATAAACGTACTATCACAACTTCAGTATAGGTAGTTTTATTACCGACATGAAGGTTACTATTATAATTTGTTTAACACATGATATTTGGTAAATCAACCTTAAAATTTACTTTAACCTTTAAATTAACTTTTAATTTAATATTAATTAAAAGTTATTCTTAATAATAAATAAATGTATTAATGAATATGAATTGAATAATTTTATAGAAGTGTAAGTTTCTCCGTGTAGTTTAACTACACGGAGAAGTCTAATATTACATTTTATACTTGACAATAATTGGGATTTTTTAACAGGCAATGCCGCGGGGCATATGCTATCATATCTTACACTTTTCAAAATGTGAATACGACTTTACTTCATATTTGTTATTTCATGTTTGTTACGTCACAAAGAAATATAACAAATTCGTCACAAATATGAAACAAAACACGACGTGTAAATAACCTAAAAATTTGCAAAAACAAATGGCAATGCCTTTAAACAAAACTGTCTCTTTTTCTATATAATCCGTTAAGAAACCTTTCAATACATAAATAAAAAGAAAATCATGCACTTAGCAGAATGTATAAAACTATGATCATCAAGATGAAACACTTTTTGTGTATTTTTCTTCGCGCAATTCAGTAAAACGATTGCTCTGCTAAACTGAACCCGAACAAAATGGCCGTCGTACAACACATGTAGCATCTACTGCCGTTGCCTATGGTGATAATGTTTCCAGCAGTAAAAAATCGTTTTCTATTATTTTTTTCTAAACAAAGCTGAATAACAAATATGAATGAAATTACAGACGGTGCCAAACATAATATTTAAATTAGTTTTTATCAAAGTAGTTTATTATATTTTTACAAAATATCAAAACTTATGATATTCTTAAGACAGTTAAAAATATATTAACTGTATAAACTAAACGATTACTCTTTTTTCCCATTTCACAAAGTTGAACACTGGCGAATAGGACACTTTTAAATGTATGAAAAAAAAACGGAGGTCTATTGATAAATTAATTCTTTTTCAATGTTTTTATGGAAAATATATTTTTTTTTATATTGGGTTGTTGACTGTATTAGTTTTTTAAAATATAAAAATATGTTCAAAAATACTAACCAATTCTAAACAGTTTTCCTAGCTTAGGACGTTCAACTTTTGTGAAATGTACAATTTTTTTGCATTTCGCCCTACTATAAAAAATGTTTGCGCTGAATTCTAAATAGTATTCATTAAAACACGACAGTGTCAGTCAAGTCAGTAAAAATTTAGTCTGAAAATTGTTCGGCTTTCCGGGAACATTATTGTTTTTTTGATAACATTTTGTTACAGGTCATAAATTACCCATTATCATACATAGGTCAGCGTAAATGTTTTCACTTTCAATCAATTTACAATTATATAATAATTTAACCAGACTTCTGCGGGTGGCCAAAAAGCACCTATTTTTAATGATTCCTAAAACATTAAATTCAAATAAATACCTTATCCCTAAAACATTAAATTCAAATAAATACTTTATCCCTAAAACATTAAATTCAATTAATACCTTGGCTAAGTTTAATCGCATTCACAGCTTAATCGGTAATAGATTATAAAGATTAGATTTTCCTAATCGGATCAGTGAATCGAGTCGAAATCAATGAACGGACTTATTCGCTCTCAATTCATTATTCATTAATAGCCACGTGATAGCAAAGGGCGAGGGTCGGCTTCGAACAGATTATTCATAGCATAGACTCATAGAGGATATGTTCAATCGGTCTTTTTCTAATATTTTGAAAGAACATGAATTCTCACTTAGTGGTGAAACCATAAATATCCGTCCAACAAAATTAGACGCTACGTAAAATTTATATAATGAGCATTTGAAGTTTCTATTTTGGGTGATAATGAATTACCTTCGGTGACGATTTGTCGACTTCTGTTCTGCATTTCTTACTTTAAAGAAGGTTGAAAAATATTAAACACACAGAGTTTACCGAAAAAGTAATGACTTGTAGCTAGGGAATGTCAATTCGTTGCCATCTCTAAAATGGGATTTTGAAAAAGATATCTCCAGTTAAATCCAATTAATCTTTTTTTATATAAAAACATGCAGTCTTTTAGAAAACACATAGTATCACTTCAATCGCGTGTTAATATTTGCGCGTAATTAGGTACTTAAAAAAATTATAAACAGCATGTATTTTAATCACTTTTAAAGTATAAATAAAAATAATACTGCGTACCTTCCTTGTTTGACTCAAGGAGAGAATAATTTAAGATATTTTTAACAAAAAACAAAAACCGACTTCAACCCTATCAATTTATTTAAATAAGCGTAAGAATAAAATTTAAAAAGTTTAAACCGAACGGCATACTTGTAAAAAATTTTTTGGTTTTTGTGTATTTTTTCAAAAAGCGCTCGTCTTATTTGGGTAAAAATATAATGAGACCATTTTGAAAGTATTACCTATCGAACAAATAAAGAATTTCTTAAATCGGTCCAGGCGTCTTCAAGAAATCGGGGAACATACATAAAAAAAATAAAGATTATGACGAATTGAGAACCTCCTCCTTTTTTTAAGTCGGTTAAAAAGACTTTTGTAGTTTATTGTTTGCAGTAAAAAAATTGAGTTTTGAGTATTGAGACTTAGTTTTTTTTATTTATTGACATACAATATGAAAATACATTACAATAGAACATGTATTCAAAAAACCACGAAGGTTTGTCCAGAAAGCACTGTATATTTTTCTGCGTACAATTTATACTATCTAGGTGTCTAATACAGAGTACAATAGCCTTCATAGTTGAAAGGAACTTTTTATCTAGTCAAATCAATCTGCCATCAAAAGTAATAAAATGACACGAATATGTATATTGATGAAGTATTGGAAATAACAGGATATATTTTTTAAATCCGGATTGAAAGCCCATCAAAATACGATCGCTGGTTTTCGTATTTTGGATTATTCGGTAGCATTCTTTAAATGTGGCCAAAGCCTTTTTAAAAAAGCCAAACATTTAAATAATAAATTATATTTGTACACGTCTCAGTCAGTCACGTCAGTGTTTACGACAAAAAACAATACACACATACTTTGAGACTGTCATGATAATGATAAGACAGGCATTATTTTAATTTTAATTGAAATACCTACGACCTACATATTCGATTTACAAGTATTTTTTTATCTTTTATTTTTTTTTTATTTAATTTAATATTGAAAAATACTAAATACCTGGTCCCTGGTCCACGCTGGTCTGTTAGCAACCCATCACTATTTTGATTCCGTTCTCACCTACAAGCCATCAACATGCTAATCGTGGCTTTTTGGTTTTACACACCTGGGCTCTGTCAACTGCGCAAGGGAAATAGACGTGATAGTATGAACGTATGTACTAAAAACAATTGATTCACCCAATGCACCCATCTTCAAAACGTGAATTCCACATGGTTACATACAAAGTTTATTAATTTTCCCTTGGCGCATTTACATAACAAAGCGGCTCGTTACTCATAATATTCAGCATTTCCCCAATCCACGCCAATAAGCCATCATCATTTGCATCGCGGAGTAATCAAAATGTAATACAATGATTGCTTGAGGGTTCCGTTAACTCTTTTCACCAAACCTTTTTTTTATGCGTGCTATGAGTTGGGGTCCTTTAAAACGTATTTACAATCTTAAGCGTCGGCAACTCATCAGCACCTCTGGTGTTGCAGGTGTTCATGAAAGACGATGACCACTTTCCATCAGGTGGCTCGTCTGCTCATGAGTAAATCTCGATGTGTCAAACAGACATAAAGTTTATATTATAAAATATGGTATGGGTGAGATAGTATCCTGTGACACAAGTTCACAACAGGTAGTTGTCACTATAAATTTATATTTATTAAAAAAAATTAAACCTAAGTTTAAGATTTTGTGCAGACTAGGAATATATCCTTCTCATCTGTGCGTTTCTCCTGTTGCATCCTCAGCTGTGGCTCTGTGTAATTGGCACTTTTCATACTGCATTAATTATGTATTAAGATTTAATCAAGTTGAGGTCGCTCTAGAACCGTTTAAAATGAAAGAAGTAAAAGTATTAGTTGGTACTGTAAATCGAATTTCAGAGCTTTTCAAATGGTAGTCTGGCATGCTAACAACTTTACCACGAAGTTTTAATAGACTAGGCTATTTACCACGAAATTGTCGTACACTGGTCTAATTGTGAACGCCTGATCTTTCGAGTGCACTTTGGCGCTTATCGACGGTGTTTGCAGTATTTCACTTGCCGACTCATTCATTGATTGCTCGACTCACAGCGACGTTTACGCTTTATTTTCTACAGTCTAACTGCAATATATGCTGCAGCATACATAAGTGAGCCGCTCATTCTTCACTTAATAGGAGTACAGCGTGTAAATTGTCGACATTTCCTTCATAAATTGAAGAGACAAACCGTCAATATGACCAATTTTACATATAGGACAAATGCTAAGAACTATTTGTTTTTACTTATAATATATATAAATTGCCCGAGCAGCTAAACATATTTGTATGAAAATTACGGATTTATTTTGAGTTTCCTGCATTGATCCCACAGGAAAAGTTGTTGTTTTTAACGGGCTGAGTCATCCCTTTAAAGGTATGTCAAGGGTCAATTTACAAGCTGTATAGAGAAATCCTATTCTCCAAGAATATGCTAAGCATAGGATCAAACGAAGTTTATTATAAGCTAGTTTTAGAGCAATCGTATTGAACAAAGATATACCTACAAATATTAAATACGGTGCGTCTTTTGTTTTATTCCGTCTTTTTTATCTTATTTAGTTTTATTCCTCTAAGCTTTTGTTTTAAGCGCTGCTTCATCTCTGGATGTCAGCTATTACATGCATCTTTTATTTTTTCATGCCAGTCTCCTAGAATTAATTTAAATTGGGGTAGGGAACTCTTGCACAAGTTTCCCAATCACTCGTACCTTTATTTTTATATCTTCACATTTACGAACGCTGGCTATTTCGGGCACTATTAGCGAAGATTTAAGATTAGATGCGATAACCGTGGCTAGTAAGCAAAACCTTGAGTGTCACACGCGAGCAAAATCGTTACCTTTAGCCCAGAATAACTCTCATAGTTTCTATGTTACAAAAACAAGTTAAATTACTATAAGGTATATCACAAGTCTCGAACTCACTTCGAGGATAGCTAAATCTGTGTGATTTTTCCGTATTTAGTCATCTTATTGAGGTGTCCCGATTGGAACACCTCAGAGTGTAGGCCAAATCCTCTGACTACTCAGGCTAGTATATGGCTCTGGTAGTACAGAGAGGGTCGTGCTCCTGCAGTGGAGACTAGAAAGACCTGATGATTGAGGTGTCCCGATTGGCACACGTCACGCAATCTCTCTCTCATCGAAGCATGTTCCCGGTTGCATCCTCTATTGTGGATATACGGAGCCCGCTTTTCAATAGTATTCATACTGTAGTACATAATTATACTATTCATACTGTCAAATTTTCAGCACACATGGACAATAAGGTTTAAAATCCCATCATAGTGTTCCACGCCTGCCTGCGCCATACATATAACGTACGCGTTATCTATTAGTTCTGCAAACTGAAATGTTTGATCTTCCACGCTGGTATGGGAGAAAAGAAAAACGTAGAACGTGATAGGTGCTTCTCTTTTCGCGCAGATCTTGAAGCCGAGGGAGAGGAAATCTGAGGAATCATGTCAAAAGGCGATGTGTTTTCATTAGCGATTCAGCATACCGCCATGTTGAATTAGTGATGAGTTGAAAAATGAAAATTATTTGCACTAGTAAAATAAAGATATTTGTTACATGGATATAAGTAATATAGTCCTGTATATTCAACCCTTTACGACATGATTTAAAGTTTAGTCGTTATTTCGCATTCGTATTCATAAACGCAATACAATAAAACATTCGATTTAATAAAAAAACCGTATTAAAAGTAATTTTATATAAATGTGCAACAATCGTAAAAATATAAGAAATCATTATATTTATTATTTTTTACAGAGTAGCTTAATTTTATCAGTAGATTCGGAGCAAACACACCAACTTTTACATATAACTATCTGTTACTTACCTAATAGTCACTATTATTGTAATAAGGAAAATAATTTTCCTTGCCTAAAAATCTCACCCCGAACGCACGCACTTATTCACCACAGTGCTCAGAGATAGTAGCGAGCGGCATCCATTAGGATTATTAAAAAGTCAACCTTGCCCTCCATTCAGACACCACAATGATGGGCATAAAATGACGCTGAGAAATCGCAGCGTTTCGGGAATTACACATATACAGGTTAATAACGCACTTACCAGTATTAAATTTAGCAATAGTTATAATACATAAATATTTTTTTACTTAGGATCAAATCGTACGAGGGTACGAACTAAACGATACCTCTCTTGATCATGTCGCCTAAAAGCAGTAGCCTACGAAGGAAGATATGTTTTATAATAGAAACGTATATAGATAAATATCAGGCCAATCTGAAAAAGATAATTTTTATCATTACCTGACCGCGGATCGAACCAGGAGCACTCGTGTAGCAGGAGGGTGTGTTAACCGCTGCGCCACGGAGGTGGTCGTCAACAAAAAGCAATGTGATACTGTAGATAACTCGGTTTACTGCTTACTGAGAGGCAGCTAGTTCAAGTTACAGCACGGTGTCGTATCATAAGATCAGCGGTTCTGTACATGTACCATGGCTATAGACACTTTGATCATACTAATATTTTGTCTTGTTAACAAACTCCGAGCTCTAAAGCATTATCACAATGAAAGTTGCAAACAGCCCATGCTTAGAAAAAAACAAACTTTTTTTAAAGGTTCTAGAACTAAGTGCTTCACGATTTTTCTTAAAATCCGTAAGTTATTCAAAATAAAACTCATTAAAATGAACATATAAATTAGAAGAAGGAGCAAAATTAAAAACGCTTCCATCAGATATGAGCTCTCGCACTTTGATTGGGAGGTACTCGTCAAGCATTGGAGTTATAGAAATGTTGTTATCACTGATTTAATTATTCTTTACGTTATGTAATCGCTATTCAATCACACATAGACTTCACGTGAAACGCGACGGTTACGTGACAGCTACTGCCAATTAATTTCTGATCGCATCTGCATTAAGGGGCTTAGTAAGCACCAAAAATAAATAAGTTGATAAGAAATTAAACTTGTACCTGACAAGTAGACACAACATTAGTGATTTGACATCGTACAACTATTAAAACGACAAATTTGCGTCTATTCAATTGCCACGATAGTAGTGGTATATAACGCTGAGAAAACACAAAGATTTAGGAATCGTAGAGCATTGTTGCGATATAAATTGTCATAGTCATATTTATTTTCTATAGTACAGAATAAAGTAATTCGCTTCGACCTCGATTGTTGCCTTATTCTTTGTGTGTTTTTGCAACTGTTTTAAATAATGTTTGTGTATGTATTAAATGATAGTCGGTACAAATGGACTCAGTACATTAATGTTTATTATGTATGTAATGTATAATATGCGAAAGGTTGCTATTCTTTGTCATAGGCCGCTAAATAATTAGACTACCTTATTTCCAAGCAGCCAAAGTGGCAAGCGGTGTTTTCATTTTTGTTACCGGCCTATAGAGACCCATTAAGCTGCATCATAAGTCTTTAGGTGGCCTTAAAAAAATCTGACTCCCGTTTTTACCTCACACACTCGAAAAATAAACAAACGGTGACCTGTTTATATTCTTTCATACATAGCTTTTACATTTAAATTTTGACAGTATTTGAGTCGACATGAACAACATTTCCTATGACAACAAAACTGGGAACACAATGCGAGAAAAAAAATTGAACTTTTCTTACAAACGTGTTTAGCAGCCGGGGGTTTTGTAAGGGAATGTTAAAAAAATGAGTTTCCAGCATTGTTTTCATTAGAAAAGTTGTTCATATTAACGGGCTGAATTACCCCTTTAAGGGTCCAAAACGATCAACATTTCAGCATGTATTTGCGCTATAATCTTTATGAAACGTGCATACTGCCAACAGCTATAGCAGACAAACTGTTTGTTCACCTGAATACCATTTGGATTTTCTCACGTTTCTCCCCCGCATATAGACTGCCGCATAAGCGTACTAAAGCTTTACTTATGTAGCTAAATGTATTAATCGGATAAAAAACTTTTTAGAAGAAAATAGAAAGACATAATATGTAGTAAAAATCACACAAAAAATAGCAATAAATCAGGTTAAGGCTAGGATATAAATGATATCACATATACATCGGAAAATCTGGAAATTTATTAGCTGTGTAGTAAAATAAAGGCAGTAACAAACATACATGTTCTTTCAACAGTTTTCCGGTACCTAGTCTTTCAAAAGAAGCAAATGACTTTCGTTAAGAACATTTCAACTTTTATCACCGAACTGTTAAAGGAAGGTGGCTTTCCTGATGTGGTAATATCGGATCAATACGACATTGAAACCTGCTGTGGTGGAGAAATTCTATATGTAGGATCAAAGGTTGCCTAATTGGAAGGACGTTAGTCTTACATAGACTTAAAACACTAGGATTGAATCCTGCCCACGTGGTTTTTGTCGCAAATGTTATTTAATAAGATAAATGATATACATAGAATAGCCAGAATAGCATTGAAAATGCATAAAAACAGCTATGAATATATAGTTCATAATATTATTCTTTAAAAAAAATATCAACGTATTCGTCTAAATCTTATATTGTTTTTAACGTGAATATTTTTTAATATGGTGTATTGATTTCATTTAAATTGGTTCAATAGTTTGGTTCCAATTGATTTTATTATCTGATAGAGTTTTAATTGTACAGTACAATCAAACTCCAAATCGGTGGTCAAATTAGACAGATGACTAAACGCACCTACATTTTGATTAGTCTTACTAATCAAAAGGTTATAAAAAGTCAGCTGAATCAAAAATATTGGTGACCCTATAATTCGGTTTCATCTCAAGAATATTTTATATCAATAGACATTTACTATGAATTTAACTTGGAAACAATTGACCTATATCCGAAGAGGCCCTTTCTATGAGCGGATGACAACGGGGGATGCGACCGCTGTCGATAGGGCGGCATTTACTTTGATTGCATTTCTGCTCCAGACTAAAGGACATAACGATCGGATTGACTTTAAAGACTACACCAAATGGCAACGATTTTGACGCAGATTAGACAAGAATTGCGTTTAAGGAACATGTAAAGAAATAAAGAACGACTTGAAGATTGTAAATTATAAAAAAGTAGAAACCTTTGCCATTTAGCGAAGCTTACAATACTTGATCGTTAAAGAATAAAGCTTGAAACTCAAGCCACTTCAATGACTTAGTTTTGTTTGATGTTATAATACGTAATTCGTATTTGTAGTGTTGTTATATTTTAGAATGTGTATCTTAAAATTTAGAATAGTAGGACAATAATGTGCAAATTCAGCTATAGAGAGAATGTGAAAACGTTCGTTCGAACGTACAACACATTTTATGGTATATATCTACGGAGAATTCTTTATTAAACGAGACAACGAAATTAATATTTTAAAACAAATAACTTACAGAAGATGTATTTTTAGATTCTTACGGCTGCTTTGCTATAAGATAGCCAGATAAGCCTAGCACACCCACAAATAATAAAAAAGACGCTGCGTTTTGTAAGGCGGCACTACCTATGTTTGCGTTCCTGCACTCTATAGACATAGCAATCGCAGCTTCCAACGATTCTAATACTAAATGGAGCAGGATAGTATTCGAACCAATTTTGCAAGGGAAAATCAGTGTAAGAGAAATTTCAAAGACGTCCATCGGCACGTAGAACACGTCGTTGATTCCATGTATGAAGCCCGTTTCTGTGTTTATCTCCATATAGAAGTGAAAAGATTAAAAATAACAAAGCAAAGCTAAAATAAAGGTAAAGAAGGGTCCATACATACGAATAACATTTATAAAAGATATTAAATAAGCTAAAAAAATTACACTTTCTGTCACCCACGTAAATATTATGTATATTACGTGTGTGACAGACTTTCTGTCACACACGTAAATAATAAATATATAGGGACATATCACACAGATTGAGCTAGCCCCACAGTAAGTTGTGAACTTGTGTCGCAGGATACAAACTCAACGATACTATATTTTATAACATATACTTATATATATAAACATCCAAGACCCAGGTCATTCTGAAAAAGATCGTTTTCCATCATGACCTAACGGGGGTTCGAACCCGGGATCCCCGTGTCGCAGGCTGGCGTGTTGACCGCTGCGCCACGGAGCTTGTATATTATGTATATTTACGTGTGTGACAGAAAGTGTTATAATGAGAGGTATTTAGAAAATATTTTTGTTTCATGAAAACTTGGTTCCTTTATTGGAGCCAGCTTTGGGCAACAAACTCCATAATGGTTTGATATACAGCAAATAAATTTATTAAAATTAATATATTTCATTTCTTTTCGTTTCATTTAATTTAATTTTATACTTGCCAATATGATGTAGTAAAATCGTAATGTTTAATTTACTTTTTAGTTTTTATTTCTATTCTTTATTGTAAATTAACTTGAAAATGCCCGAGACGTCGATTAAGAGGCTCATTAGCCACTTTGACAAATAATTTAGGGCTTTACGGCTCGGATAAGTCTGTTGTGTTACGCTAATCTTGTTTTATGTCGCTACACAAAGTTACTCGTCTGAATCTGAATAAATGGTTTTGTTTCTGCTGGTCTTAACCCCCGTTTAAAATAGAGAGGTGAAAGGTTCAAAGATTTTCTAAAGGGTCAGGTAAAAACTGTAAAATCTTGTGATTCTCGGCAGAGTAGAATAGGACCACTCCTAGTCTTCCCGCGAATGTTGTCAAGGCGATTCAGGAAAAACAAGACAACTTCTCAGACTAATATATGGCTCTGGTAGAGAGAGTACAGAGTACAGAGTGGATTGTGCTTCTGCAGTGAAGATTTAAGAAGACCTGATGAAGTTGATGATTACCGATATACAGCTATCATAATAGTAGACCCCGAGTTCCAACGCCCCACAGCTCTCAAAGAGAGAAGAAAAATCTTCCAAATGTTCTATTAAGATTGTATGTGTGTCTGCAATTCGCATTGCATTCACGACTGCGATGAGATATTATCTATTATAAATAAAAATTTGATTAAAAAAAATTGTTTATTTTGCAGTTTATGTTGGTATGTGGATATCTTCTATAATATAAAAAAAACCGGCCAAGTGCGTGTCGGGCCACGCGCAGTATAGGGTTCCGTAGTTGCGAATGACAACTTTGAGTTCACACTGTTTACACTCGCACCTCACAGTTTAACGACCAAAAACATCTAACAATAAAGATTGTATGAAATTTTACATTTTCCAGTACATTTTATAAGTTGGTTGCCTATAACTTTTTAGTTTGTACTTAGTACCCAGCTCTGATAGTTTTCCTTTCAATTTCAGTATATATGCTACTGCTGTAATTTTTTTCACGTATCTATATATAACCGTTTAGCAGATAGAGGGGGGGGACACGTACCTCTAACCAAATATTTCGGAAACGGATCCCTAAATCGAAAATTGGTGTTCTCAGCCTCACAATATTTTTCAAAGACCTTTTTAACGATACCCCACACGATGGGTAAGTAGAGAAAAAAAAATTACTCCCCCATTGTACTTGTATGAGAGCTACCCAAAAAAAAATTTTTTTTCAAGATTTTTTTCTACGACTTTTTTGCCATGATTAATATACATACTTATACCAAATTACAGCTTTCTAGTACTTATAGTCTCTGAGTAAAACCGCGGACGGACAGACAGACAGACAGACAGACAGACAGACATGGCGAAACTATAAGGGTTCCTAGTTTACTACGGAACCCTAAAAATGATTAGCTGAATGTATTGCTAAGCGCAAATCTCGAGAGCAGCTGAACTGATTTCGCTGATTCTTTTTTTAGAATATTCTTTGAAGTTCTAGGATGGTTCTTACGGAGAGAAAAATTTATATGTACCACGGGCAAAGCCGGGGCGAACTGCTAGTATTATTTATTATTTGGTGATGGCTGACTTATTGCGGTATTAGACGAGCTCCGTGGCGCAGCGGTCAACACGCCTGCCTGCGACACGGATGGTCCCGGGTTCGATCCCTGGTCAGGTCAAAATGGAAAATGATCTTTTTCAGATTGACCTGGGTCTTGGATGTTTATCTATATAAGTATCTATTATAAAATATAGTATCGTTGAGTGATTATCCCATAACACAAGTCTCGAACTTACTTTGGGGCTAGCTCAATCTGTGTGATTTGTCCGTATATATTGATTTATTTACTCACACAGTACACACAACGGTACTCATTAACTCAATATTTTTCTAACTAAATGTTCTATTCCCATTTCTAAAGCGCACTGTACGTCGCATTTTTCAGCGTTGAATAAAAGTGCAGTTTTAAATAATCCTTGATCTAAAAAGTTAACTGCAGTAGTTTCTAGATTATAAGAATAAACTTAAGTTGCTTGGGAAAACAGTCGCACTTGGGAATAAAGCAATTATTTAAATGTAAAAGGAAAATTTAATGTTACTACTGCAAGGAGATAGTCATGGCAGAAAAGTATTTTTTCGCCCGCGTCTCCAGTCGTGTAATATCTTCGGGAACAGTTCTTATCTCCAAATGAATTTGTCCTTCCCCGCACCTCAAACACGTTCACGTGGGTCAGCAGCGACGTAGCGCACGTAGCCGCGACAAATGAATCGACATTTTTACTTTGACCCCTATCACTCCGTGTTTCAACATAGAAGAAGAAAAGTCTAAGTCATTCTCCATCAAATTAGTTCCTTTTACCAGCACCTGTTAGTGGTGATGAAATGACCGTACCTGAGTAAGATTGGTCTACAAACGCAGGGGTAGAGATGTTATCGCTGATACAGCTTATGACTTTACCCTCTACATACCCTTTAAGATGTGATTCAGCCCGACAATATAAACAACTTTTCCTATGGGATCAATGCTGGGCACTCAAAGAAAAATATGTATACATAATGCAAAAGTATTCATCCCCCGGACAATTAGAATAAATCAAAACATTTTTCGGCTTCCCAGCATTGATCGCATTGGAAAAATCAATCATATTATGGTCTGAGTCAGGATTAAGTTATAAGCTGTATAAGTTAGACACTACCGCTTCGAATGCATAGTAGAACTAAAATGTGTGTAAACACTGTAAGACTGTAGGTATTGAACCAGCGCGCGGTCGCATTTTACCGCGACAAATGGACCGACATTTTACATTGACCCTCTCATTGCATATTTCACGATGGTCAGACTTAGAGCTTTTACGGTAGATAAAACTGTTCGTGGGGATAAATAGTTCGGCTTAATGGATTTGTAGCGGTTGGGTAGTTTTATTAAATGCAAGCCGTTTTAAAATTTGCAAACGCTTTTATTTAGTTTATGCTGAAATTTTAAAGACATAAGTATCTTTGGTGATAAGATAAAGTATCACATCATAGCATCATGTTCATCTAACAGTGATTTAGGTGTCTCCTTACTCAATCTCTTCCTGAATTTCTTAAACAGCCTTATGTTTGACCTACGCACGTTTGATATAAAACCGGAGCCTAAACCTTTGATTTTTACGTGTCTAATCCTAGATTTTTGGAATAATAAAATCTTGAATACGATTTTGATACTTCTGTATTGGATGTCAGTGAAGTATTATGGCGCCATAGATCTAATCAAAAGATGGGTTCAAAAGATGGAGTCCCTTCTACACTAGTGATGGTCAACCAATTGTATTTTGGCCCATGTGATTTGTCTTGGAAATCACTTTACAGTATGAATCGCTCATAGTAAAAGCCACTCAAAGAAAGGTATAAAAACAATTCTTCAATTTTTATGAATAAAACAAATGCCTATTATTTAGTCCTGCATTGGAAAATAAGTAGTTAAATTTAATTTTCGAAATCAAAGACATCCGGAGCTCTTTCTCTTCAACGATTGCCTGTAGAAGACGGTTTTAAGCGATAAAACCGCCTCTTGTGCTAAATTCATGTTCAATTTTTTATAATAATTATCATAATCATCGACATCATCAGGTCTTTCTTTAGTCTCCACTGCAGGAGCATGACCCTCTTTGTAACCAGAGCCATAATATTAGGTCCTTATCTATGAAATTGGCGTTTTCTATAGAAAATTTCGAGCAAAGTGAATTTTTCATACTAACGTTTTTAGCATTATTTCGGTTTTGATAAATTTAACAAAAGTATTAGATACAATAAGTTTTTGCATATACTTACGAGGAAGAGTAAGCCTAATTTAGACATTATAAAATTTACAAAAAGTTAAAAATATAAAAGAATAATGACTACACCACGAACCAAAGCACGTTTAAGTATACTTATCTGGCTTCATAATTTTGGTGCAATAAGAAATATTTCATTCATTCATAAGTCAATTGTACGGGATAAACTTCGTTTCATGGAGGGTTGCTTTCATTAATATGGATTTCGGCCCTCATGCTACTGCATAAATGGTCGCGATTTGTGGCAGTTAAAGCTGTTATATCGGTTCAATTTATAACATATAAATATTGGTTTGATTTTTAACTTAACCACTAAAAATATGCTATTAGAAGTAACTTTTTAACTATTTGAAACCAATTATTTTTAACTATTATCTTAGCCTTTAAGTGGTGTAAATGTTTTGTTTTGTAGAATTTCCAATTATTTATTTGGTTAAGTTTACCTTACCTAAAGAGTGCCATAAGGTCCTCTTAGTATTATCCGTTATTCATCCGTTTGGGAGTTACGATACCCCAGACAGATACACAGACAAACACGTTAAACTTATAAAAACGTTCCAACACGTTTACACAAACAAGTTCGATTTAAACCGAGCCCACAAAGGAAGCACAGTACAGCTGAGCGATTTCATTATGTCTACGGAATTGGAAGAATTCACTAATTGACAGATCTCCTTTTGCCCATTAAATTCCTTGACAAATCGGCAATGGAAATTGACGGAGCAGAATTTTATCTATTAAGGGTATTAGGTCAGCCAACTAGCGCCACCCTTTCGTTATATTTCTTTTACTACTAAATAAAAACTAATTAAAAAATTTACGTCAGTACTTCAATAGTAAATCACTTACACTATTTTTAGTGTAAAATGTCATCGTTTGAAATTGTTTGATAAAAATACGTTCCGATACGTCAACGGTTTAGACAAACAAGTCCGATTTAAACCGAGCTCTCAGAGGAAGCACTTGTACTTTTTAGGTGTAACTTTTCATCGTTTTTAAGTAGAATGATAATAATACGTTTTGATACGTTAACCGTTTACACAAACAAGTCCACTTTGAACCGAGCTCACAAAGGAAGCACGGTACAACTGAGCGATTTCATTAGGTCTACGGAATTGGAAGAATTCACTAATTGACAGCTCTCCTTTTGCCCATTAAATTCCTTGACAAATCGGTAATGGAAATTGACGGAGCAGAATTTTATCTATTAAGGGTATTAGATCAGCCAACTAGCGCCACCCTTTGTTTTATTTATTTTTGATCATATTGAATTGATTTACGTCAGTAGTTCTATATTATGAACCAAAACTCGGTTTTCCTCGGTAAGATGTTACTAGTGAGACATATTATAATCTATTACTGACAACAATTATGTCATTATTTGGGACGATATCTAGGAAAAATACAAAAATCGTAGAAATATAGTAAATGCATTTTATCCGTCAAGTCAGCCAAAACTTTTAAAGATCTGTTAGATGTCACCTCCGAATTCTTCTGTCACATAAAATGCTTGGATTTCTTACAGATATGTGGAATGACTTAGTGTTTATATTTTAGTTCAGGAATTAGATATATAATCCCATAAAATGTTCAACAATTCAAAAGTAGCAACGCATCGAGAAGAATATTTTTCAGGAACAGTTTTACATTTATTTTAAATTATGATACAAAGGCGGACAATAAGTCCGCCTTTGTATCATAATTTGTTTTTAATAAACTTGTTTTAATTTTGTTTTTGTAATTTATGGTGCAATAAAAAATATTGTATTGTATTGTGAAAATCTATCAGCAGCAAGCCAAGTACCACTCCGTCTAAAAACACACAAAAAGTCATTCTACTTCTAACACAGTTTTGGCATTTATCAATGGAAGAGTTCATAGACATGGATGCCAATGGAGGCTAACAATATGCACCAAAGAATATTTTTTGTTTAACCGTCTGAGAAAACGTCATTCGGTTAAAGACTGCTCCATGAATACATCCAGTAAAAACTGTGCGAGGAAGCATCACACTCTTCTTCATGATACAGCGTGCCACCAGCAAGCAACACGTTATCTCATAGACATTAGAAAAAGTGTTAGTCCCATTGATTTAAAAAATGTCCCTCCCAGTGAAAATGTCAGTGATTTGCAATATTAGTGGTTGTGCCTTACCCTGACAAAGAAACGAACGTTATTAACAGATATTCAACGCTAAATAGACTGGTAAGAGTTAAATAAAATTATTTTAATACGGTTTTTATCGCGTTTATCAAATGTAATAAACGCGATAAAAACCGTATTAAAATAATTTTATTTAAATGTGTAACAATCGCGAAAACATAAGAAAACATTATGGTAAGAGTTAGTTATTGTTTTAAATTTAGATCGAGGTACACTGCGTTCACGAATTCGTTGGGTTCGGAACTACGACAGTTCTCACCACGGCAAAAATTACTATTTTAATGTGTAGAAATGGACCCTTTAATTTATTATGGCTACTGATCCTCACATAAGGGGTCTGTGGGAGTCTGCAATAAAATCCATGAAAAACATATTAACCGCGTATTAGACGACTCTAAGTTAATACACAAATGTGTATTCTACATTGTTAAGTATGCCGAAATTTAAAATGCCTAAATTCTGGTACATAAACATCTACCGACAATGACTAGGAAGGCACAACAGAAGCTTAAACGCTTTTTTATTTTAAAAACGTTATATTCTTTATAACAGCAGATGGACATATTTACAGTAATTTATGAAATTGCAATCATTTTGGAAGACATAGAGCCAAGAAAATTTGGTTCCCTTACAACATATCTTATTTTATTGTTTTCACAGAACCGTTACTACGACTACCTACATCATCATCATCATCAGGTCTTTTTAAGTCTCCACTGCAGGAGCACGACCCTCTCTGTACTACCAGAGCAATAACGACTACAAATATATCCAATTGCTAAAATGTTTGATAAAAATTGATTTTTTTTTACAAAATACTTCATATTTACCGTTTATTTTGTCTTAATAAATGTTGTAGAAAAATTGTTTTAGATGTATCTCAGTCAGAAGAATTCATCTGCCAGTTAACACGCTCACACCTTTAGCAGCCGAGTCTATAAAGTCTTTCGAAGAAATACCCGGTCCATCGTCATTGCCTTTTTTTGGCCCTTTACACAATTTCTTGCCAGGAGGTAAGCTAACTTTAAAACACATAAATAACAAACGATCATCATCATCATGTCTTTATTAGTCTCCACTGCTGGAGCACGACCCTCTCTGTACTACCAGAGCCATGTATTAGACAGGGCAGTCAGAAAATTTGGCCTACACTCTTCACGCTGGCCAGACGGGTTGGACAGGTCTGATTTTTATAGCTTTGTTTAGCTTTTGTTTCCTTAGTCGACTTCTACGACATCCGCGGGAGACTTGGAGAGCACCTATTCTACTCTGCCAGGAACCACACGGCAAACAACGACAAACGGCTTAACAAACGATAATCAAGTTTAAGACTAGCAGTATTTTTTCAATATGGTTTTTATACAAATGTATTTCTCTATTTTCTTGCTGAAAACTGATTCTAGAGCCACAATTCTTTTTTCATAAAATCTAGTACTAAAATAGGAATGCCCCTATTTTTTATTTTTTCCAAAAAAAACTGTTTTAGTACATTTTTTTTTTTCTTTTGAACAGGTTTTTAGAAAAAAATAAAACATAGGGACATACCTGTTTTAGAGATAGATTGTATGTAAAAAGAATTGTGCCTCTAGAAGCAGTTTCCAGCGAGAAAATTGAGAAATACATTTGTATGGAAAACGCACTGCTAGTATACCCTCTTAATATTCAGATTAAGTATTCTTTTTAAGATGCCTCTTCAACTTGTGAAGGTCAGCTATTAGCATCAGCTTGGTACAGTTCTCTAAGTTCTTGGCTCCCTAGAACAACTCAGCCGCTACAGCAGTCCCGGTCCATTGCCTGATGTTTAGCAACCACGACTTTTTTCCCCACCCTTTGTTTTCCAGCAACTTTACCCATCATTACTAGCTGTATGTAGTCATACCGTTGGTGTTGAGTCAAATTAGGTATACGTTTATGTCATTTCTCTTTTTGATCCCTAAGTATATAAGCTCGAGGCATATATTTAGGTAAGTATACGGATTTGATACGCTTCTCTGGTCGAAAGAGATTTTATTTTAAGTAGAATAATGCATTTAGGTCCGTATATAGACTTCTAACCTTCTAACAAACATACATCGTAAAGTTGATGGTTAATACAGAACACGTCGCAATTTTTTTCATGTTATTATTAGCTTTGACATTCTGACTAAAATTCAATATTTTCAACTGCAGGTGCTTTATACAACATGAACAGAACAGAGATGGTTAAAAAATTACTCAGTCTATATGGGCCTATCGTAAGGTTGGATAAAGTGGCGAACAAACCAAACACAGTCTTCTTGTTCGATCCTGAAAGTATCGGCACGGTGAGTGATCAAGACTATTTTTACTCTGACTTGATTATTTTTACTTTAGTTGTGGTAGAGCCACGCTACCGGCAAAAATCACTTCAGCTGGTAGCATGAATGGGCCGGCTCGTCCGGGGAAGTACCACACCCTCACAGAAAATCGACGTTTGAGTAGTAGTTTTACAGCTTCTATGCTTCGTTCGGTGAGTGAGAGAGCCGGAGGCCCATCCCCCCTCCCCTCTGGGGAGGGAAAACAAAAGGCCGGCAACGCTCTTGTAATACCCCTGGTGTTACATTAGTCCATGGGCAGCGGTGATCACTTACCATCAGGTGACCCGCTTGCTCGTTTGCCGTCCTCTGACAAAAAAAAAAAAAAAAAAGAAAGTGGTATACATTGCTTTATGAGTGAGGTCTACTCACATCTTACTCATGATGACAATTTTTTAACAGATATTCCGTGGTGAAGAATCATCACCACGTCGCGCACTAGTCGAGACATTGGAGATGTACAGGCAAAACTATGATAAACATAATATTGGAGTCCTTGTTAATGGGTAAGTATTTTTATGTTGTAAAACAGTGGATTTTGAGGCTAACAGTGCCAGATTTTTCAACCTGAATAAAAACTATGTTTTTCATATCACCCTGTGATAACAATAAGTTTATACCGAGTGTGTTAGTGGGTTTTAGGACACTGTCCCAATCGGAAAGTGCACCGATATAATACCATTATAATGAAACTGGTTATAAATACACCACCGTGACTTCGAATCACCGCGTCGAATTCTCTCATCACATATTACCCCGTAGGGTATAACGCATTCAAAGCATGCGTATTTCTTCAATACTACCCACTATTTAGTAGTGTGGTATTCTACTTCATTCATATCAGATGAATAGAAAGTTGATTAAATTGAAGAAAGCTCTTACTCACTTAAATGGTTTTTAAATAGCATTACAATGCTCGGTATATTATTAAAATTGAAAATATGTGATGAAAAAGAATTCGCCACAGGTAGGATTTGAACCCACAACAATATGAATGAAGTAGAATACCACACTACTAAATAGTGGGTAGTATTGAAGAAATACGCATGCTTTGAATGCGTTATACCCTACGGGGTAATATGTGATGAGAGAATTCGACGCGGTGATTCGAAGTCACGGTGGTGTAGTTGGTAACACACTTAGGGCGCAGACCTAAGACTCGTGGGTTCAAATCCTACCTGTGGCGAATTCTTTTTCATCACATATTTTCAATTTTAATAATATACCGAGCATTGTAATGCTATTTAAAAACCATTTAAGTGGTTATAAATAATAATTATTTTTAACAAAAAACTTAAACCAACTTAAACCCTATACGTAAATGTACAAACTGGAACTAAAAATTTGTGGGTGTGGTAGTTCAATCAAAATAGAGAAACAACGTCGTCATCAACTTGTCTCGATTCGCGAAATAATTAAACAATAAAATTAAACTCAACGACATACTTGTACAATTTTTTTTAGTTTATCTTGGTTTTTTCTAAAAGCACACGATACATTTCGATACAAAAATTAAAGGACCACCTTCGAAGTTCAGTCAAATCACAGGAGTAACTGATTCATCAATTTGTCTTGATTCGCATAAGAGTAGAATACAAATAAGTTTAAACCGAACGGCATCCTTTAGTAATTCTTTTGGGTTTTTGTTTATTTTTTAAAAAATGTGCTCGATACTTTGCAACAAAAATTTTACGCGACCACCTCTGAAACAGAACCTATCGAACAAAAAAAGAATTACTTAAATCGATTCACAACTGACTGAGTAATCACGTAACAAACATACTAAAAAAACATACAGACGAATTGAGAACCTCCTCCTTTTTTGAAGTCGGTTAAAAATAGTTTTTTTTTTCACTACCGTACAATCAGATTATTTCCTTTGTCTTCTAGATAAGTACTTGTGAATTCAAATGGGTAATAAGTACAAGTACCTTCATGTTTGCACTACACTAGAATACTAATGCTATTTAATTTCGCCAGTGTTCGCGTTTTACTTTTTTATTATTATGCATCGAAAATTTCAATAAACAGTTGTACTGTTTATTCGTTTCAAAATTCTTAAGATTTAAGTTAAGGAAGAGAGCTCTAATAATTTTGCAAGCTTAACAATATTGCAAGACAGTTTATTTTCAGTTAATTTTATAAATCAAAGAAGACCCAAATGGATAAACTGCTTGTACCGTACAATAATTCTCAAAATGTTTTTTTCAGAACGGGTTCTGAATGGAAAAACATCCGCAGTCCAGTCAATAAAGCGATGATGAATCCTAAACTTGTTCAAGCATCCTATTCTAAAGTAATTGACGACATAGCGAAAGAAGCTGTTGCAAGGTTCGACCAATTTTACGTTTTATAACACGACTGTCCCAAAAAAGCGTTTACTAATGTTTTATAAAATATAAATACAAGTAAGTTGTAAACTTGTATCGTATCATATTTTTAATAGATATAAATACACATCTTAGAACCAATCTGAAATAGATGTATGTGTGTTAGTATGCGTAAATATAGTGATTTCACCATAACTCTTATGAGCAGGATATTGCTAAAATTGCGACAATTGGGACCTGCACATATTTTGTTTTAACTGACAAAATTACAAGAGGTATGCTTAACGGTTATAAAACCACATTATTTCGTCTCTGAAAAAGAGGGACTTTGAGAAATAGAGTAGTAATGTTTTTGTTTGGTTTACTTCGTAACAATAATTGCTTTAAAATAACAACAGCAACTGCATCAATACAAACAGATAATAAAAATAAAATAATTAATGAGGATCCAAAAAAAAAAATTATGGGTGCTTTTGGGTGCTTTATGTCGGTTCTGTCGAAATTGCTGCTTATTTACAACTTAGCCTTGATTGTTAATCTGTATTGTAATAAAGATGTTATTGTAATTTGAAATAAATGTATTTTAAATTAATTAAGATTATTAGATAAAAGGTTGACAGTATTCTGGAATAATTAAAACAAAGTAGAAACGCTTACTATATAGAAGATGAAAATTTCAAACCATAGGTAATCAAGTACGAAAGTGTTTATGCTCCGAAGTTCGCTTCCAAGTTTGGTTCATCTACGTAGTACATATATCTCCATGGTTCATTTCATAAAAAGACGGCGCTTCAGAGAGGTTCTATAGTTCCTTCAACATCTGAATCCCCAAAAAGAAACGTTGTTTTTGTAGGTTAATATTGTACAGTTGAACGAAACTCTTATTATGTATGCTAATGCAACTCACACTTGGCCAGCTTTTAATCAATTATTTTAAAGATTTCAGTCTGTGCTCAATGAAAAGAACATGATCACAAATTTCAACGAGGAACTAAAGCTATGGACTATGGAAACCTCAACCGCTGTGACACTTGGCCGGCGACTCAACTGCTTCAACCGCGCGTTACCGGAGGACTCTTATGAGAGACGACTCATTTCCCTATCCCAAACCACCTTCGAGTATATTGAGACTTATGACTTCCAACATAACATTTTCAAAAATATTTTTCCGGGTCGGTATGGGCAAGTAATGAAAGCATTCGTCGAGCTTGAGAGGTAAAATTAAATGGGCAGGAACTAATTATACAATGTAGGCTTATAAGCTTACCCAGTACCGAAAACATTCTATGCTTATACATTTTGACTGGTGAGCCGATTCGTAGTGCAGTATGAACACGCCAGCCTGTTCACCTTCGAGTTCAATTTTGGATACAGGCAAATACTTGCTTCATTTATATAATTATTCAATTTTCGGTTTTAGATCTATCTAAGTATGATTGGTGTGAGGCAGTCAGCTGAACGTAAAAAGATTAACTTAATCATATACATACTACCACGTCTTTATCCTTTGCGGGGTACACAGAGCCCAAGGTCACGAAACCCAAAGGCCACGTCTAGCGCCTTAGTGGGCGTTAAGGTGGAAAGCGGAATCAAAATAGTAATGGGTTGCTAGTTGCATCGCCTATAATGTGATTCTTTCGAATTTTGTCTAGTCACGCGGGAAAAAAGTAGCTGGTATATTTTTTGTTTTTCTTTTCTTCTCCTTGAACACTTGGGTGTAGTCAATTCTTAGTGTTCTCTACATAAAGGGTTTATATCATTTTAAATATGTTTTTCAGTTTAGTTCTACATTTTTTAAACGATTTTATGAAAAACTGGGAACCTAAGAGAGATAGAGATATTTCCAATGAATTGCATGCATGTACAGTGGAAAAAATCCTTTACACAAATAAAAACGCTGCCTTGGGAGTAGCAGTCGATTCTTTGGTAGGCGCAGTAGAAACGGTAGGTTTCTTTTTAACCCAATTCAAAATGGAGTTTCTCAATTTGACTTCTTGTTCTGTTTTTGTGTTGTTGTCCTCTATCTCTGTCAATTTTGAACCACCCAAGAACCTTGAACCTGAACTTTATCGCATCGTGACATAACGCTTAGATGAGAGAGAGAAACAGTCCCCGATCGATCAGTTCCAGCGTTACACGGACGTACTGGCAACCTTAATGAGCCGAAGTAGACTGTATAGTGCCACAGAGTTCCGATGACAGCGTTGTGTTAAGCCATTAATTTGCCTTGCCACCGCCATAAAATAAGCATCCCAAGTGGATCTTTGGTGGGCATTGTTGGCTTCAGTTGATAAACTACGGAGGGAAAGGCAAGTGGAGAAACCAGCACAATAAATTCTTCAAAAACAGAGCTTAGGTATAAAAGCTCCACCAACCGAGAGCACAGCTCTTACATCAGCGATTATGGAATGAACTCAAACTTATAGACAGAACTATGCGTGCTATCAATAATTTTATATGCTGTTACAGGTAACTAATTCAGTGATGTTTTTACTGTATTTCCTTGGATCTCACCCTGAAAAGCAACTAAAGCTGCGTGAAGAAGTATTCTCAGGAAAGGATCGGATACCATATTTGAAGGCTTGTGTTAGAGAATCTTCTAGAATCATACCTACAGCATTCGCAAATACAAGATTCACTACAAAGTCTCATGAAATTATGGGTTACAAAATACCCAAAGGAGTGAGTAAATAAATACACCATTAATTTTAGGACTAACAAAGACTTCGAAAACTGATTAAAGAAGGCTTTTTTATTATATAGGTGAAATCGTTATTTAATATTACTCTGTTATTAAGGATTGTTTTTATCCTGAAATGTTACCAAAATTTTGGACACATTACAGACATTAATGTCAAAATTTCATTCATAATTACCTCTCGTACTAACGTTCGTTTACTTTCACTCGCACATTGCTGCCGCTGGAGGGATATTACAGCTGAACGGATAATCGATATCAATTTCAAAGGAAAATGTTAAGTTAGAAAAAATAACAAGACAAACTTACGACCAATAGCAATTAATTTTGTTCAACAAATAACATTCGTTATTTGATGTCCGGTGACGATCCTCCTCAAAGTACGCCAATACATTGTCGTAAAGATTTTGTGAATATCTAAGCTGGGATCCACTTCATTGGCTCCGGGTCGATGCGGTAAATAAACCGTGGTAAAGTAACCGTTGATAAACATTAACAACTATTTGTACATTGACTTGCCGGTATTGTTCATCTTACAAAACATTTGCGTTATCACGGCATAAAATGTATGTACGTCGTATACCACATCCACCGGGGAAGAAAACCGAGTTAGAAGCACATAACTTTGTTTGTAAATCAAAAGAACACGACTGCAGTTCCGATGGTTAAATTGCAATTTTTTTTTTGCTAGACTTAGTCCTTGTGGAAAATGGGAAAGGGTAGTGCGGGAAAGCGGGCACGATGCAAAGCACCGGATTCGTCCAGCTCTGCCCAGCTTTGACGCGATTAATGAATGCCAAATGGGTAAAAACAAATCATGTGTCATAAATATACGGACTTATATCACATTTACTATTATTTAGCGTTAACCAATTATATCAATTTTTTCGGGACAATTTGGGTTTTCGATATTTTTTTTTTTGTGCTGGCGAATATGGTCTGTTATATAACTACTGTGGGGGAGCACTTTAATGGACACGCAATGCCCCATTTATTTATTGTACTATTCCAAAAATAATTGTGTATAATATTATATACCTTTGTATTAGACCTTATTCCAATATTGTGATAGTTATGGCTCTGTAAATCTCTTTTTCTGTCTGTCTCTCTCTCCTTTCATGGTATAAAACAAAATTGTTTTATCATTGCCTAAACGCCTAAAGCATCTTACCTTACAGATTCTAATGAGGGTTTCACTTAAGTTTAGAGCATATTTCGGGAAAGTCCGTATATACCAAATTACTATTTCTTTTAATGGTTCAGAATAATCAAGGAGATTCAGTTTAAATTTTTGTCTACAAATATTAATTTTGTTTAATTGTTAGGTTTAGTATATTGAAATCGGGGTTCAATACTTGCAGACGGTGATCGTGGTCCCTCAACAATTTATCGGTACGATGGAAAGTCACTACCCGCGACCTACTGAATTCATCCCCGAGAGATGGCTGGTAGAAGAGGACCATCCCTTATACTACGGGAACGCGCATCCCTTTACCCAGATGCCGTTTGGATTTGGCGTACGCACTTGCATAGGTAGTGAAAGAAGTACAAGAGATATCAAATAGAATTTTATAAATATTAACGAAGGGCCCCGCTAAATTGAGGTTTTAGAAAATACTTATTTGCTCAAAAACCTGTGGGCTACGAATCATTATAATACACGTTTAGAGACTTGCAACGAATGTACATACTAACGATCTATACTAAATATATCTCTCAAGGAAGAAGGGCTCCGCTAGCTATAGTTACATCTGAATAGATATGGTAGAAACTTGAATCACAGGCAAATTACATAATCCCTGAAGCTGTTAGGCATCATCAGTAGTGAAAGTGAAACAAATATTGCAGAATATTAGAGAATGGATAACGTGGTAATAAAAGAAAACAAATTGATAATATTGGTGTTTTTCTTGCAGGACGACGCATAGCAAATCTGATGATGGAAGCATTGGTTTTCCACATGATCAAAAACTTTGAGATCTCCTGGGTAGGCCCCCCACCTAAGGTGACTGTAAACACGATCAATAGAATGGATTCACCTTACAGCTTCGTTTTTAAGCGTTTGTAGTAAATTGACGCTCTCCCGGTTGCAGCATTCGAAACGAAGATTCCAATGAGAGTACTTGTGTTTATAATATTTTCATTCGATGCAGATTTTATTTATGTTATTTTTTTTTTAATGAACAATAAAAGTAAGCAACACATACTTTTTTTCCTATCTTCCTTTATTGTAATTGTTTGTTACATTGAAATGAAATGATTTAAATACGGTAGTTGCCTAATGTTAAGATTATCCCACCAAAAACATAAATGTAAAAAACCGGCCAAGTGCGTGTCGGGCCACGCGCAGTGTAGGGTTCCGTAGTTGCGAATGACAACTTTGAGTTCACACTGTTTACACTCACACCTCACAGTCTAACGACCAAAAACATCTAACAATGAAGATTGTATGAAATTTTACATTTTCCAGTACATTTTATAAGTTGGTTGCCTATAACTTTTTAGTTTGCACTTAGTACCCAGCTCTGATAGTTTTCCTTTCAACTTCAGTATATATACTATTGCTGTAATTTTTTTCACGTATCCATATATAACCGTTTAGCAGATAGAGGGGGGGGACACGTACCTCTAACAAAATTTTGCACTTTAAAACCAAATATTTCGGAAACGGATCCCTAAATCGAAAAATGATGTTCTTAACCTCACAATATTTTTGAAAGACCTTTTTAACGATACCCCACACGATGGGTAAATAGAGAAAAAAAAATTACTCCCCCACTTTACTTGTATGGGAGCTACCCAAAAAAAAATATTTTTTCAAGGTTTTTTTCTACGACTTTTTTGCCATGATTAATATACACACTCATACCAAATTACAGCTTTCTAGTACTTATAGTCTCTGAGTAAAACCGCGGACGGACAGACAGACAGACAGACAGACAGACAGACAGACAGACATGGCGAAACTATAAGGGTTCCTAGTTTACTACGGAACCCTAAAAAAGGAGAGCCATGTTCAATACAAAAATTATGCTTGGCTGTGGGCTTCGCCGCAAAAAGGATGGATATCTAAATGAGTGCAAAGTTCTATGCAAAATCCAAATATGTATTTATAGGAACAAAATAACTTTATGTACAAGTATTAAACTCAAACCGTCTTATTATAAAAAAACGGCAAAAATAGGTTTAAACCTGTTCTACCTCAGTTCGGACTTGTGATGAATCAAGTATAGTTTAAGAAATTAAACTTTGCTTCATTATAAAAAGTGAACTAAGTCACTATCAACTTAGATCTGAGACAATCCCCCGAAAACATATTTCATTCAATCATTCCACTCATCATCATCATCATCAGGTGTTTTTAGTCTCCACTGCAGGAGCACGACCCTCTCTGTACTACCAGAGCCATATATAAGCTTGAGTAGTCAGAGGATTTGGCCTACACTCTCCACGCTGGCCAGGCGTGTTGGAGAGGTCTCTATGATGTTTATAAGCTTTGTTTAGCTTGTTTTTCCTTAGTCGCTTTTTACGACATCCACGGGATGACTTGGAGTGGTCCTATTCTACTCTGCCGGGAACCACACGGCGCTATCATACCACTACATCGTTCCAATCTTCATGATAATTGTAATATATTTTTTAAATTTGTTGATTGAAATAGAATAAAACTTAAAAATAATAAAATTTAAATGATGAAACATGTATATTTTTGTTATAAAATGATATATTCAAAGGTTTGATTACATAAATCATACTTTTTACCTGCAAATATTTTTTTACGTAACTGTAATGGTAACCTTATAACCCTGAAACGGAACGGATCTGAGCGCGCGTAACAAATTGTATTTTTTCCAAAGAAACCAAATAGTAACCTCGAAAATTGTTTTATATTAGATTGTAAAAATTTATTGAATTTATTGAATTAAAGGAGCCGAGGTCGTGTGTACAAAAAGTATTGTTTTGTAGATGCTGATAAGGATCGCCGATAATTATGTTGAAACTAACCTCAAAGTTTGTTTACGATGGTGAAATGTTTAATAAATCAATGGATCCAGGTGTCCAAGCATGGTTTTCTAGTTGTTGTGAAAAACAATAATAGTGTTGAAAGTGATAAAATAATATATTTACGACATGTAAATCTTCAAATCATTAAATAATTTTACGTGATAGTTGTGATAGTTTTACTGCTTTCTTTGTATTTATTAAGTATTCGCTCATTCTAAAATAAGTAAGTATCGGGTTTTCACGTAGATTCTAGCATCAACATATACTCACGTCAACTCGTGAACGGGTGCTGTCAGGGGGGACTGGTCTGCTCGGCCTCTTTGAGACTACTTTAAGTATCATATGTTGTTTATTATCTTTACACACTCGATCGTTAACATAAACATGTTCCAAAAATAATAAATCTATGTATATTGAAATTGTAACATGAAAACAGAAAAAAGAAAGAAAAAAGAAAAGAAAGAAAAAGACAATAAGGAATAAATATTCGTAATCATATAAAGCCCTTCAGGCGAGTAGGCGACCAAAACTGTTGATAAGAGTTTCTTTCGGCGTTTCTTCTCTGCAGTGGTCGGTTCCGAAACGCTAGTAGTCTGTAGCTTTTGAACAATTAATAAATACATATTATCTAATAAGATAATTTTAAATATGATATGACGTGAAAAAGTGCCTGCAAAGGCCTATTTTCTGAATAAACGTTTTGATTTTGATTTTGATTTTTTGATACTTTTGTTGTAAAAAAATCTTTTTGTTAGTTACAAAATGAGTTAGTATTGAAGTTAAACTAGTGAAATGCTGGTTTATCTTTTGACCTAGGATCATGTATGATTTAAGCGATAAACCTTTTTTTATAATACGATTTTCCTTTGTACTTGACTTGAGAACCGACTTAGAGATGGTTTATCGATTAATAGTTAGTCCGCTTTTTATAATAAGACGGTATTTCTTTGCTTTATTGGATAGCTATAACAATTGCTATTATTTAAAAAAAATTGAGATCTTAATGTAGGTTAGATTTGACTTGGCCAGTTTTCATTACATAAATCATTTTATATATCTTAATTCTGATGCAAAACTGGCCAAGTCAATTTTAACCTACTTTAAGATCTCAATTTTTTTTTAAATAATAGCAATTGTTATAGGTATCCAATAAAGCAAAGAAATAAAGTTTAATACTTGAACATAATGTTATTTTGTTCCAATAAATACATATTTGGATTTTGAATAGAACTTTGCACTCATTTACATCTCTATCCTTTTTGCGGCGAAGCCCACAGCCAAGCATAATTTTTGTATTGAACTTGGCTCTCCTTTTTTACATTTATGTTTTTGGTGGGATATCATTACTTTTTGTAAAGATATGTAGATTTACTTCTGTTATGTGTATAATTATGTGGTGCCGTGCGCCGCCGACGACACACCTTTGGCCGGTTGTTTAGCGCGTGTTACTGTAAGCGAGGTGCAGAGGAGTGCGGTGAAACGTGAAAAAGTATGTACATGAAATGGAAGTATGAGAGGGACTTCGGAAGGGAAAACAGATAATTGCGATCGTGAAACTACGTTCAGACAATTAACTGGTTCTTCAGCGTATTGAACATGGCCCAAGTAGTATGTGCAGAACTATAAGTATGTATCTGATGTGCGATAACATTTCATTTTTTTTCTGAATGGACTGTGTAGCTAGCTCCTAATGAGCTTTCGCTACTTCAACGGACTTTTGAGGTGAGAGCAGAGTGCCCTCAACCTGAAAGGCAAACATCACCCCAGGAGGGACGAACCTCGGCTTTGGGCGTTACCTGGGTACGCAAGTCTTGGAGAGACAGCAAACTCGCATATGCCGCGATTTGCATGCATGACCAGAAGGGCCGAACTGAGAAACAATGGCAAAGCCTTAAGAGAGCAGCAACTTTCATGTTTTGCCTTATGGGCCGAAAGCTGCGGTTCCGAAGGATCTATCCTGGGTGCAAGTCACCCGGGACCATCGGGCGGTCACCAGTAATCGGAGCTGGTCCTACTCTACGCACTCTATTCCAGTGGCGAATGCGACGGGGTCGAAGGGTGTGTAACATTTCAATTATACAGGCTCGAGGTCGTATCCCTTGAAAAAACTACGATAGCGCCAGGCTTGTAGGATTCCACTAAACAGATTAGCGCCATCTAGGGGCGGCCGCGGAAACCTTGATTCAATCGGTGTTGTATCTGTTTTGTGACCCGAAGCGCCATCTATGAGCGAGGGGCGGGATTATCGGTATTCACATTACAGGTTTTTTTGTATGGGGACACCACTTATTTTTTGACTTAAGTTTATTTTTATTTTTTTGTTATATAGCAAATAAAATAATACATATATTGGGATAGTTACAAATATCTGCTTGTAACGTTGTAACGGTCGGTACCAACGTGAAAATTAAAAAAAAATGTATGGGGACCCCCCTATTTTTTAACTGTTTTTTATTTTTAGATTTTTTCCTACGTTTACACACAATTACCGAGCTGGATTCCAAATTTCATCTTTCTGGGTCATCTGGAAGTAGGTTAGGTTTAGGTTCTATATGTCAGTCAGTCAATAAGAAAATTTACGACTTTTTGACCTTCATATCTTTATAACCGTTTGAGCTAGCTTCATGAAATTTGGGCTTCTAGATGTCCTCATGGACATAATTAAACACACGTTGTTCTATGTTCGTACGTTAAAGAGGTTTTGAGTTATAGAAGGCTCAAAAGTGGCACTAAGTGGTTCGTGTAATATTACACTTGGCGCTGGCTAGCCAGTTCCTTTGCTTGAACTTTGGCTTGACACGCTGCCGCGTGTCTAGATATAGAGTTGGTTTGCAATGATACTAATTTCTGTCTAAAAACACTTTAAAGAACACTTTAAATTTGATATAGATTCGTTAAGTGATCTTAAAGTTTCTTTAAAGTTGGGTGAATAGGACCATTTTTTAAAGTATGAAAATCTTTAATCACAATTATACCTACTGTATTGAAGTTCGCTAAATTTATAGCAACTTTTATTATGAAACCATTACCATACATAGCAACACGAAATTTTTTTTTATCAACATGTTCATTACGTTAAGATACGTCTCAACTTGGTCGTAGATAAGTAAATGGTAAAAACTAATAATAAAACTCTTATTAAATCAACCTAGTACAACAATTTTAAAAGTATAAAAATTTATATTAACCCAAAAATACCAAGACGTCTTGTAGAATTTGAAATGAAATGAAATGAAATGAAATTATATTTGCGTTAAATGTAGTCATAAAAGGTTTTATAATCAAAGTCTTATTTTCAGTACATGAGATGAGAAAAACATCTTATGTAAAAATATGGTGAAACTATCTATCATTTAAAAATAAAAAAAATATATTTCATTACGCGAATCAAATTTACTTCTTCTACCTTTACCTTATCCCACTTTTTTTGCGGGGTCGGCACAGTATGTCAGTTCTCTACATTTTGATCTATCGTCTGTTATGGCCTTTGTCACTCCATTCCTGTTCATACTTTCCTTGATAGAAAAAAATATATACTCGTAATATGCTGTAGATCTATATAAAAACTTGAAATGGTTTGAGAGAGATTTATTGAGTAGGTAGTTTTTCATAAATCGCAAACATTACTTTGCCATTCATACAAACTTTATGAAAAAATTATTATTATTGTTTGTATCTCTTTTGGAGTCACGGGTGTTAACATGGTCCTTTGGAAGGCTTGCGTGGGGATATAGATCCAACATGTAGAGGCCCTTTGGAGAAGTCGATGTAATGTAGGTCTTCAGCCAGAACCCATTCCTGGAAATACCAATGTATGATATGCCCTTGAATAGGTCTTGGCCGGAAAATAATGGGCTATAATATAATGAATTGATATATGGATGAACTTGTGCTAGGTTATTGCAAAGGATCGGACACCTGCCATAATCATGATAACTGACTACAACTGGCAGGTGGTGGCTTGCCGCCCACTAGATGAGCCCCTCAAACTAGCCGACGATTACTGCCGGCAAAAGGGACAACACCGGTGTAGGCGACTCAGGAGTGTCGAGAGGTGTGCTGCGCTTTCTCTGAAATTACTCGCGGCGTTATGCCCTTTAACACTTCCACCTCTGGAGCAACAGCTCTAATGACTCCTCTCTGGACGGTCAACTAAGGCAAGCCAGGGCCGAGAGTCCTGCGAGCCCTCTTGAGTTTTCACCTCGACCGATGAAGACACGTCGGGGGCGAGGGCTCTGACCGACTCTCTGGAGTACTCGGGTCCGAGTTGTCGTTACTCACCAACAGCTCGCCACAAGCTGCCCTGCGGGCTTATTATTATTATAACAAAGTTGTTTATGTGTATAATTTTGGCCTCTCTGACCTTAGCTGTGCCATTTGTCTCAGAAATATTATATCAGACTGCTGATGTCATGAATGTCCCCAGCTGTTAGCTTTAGTTGGTTTGACCATCTAGTTGGCCTTTTTCTTCTTATTCCAGAGCTCTGATAGGGAAACGATTACGATATGTGGGTATTTAAATATGCCTGTCGCTAATGTTAACTACATTGACATGATTTTTTTTTAAATGAAAAAATACCTGCCAACGACGAGAAACGATATCCCATCGAAAACGTTTGCTTTTATTATATGAGTCAATGTTAACATGCTGACGTAAGCAGAAGGCAATAAAACGCAATATACAGTAGTCCAAACATTTTTATTTGTACAATTGCCTAACTACGTCATACGTTACAAAGTAATATCGTCAATGTAAAACAGCATACACTTTGTTTTTTCGTGTATGTAAGTGGACAGCACAAGTAGCAGTATTTCAACCTCATCCTTAATAGGCCAGTCAATATCGACACAAAAGGTGTCAAACATTGCAAATGCGCATGTATCGTCGATTATTTATATTGTAGAGACACAACAACAACAACAAACTTGGGTGAAGACTATTCTAAGTGGTCTCTACAATATATAAAAAACCGGTCAAATGCGTGTCGGGCCACGCGCAGTGTAAGGTTCCGTAGTTGCGAATGACAACTTTGAGTTCACACTGTTTACACTTGCACCTCACAGTTTAACGACCAAAAACATCTAACAATGAAAATTGTATAAAATTTTACATTTTCGAGTAAATTTTATAAGTTGCTTGCCTATAACTTTTTAGTTTGTACTACACCACTACACGGTGGCTGCCCTGTCTCTACTCCTAACGCGTGCAAGTAGAATTGTCAATTAGGTCGACCTAGTTGTTGAAAAGTTAATTTTCAAATGAGAGAACAATACCATCCTTTAAACTATACTGTTTGAAATTACCAACATGTAGGTCCCTAATGAAAAATATTGTGTAAAATATCTACCTCGGAAAAAGGTTGAAGCAAATAGAAAACCGATGGAAAGAGATAATTGGCAGAAACTGTACTTTAAATACAAACACCTTGTGAATTTCAAGGTCTGGCTTGAGGTAAAACAAAATTAATTAAATAAAATATACAAAGCGTTCTCCAATAGTAATGACATATTTGCCAAGAAATATATATTCAATGTTAGGTACGGAAAAAATTCAGTTAATTTCCTTGCTCCATGCACAAAATAACTTAAAAGATAACGATTTAAATTTTTTGTGATGTTTATTTATTTCGACGAAAGGTGAAATACTTCTAATTCTATATTTGTAACTATTTTCGTTCTAAAATTATATATTAAAAATGCTAGGCGTATCGCAATATTGTCAAAAATTATTGCCAAGAAGCAATATCATGAGGTAAATATAGTATCTATTTAAGATTAATCCAATTGGTTCAAATTCTTCTGATCATCATCTGAACGTGTTTCCGGTTCATCATCAGGAGCAATACCCGGGGGTTTAAAATGATTCTGATTACAATATTTAATTATTTTCTGAGGATTATTTAGAAGCTCCATATAGATTTTCTAACCTCGTACAAGGTTCTCAAAAAATCTTTTCCGTTGGATAAATACTTATGAAATCTTTAAGGGGCTGTAGTATGAGACACTAGCGCTACCCAGCAATTAATTCTTTTAATCCTAAATCATATCAAATATAAAAAATCTAATAGCTGAATGCCCAAGTAAATACACTATTACATCTTACATTTGCAGGACTTTATTGATTCTGAGTTTAAAAGGCGTAGTCGAAAAACTAAGACGCAGGTTCAAATCCTGCCTGTGTGGAAGTTTTTCCTTAAGAATCTTCTTTATTTTGTAAGAATATATCAAAGTTGCATTGTGAATGCATTAAAACACCTATTAAAATTATTGTATGGCTTCCTACATATTAATTGATTTTGATGATTGTAAAACGAGTTAAGACGCTGTGGTATCAGACGATACGAGACACTAGCGCCACCCAGCAATTAATTAGATAAGTCCTAAATCATATCAAATTTAAAAAATCTAATATGTAGTTGACCAGATGATGAATATGTAGCTGAATGCCTAAATTACTTGTAGTATTCTTTGAACAAGTTTTCACTATTTTTTTTGTGATTAAGAGAACGAATTATTACTAATTACCTATTCGTTCTCTTAAACTAAGATGATGAAGATGTCTTTGAAAAGTAATAAAAAGAATACTAAAAGTAATTAACTAGGGCAATCAGCTATTAGGTTATGTAATTTTATTTAATTTAGGAGTAAAATAATTAATTGCTGGGTGGCGCTAGTGTATCGTATCGTCTGAAACCACAGCGCCTTAAATCAAATATCACACTTGTAATGGTGGGGTAGCTATGTTAGGTAACGCGGCTTACGGTACCTAACATAGCTACCCCGTATAAGGAAGGCGTATAAGAGGAATAGGATATGGTCGAGAAATTTGACGTGTAAGAGCCAAATTGGTAAGGCGTAGTCGTACAAAGACTAAGATGCAGGTTCAAATCCTACCTTATCCATTCTTAATTTAATAAGAATAGTTGTTCACACTATAAGAATTACTTATTTTTCTTATAGATTCCTCATTCAGGCGTACTCTTTAAAGTAAGTGGGTAAATCGCTTTTAAACAGCTCGTCATCGACCAACAACTACATATTAGACGTGTTATCGATTATTTTATTATATTTATCAATGAAGTTGAAAATTAATAAATATGTAGGAAGCCATACAACATTTTACAGGTTTTTTAAAATGCATTCACGATGTTATACTGATTTACTCTACTTTCTTATTATGAAATAGAATAGCTTTGTGAATGCATAAAAAAATAACTTAAAATGCTCCAAATGTAAGTCCTGAGTCGACTTTACCCTTACCAGGCAGTTACTCTTATATTTTTTTTTAAATAATATTTAAACGTGCTTGTTCAAGGCAAATCCAAATACATTTCACTATTAGAAATTTGAAATCGGAAAAATAAAATCATGGAATATTAAATCTCAATAAGAGTGAAGAAGATTATCGTTAATAACCGGTACTTTAATTAATTTGTGTGCTTCCGCAACCAGTTAGTTCATGCAAACTATTGCTGATTCCCTTCATGCCAGCCACCACCGTCGTGCTCGCGACACGATTTTAGCCTCTTCATTAGGCCTCTTCAGACAATAAACCTATTAGAACCTATGTTGATCGTTTGAATGACAAGCAACAAATATTCGTTGCTTATCGTAACAACGATGTTTCTAAATAATCCTCAATAGTCACAGCCCTTCAGAACGCAGAGCAAGAGGAGCTGCAAAAAACTTAGACTACAAATATTACAAATTACTAAAAATAATTTCCCTAAGTTGACGCCTTTTCTACAAAGTTTTTAAATGTTTATTTTGGCGAAATAAATAATATTATTTTATATTCATATAGCAATAAAAATTATTGTTATAGATGTATCTCAGTGAGCAGTACTCATTCACCAGTTGACACAACTAAGGCAGTCGAGTCTATTAAGCCTTTCGAAGAAATACCTGGGCCATCATCATTGCCTTTTATGGGCCCTTTACATAATTTCTTGCCTGGAGGTAAGCTAGTTTTGCAAACAAACACAACAAATGATAGTCAGATTTTTTATTCAGATTAGATACTTATGGGTATTTTATTGTCATTTTTCCTTTTATCCTCAAGTTTCTAAGCTCAACGAATATAATATGTAGTTAATTTTATGGCTAGGATACGGTTCTGTGATAAAATTATTTAAATTATATTGCATTGACGTCAGTGTCGAATATTATTCTTTTTATTTTCATGTTATTATTAGCCAGTGAAGATTAGAGTAAAAATAAATATTTTATCGTAGGTGCTTTGTACAACATGAGCAGATCAGAGATGTTTAAAAAATTACTCCGACTATACGGGCCTATTGTAAGGTTGGATAAATTGGCGAACCAACCAAACACGGTCTTCTTGTTCGATGCTGAAAGTATCGGCACAGTGAGTGATTCAGTCTATTTTCTCTTACTTTGAAAGTAGTTTACCTTGGTAATATGTAAAATACTGGTCACTCAGCTAGAGGTCTTCCTCCGCATGGTCAAAGGGTCGAAACATATCGGACTGTAGCTGACTTCATACGTGAGTGACCCGTATTTTACATATTAATAATGTTGATATCTTACGTAACTTTTATATAGTAAGCAGCATACTATGTGTAACGTTACCATGTTTATTATGTAATGAATAAGATGGAAGAGCGAGGCTCTCTAACACAAGCATTCCTTCCGCATATGTGTAGCAAAAATGTTGTTTGTTGTTTTTCGTATGTGTAAGTGGCCAACACTGGTGTCAGATTTTTCAAGCTGCCTTAAGGCAAAAATGAAATGTTGTGAAATAATAAATATTTTTTTTAATTTAATCAAAAAAAAGTTCACGTTGGTTTATGAGTGAGGTCTTCTCAAATCTTACTCATGATGACAAAAACTTTACAGGTATTCCGTGGTGAAGAAACATCACCTCGTCGTGCACTAGTGGGGACATTACAGATGTATAGGCAAAAATACGACAAATATAATATTGGAGTCCTTATTAATGGGTAAGTGTATTATTATTGTTTTAGAAGGTGGTGTTAAGGCTATCTCCAACTGTCTATAACGCATGTATCATATGAACTATGACCTCATAACACTATACTAAGAATGTTAGGTATAGTATATTCACTGTACTCCTAATGCCTTTTAATCCTGCCAAGCATGACATTTTCCTTTTATTGCAATATCGCATGAGTTTCATTTTATAACTCTATAAACAAAAAAATATTCCTCCTGGAAAAACTACTAAATGTATCTTTTCAGAACGGGACCTGAATGGAAGAGCGTCCGCAGTCCAGCCAACAAAGCGATGATGAATCCTAAACTGGTCGTTGCGTCCTACTCCAAAATAATTGACGACATAGCGAGGGACGCTGTTGCAAGGTTTGACCAATTTAATATTTCTATATTACACGACTACCACAAAAAAGAGTTCACTATTGTTAAATAAAATAAATAAAAGGAATAAGTCACGCAGATTGAGCGAGCCCCACACAGTTGTGAACTTGTTTGTAATTAGATATATAGTCCGGATTCCAGCCAGGACACAACAGAGTCACTGCACTTGTTAAAATTACTGAAGACATACGTCTTGGCATGGGAAAAGGCATATTAACCATTTTGACTCTATAAAATTTTATTAGTAATGCTGTCAACAACGTCACTTAGACATTCTTCTCGCAATACTTAGCTCTTTTAATGTATCTCGAACACCGATTAAATCGTTTTGAAGCTACTTAAACGATCGTCGTCAACGGGTTTGCCTCGAAGATTATTCGTCGTGGTCCCATATATCTGTTGTACCACAAGGAAGTGTCTTGTCCCCTCTTCTTTTTTCAATCTTTATTAATTCCATTTCTGAAAATATCAATTCTTCCTTTCATTTATACGCGGACGACCTGCAAATTTAACTGAAGCATCAAATGATGACTTTTGTGACCAATATTTCTCAATGGCCCATGGTCTAAAAGTTAACCCGTCAAAAACCCAAGTTATGATTCTTGGTAGTGCGAGAATGCTTTTAAAAATTGACTGGTCTTAAATATCTAGTGTAGAATTTAATGGTGTCACATTTCCGTACAGTAAAAGCTTTAAGAATCTGGGATTAACAATAGATGAGAGTCTCTGTTGGGTCACACATATACGAATAGTCAACAGTAAATTGTGCGGTTCTGCTGCTCCTCTTTGAAGGCTTCGTAACTTTTTCCCCACTGCAACCAATGTTATGCTTGCTCATTCTCTTCTACTTCCTATTTTAGATTATGCCAACACCAGATATCTTGATCTGAAGGAGGAACAGCTGAAAAAAACTTAAGCGTCTTATTTTTTTTTTGTATATGATTTATATTTGTCTTCCGCAAATATGATCACGTTTTCGAATTCAGAATGAATCTCTAGTGCTTTAATGCTCATATTCGTTCATTCGTTCAGACACTTATCTTATGGCTTTAGCATTTTAGTATATACCTATGCATATTGTATGTATTTATGTATGTTATTAAAGAAGTATATTATAAATGATTTATTTATGTTTATTTGTAGTTGGAACGTACACCGCACCCCTTAACGCATTTTTGTCCTCTTCATCTACCGGTTGTATGGTAGAAATTGCTTGTAGCAATAAGACCGCCCGTTGTACTAGTCTTAGTAAAGTTCTGTAAATTATTTTTACGTGATGGTGTACATTAAAGTATTACTTACTTACTTAAAATGTTAACTCAACGATAATTATGCACATCACCAAATAATAATAATAAAATAAAACAATTAAAGGGATCTCATGCGGGAAACGTGTGGTTTTGGTATTTTATCTCGAATTTGATGAGCTCCGTGGCGTAGCGTTCAATCAACGATCCTCAGTCTGGTCAAGAAGAAAAATGATCTTTATCATATTGACCTAGGCCTTGGATGTTTATCTAAATATGTGATAATAAAATATAGTATCGTTGACTTTGTATTCGATAACACAAGTTAATAAGAACTCACAGAAGAGAGGACAGTCGATGGACCAAAGCAGTGACGGAGTGGTGGCCGAGAGCGGGACGAAGACCAGTTGGGAAACCACCAGCCCGCCGGTCAGATGACATTGTTTGGCTGAGCAGAAAGCAGTGGATAGGAATGGCACAGGACCAGAGCAAATGGCGTCAAAAATGGGAGGTCTATGCCCAGCTGTGGGATGATGTGAGCTGAAAATGGAACTCAAGTCTCGTACTTACTTTGGGTGTAGCTCAATCTGTGTGATTTATCCGCCTTTTACAAAAAGAAATATATACATACATACATACTATCACGTCTTTTTCCCTTTCGGGGTAAACAGAGCCCAGGTCTGTAAAACCTTAAGGCCACGTTTAGCATGTTAATGGGCTTGTAGGTGAGAAAGGAAACAAAATAGTGATAGGTTGCTAACCGCAACGCCTATTGACATGATTCCTGACGCCCATTCCATCGATCGGCGCGCGAGAAGAGAAGCAGCTGGTACATTCCACGTTTTTTCTTTTCTACCAGACCAGCATGGAAGACAAAAGAAATTATATACCTCTGTTTATCAATATTCACTACTGAAATGTCAAACCATAGATATCTAAGTGTTCATGCTTCAAAGATTTTGGTAATTCTAATAAGAGAGGTTGCCTCGAAGAGGCACAAAATTATGTACTTACTGAAACATGCAAGTTCACATAAAAGGAATGTAGTTTTGTAGGTAAATATTGTACAATGGTATGGAACTCTTAGTGTGTGCTAATGCGACGCACACGTGGCCAGTTTTATTTAAGTTTGTTTGATTTATCATTGTTTTAATAGATTTCAGTCTGTACGTAATGAAAAGGACATGATCACAAATTTCAACGAGGAAGTTAAGTTCTGGGCGATGGAAACCACCACCGCTGTGACGCTCGGCCGGCGACTCAACTGCTTCAACCGCGATTTACCGGAGGACTCTTACGAGAAACGGCTCATTTCTCTAATCCAAACCGTCTTCGAGTATGTTGAGAATATTGACTTCAAACACAACATTTTGCAAAATATGTTTTTGGATCCATATAAAGAAGTAATGAAGACATTCACCGAGCTTGAAGGGTAATGTACAATTCATTTCTCAAGTATATTATAAAACAAATATAGTAATAAAAAAACAGACTAAAATTTTTCCGAATGACTGCAATATATTCGACTGTCTATAACAAAAACTACCTAAGTTGGACCAAAATGAAGGGTATTTATGTTTATTTTTCAGGGTAATTCTTCATTTTATAGACAATAATATGAAAAATTGGGAATCTAAAGAAGACAGAGACATTACCAATGAATTGCATGCCTGTACAATAGAGAAAATCCTTTACAGGAATAAAAACGCTGCCTTGGGAGTAGCGATAGATTCATTGATAGCAGGAGTAGATGCGGTAGGTTTCTTTTCAAAAAACTTCAAAATGAAGCTTCTCAGTTGGTACTCTACTCTTTTTTAACCAATTTCATAATTCTTTCAGTTTATTTAAAGCGTTTTAATGGTTTTTTTATCTCAAAGATTATATATATTCTAAAATTTACCTAAATTTCCGAAACATAAAACCGGATCCAAAACACTATTTGAAAAACACAAAGGCATTATTCGTGAGTCAATAAATATAGAAGAATATAAGAAATAAACCGTATTAAATTTTTCCTCGTAATTAATAGCTTTAAGAGTCCTGTGACTTTAAGAGAATACAGGTATGTAAAATAAACCTGTACTTGAACATTGAGTTATTTTTATACAAATATTTGGTTTGAAAATATCCAAATATATTTGCGGGTTGTGGTCAAATTCATCTAATGAGATATGAAAATGTGACAGAGGTTATAGCCGAAGTGGTATATTTAACCACTAGCAGTCCACCTCGGCTTTGCCCCTGGTACATTCCTAGCATTTTGGCACTCAAGGATAAGGGTAAGGTAGCTATTTAACGGAGAAAGAATTTTTGAAATCGGCCCATCAATCTTTACCTTTATAAAATTAGTACAAACTTAACTGTAGGTTATCCAAGGATCACAGGTGGCGGACAGTGAAATGCCACTAGATATGGTGGTTAGGTGCAAATGTAGTTAACAAACAGACCCCGATGTCGTTCGCTCAATAGCACAGTGGTTAATACGCCAGCTTGCTATAGCACGGCAAACACTAACTCAATTTTCACAGGTCTTAGTCTGCAGTTCTGGAACTTCCCAAATCATCAAAAGATTAAAGCTTTCTCTCATAAAAGTGGAACCCGGGATGACAGAAGCTGTATACAGCTGAGTATGTAACCGGGAAAACACATAGGCACAGTATACATTACTGTGACATATCATCATCATTTCGTATGGCAGGTTACTGCAAGAATCCTATATGTTCAATTTTAAATTCTTTAGCCATTCTTCAGCTTTCGGAGTCAAAGAGTGAAGTTCGTTGAGTCCTCCGGGGAAACGATATAGCGGGCACTCTTCGGCAATATGCCTCAAAGTTTGGTCTGCTATCCCACAGTCGCACATAGAGAGACTGTGACATATGTAAGTGAGAGAGAAAAGCAGTCCCCGAAGAAACAGTGGCAGTTTAACGAGGTTGTGATGGGAAGCTCGGCGTGCCGGGTAGCCTATATAGTGCCATAGGTGTTTAGTGACAGCATTGTGTTAATGAGACTGAAGTTCACCATTAAATAATAGTAACTTGACAGTATTTCAGCATTAAAAAGTATCCCAGAAGGATCTTTGCTTGTCCTTATTTGCTTTAGTTTGTTAACCACGGAGTGAAAGGCAAGTGCAGAATAGACCACACTATACCCTCTCTAGTCGTGCTCCGGCAGTGGAGACTAAAAAAAGACCTGATGATGATACTCTCTAAAAACAGGGCTTATATTATATAGAAGCATCACTGACGAGAGCACAGCTCTTAAGTTTTATATTGATGATTATGAGATAAGGTCATAGACAGAGCTATACCTACGAACAATCATTTACTATGCTATTACAGGCATCTCAAGCTATGATGTTTTTACTATATTTCCTTGGATCTCACCCTGAAAAACAACTTAAGCTACGTAAAGAAGTATTCTCTGGAAAGGATCGGAAGCCATATTTGAGAGCCTGTATTAAAGAATCTTCTAGATTAATGCCTACAGCAATTGCAAATACAAGAATTACTACAAAGTCTCATGAAATAATGGGTTACAAAATACCCAAAGAAGTGAGTATGTTATTCTATTGAAACTATCTCTTCTCTACGTCTGTGTTTCTTTAAAGTATAAAACAAAATACCTGCCTTTAAACCACCACGGATTTTAATGCGGTTTTCACTATAAGGTTAATGTACATAATACTGAACATAATATTTAAGAAAATACGAAAATGAAGTTTGACAACATGGAACAAAATTAAGATTTATATTAGTGGATCCAGGTATTGGCAGGAAGGTACAATTTAGGTTTTGGCTTACAAAATAAATTTTGATTTGGACTTTAGCTCTCGTTAATTAAAATGTGGTTTTCATACTTACAGACGTTGATCGTGGTCCCTCAACAAATTGTAAGTACGATGGAGAGGCACTACCCACGTGCTACTGAATTCATTCCTGAAAGATGGCTAGTGGAAGAGGAACATCCCTTATTCTACGGAAACGCGCATCCTTTCACTCACATGCCGTTTGGATTTGGCATACGCACTTGCTTAGGTAATTAAAAGGTCACATCAGAGTAAGCAACTCGTGAATGGAACGTAAACGTATCAACTTGAGCAAAATTTATTAGTTTTGATACGTTATAAGGGGTTCTGGTTTTGAAGTAAAACACCTACTGGTCAACTGATGATCGGTTCACCGGACATTTTGAGGTGACAGCAGAGTGCTCTCAACCTGTAAATGATGATCGGTTGCCCCGTCCGTTTCCTTGTATACGGTTATATGGGTTTGAAGAAAGTTCCACTCACTTTCGGTCCCAACTCTCTACCGCCAACAGCTAGAGCATATCATAACGTTTCATAATATTCCATAACGCTCCATTAACATTACAAAAAATCCAGAATATTTCAAATGCGAGCTCAGACTATCCTGGGAGCTTTGCGACACCCTCCTTCTGATACTTGGAGATACTCGTCCAAAGTGTCATTATTGCTGCCATGATAACGTGCTAGGGGGTCCACATGTACTACTTTGAATGCTCCTCATGGTTGTCGTCGAATCCAATAGATCACGTCAGTCATGCGGTTGCCCACCTTGTATGGACCTTCCAATCTCGTCTGCAGCTTTGAAGACTTTCCTTTACGGCGTAACGGGTTGTGAAGCCACTTAATCTCCTTCTTTATAATCACTCGTATTTTCTCTTCTATCGTATTGTGTTCTCATGTTCTAACTTGCCTGCAAGCCGTTTCCTGAACATACATACTTATACTATCACGTTTTAATCCCTTGTGGGGTAGACAGAGCTCAAGGTCATAAAACTTACAGGCCACGTTTAGCATTGTAGTGGGCGTAAAGGTGGAAAACGGAATTAAAGTAGTGATTGGTAGTAGTAGTGGTAGTAGCCGCATCGCCTATCGATGTGATTCCTTAGATTTTCGCCCAATCCCTTGACCGGCTTTTACGGTCTGCGCGGGAAGAAAAGCGCTGGTATAATCTATGTTTTTTCTTTTCTCCCAAACCAGCACTGAAAATTCCTGAACTAGGTCATAAACATCTCACATTTTTTTCTCGGAGATCAGAGTCATAATCTGTCACGGTGTAAGCTTCTGGTGTACTTCTCGTTAGCTTATCTACCGGTAACTGAAGTTCTCTGCCAAAATTCACAAAATCTGTGGTCACTAACACAGTGTTTTCTTGTTCCAAAGTCCTAAGAAAAGCGATAATGCTTGTCCCAGTATCTCTGATGGTTTTTTAACCAATTTTGCAAAATGCCTTTCGAACGTTTGATCTGACGAATCTTCCCATCATGCCATGTTTTGTGCATTCCCAAAATCTTAGATAACTTGAAATATCTGTTCAAAAAAATTCAATATTCAAATGTTTATTTAATAAAGGTTGCTCAGAACACTTATTAATTGTCTGTGATTCAAAGTTCCTTCCTTGACGTTTCTAATTTGGAGGCCACTGTTGTAGCTTCTTGGTTAATTACCACTATGAAATATTTATTCCCTGTTAGAAAGCTAATATTTATTACCACTTTGTGAAATCGATAACGTGTTAACATATAAATAAAAGGTTTGTGCTAAGGTCTGCTAATATACATAATTATATAACAAGAAAATTGATAATATTGGTGTATTTCTTGCAGGTCGACGCATAGTAGATATGATGATGGAAACATTGGTCGTCCACATGATTAAAAACTTTGAGATCACCTGGGTCGGACCTCCGCCTAAAGTGACTCTAAAGGCGTTCAATAAAATGGATGCGCCTTACAGATATGTTTTTAAGCGTTTGCAGTAAACTGATACTCTCCTGGTAGCATCATGTCAGCTAAAAGGCGATTTTTAAAGATTTGACTGGGTATATGATATTTTCATTCAACGCTAGATCTTAGTAGGCTAGATTTTATATATGTTTTGATTTTTTGTAATCAATAAAAAAGTCAGACCACACAAAAATATTTCTTCTTAATCTCTTACCCTGGCAATTTCAGGCCTATTCCCTTCTTTCCTTGCCCCAAAATAATGGACTCTTAATTTTAATTCTAACTAATATTATAAATGCAAAAGTGAATTTGTTTGTTACGCTTTTACGCCCAATCTACAAAACCGATCATCATGAAATTTGCATACACATAGGTTAGGGAACTAAGAGAGACATAGGCTATAAATCACGCGGGTGAAGCCGCGGGTAGCAGCTAGTTTATTATAAGCCGCCAGCACCTGTTGTATCTTAAGGAGCACTAGCTCATAAACGATCGTCTCCCACAGGGCTGCGTGTTGTCTCCTACGCTTTTTCTTCTTCATATTCTTTATCTATACATAATAATAAAACAGTAAAAATATTTTGTCTGTGGATAGAGGGACACTTAAAAAGAATAATAGAAAGCAAAAATATTTTTTGGAATTTCTTGTCTGTCTGTCTGTTGGTCTGTCTGTCTGTCTGTTTGTCTGTCTGTCTGTTTGTATGAACACGATATCTTCGGAAATATTGGACGGATTCGAATGAAACTTTTTTTGCTATATATCTATTATCGCTCCGTGTCAGAAGTACTACCGAAAAGTACAACTGGTAGTACAAATGATACAACCTTGTATCATTTGTTGGCAACATATAGGGTAGAAATGATTTCGAAAAATGGAACACCTGATGCAGCATCATAATAGTCCAGCTGAACTATAAGAAACATAAAAGTTGAGTCTTAGCAAAAGTTGTTAAGCCTGATGAGCATTTTTGTTGAGTGTTATATATTTATTTATATTTATATTTATTTATCCATTTCAGTCAAAAATACTAAATGTACAGACAAAATATTTTTACTGTTTTATTATATGTATAGATTACTAAACATATGGATAAATTTCGGTTTTTTATGATTTAGATGCGGCAATATTGACACCAACTGAATTGGGAGATTTTGTGACCATTTTACCAATATGAGAAAAATTGCTAATGATCTGCAAAGAAATCATACTACGAATTCCTTTAAGATAAACTGCTCTAAGTGGCCATTTCAGACCCACTGCTCTGTTTCTCTGCAGCTGTTTCTCAATTTGCCCCATAATAATAGGCATGCACGGTGACGATGGCACGCAAAACGCGGCCCATCAGGCATATTACGACGCCTCTTCAACCCTTGCGCACATCGTCCAAAATTGACGAGCTCCGTGGCGCAGCGGTCATCACGCCTGCCTGCGACACGGATGGTCCCGGGTTCAATCCCCGGTCAGGTCAAGATGGAAAACGATCTTTTCCAGATTGACCTGGGTCTTGGATGTTTATCTATATATGTATTTGTTATAAAATATAGTATCGTTGAGTTAGTATCCCATAACACAAGTCTTTCATTAGAACTTACTTTGGGGCTAGCTCAATCTGTGTGATTTGTCCGTATATATTTATTTATTTATTTAAAATGAAGGTCCGTATCTACACCAAAGCAGTAGCTTTACCGCTGGTATGCTTCGTTCGGTTCGGTACTTTTATGCATACATAGTCCATTGGTTTGTAACCCCTCAGATTATATAGATATATTAGGGCCCTATGACCGCTGCGCAAATGGTGCGGCACTCTCAAATAAATATTTTATTTTGTTAAATGTATAAGTAACATGCTTACACGGTTTAATTTTTTTATATATTGGTTTATACGAGTTTCAATAGGTATGTGTGTTCACAGGTGTTTTCAAGGCTTTATACTAGTATAGATATGTAAGAGTTCAAAAACGTATCTCGTGTTGTAGTGTGAAGAGTATTACACAAAGTAATATTCCAAAATATTTAATATTAATGTAATAAGTAGATATCATTCAATAAAAATGTTTAACTTAGTAAGAAGTATTAATTCAGGGTCAAAAAAGGTCATTTATATGAATTCAAACAGTAATTCAACAAGGTAAGATTTTTAAATGGAGGCAAATTGTTTAGTTACATTAAAAGTTACAATCATCTTCATTTTAATGGGATAGACAAATCTAAATGCGACCGTGTGAAGTCGGTAAAAAGTCGATATACAAGAAAATGTTTTTTTTTATTATTGCTGCAATTTGTATTGATGCACATGCATTCCTTACTAATAGTGTTTATTGACTTGACTATTTATTAATTAAGGCGCTCTTTTAGTAACACTAGCGCCACCCAGCAATTAATTCTTTTATTTCTAAATTATATCGAATTTTAAAAATCAAACAAGTACATAACTAGTTAATTACTTGTAGTATTTTTGTATTCATTTTCACTAATATTCGTTTGATAAACTAAGAGAAAAACAGGTTAACGCCAAAAGGGGTCACTTTTGGCGTTAATCGATTTTTCTCTTTAAATATGACACTAGTAAATTACTTGTAATGTACAAAAAAAACTATAAGTAATTTAGGAGTTTTGTACTAGTTAGATTTTTAAAATTCGATGCAATTAATGGTTTAAGGAATTTAATTGCTGGGTGGCGCTAGTGTTACTATAAGAGCGCTTTAAGGTGCTGTGGTATAAGACATAAGCATAATTAATCCTAAATCATATCAGTTATAAAAAAATCTAATAGCTTAATCTAATAGTAAATTACTTGCAGTATTCTTGGTACAAGTTTTCACTATGTTATATTTGATGAATTAAGAGAACTACTCTCTACCGCCAAAAGTGGCCATACTGTTGGCGGTAATAAATAATTCTCTTAAACTTAAATTATAATATCTATGAAAAATAACATGAAGAATACTACAAGTTATTGGGCATTCAGCTATTAGATTTTTAGATTTGATTTGATTTTGGATTAATATAATTAATTGCTGGGTGGTGGTGGCTGGCTGATACCTCAGTGCTTTAAAGGGTTTTTTACCTACTTATACTAGGTTTTATGAAAAAATCTGCACTTAGTGATGAAAGCAAACCACTTTGCACATTGGTAGTAGGGACCATAATAAGCAATTACACCCGCAGCAGCGAGAGTTTCATCCTTTAGGAACAGAGATGACGCCACTTCCGTAAAAAAAATCTACAATCCAAACCACCGCCGTGATATTGATAAAATGGGTGTCAAATGAAAGATGATTACTTTAAAAAAAATTGTTTTATTCGCTTTTTACTCAATTTATTTAAAAAATATAATTATAGAATATTTGTTAGTTAATTCACATTGATGCCAATCAAATACAGTATTTGATAAAAAAAAAACTGCATGTCAATATCCTAATCCTAACCATGTGGTCTCAACGCCTTAATCGTACGATTTGTTCTCAGAGAATCGCATAGATGGCGCCACTCGAAACTACATAATATTGTATCTACCGTATTATGATAATATACGAACATGAATCACAAAATATATCTTATTAAAAATCAAAACAATATTTTAGGCATAATATTTTAAAATGACACCGCATATTTAGTAAATTAAAGGCTTACGCACATTACCGCCATCTAGTATCGAGTAGCAAGCAACTCTCCTGCGCCATACATTCGCCTGCTTTTCGCAACCTTAATTTGATCCAATATTTTTGTATGAGGTGAGCAGTCTATTACGTTAGTATTATATTTTCTTTGTCCTAACTAATATTATAAATGCGAAAGTGAGTTTATTTGTTTGTAACGCTTTCACGCCCTATCTTCTAAACCGATAATCATAAAATTTTGCTTACACATAGTTTAGGGTACTGAAAAGGACATCTTCAATAATTATGTAGATATAAAATTTAATGAGGGGCAGTAAATTCTTCCGTAAAAGTTAATATCATACTCTAATTTAATGTCATAATGGTGTACATTACTGCAAATTGCAAAAATAACAAACAATGAGATTTTCAATGTAACGTATAGACTTTTTGTAGGTTCTATGAAACTTAATGTTTATGTTCAGTCTTTATAAAGTAAAAAATATTTACATGTCTGTGGTCAAACATCACAATAAAATAATGTAAACCTCTAACATATTTTAGATTTATTGCAGTAAGTAGTATTTATTCACCGGATGCAACGACTACAACAATAAAGCCATTCTCAGAAGTACCTGGCCCTTCGTCATTACCACTAGTCGGTCCACTACGTCATTTCTTACCAGGAGGTGTGTACTGATGATTTTCCAATCATTTATTGGTTGATGGAAATAGTCTCTCATCACAAGTAAGTAGCTTGACGAACTCCGTGGCACAGCGTTCAGCACGCCGGCTTGCGACACGGATGGTCCTGGGTTCGATTCCCGGTCAGGTCAAAGTGAAAAATGACCTTTTTCAGATTGACCTGAGGCTTGGATGTTTATCTGTATGTGTATTTGTAATAAAATATAATATCGTTGAGTGAGTACCCCTTAACCCAAATCTCGAACTTACTTTGGGGCTAGATCAATCTGTGTAATTTGTCAAGAAAAAAAAGGGGAAACTTTTTTAGAATTCTAGGAGTAATATTCAATTTATAGCGACTGCATTTTCACTACAGAGAGTATTGCCAAACAATTTTTCTGATAATTATTCTGTATCTTTTTCATAGGTAATTTATACAAATTGAACAGACAAGAAATATATGGAAAACTATACGAACTGTATGGACCGATCGTGAAATTGGATAAAATGTTTAACTATCCAACTACAGTTTTCTTGTATGATGCAGACGCGTCTGCTAAGGTGAGTCTATTTTTTTTAACCGACTTCAAAAAAAGGTGGAGGTTCTTAATTCGTCTGTATGTTTTTTTTTATGTTAGGCGATTACTCAGTCAGTTATGGATCGATTTAAGTGATTCTTTTTTGTTCGCTAGTTAATGTTTCAGAGGTGGTCCCATAAAATTTTTGTCGCAATGTATTGAGCACTTTTTGAAAAAATTAACAAAGACAAAAAAAATTGTAAAAGGATGCCGTTTGGTTTAAATTTTATGTTACGTGATTACTTAGCTAGTTATGGATCGATTTTAGGGAATCCTTTTTTGTTTAATAGGTAATGCTCCAGAGGTGGTCCCATGAAATTTTTGTCGCAATGTATCAAGTACTTTTTGAAAAAATAAACAAATACCCAAAAAAAATTGTTGAAGTATGCCGTTCGGTTTAAACTTATTTGTATTTTATTCGGATGCGAATTAAGACAAATTGATGAGAACGTTTCTTCTCTGTTTTGACTGAACTTCAAAAGCGGTCCTATAACTTTTTATCGAAATGTATCCAGTGCTTTAAAAAAAAAAAACAACAAAAACCACAAAGAAATTGTACAAGTATGCCGTTTGGTGTATTCTGTTTAATTCTTTTGCGAAACAAGACAAGTTGATTACGACGTTGTTCCTCTATTTTGATTGAACTACCACACCCATATACGTATAGGGTTGAAGTCGGTTTTACTTTTTTGTTAGAAATAATTATTTAAACTTATAGAACGGCAAAGGAGCAAGCTGGTCAACTGACGTTAAGTGATCACCGCTGCCCATGGACTAATGCAACACCAGGGGTGTGACAAGAGCGTTGCCGGCCTTTTATTTTTCCCTCCCCAGAGGAGAGGGGGGATGGGGCCTTTGGCTTTCTGACTCACCGAACGAAACATATAAGCTGTTACGCTACAACTCAAACGTGGATATTTTGTGAAAGTTTGGAACTTCCCCGGACGAGCCGGCCCATTCCTGCTACTAGCAAAAATGATTTCCGCCGGTAGCGTGGCTCTACCACAACTAAATGTATTATACGAGTGAGATCGGTTTTGCGAACATGAACTTAGGTTCTTTATTGCTTTTTATGCGAATACAGATAACCCGAAATGTGGGATATGATTTTTGTTACTACGTATAAATGAATATTTAATTTTTCTTTCTCCGTAATTTTTTGACAAATAATGAGATTTTAAAGCTCCTTAACTGCCTTCATTTGTGACAGATCGAAATGGCAATTTTCTAGTGATATGGCATGCCGCACCAGGTATTTATAGCGATATTTTTAAACCAAGCAACAAAAAAAACTAGAAATATATTTTTTTATTCTTTTCGATAAGTCGGTGTAAAACATAGTCCTATATCTGATGTCTGATCGACAGGAAATTAACAAAATTTTTTTGTTCAATGATACTTTCGTATACTTTTCTGGCTAGTAGGCATGCTTGAGATTGAATTAAAACTAGTTTTTTTTTAAAGTTCAGAGATTGAGATCAATTAAGATCAACTTATATTAACATTTTTCATGTAAGTATAGTATACACTAACAATAATATTGTGTATCAAAAAAAGTTCAAAATTCTTGAATTTAGTAGTATTATTACAAAACATCAAAAATAATGCTGCTGATAATTCATAGCCTATAAGTAACACTCTGGGAAAGAAAACAAAACTAATAATACACACTTCAAAATCGGTCAATCTAAGGCTACAGGAGACAACCATGGATGAGCCAAACTAATTTTGTAGTCTTAGTTATTGTGATGCTAAACCCTTTAAATACGCTCAATGAGCGTATTTTTTACCTTCTTCTGTATTTCTTTATTTATTACCCTCCGTCCAGGTGGATCAGTCAGGCAATAAACAATAGTAGTATTGTAACTTACTTTGAGAATTAACGTTTCATTACTTTAGTATAATTAATTGTCATTCTAGCCGTGTATTTAATAGTCTAGATTTAACCTCACCTCATCTCACCTCATTATTAAAATACGTAACATTCGTTGTTTCATTCAAATATTCATCTACGTTTTCTAGTGTCCGCTATCGATAGTCGATATCGATATATTTTCGGCTGGTACTATCATTAGTATTGATTGTATTGTGATTTTATGGGCATGCTGGAAAAATTATCCTTTTTACTCTAAACGTCTGGTGGCGCATCCTTTTTATATCTGGTTCCACGGAAGACCAGCGGTGGTGTTAACACTACCTTATGCTGAGTGGCACCATTTTGATACTTTGATTACATAGTTTTAATAAAGTTTTAATTTTGTACTTAAAAGATTGTAATGTTTGAAGTATCAAATAAATTATTTTTCTTTCTTTCTTTCTTTCTTACCGTAGTATTAATAGATCACTGGCTATCGATAGTACGAAACTATGGATACTATCGACACTATCGAAAGTTTTTGATTTTTTGACAGTTTAAGAATTAATTGCTGGGTGGCGCTAGTGTCTCATACCAAAGCGCCTTAAAAAAATTGTCGAAGTTAACTCTCATCACCTTCACAGTTTCTTCAAGCCCAGGAGCCAACTCCACATCGTCCTAAAATAGAAACTATGGAGGTATACAGACAAAAATTTAATAAACAACGGATTATGGGCGCTCTAGTTAATACGTGAGTAAATAAAACATTCGAGTGTTAAACATGAGTTTCATTTTCAGTTGCATGAAATTTGATATATGGTTACAGCAGTAAGGCACAGGACCTCAATGAAGCCAACAATTAAGCAATAAGCGTAGCTAAATAAGGGGCAAAAGATATCTTATTGAATAAATGAAATCATTTAATAAGATATTTTTACACAAAAATAGATTGTTTTATCTGTTTGTCACAAAAATGAGTTCTTGTTTTGATGTATGTATACGTAATGTTTGTTATCATAACAAATAAACTACAATACATAATAACGTATCAATTTTTTTGTTTTCCGATATTTATTTGTTGACATTAATGGTTCTCCAATTCCATTTTATTTCTCAATATTTACTTGTTTTCCTAATCTTCATTTGTTTTCCTTTCATTTACTTCTTTCTCAGCATTAAATTTAGTTTTCGACCTCTAGTAGTAACTTAAATTCCTTGAATTAGTCGTTTTTATATGAAATCAAATCTCGTATTGGACATTATTCTGATAGTCATTTTAAATTCCAGGATCAAAATCACACAAAATTCAAATCAATCACACACATCAGGTGCATTAGCTTCAGTTGTTCATCAATTGTCATATTCAATTGATGAGATATTAATTAGGGTAAAATAGATTTTTGTCTCTCTCACTGCTCTGGTAGTACAGAGAGTGTCATGCAGTGGAGAATAAAAAAGACCTGATGATGATGAATTTTTTAAGTTACACTGTTACCAGTATCAATATAAATATTTTTACAGAATGGGTCCCAACTGGCGGTTACTTCGCACTGCCGCCAACAAAGTCATGATGCATCCGAAAGAAGTAGCTGCATCCTATTCCAAAATACTGTACGACATAGCTCAGGAAGCTGTGAAGAGGTTTGACCTACACAAAGTTTCTATTTTTAATTAATTCCTTTTGAGTGTAGCCGAATGGCAAAAAAAGGAACACTTATAGATCCGTCATATCTGTCGTCTGTTTGTATGTCACAGGCATTTTATTCTGAAACTATTTAGACTAGACAATGTGGACTTGCACACTATTTTTTTCATTGTCCTATGAAAAGAGCTCTCAAAAATAGAAATAACAGTGAAAAAATCATCTTGATAACCCAAAAACTCTTTGAGATATAAGGGTTTGAAAATTCCAATTTTTTGTCTCGGCCTAAACGTCCCTAAGAAAAAACAACTGACTAGTGACGTCACTCCTTTAACAATTTGTATGCGTGTTGTAAGGACTATGTTGTTTTTTTGGTGGGAAGTCAAGGGGTTCAGTTGTCGTTTGCCTTATACAATTTTGCAAATTGATTTAAGTGGACTTTATAATATGAAATTGGTGTAGTTTGGTGTTATAAATGCTCGTGCTCGAGAACAATTTGTGAAATAGTTAAAGTAGAGTGTTGAATGGACTCGTATAGATTTGTCGCCAAAATCTCCCACGAGGCTGCCAAAGAAAATACGCCATCTTTGATGCCACATACCGTACAACACCGATACTTAGTATCTCATTATACTGGACATTGGCAGAATCACTGAAATCTCGGTGGAAGCCATAATTAAAAAGAAGAAAGGAAAGAAGGACTATGTTTGTCAGCTATGTTAAATATTGCGTTTAGGGAAATAGCTTCATAACAATAAATGCTATACATTTAAAGAGCTATTTCATAGTAATATAAGATTTTTGAAATTTTCATATTTTTGAAACGGACTTTTCTAACCAATCTAAACCAAAGTTAATGTATCGATATCGGACTGAAAGTGCTAAATGTGCTCTTAATGCAAGTTCCCCATTGAAACTTAGTAGGATGATTGAATGTATTCTGTAAATCGCTTTACGATTTCTTATTTTTGTTTGTTGTCTATGTTGCATCACAAATATCATCTTTTGGTGCATCGATCATCTCATTTACAATGATGTGTTTCAGATTTAAGTCAAAACGTGATGAAAAAGACATGATTTCAAATATTGATGAAGAAATAAAGATGTGGGCTTTAGAGTCCACTGGCGCCGTTACCCTCGGGCGGCGCCTTAACTGCTTCGACAGCAAGCTACCGCAGGATTCGTATGAAAGGCGACTTATTTCTGTAATTAGTTCTGCCTTTGAGGTAATAGAGAATGCTGAATACCGACCTAACAGCTTTTTGTTCCTCGAACATGGATATCATAAAAAAGTTATGAGCACATACGCAGAACTTGAATTGTAAGTAATACGATCATCACACACATTATTATTTAGATCCTATCATCATCATCATCATCATCAGGTCTTTTTTTGTCTCCACTGCAGGAGTATGACCCTCTCTGTACTACTAGAGCCATATATTATTAGCCATGGCCATGGCAGTTAAAAGATTTGGCCTACACTCTTCACGCTGGCCAGTCGGGTTGGAGAAATCTCTTTGATGTTTATAAGCTTTGTTTAGCTTGTGTTTCCTCTTAAGTTGCCTTTAACAACATCCACGGAAAGACTTGGAGTGGCCCTATTCTACTCTGCCGAGAACCACACGGCATGTGCATTTGATCCTATGTGGTTGAATAATGTAACGAGAAACACGGCGAAGCCCTCGTAGTATCACTCGACATCTCGAAGGCTTATGATAGGGTTTGGCATGCGAGTCTGCCAAGCAAGCTTCCTTCGTACGGTATCTTCGCAGGCCTTTGTAGCTGGATCTCTGACTTCTTGAGTGAAAGGTCAATCCGAGTTGTCATTGATGGCTGCTCCTCAGACCTCATGGCTATTGACGCTGGTGTACCTCAAGGGTCTGTTCTCTCTGCGACTTTTTTCCTGCTACATATAAATAAACGACATGCTGTTACCTGGAGTCATCGCTTACGCAGATGATAGTACAGTCATGGAGAGATATTTGACCAGTGCTAGGGCTAGCGGAGTTGAAGTTTGTTCAGGGAGGCAGGCCATGATAGAGCGAGTAAATTCGACCTTAAGCTCTGTCTCCCAATGGGCTGACAGAAATATGGTTAGTTTCAATGCCACCAAAACACAAGCGTGTTTGTTTACCGCAAATAGGAGTCCTTTCAACATAACTCCTACTTTCCAAGATGTTTCTTTACCTGGAAAAAATGAGCTAGAACTTCTTGGCATGAAGTTGTCTTCTGACCTCAACTTCGGCACTTCTATCGAAACCAAAGCTCAAACGGCGGCCAAAAAGCTGGGCATCCTAAACAAGGAAAGGCGATACTTTACTCCAGGACAGCTCCTCACACTTTATACGGCGCAGGTCTTGTAAAGGATAAACTGAAGAGTCTTAGTCACAGACGCAAAGTCGCCAGCCTGTGTGTCTTTGACAGGATATTTTTTCGGAGAGTGTGCTTAGGAGCCGCATGCTCATACCGCCTTCCCCTTTCTTCTATCGGACGTTTAGACGCACCGCTGGGTGCCATCCCTACCTGGTTGAAATTCCTAGTATTCGTATCAATCGCTTCTCCTCATCATTTATTATGCGCACAGCTAGGGATTGTGGAACGCATTGCCTGCGTCTGTATTTACGAGTGCATATAACCTGAATCTTTTTAAAAATAGAGTGAATAGGCTTCTTCTGGATAAGCTCGCTTCATCTTGGGCCATATTTTTGCCTTTGGACTACGGTCAAGAGCAAACCCATTTAATATAAAAAAAAATGTACTGAAAGAAGAGTGGTAGGGTAGTAGCAATACCGTACTCACCTTCCTAGGCTTTTTGCTAACTTTTGAAAACTACTGTATACAGCGCTTTGATAGTCATTTTAACATTCACAACGTTTAAGTTGCCAAAAAACGGTGTTAATTTTATTTTACATAGTAAATAAAATTTAATTTAAAAGCGTAGCGTATAAGCATGCCGTTAATGGCGTTGAGTTATTAGCGAGAACTAGTTCCTGCCAGCATGACACATTTCCAGTTAAATTGTTTTGCCGAATTTCAGAGACTCAACTCATTTGAAAATTACGAAACATTTTCATTATATTTTCATCATTTGTTATTTCACAGTTTAATTACTTATTTTATGAACACAACAATTAAAGAATGGGAATCAAAAAATCGAAATAATCAATTAGAAACAAGTACGCTAGAAAAACTCCTCGAAAATAATAAAGAAGCTGCTCTTGGAGTTGCATCAGATTCAATCATAGCAGGAGTAGATTCCGTAAGTGATAATTAAACTTGATTTTATTTTACATGTCAATTTTCCAAAAGACTAAAGGGTAAATATTGTGAATTATTTGCCCATAAATATACGTGGATGAATTATTTCTGCACCATTCTTTTAGTCAATATTGTACTCCAACCTGTCACTCCACCTTAATCACGGCCCAATTGTTATTTTACTATTGATTGTCAAATCATTTTTTCTCAATATTATAAATTATTATTCTAGGTTAGCCAGAACATTATGTTCATCTTCTACTTACTCGCAATGAATCAAGATAAACAAACAAAGCTGAGAGACGAAATATTATCTGAGCAGACAAAGAAACCTTATTTAAGAGCATGCATAAAAGAAGCTTCAAGAATGTTACCTACCGTGGGTGTTATTGGGAGATTAACGACAAAGACTGAGATTATTTTGGGCTACGAAATACCTACGGGAGTAAGTAACTACGAGTGAATATTTTATTTTTATTTTTTGCATTGCATCCATATGGATGCAATGCAACCTAAGTATATACTTAGGTATGGTTCAAATACATTATGAATCTTTATAAAATGGTATTGAGAAAGATAACGATTGCGTTTCGTAATGCGAGTTGCACCAAGTTGGGCGCTAGTAATACTAACGTCGGCAGTGGCTAAGGCGAAAAGAAGAATGTTGTTTTAAAACAAAGATACTTCGTGAATTGTAAAGTTCACAGTGTAATAAAAAAAACCGAATAAAATACATAAATAAATATTTATTAAATAAAGAAAAATAGCATTGTGAATGCAAAATAAATCCCATATAAACTATTGTATGGCTTCCTACACATTAGTTGATTTTCAAATTCATTGCAAAATGAGTTGAAATCAAATACCGCACTTGTAAAAGTGGGGTAGTTGTGTTGGGAGACGCAAGCCTAGATGCGTGTAAGAGGAATGGGATATGGTGGAGAAATTCGGCGCCGGGGCTTGAAACGCGGTGGCGTAATTGGCAACGCATAGATCCTACTGAGATCTAGACACTGGTTCAAGTCCTGCCCGCGTGGAATTTTTTCACCATTTCTTATTTTCTTTATTAAATAAATAAGGTAAAATAGCATTGTGAATGCAAAATAAATCCCATATAAACCACATAAATATTTTTTTTTTTAATTTTTTTTTAACGTAATTTCAACTCCATTTTCACTTTACACACGTTCATGAAATTTCTTATTAGGACTACAAATGAAACTTTGCGGGCTGACAAATTAATAATGTAATGAAAGTTTGAATTGGCGGCAAAAATTTGCTAAAGTTATTTTTTTAAAGGCCTGTCCTTGAACTTTTCAAACCACCTTCAGATTATGAAGTGTGAAAGCCGAAAAGATGATTATCATTTCGTGTAGGTGACACGGTCAGTCGACCATGCACACCCTGGTGTCAGAGTTCGTCGGAACCGCCTCTCGGCCTCTCATACTTGGTTCCTTTAACGCTTATGTGATGGTAGCCGGGACCAACGGCTTAACGTGCCTTCCGAAGCACGGAATCATCTTTATACTACACCTACTCAGAAAGTGTCACATTGCTCGTTCATAAATGGTTTATAAAGTTCGTTATTTCTCCCTTATAAATATGCGGCGGGAAAAGTAATATCGAGTCGAATTCTATTCCTGTCCCGAGGGCAGAAATGTTGTATGAAAATCCATTCCTCCCTGGTAGTGTTCTTTTGTTTTTTGGCAGCGAAAATACAAACGTCAAATCTGAAAAAGGTTTTTTTATCAAATCGTTAAAAAAAGAGGTCGAATCCTTTTTAGGGTTCCGTAGTAAACAAGGAACACTTATAGTTTCGCCATGTCTGTCTCTCTGTCTGTCTGTCCGTCTGTCTGCTACTCAGAGACTATAAGTATTAGAAAGCTATTATTTGGTATGGGTATGTATAATAGTTATGCCAAAAAAGTGGTAGAAAAAAAACAATGAAAAAAAATTTTTTAGGGTAGCTCCCATACATGTAAAGTGGGAGTATTTTTTTTTCTCTATTAACCCATCGTGTGGGGATTGTTAAATAGGTCTTTAAAAATATTGTTAGGTTGACAACACCATTTTTCGATTTAGGGATCCGTTTCCGAAATATTTGTACTCGAAAACGAAAATGTAAAATTTCATACAATTTTCTTTGTTTGATGTTTTTGGTCGGTAAACTGTGAGGTGCAAGTGTGAACAGTGTGCGGGTAACCTTTTTCAGTATGACGAAAAAAAAACAAGCGCGGCAATCACAGATCTGTTTAATCTGTGGCGGCTATCGTTTCGCACAAATCGTTTTGTTTAGATAAATCTTGTTTTTTACTAAATTGATAATCCACTGGTCCACGGAGACGGAGGAGCCGAAAAGATAAGCCTTTGCTTTTGTCCAGTAGGCACAAAATATTACAAAAATACCTTCGCTTAATAAACATATGTTACAGTTAACAGTTGTGTCTCAGCACGGAATCATGTGCATGATGGAGAAGCACTACCCCCGTGCTAAGGAATTCATCCCCGAACGGTGGCTAGTGGAAAAAGATCATCTTTTGTACCACGGGAATGCTCACAACTTTACTCTTCTTCCGTTTGGATATGGAGTCCGCACTTGTATTGGTAAAACTTTTTTTTTTGTAAAAGTGTACGAAGTACTAATAACCCAGAAGCATTTTGATACCTAACGTAAGCTCACAGGTTACACACTGCGATTTAGAAGCCATCCTAGGTTATGTTTTAAAAGGCTATAAAACATGAGTCTGAGCTACAAGAGTCCGATTCCCTTAGCTAAGGATGCTACCGTGATCATGCTAAGATAGGGAGTCACTATTAATATACTGTAAATGTACGCATGTAGCCGTGTGGTTTCCGGCAGAGTGGAATAGGACCACTCCAAGTCTTCTCATGGATGTCGTACAAGGCGACTTAGGAATCACAAGCTAAACAATGCCCATAAACATCAAAGAGAGTGTAGGCCAAATCTCTGACTGATCTGGCTAATATATGGCTCTGGTAGTAAAGAGAGGGTTGTGCTCCTGCAGTGGAGACTAAAAAAGACCTGATGATGATAATGATGAAATGTACACTTATTTACATATTTTTAAAAAGTCAGTACGTCAATATAATATCGTAGTAACCTACGAGTCTAATGTAAGATTTCAAAACTTTTTAGGGCATTCCCATACAAAGTCTTCGATTGGTTGGTCACTTATATACTGAATACAAATTATGGCGACATCTCTTGTAGACATATTTTTACATCCTATACCATTAGGTTTGTAGAAGTTTTAAGAAAAAAATTACCATTATTTGAAGAAAGATATTTTGCAGGTCGTCGCGTAGCCGAGTTGACGATGGAAGCATTAATTGTCAACATGGTCAAAAAGTTTAACATCAAGTGGGAGGGTCCACCGCCAAAGATCAATATCAAAACGATCAGTAAAATGGAAGGGCCTTTCAGTTTCGTTTTTAAAAATGTTTAAAATTAATTGCATTTTTACAATAGGTACTTTTGTTTTCCATAGAACTAGTAGCTCCATTATATTTCTAGATCAGCTGGTTGATGCAATGTAAAGTCTATACTAAAATTATAAAAGCAAAAAAAAAAGAATCAACCTGTGTGTCTATCTAAATTTATTGACACTTCTGATCTCATCATCATGGATATCGAAAAAAACACATTTTGTTTAAAAAAAAAGGGCAACGAGAGCGGAGCAACGGACAAAGCTAGTACATGCCAACTTATATTATAAATGCGAAACTCATTTATACTTTATCTTGCATGTATTCTGTCTGGATTCTTGCTTTCCACAACCTGTAATAACTATTAAACTCAAATTGTGACCATCATCGCTGAGTCCATAGTAATACTCAATTAGGTTTTAATTTTTCTTTATTGTATCGCTACTGTAAACTTGTTTGCGGTCCATGTTAATAAAAAAAAGTGTGTTTTTTTTTGTTTGTTACGCTTTAACGGTTCAGTAAACCGCGGGTAACAGATAGTCCTTATCCTAATCCTAACTTCCTAACTAATATTATAAATGCGAAAGTGAGCTTGCTTGTTTGATTGTTTATTTATTTGTTTGTTTGTTACGCTTTCACGCCGTATCTACTGAACCGATCATCATGAAATTTTGCATACACATAGGTTAGGGTACCGAGAAGGACATAGGCTATATATCGCGAAGCCGCGGGTAACAGCTAGTTTCTTATAAATTTTTGCCAACATTGAACCCATAGAAAAGTGTTTTTATTGACGTACTGACTTATCCCTTTATAGATCGATATGACATTTTACCCTGTCTGCCGTATTTACTAACTCGGATGACAGGTGTCGATGCTTATCAATCTAGAAATTACTGTTACAATGCGGGTTTTGCTTGCTCTAACTTTTTATTTGAAATACAAAAACCGCATTGTAACACTAAATTCTTGATTGATACGCATCGACACCTGTCATCCGAGTTAGTAAATAGGCCGGCTGATCGATCTTTAAAGGGATTGACATAATAGGACATATTACTGAAAGCTATGCCGCCAGAGTGCACCACTAGCACATACAGCAAAAGAGGTTTGACACTGAAAAGTATGTACTTGAAAATGTCAAAGTTGCAAAAATTAATTTGTAAAATTATACATTATTCCTTTATTAATTTGATTTTAAAATACTCCCATGAGTAATTAAATACAAAAATGTATTTGTGCTGCGTATTTGTATGTAAAATTAAGGCATTTTATTGCGACTTTGACATACTTGTCAATGTCAAACATTTGCTTACTGTCTCTGCTAATGCTGCCCTCTGGCGGGAGAATTCCATTACAAATGACTGCAGATTGGTTAAATAACATCATATGGAAATAAACGAATCATACATTAAAAGTATATAAATCTTTCTTTTTCTTGTACTCATGGTACAAAGTATAACAATAAGGGCGATAAATCGCTCTGGATCTAGGATTACTCCCAGCAGTCGAGGTTCAGCTATTAATCCTCGTTTTGAATCGTCCTTGATTCACTAATTTCATAAAATATTTCATTTGGTATCCCAAAACAAGCCGTCGCAAGACATTTAACCTTGATGCCATCAAAACACATTTTGGCTACAATACCTCATTTTATTTATTCAGTTGTTTAATCATTGCAATACTGAACAATTGAATCTAATCTAACTAATATTATAAATACGAAAGTGAGTTTGTTTGTTCGTTTGTTTATTTGTTTGTTACCCTTTCACGCCGTATCTACTGGACCGATCATCATGAAATTTAGTAGTTAATATTATTGAACACGACACGTTAGCGGAGGTTTTAAAAATCGATTAGCACGGAAAACTTATCAACAATGAACTTGTAATTGGGTACTTAGTATACAGATCCACTATTAATCAGCATAGAGACACATAGCCATACATGCAAGTGGCTCCGTATCAGCAGTTTCCACTGTGAATATTCTTCTTTATATGTCTATGATTTAATATACAAGAATATCAGTTTCTTGGGAACTTTGGGTATAAGGCCTGGACTACATTAAAACGGGTCAACCCGTCTACGGAATTTTACTATGCATTGCAATCGCATTCTATTTGCGGTATTTAAGAATCAATGAATCAATGAAATGCGATGTGGCAACCTCATCTTCGGGCTCTCCCTACAAGAAGGAAAAGCTGCAACAGTAACCTAACACTGGTAAATACTTAGTTTTCTAAGAGGATCTTAGGTGTTACATGCTCTTCGCCCTATTCTTAGGACTGGACTACATTACATCGGGTCGGGCCGGGCCGTGGCAGAAAAAATTCCGGACCCATCCAGATTTAATCCGTCACTCGAACAAATGTATGAAATTTTCGTGTGTCAACTACATGGAAATTCCGGACTTCCGTTTCCGGAAAAAAATCCGGAAATCCGGAATTTCAATGTATAGTCGAGCTAAGAAAGGACTGAGTGAGTTGCGGCCCGATAGCCGCAGTTGAATGGGACAAAGTAAGGATTTGCGGTGTTTTTTCTAGTTGTTTTATCTCAATACTCAAGAACATTTTTTTCAATTCATCTTAATGTCTTTGGAAATAATACGTAAATACAATTTTAGACAAAAGTATGTAATGCAGAGTGTGTATAACTGCTGGCTAAGTAAAATTCTACTTATTGTAAAATAATTTGTTAACGTTTCCAAACCTAACCTAAAAAATGCGTATACTTAAAGCCCGCTTCACACTCTCGTCGAGAGGTTTCGTTCCCGGTATTCTCCGAAACAAGACGAGATCGAGAACTGCTCTCTACACTCTCGCTTAGCGTAGTTGTCTATTTGAGGACGTTGAAGATGGACGTTGAAACTGCAGCGGCCTTATAGCATTATGTCTTGTAGCGTATTATACTTCTTACAACGAGAAAAATAATTATTAAAAAGCGTTAAAAGTGACAAAATACCGCCACCATGGAGACTACACGAATATAGCCGAGACTTGCCGAATACTATCGTATTCGCCTCCACACTCTTGTAACGCCTATTCTCGTGTAGTTTTGCCGAGAGTGTGGAGCGGGCTTAATTTAAATATCGAATGTTATAAATTAAAAAAACCGGCCAAGTGCGTGTCGGGCCACGCGAAGTGTAGGGTTCCGTAGTTGCAAATGACAACTTTGAGTTCACACTGTTCACACTCACCCCTCACAGTTGAACGACCAAAAACATCGAACAATTAAAATTGTATGAAATTTTACATTTTCGCGTACATTTTATAAGTTGATTGCCTATAACTTTTTAGTTTGTATTTAGTACTCAGCTCTGATAGTTTTCCTTTCAACTTCAGTATATATACTACTGCTGTAATTTTTTTCACTTATCCATATATAACCGTTTAGCAGATAGATGGGGGGGACACGTACCTCAAAGAAAAATTTGCACTTCAAAACCAACTATTTTACAAACGAATCTCTAAATCAAATAAAACCGGCCAAGTGTGAGTCAAACTCGCGCAATGAGAGTTCCGTACAATATGCTTCGTGAACACACAATGTGCAAAAATGATTTATTTAATTGACTAGCGCTATCTAGTGGTGTTTTAGTGAACTATTTCCCTAGATGAACTTATTATAGTGAGTTTATCACTTTATTTTCAAGTGATGGAATTTTTTTTATTTTTCCTGTAATCTTCAAGGAATGAACTATATTTTGTAACTTTTTCAAAATTTTCGGCCCAGTAGTTTCGGAGATCAGGGGGGGGGAATGGTCAATTTTTGCTTTCTTTCGTGAATAAAATCAAAAGTATTGATGTTACCCGAAAAAAAAATATTTTTGAAATCCTCATAATGAGCCCTTTCATTTGATATATGACACAGTAAGGTTTGCAAAACTTTCTTTTAAAATTTTGTAATTGGGCCCCTGAAAATGACCCTTATTTAAAAAAAAATCTTTATTTACTTTGCACATCCGTGTTTGGGTCATAGGATTACACCATCTAACCAAATTTCACTTAATTTGGTTCAGTAGATTCGGAGAAAATTGCCTATGACAGACGGACGGACGGACAGACAGACGCACGAGTGATCCTATAAGGGTTCCGTTTTACAATTTTTGTACGGAACCCTAAAAACGATGTACTCAACCTCACAATATTAAAGACCTATTTAACGATACCCACAAGATGGGTAAATAGAGAAAAAAAATTACTCCCCCACTTTAATTGTATGGGAGCTACAGACAGACAGACAGACAGACATGGCAAAACTATAAGGGTTCCTTGTTTACTACTTAAAAAATAGATGATATACGGAGAGTGTCTTTTATTTTGTACAATATTTAATGAATAATTTAGTTATACCTATCAAAAGGAAGCAAACATAATTAGATATTATATTATAAAACAAATATACCTACACGTAATTTTTTTATCTAGTTATTTATTTGATAGTTTTTTTTTTTTAGTTACGTCATGTTATGTTTTTAATATAATTATATGAAAAGGAATCTTGGTCATTTCGTTGAAAATACTCGTAGAACTACGTCGCTGAGCGCGGTCGTCCACTACACGAATCCTTGATGCGAGTTTGATTTTCCGCCGTTGCGAAATAGGTAGATTTATTAATAACTAGCTGATGCCCGCAACTTCGTTCGCGTGGACTTTATGACTCCGGCGTATTAATATACCTCAATACGAACTAAACACACATAAGAAAATACTTGTAGCAGTATTATAAATATGTATGGCATTGCATTGGCTGCTGCTAAATACTGGAGGGATAAAATATAGGTTTCTTTTAGACTTTTTGAGCCGCCGACATGATAAGAAGAAGACTATATAGCTAGCTCCAAGTGAGTTTGCGCTACTTCACCAAACTTTGAGGTCTGGGCAAAGCGCCTTCAACCTATCGCACATCTCCAAAGAGCCTTCGGGAGGGACGGACCTCAGATTTAAGTGTTGCCTGTGTGTTCAAGGCTTGGAGGGACAGCAAACTCACATGTTTTGCCGTATGGGCTGAAAACTACGTTGCTAAAAGGGGGACCGCTTGGCGGTCATCAGTGATATGAGCTAATCGTACCCCACGCACTCTATCCCAGAGGAGAGTGTGACTCCGTAAACATGTCGATATAAAATTTAACATGGTAGTATATCAGATGTTCTAAATCTTCGATATTTTTACCTCAACAAAAAATACTAATCAGGCTGAACAACTTTTGCTAGTGTCATTTTTATATTTCCTATAGTTTACCTAGACCATTATGGTTCTGCGTCAGGTGTGCCAAATCTTCAATTTAAATACCTTAACAAAAATGCTCAACAGGTTGAATACCTTTTGCTAAGGCGTTATTTATATATTTCTTATAGTTTACCTGGACCATTATGGTTCTGCAGGAGGTGTTCCGAATCTCAGATTTTTTATCCCTCAACAAAAATGCTCATCAGGCTTAACAAATTTTGCTAAGGCTCCACTTTTATATTTCTGATAGTTCAGCTGAACCATTATGATGCTGGATCAAGTGTTCCATTTTTCAAAATCATTTCTACTTTATATGTTGCCCCGCCTTAATAGCTATATAGCAAAAAAAATCATTCGAATCCGTCCAATATTGCCGGAGATAAATGTGATCATACATACAGACAGACAGACACACAAGAAATTAAAAAAAAAATTGCTTTCTATTATTCTTTTTAAGTGTCCCTTTATCCATTTCAGTCAAAAATACTAAATGTTGACAAAATAGTTTTACTGTTTTATTATATGTACAGATATAGATAAGAAGTGAAAGATAGTGAATCGAAAAAGTGAAGAGGATATGTACACACACTACCTACCCAAGTTCTCTACAGGGCAGTCAACATAATCAACAATTTGTTGCCAGATAAGTCAAGAATGAAGTACCTATGAAAAAGTTTTTAGAACAGTTTCTGAAACATAATAGACACTTTATAGTGTGTTTGTCAACTGTTCGTAATTAGTCCTTAAAATACTCATGTGATATTATTATGAAACTCGTCTGCGGCTCGTTTCATAAACCCACATTCGTATTTTAAGTACCCTTATTACTTAACAGTTAAGTAAAGTACTAATACATGACTATTTATCATTAAATATTATGATTTGCACAAAACGTAATAACTTAATGCTAAGCATTGTCTACCGGTTTTACAATAGGGATGTGGTGAAAAGTTGATAGTAAGGGTGCAAGTTGTTAATGATAGATGTAAGGAGATAAAAGTTTGAATTAATAAATATTATAGATAGTAAATACATGTTATATATTATGCAAACGACAATATTATGGTTTGTTAGCCCCTGGGATTATACGCCCTAGGACCGCTGCGCAAATGGTGCGACAATCTCAAATAAATATTTTATTTTATTAAATGTATAAGTAACATGCTAACGCGGTTTAATTTTTTATATATTGGTTATTAATTACAACTTTCAATAGGTATGTGTTCACAGGTGTTTGCAAGGCTTTGTACTAGTATAAATATGTAAGAGTTTGAAAAAGTATCTCATGTTGTAGTGTGAAGAGTCTTACACAAATTAATATTCCAAAATATTTAATATTAATGTGATAAGTAGATATCATTCAATAAAAATGTTTAACTTAGTAAGAAGTATTAATTCAGGGTCAAGAAAGGTCATTTATATGAATTCAAACAGTAATTCAACAAGGTAAGATTTTTAAATGGAGGCAAATTGTTTAGTTACATTAAAAGTTACAATCATCTTCATTTTAATGGGATAGACAAATCTAAATGCGACCGTGTGAAGTCGGTAAAAAGTCTATATGTTAGATTTTTTTTTATTTATTATTGTTGCACATGCATTCCTTACTGATAGTGTTTATTGACTTGACTAATTATTAATTAAGACGCTGTGGTACGAGACATTAGCATAATTATTATTAATTCTTTTAATCCTAATTCATATCATAATAAAAAATCTAATATCTAAATGCCCTAGTAAATTACTTGTAGTATTCTTGGTACAAGTTTTCACTAATATTTTTAAATTTGGTTTGATTTAGGATCAAAAAAAATTAATTGCTGGGTGGTGGTGTCTGATACCTCAGAGCGCCTTAAGGGTGCGCTAGTCAGGTGTTTCGCCATACAAATTCTGTAGGGTGATGACTCCGTCGTTCGGTATCGTCTGTTTAAAGTTTTTAATTCTATCGATTTGTTTTGTCGTTATCTATGCTTGTATGGAATCATAATTGTAAAATTATAAGTACTTTAAAAGTTATGAGTCTCAAAACATTCCGTTTTAACACGTAATTTTAACGCAACTTTGTGCACAATTAAATACCAGAAGGAGTATAAAATCTCTAAAACAAAATTCATACAAGCATAGTTTGGTTATTAAAAAATATAATTTTTTTTTTTAATAAAAACATTCAGCTGTTTTATCACAAGAAGACTTCTCCCAAACGCATACTCGCGAATTTTTAGACGGCGAAGATTTAGATTTTCAACAATATTTGTGTTTGCACACACTAGACTGTTGTTCCGATGTGCTTATACATCAGTGTAAATAGTTCCGCACTGTTCAAAACCGAGTCTATCCCTTTTTCAGCGAAATAGCACGCATTTTAGCCACGTGCGCTGACGAGTTCGAGTTCCCGACTAGCGCATCCTTAAGGCGCTCTTATAGTAACACTAGCCACCCAGCAATTAAATTCATTAAATCAAAAATAGTATCGAATTTAAAAAATCTAGCAATTAAAAAAACTACTTAATTACTTATAGAATTTTTTGCATATTACAAGTAATTTACTAGTGCCATATTTAAAGAGAAAAATCGATTGTCTTATCGATTATCTGTTTTTCTCTTAGTTTATCAAACGAGTATTAGTGAAGATGAATACAAAAATACTACAAGTAATTTACTAAGTATGTAATTGTCGAATTTACATCAACAGTGTCTATATACAACATACTTAAACTAAAACTAACTAAAATTAAAAAAGTAATAATTAAAGCTAAAAATAACAATAATTCCTATTAACAAAAAAAAACTATAGATAAAAAATGTCCCGCAAATCACTGCCCTGCGGAAGTGTTCTGTGATTGTGAGATTTTTAAAATTCGATATAATTTAGCATTAAAAGAATTAATTGCTGGGTGGCGCTAGTGTTACTATAGGAGCGCTTTAAAGGTTTTTTGGCCTACTTATACAAGGTTTTATGAAAAAATCTGCACTTAGTGATGAAAGCAAACCACTTTGCACAGTGGTAGTAGGGACCATAATAAGCGATTTCACCCGCAGCAGCAAGAGTTTCATCTTTTAGGAACAGAGATGACGCCACTTCCGTAAAAAAAATCTACAATACAATACTGCAAATTGCAATAATAACAAACAATGAGATTTCAATGTAACGTATAGACTTTTTGTAGGTTCTATGAAACTTAATGTTTATGTTCAGTCTTTATAAGTTTTTTTTTTTTATTTAATAGTATTATAATATCGTCAGTATTTAATTACAATATGTTAAAACCTTTTTACACAGTAAATTAAAATTATATCTATTATAGTTTTTATAAAGTAAAATATATTTTTCATATTTGTCGTCAAACATCACAATAAAATAATGTAAACCTCTAACATATTTTAGATTTATTGCAGTAAGTAGTATTTATTCACCGGATGCAACGACTACAACAATAAAGCCATTCTCAGAAGTACCTGGCCCTTCGTCATTACCACTAGTCGGTCCACTACGTCATTTCTTACCAGGAGGTATGTACTGATGATTTTCCAATCATTTATTGATTGATGGAAATAGTCTCTCATCACAAGTAAGTAGCTTGACGAACTCCAAGGCACAGCGTTCAGCACGCCGGCTTGCGACACGGATGGTCCTGGGTTCGATCCCCGGTCAGGTCAAGATGGCAAAATGACCTTTTTCAGATGGACCTGAGGCTTGTATGTTTATTTGTAATAAAATATAGTATCGTTGAGTGAGTATCCCTTAACCCAAATCTCGAACTTACTTTGGGGCTAGATCATTCTGTGCGATTTGTCAAGAAAAAAACCGGCCAAGTGCGTGTCGGGCCACGCGCAGTGTAGGGTTCCGTAGTTGCGAATGACAACTTTGAGTTCACACTATTCACACTCGCACCTTACAGTTTAACGACCAAAAACATCTAACAATGAAAATAGTATTAAATTTTACAGTTTATAAGTTGGTTGCCTATAACTTTTTAGTTTGTACTTAGTACTCAGCTCTGATAGTTTTCCTTTCAACTTCAGTATATATCTTTATATAACCGTTTAGCAGATAGAGGGGGGGGGGACTTACCTCTAACAAAAATTCGCACTTTAAAACCAAATATTTCGGAAACGGATCCCTAAATCGAAAAGTAGTGCTTTCAACCTCACAATATTTTTCAAAGACCTATTTAACGATACCCCACACGATGGGTAAATAGAGAAAAAAAAATACTCCCCACTTTACTTTACAGCTTTCTAGTACTTATTGTCTCTGCGTAAAACCGCGGACGGACAGACAGACAGACAGACATGGCGAAACTATGAGGGTTCCTTTTTTACTACGGAACCCTAAAAAGGGGAAACTTTTTTAGAATTCTTTGAGTAAAATACAATTCATAGCGACTGTATATTTACTACAGAGAGTATTGCCAAACAATTTTTCTGATAATTATTCTGTATCTTTTTCATAGGTAATTTATACAAATTGAACAGACAAGAAATATATGGAAAACTATACGAACTGTATGGACCGATCGTGAAATTAGATAAAATGTTTAACCACCCAGCTACAGTTTTTTCTTATGATGCAGACGCGTCTGCTAAGGTAAGTATATTTTTTTTAAGCTTATAGAACGGCAAAGGAGCAGGCTGGTCACCTGACGTTAAGTGATCACCGCTGCCCATGGACTAATGCAACACCAGGGGTGTGACAAGAGCGTTGCCGGACTTTTATTTTTCCCTCCCCAGAGGAGAGTGGGGATGGGGCCTTTGGCTTTCTGACTCACCGAACGAAACATAGAAGCTGTTACGTTACAACTCAAACGTGGATATTCTGTGAAAGTTTGATACTTCCCCGGATGAACCGGCCCATTCCTGCTACTAGCAAAAATGATTTCCACCGGTAGCGTGGCTCTACCACATCTATATGTATTATATGAGTGAGATCGGTTTCGCGAACATGAACTTAGGTTCTTTATTGTTTTTTATGCGACTACAGATAACCCGAAATGTGGGTTATAATTTTTGTTACTACGTATAAATGAATATTTAGTTTTTCTTTTTCATCTCCGTAATTTTTTAGCAAATAATGAGATTTTAAAAGCTCCTTGACTGCTTTTATTTGTGGCAGGTCGAAATGGCAATTTTCTAGTGATGTGGCTTGCCGTACCAGGTATTTATAGCGATATTTTTAAACCAAGCAACAAAAAAACTAGAAATATAATTCTTTATTCTTTTCGATAAGTCGGTGTAAAACATAGTCCTATATCTAATGTCTTATCGACCGGACATAAACTATATTTTTTTGTTCAATGATACTTTTCTATACTTTTCTGGCTAGTTCGCATGCTTGAGATTGAATCAAACTAGTTTTTTTTTAAAGTTCAGAGATTGAGATCAATCAAGCTCAACAAACATAAATATTTTTCATGTAAGTATAGTATACACTAACAATAATATTGTGTACCAAAAAAAAGTTCAAAATTCTTAAATTGAGTAGTATTATTTCAAAACATCAAAAATAATGCTGCTGATAATTCATAGCCTCTACGTAACACTCTGGGAAAGAAAACAAAACTAATAATAAACACTTCAAAATCGGTCAAGACAACCATGGAGGAGCCAAACTAACATACTTTAAATACACATTTAATGAGCATATTTTTTACCCTCTTTTTTATTTCTTTATTTATTTCCCTCCGTCCAGGTGGATCAGTCAGGCAATAAACAATAGTAGTATTGTAACTTACTTTGAGAATTTACGTGTCATTACTATATAATAATTGTCATTTGTTTGTTGTTTTTCGTATGTGTAAGTGGCTAACACTGGTGTCAGATTTTTCAAGCTGCCTTAAGGCAATTAGTTAATTGTCATTCTGACCGTGTATTAAATAGTCTAGTCTTAACCTCACCTCATTATTAAAATACGTAACATTCGTTGCTTCATGCAAATATTCATCTACGTTTTCTAGTGTCCGCTATCGATAGTTTTTCGGCTGGTACTATCATTTGTATTGATTGTATTGTGATTTTATTTAGTTACCGTAGTATTAATAGATATCTGGCTATCGATAGTACGAAACTATGGATACTATCGAAAGTTTTTGATTTTTTGACAGTTTAAGAATTAATTGCTGGGTGGTGCTAGTGTCACATACCACAGCGCCTTAAAAAATTTGTCGAAGTTAACTCTCATAACCTTCACAGTTTCTTCGAGCCCAGGAGCCAACTCCACATCGTCCTACAATAGAAACTTTGGAGGTATACAGACAAAAATTTAACAAACAACGCAGTATAGGAGCTCTGGTTAATACGTGAGTAAATAAAATATTCGTGTATTATAAATGAACTTCATTTTCAGTTGCATGAAATTTTATATATCTACAGCAGTAAGGCACAGGACCTCAAAGAAGCCAACGATAAAGCAATAAGCGTAGCTAAATACGGGTCAAGAAGTACAAGATGAAAAACTATCTTTGCCAGATTGACCTGGGTCTTGAATGTTTATCTATATATGTATTAGTTATAAAATATAGTATCGTTGAGTTAGTATCCCATAACACAAGTCTTACTTAAGAACTTACTTTGGGGCTAGCTCAATCTGTGTGATTTGTTCATATATTTATTTATTTACGAACGAATTTATGTGCTTTTAACCCGGTTTTCTTTCTGGGAGTATGTAGCCATGCGACGTTCATACTTTTTATATGTTGATAAAGTCAAAGTCAAAGATTTTTCAACCTCTTGCTGTGGCTGTAGTTGGACAGGTCTTTCTAAAATAATGTCGTTGTTTGAACACCATTTTTCCATTCAGGGACCGTTTCAGAAATGTTAAGCTTCCAAATCAAATCCATTTATTGTGGAATAAAGGTAACAAACGATCTAACTATCTATCAAAGTGCATTGTGTGCATTAGTGCCTCTGCAAGCAAAAAGGTTGCTTACAGATAGGTGAAAATTTTCAGAGCAGTAGCTCATTTAACGAAATCACAAATGTATGTCACTCAATAGGTGTAAAATCACATTTGGTATCAAAAACGACTAAAAACGAAATATAATTTGGAAAAATCTTTTAGGGAAGTAGTCATAATTGATAATAAAAAACTTTGGGGAATAAAGTAAATGGAAATTGAAATAATAGAAAAATCTTATATCGTGGATTCCGCCTCTATAGTCGTCAAATCTACTAACGTTAATTAAATATCACAGAATACACAAAAAAAAGATAGGTTATCTGTTTGTCACAAAAATGGTTTCTTGTTTTGATGTATGTATACGTAATGTTTGTAATCATAACAAATAAATTACAATACATTAATATCGTATCAAATTTCTTGTTTTCCGACATTTATTTGTTAACATTAATGTTTCTCCAATTTCATTTTATTTCTCAACATTTACTTGTTTTCCTAATATTCATTTGTTTTCCTTTCATTTACTTCTTTCTCAGCATTAAATTTGGTTCTCGATCTCTAGTATTAACTTAAATTCCTTGAATTAGTCGTTTTTATATGAAATCAACTCTCGTATTGGACATTATTCTGATAGTCATTTTAAATTCCAGTATCAAAATCTCACAAAATTCAAATCGATCACACACAAAAGGTGCAATAACTTTAGTTGTTCATAAATTGTCATATTCAATTGATGATATATTAATTAGGGTAAAATAGGTTTTTGTCTCTCTCACTGCTCTGGTAATAGCTCTGGTAGTACAGAGAGGGTCATGCTCCTGCAGTGGAGAATAAAAAAGACCTGATGATGATGAAGTTTTTGTCTTAAGTTACCTACACTATTACCAGTATTAATATTGCATAAAATACTATTTAGTATTTTATGCAACGGTTTTATAATAGGGGTCTTAAAAGGTGAGTGGTGCGGGTAGCGATATGAGCTCGCTTCGCTCGCTCATATCGCTAATAGAGGCGCCACGAGCCTTTTAAGACCTAATAAGAAACCGTTGCATACAATATTTTTTCCAAGACTTTCAAAAAAATGCAAAACTAATAAAACATAAATTTTGAGTTTGACAACTAACTTGTGGATAATGTAAACCTATGTAAACACTCAGTGTAAACATGACAAAATTTACGTTTTCTTTTTAAATTAATGTTCGCTAGACTTAAAAAAGTATGAAATAAGAATGCATTTAGTTCAAAATAACTTCTTTTGCAATCACAAAATCTAGGTTTAATAGTCTGTGGCTGCTAGCCGTATCGTTATAGCTACATTATAGAACGGCTGTGCCGTACTGTTATGAAGAATAGAGTAAAGACTTATTATGGATGTTCTTATGTTTGTGTTCTTGACCATATAAATGACAGATTACAGTACAGGAGTAGAAAAATATTTTTACAGAATGGGTCCCGACTGGCGGTTACTTCGTACTGCAGCCAACAAAGTCATGATGGATCCAAAGGAAGTTACTGCATCGTATTCCAAAATACTGTACGAGATAGCTCATGAAGCCATGGAGAGGTTTGACCTACACGAAATTTCTATTTAGACTTTTAATTAATTCCTTTTGAGTGTAGGTAAAAAAAGGAACACTTATAGATCCGTCATATCTGTTTGTATGTCACAGGCATTTTATTCTGAAACTATTTAGACTAGACAATTGAAACTTAGTAGAATGATTGAGATGTATTTTGTAAATAGCTTTACGATTTTTATACATAAATCTGAAGTTTGAGTCGACAAATCTCTTATTTTTGTTGTCTATGTTGCATCACAAATATCATCTTTTGGTGCATCGATCATCTCATTTACAATGATGTGTTTCAGATTTCAGTCAAAACGTGATGAAAAAGACATGATTTCAAATATTGATGAAGAAATAAAGATGTGGGCTTTAGAGTCCACTGGCGCCGTTACCCTCGGGCGGCGCCTTAACTGCTTCGACAGCAAGCTACCGCAGGATTCGTATGAAAGGCGACTTATTTCTGTTATCAGTTCTGCCTTTGAGGTAATAGAGAATGCTGAATACCGACCTAACAGCTTTTTGTTCCTGGAACATGGATATCATAAAAAAATTATGAGCACATACGCAGAACTTGAATTGTAAGTAATACGATCACACACATTATTATTTAGATCCTATCATCATCATCATCATCATCAGGTCTTTTTTTTGTCTCCACTGCAGGAGTATAACCCTCTCTGTACTACTAGATCCACATATTAGCCATGGCCATGGCAGTTAGAAGATTTGGCCTACACTCTCCACGCTGGCCAGACGGGTTGGAGAAATCTCTTAGCTTGTGTTTCCTAAGTTGCCTTTAACGACATCCACGGAAAGACTTGGAGTGGTCCTATTCTACTCTGCCGAGAACCACACAGCATGTGCATTAGACCCTATGTGGTTGATTAATGTACTGGAAGAAGAGTGGTAGGGTAGTAGCAATACCCTGTTCTCACCTTCCTAGGCTTTTTGCTAACTTTTGTAAACTACGGTATACAGCGCTTTGATGGTCATTTTAACATTCACAACGTTTATTTAAGTTGCCAAAAAACGGTGTTAATTTTATTTTACATAATAAACAAATTCAAAAGCGTAGCGTATAAGCATGCTGTTAATGGCGTTGAGTTATTAGCGAGAACTAGTTCCTGCCAGTATGACACATTTCCAGTTAAATTGTTTTGCCGAATTTCAGAGACTCAACTCATTTGAAAATTACGAAACATTTTTATTATATTTTCATCATTTGTTATTTTACAGTTTAATTACTCATTTTATGAACAAAACAATTGAAGAATGGGAATCAAAAAATCGAAATAATCTATTAGAAAGAAGTACGCTAGAAAAACTCCTCGAAAATAATAAAGAAGCTGCTCTTGGAGTTGCATCAGATTCAATCATAGCAGGAGTAGATTCCGTAAGTGTATACTTAATAGTTTTATTTTATATGTTGATTTTCGAAAGGACTAAATGGTAAATATTGTGAATTAATTACCCAAAAACATAGGTACGTGGATGGATTGTTTCTGTGCAATTCTTTTAGTCAATATTGTATTTCACCCTGTAACTATTTTAGTCAATATTGTATTTTCAATATCGAACCTTAATCTGGGTCTTTACGGTTACGTCCCACTTTTTCATTCCAGTTTTGTAAAATTCCGCTTTCATACCAAAACCTTTTCCGCTTTCAACCCAAGTTTTAAAAAAATATTTTTAATTCCGTATTCTACCCTGTAGGAGTGTAAATGATAACACGATATTCCTGATAGTGTTTATTTCGTTCACACAATTTTAGGTTCATACAATGATATACTTTTCATACAATATTAGGTACTTTCATGCATACAGTGAAAGTAAGTACTTAGTACAATAGCCTATGATAGGATCGTAGGACGGACGCGTGGCATCGCATTCCTCTATCCTCCTAGCTAACTCACTTGGTGACGCGTGGCATCGACCAAATAAGCTGACTGATCTTAGAGCAGACTGCGGAGCTATCGTACTCTGAGATCACTAGCGAGCGAATGATCTTCTGAGCCAGCCCGTTGGTGTTTTATACTGTCGTACGGTATGCGTGTGTGCGTCCCTGTACGCGTTGTCCGATATCCATAGTGCGCGCCCGCAGTTGGTACTATTCATAGTGTGGTCTTAAGATTGTATCGTTTCATTCTCCCCCTCTGGTACTCATATAGTAGTCCCGACGAGAGTACCAGGATTCTTCCTAGGTCGTCCTCTACGCTTGAGGGGTGCAAGTCGATTGTAGTCATAACTGGCATTGCTTTAGCTTGATGTAGTAAGTCATCCATTCTTGGTAAACGATATCTGTCTGGTTTAGTTAATTCATTAAGACGTCGATAATCGACACATACTCTAACATCATTTTCTCCCTTAGGGACTAGTATTACAGGTGCAGCCCATGGTGAGTCGCATTCTTCAATTATGTCATCGCATAGCATCTCATCTATTTTTGTCTTAAGCTGCTGCTGACGAAGAGGAGATAGTCTATATGGCTTAACTGATACTGGTTGATTATTGCCTGTATCTATATAATGCTCAATATATGGTGTGGGTGGCCCTGTCCTACTAAAAATTATTTTATATTCGTGTAATAAATCATTTAATTGAGATCGTTCTTTATCTGTTAATAATTCTGCTTCATCGTCTCTAAGTGTAATATCAACCGTATGGTTACTAAATGAAACATCAAGAGAGTACAGCTGAATTGGATTTATTGGTACATATTGGACACGAGGATCTTTATGTTTAAGAACATCTTCATTTTGAGCTCTGGGTTCTCGGGGGCGGACAATACGTGGTGACTGCATCCTAATTAACTTCCATGGTGGCTGTTCAACTGGTGTTTCAGGACGCGGAGGTGTATCAGGAATCGGTGACAGCATGGTCAATTCTCTAGCCCACTTCAAGAAATCCGTAAGGTGGTCGTCTTGTTTTGGCAACTTTTTAGGAGATTCAAGGGTGAAATCCAGTTTCCTATTGGCTTTGGATGTTATCGCTATAGGCTGGTTTGTGAGTTGCAAGAATGGAAAACGTTTGGATGGTTCATTAATAAAGAACCATGATCGTTGAGGAATGTTCAATACAATTCCCGCTGATTCAAGGAAATCTATTCCCAACAAAGTTCTTGCATTTTCAGCTCCAGGCAGTGCTGACAACCTAATAGGTAGCTGTCGTCCTCCAATAACCACTTCAACTGTAGCGATTTTGAGTGTTATCATTTTTTTACTTCCATCGGCTAAGTTGACGGTTGCTCTTTCATCGGTAAAGCCAACACCTGACTCAACCAGCATTTGATATAGTGTAGAACCAGCAATGCTAGTGCGCGCCGCGGAATCCAAATAGGCGTAACCCACGCAATCATTAATGGTTATATCTATTGTTGGGATCTTGACTCCCCCTTCTATCGGCGTAGTAATCATTGAATAAAATTGCACTGGCTTGGGTGGAGTTTCTTGGCTCTTGCATTTTGGGCAATTACTTCGGTATACGCCTGGCGTACCACAGCCATAGCACTTTAGTGCAGAGTCATCATCAACTTTAACTTCGGATGTTGTTTCCGCCTTGCGTTTGCGACACTCTTCGGCTGTGTGACCACGCTTACTGCAGTAATCGCAGCGTTTCTGCTTTTGTTTTTCCTTTTCTGGTTCAGCAGCTTCAGACTCCAGATTTTCAAAATGACGGGCCTTCGTAAGTAGCTCCGTGAAGGTTTTAATATCTGTTCTTGGAACATTTTTTCTGATCGTTCCATTAAGTAAGCCATATATGAGATCAATCTGCTCATCTTCCTTATGGCGTTTGACTGGTAGTTGCGCCAGTAGAGCCCTCTTCGTGCAAAGAAAAGCGTCAATTGGCTCTTTGGGCCCCTGCCTTGTAGCAAATATTTCTATGTAAATTTCATGAGGTTGTTTTTTGGGGGCAAATGCTTGCCGTATTAATTTAATCGCCATGTCCCAAGATTTGGCCTCTGCCTTAACTCCTTGCCACCATGTTGAGGCCTTTCCGGTTAGTAGTAGACCCAAACCTTCCACGGCATCAGCCTCTTGTACATTTTCCTCCTCCACGGCTTCGTAATTGCGTTGCCCGTTAAAACGGGAAGTACATTTGGCGAAGCTCACGTTGCGTTGCATTGTGTCGGTGGTCAGCGAAGCAAACGATTGTGCTAATCTGTCAATTTGGTCTTCAGCAGACGTATAGGATGTTGACGCCAGTGATTGTATTAAGGGCGGCCAACCCGTCTATCTTTTCATACAAACGCTCGTACGTGATTATGGCGGTGTAACAAATCTTTCTTTAAAGATTTTCCACTAATAGGTATCTTGTGCACTATATCTAGGTTTCTATCAAAACGAAAAATCAAAATTTGGAGAAAAAACTTCAGTATTAGCCTCCAAAAATCCGCTTTTTTGCACAAATTTTATGTGAACTTTGGGCGTTTATAATGTACTCATTAAATGTAACAGTAAAGAAAATATTTATTTAGAAACCTTGCAAATGTAATAGAGAGTCTAGATGTACAAGGTTTTTTTCATAAACTTGTAAGGCTTACCAATAAACACGTATTTCTTGAAACAAGTTTAATGAAATTTCCGCACACTATTTTTCGTTGAATGTCTTAACGTACTCACTAGGTTGTTTCCATGAGGCAGTAAGAGGTGTGCGGGAGACGAGGGCAAGGGGTTCTTTTCACTTTGCCTCTATAACTGACATTGCGCTGGACGGAACAAGCTTTTCGACCATGCTCGCGTTGACGATAGTCGGTCGGGGAAGGGCCACCTTAAGCGACTGAGTTGTTCTTCACTCATTACGATGTTGACTTGTTGAGTCATAATTTTGAGGGTAGTTTTCAAGTTTGTGACAACTGCGGGTAGTTGTATTTTTCGTTGGGCGCCACTTGTAGGAGTGTAAATGATAACACGATATTCCTGATAGTGTTTATTTCGTTCACACAATTTTAGGTTCATACAATGATATACTTTTCATACAATATTAGGTACTTTCATGCATACAGTGAAAGTAAGTACTTAGTACAATAGCCTATGATAGGATCGTAGGACGGACGCGTGGCATCGCATTCCTCTATCCTCCTAGCTAACTCACTTGGTGACGCGTGGCATCGACCAAATAAGCTGACTGATCTTAGAGCAGACTGCGGAGCTATCGTACTCTGAGATCACTAGCGAGCGAATGATCTTCTGAGCCAGCCCGTTGGTGTTTTATACTGTCGTACGGTATGCGTGTGTGCGTCCCTGTACGCGTTGTCCGATATCCATAGTGCGCGCCCGCAGTTGGTACTATTCATAGTGTGGTCTTAAGATTGTATCGTTTCATTCCGCTTTCGTTCCACACTTTTTTTATAAATTTGTACAGACAGCAAAAGCTTACTCGAAAAGGGATTTATAAATACTGAATTATATTTTTAATTTATTTTGCCTCAAAATTATTGTCTTTATTTCCCTTGAGATAATCACAGGGCTGGTATGTCGGGTCGCTATTATTATAACTCGTACCTGTATTGGGAAAAGTTAGATAAGTAGGTATCTTACAAAATGGAGTCAACTTTGACGCAGACGAACTAATAGACAGAGAAAGAAGATATAGGTACTTACATACTCGAGAATAAAATAGAAAGCTACATTTATTATTAACTTTTGACATAATTTTGCAAATAACTATCATATTGGTCATGTTTAACTAGTTTGATCTAATCTAATGAATGCGATAGTTCTGTCGTTTTAAGTGAAAGTAAAAAATTTACAAAATATTTTTTTTTAATTATGGAAGTTTGGATGTAATATAATAAAACTGAATGATTAATTGGTATAAAATGATATGCACGGTGGTAAATAACCTCCAACGCGATTGTGTGTGTCTGGCTTAAGACACAAGACGACGATGAATGCATTGGAAGGTTGGCACGCGGCTTTAAATTGATACATCACAAGGAAGAAGGAAATGAAGGTACATTTTCATCAAAAATAGAATTAAGTGGGATGCGATATTTTAATTCTCCAACAAAATGTAGACAATTCACAAGTCTTTTTTAGGCAGCATAAATAAGAATAAATGTGATTCAATGATCTGTCATTATATATGATATTAATAAATTTCTAATGAAAACTGATGTCTTAATTTTTACTGTGATTGAAAATCTTCTGTGATCCTGGATTAAGTACAAAGTATATTTTTTATTTTTTTGATGTACTCGTAACGAAAATTTAAATGATAATAGTTTTTCGTATCTTTAATAGTATTCAATGAGAAATGATGAGTATGTAAAAAAAACATACCTTAAGAATATATATGGCCTAGGTAAAAATTTTACCAAATTTTTCAATTTTATTTAAGAATACTGAGTAACTATAGTAACTTCACTGTAAATTAAAGCTTTTTTATTTTTTTATTGGGTGACACTAATTTTAAATATACAGATTTTTTAGTTTTATATATATTAATTATCTCATAAGCACTTTTTTTGATGTTCTAATTTAATTATAGATTTAATTGAAATTTATTTATCGACACATATTTGGATTAACATCTATGAATCTATGAGTTACAGAAATAACTAGGTATTTCATTTACTAAATTGGATTCTTTTTGCCGCCAGTACTGAAAATTTGTAATGGGATGAAAGCGGAATTTAATATCAAGTTTTTATCCCTCCTCCTTAAAATAATAATAATTATTCCGTGTTCTACCCACCTTGATATTTAATTTTTCTTCTTCTTTCAAAGACCCCTTAATCTCGGCCCAATCGTTGTTTAAGTATTGATTGTCAAATAATTTTTTCTCAATATTATAAATTGTTATTTTAGGTTAGCCAGAACATTATGTTCATCTTCTACTTACTCGCAATGAATCAAGATAAACAAACAAAGCTGAGAGACGAAATATTATCGGAGCAGACAAAGAAACCTTATTTAAGAGCATGCATAAAAGAAGCTTCAAGAATGTTACCTACGGCCTTGTCCACATCACCACGGCACGACGTCGTCGCCGTGGAACGGTGCGGTGCCGTGGCGCGGCACGTTGCCGTAACGTGGGAATTTACGTTGCCGTACCGTAAAAATGTACCTCACGACACCGCAAAGTTACACGTTGCCGTGCCTTGTAAACTTTCGGTACATTCTTCACCAAATAAATAACAGTCTCGTTGTAGATATGGACCGCACAAAACGTATTCTGCTTCTGTTGTTATTAAAAAGACGAAGAGATAAGTTGGAGAAAAAAAAATTAAAAAGACAGTACTGGGTGCATCCATATCTTTCAATTATGAATAGTGATGGGAATCATTTCACGAGAAAATATGAAGCGTTGAAAACCTGTGACCATAAATTTTACAGTTATTTTAGAATGTCTGTATCAAGTTTTGAAGAATTACTAACAAGAGTTGCACCGCGTATACAAAAACAATTTGTATTTAGAAAACCTGTTGGGCCTTTGGAGAAGTTAGGATTAACTATAAGGTAAGTAATGAAAACAATTTATATGTATGTAATATTTTTTTATGTTCTTTATTTTTGATAATAATAGCAAGTTTAATATTTACTAAATCTAGAGTATAAAAATCACAGTTTTCGAATGAACGATTTGCTTTTTAATAATAATAAACACTAGAAAAACAATTAGGTAAATCACAATCAAACCTCTTTTATATTCATAATGATGTACATATGTACGAGTACAATTATTAATATGTTTATTTAAAATATTAAGAACAGTAGATATTGGCCTCAAAAATGCCTACATCTATATAAATACACAATAATAACTTAATATCTACTTAAAAATCACAGTTTTCAATCGGCTTATTTGCCTGTTTAACCTAACAACTAGCTAAAAATCACAGATTTTGCGGGGTTACTGGCTTGTATACCCGTAAGATTACAGTTATAACTAAGAAAAACAATAACAGTCTTTAATAACCTTAGATAAAATCACAGATTTTGAGTGGCTGAACTACCAACGTTACAATTATAAGATAAATAATAGAAAAATAATTCAACAAATTTACTACGTAGTTATCATTATGATAAAAAATATAATATTTCTTTTAATTTATCTTAATTTTCAAGAAAAATCATATGTTGATTTCAATGCACTTGCTTCATCTTCGCAATCATTTGATAGTTCTTCGAAAGTTGAGTTTGGTGGTTTGGAATTTGATGAAGTCGATGGTTGATATATACCACTTGTACTTGGTGCTGGTGTTTTAGAAACGTTTGATGACATTGTTGATTGGTATGTAAAAGTTTGTGTTGGTTGATAATTAGTAGTATATGATGATTGTGATCTTTGGTACCTATCCTGAGAAGCTGTATGATAACCAGTTGATGTTTCATACTGATATGAAATCTGATGTAAATCAGTTAGGATTTGTAAAACACGACTTTGAAACATTAGAGTTTGATGCTCATTCAATGTGTTCAATGATGGTAATATGGCCTTAAAAAATGACAGATGTCTATTTTCTGTTTCCTTTAGGGCTTGGAGAATCTCATAATCGACTTCATCATTGTTTTTTTTTTTTCGTGGAGTTGGTTGATAACGTGATCTTTTATAATCATTTTTTTCATATGGTATCTCGTCTTCTTCATCTTCTTCCATTATGCTTGAGTCAGTTAAATTTGCAGCGTTTTTTTTTAGAAACAGAAGTTGCTTATACAAATGATACTCCTTAATTTTGCTTGCACCAGATCCCGATTTATTTAAAGTTTCAAGTTTTTTCAGGTATTTTGTAAAATTGTCTTTTATATGAGTCCATTTCTTTACCACAGCATTACCTGCAAAATATTTAAAACGTGTATTATTAGCAACAATTGGATCAGTAGTTTTTACGTGAAAGACAAACATACATACTATAAATACAGCAATACATCCTCACAAACTTTCGCATTTATAATAAAATTTAAAGTGTATGACGGAAAGGGGCTGAGTATCAAACTAAAATACAGAGATAGTACTCATGTAGGTAGGTATACCAGCGGCTTTTATTACACAAATTAATTATAATTCCTATTTCTAAAAATTACTTAGGTACGCTAAATGAGTATTTACTAGGTTGATACCCCTTTGTTATGGGATCTAGATCTGAGATCTAAATGAGAAAAAAATCAGTTATTTTTGTCATCCTACTTCCTACTAATATTATCTATAAACGTGAAATTTTATGAGTATGGATGTTTGGATGTTTATGATGTTATACCCGGATTTTTGTTTCAGATTTTTGGCAACAGGAAATAGTTTTAGAGATTTAGAATTAACGGATTATCGTGGAAAGAGTACAATCGCAAAAATAGTAAGAGAAGTATGTCAAGCTTTATGGAAAATCATGTTAAATGAATGTATTCCGAAAATAACAGAGGAGTTATTAAAACAAACAGCTGAAGATTTTGACAAGAAAGCCAATTTTCCTAATTGTATGGGGGCGTTGGACGGGAAACACATTCGAATCTGGAGTCCTGCCCATAGTGGGTCTCTTTTTTTTAACTATAAGAGTTATAATTCTATAATTTTGCTCGCAATTGTTGATTCCAAATATAGATTTGTGTATGTTGATATAGGAGCATTTGGTAAGGAATGCGACTCGACAGTTTTTCACAATACGAAACTGTACGAATTATTACTACAAGGCCATCTGCCTTTACCAGAGCCAAAATGTTTACCAGGTCTACAGACACCAGTTCCCCATGTTTTTGTAGCAGATGAAGGCTTACCACTCACAAATAATGTATTGCGCCCATACCCAGGGAAACATTTGACTGTACAACAAAGAGTATTTAACTATCGCTTGAGTCGCGCGAGAAGATACGTTGAATGTACTTTTGGTATTCTGGCAAATAAATGGCGTGTATTTCACCGACCACTGAATGTTCAATATAATTTTGCTACAGATATTATCAAAGCATGTTGTGTCTTGCATAACTTTGTTATTAATAGAGATGGAATTACCACAACCGAGGAACTAATGATAGAAGAAAATTTTGTAAACTTGCAACAGTCAGAGGATGACGAATTTCCAAACAACACAAACCCAGTCAACATAAGGAATGAATTCTGTAAATATTTTAATAGCGATATTGGAGCACTTAGTTGGCAATTAACTAAAATATAATAACCGACTATAGTACGATTATTAATTCGATAAATAAATATACTAATACTTATTATAATATACCTATAACTTAATGTAACTAATAAATATGAGCTTACCTAGTCTTGTTTTTTCTTTATCGTTTTTGTCGTCAAAGTCATGAAAAATGTTTCGACAAACATCCTTCCAGCCTTCTGTTTTTAAATTTTTGTTCTTGAAATCATCTATTGTCTTATCCCATAATACTGGACGTTCTTCAACAAGTGAAATCAATAAATCACAATCTATGTTTTCCGACATCTTTTATTCACACGTACAACTAATCGCTAAGACAATAACACATCAACTGATCGGGCGCATCGTATCGCGTCACCGGCTTACGACGACGCCGTCCTTTGCACCGTTCGACGGCGGCGTTGCCGTACCGTGCTAGTGCACGGCGCGGCAACGCGTCGCGCCCCGACACCGCACCGTTCTACGGTGACGATGTCGTGCCGTGGTGATGTGGACAGGCCCTACCGTAGGTGTTATTGGGAGATTAACGACAAAGACTGAGATTATTTTGGGCTACGAAATACCTAAGGGAGTAAGTAACTACGAGTGAATAACATTTTAATAACATTTCATTTATTCATTTGAATAACATTTCGTTGATTTTATTTAAAATATTTTGCATTGTATCTATATATGTATGGTTCACATGATGAGTCTTTATAAAATGGATTGGGGAAAGACGTCTGGCCAGCGTGGAGAGTGTAGGCCAAATCCTCTGACTACTCAAGCTAATATATGGCTCTGGTAGTACAGAGAGAGTCGTGCTCCTGCAGTGGAGACAAGAAAGACCTGATAATGATGATGATGATTGGGAAAGACAAAAATTAATAAACTACCATCATAAGTGGAGATGTTTGATTAATACAGCGTGATGCAAGTTGCACCAAGTTGCCTGGGGCGCTCGTAATGCTAACGTCGGCACTTTCTAAGGCGAAAAGGAGGATGTTTTTCTAAATCATCATCATCAGGGCTTCTTTAGTCTCCACTACAGGAGCATGACCCTCTCTTTACTACCCTGAGCGATATATTTATTGGCCTGAGCAATCAGATGATTTGGCCTACACTCTCCACGCTGGCCAGACGGGTTGGAGAGGTCTCTTTTTTAAATCACTAATTATCTTTTCGTGTAGGTGACACGGTCAGTTGACCATGCACACCCTGGTGTCAGAGTTCTTCGGGACCGCCTCTCGGCCTCTGACGTGGTTCCTTTAACGACTACCAGATGGCAGCCGGGACCAACGTTCTAACGTGCCTTTCGAAGCACGGAATCATCTATCTTATCAGACAATCGGGTGATTCATGCCTGCAATGTCCTAAACAAACCGGAAACAACAAAGAATGCTTCCCGTGGGAATCGAACCCACGACCCCCGGGTCAACAAGGCAAACGCCTTAACCACTGGACCCGTGTTTTAAGTCACTGATACTTCGTAAATTAAAAAGTTCACGGCCTAATCAAGAAAACAGAATAAAATACATAAATATTTTTTTTGTCTTTGTGAAAGCAGAAAAGATAAGCCTTCGTTTTTGCCCAGCAGGGACATAACATATTACAAAAATATCTTAGCTTATTAAACATATGTTACAGGTAATAGTGGTGTCCCAGCAAGGAATAATGTGCATGATGGAGAAGCACTACCCCCGTCCTAAGGAGTTCATCCCCGAACGGTGGCTAGTGGAAAAAGATCACCCTTTGTACCATGGGAATGCTCACAACTTTACTCTTCTTCCGTTTGGATATGGAGTCCGCACTTGTATTGGTATAACTTCTTATTTTAGTGCAAGTTGATAGTTTAAGAGTCCCACGTAAAGCCGAAATCCCATACAAACGTAGTTTGGTTTTAGTTTTACAACAGTTAAGCCAATCTCAACCAAATTTCGTACATACGACCGGATAAGGCATATTGATGTTTATAATCAGATTTCAATTTTAAAAACAATACCTATACAAAATTACAGCGAGTAGAAGTTTTGTATCGAAAACTTTAAGGCTAAGGATATTACTGTGATCATGCTCAGATGAGGAGTAACTTTTAATATACTGTAAATGTACGCTGATTAACATAATATCCTTTTCAAAACTGTGACTTAGTACGTCAATATAATATCATAATAACTGTTCTTATAGGACAACTATGGGATTAATGTAAGATTTGAAAACTTTTATGGCATTCTTATACAAATTCTGCGATTGCTCGATTACTTCTGTACTGAATACAAATTAGGGTGACGTCTTTTATAGACCTATTTTTTCATTTTAACAGTAGGTTTATGGAAGATACCCATATTCAAAGAAAGATTTTTTGCAGGTCGTCGCGTAGCCGAGTTGACGATGGAAGCATTAATTGTCAACATGGTCAAAAAGTTTAATATCAAGTGGGAGGGTCCACCGCCAAAGATCAATATCAAAATGATCAGTAAAATGGAAGCCCCGTACGGGTTCGTTTTTAAAAATGTTAATAATTAACTGCCTTTTCATTATATTATAACAGACATCATAAGAAATTGGTGTTAGTTTCTTTTGTTTTCTACAGAAACAGTAGCTCCATTTTATTTTTTGATCATCAGGTTGTGCAAGTCTGTACTTTCTAAAATTATAAAAGCAAAAAATAAGAATCAACCTGTGTGTCTATCTCAATTTTTGACACTTCTAAACTCATCATCATGGTTACGGAAAATAACACCTTTTTGTACGAAAAAAGGGCAACGAAAGCGGAGCTACGGACAAAGCTAGTACATGCCAACTAAAGCGTGGGACACATAGAAAAGGCGTAAGACGCGGACGAGGCGCGGGCAGGGTGCAGACGAGGCGCCGTCGCGACTTTTGAAAGAAAACACATAGAAAAGACGAGGCACAGACGTGACGCATGGCGCTCGGTAGTTGTGGGTGATGTGACAGCGACGCGCGTGTCTCGGCGCCCGCTCTTCACCCCGCCCGCAACCCCGTTTCGCCCGTCCTCCGTCCGCTCGCGTCCGTGCCCCGTCCGTTCTGTGTGTTTTACCATAGGGCGCAGACCCGTCGCAGACGAGTAAGCGTCGTGTCAGCGCCCTATCTTTTCTGTGTGTTTTGGGTCGCGACGCTTCGATACATTTTGTATGAAAAAAACGCGGAGGAGACATATGTCTGCGCCCCGTCCTCGCCCTACGTCTTCTCTATGAGTCCTTCGCTCTATATTATAAATGCGAAAGTGAGTTTTTTTGTTTATTACGCTTTCACACCCTATCTACTGAACCGATTATCATGAAATTTGCATACACGTAGGTTTGGGTACTGAGAAGATAGGCTTTATATCACGCAGACGAAGCCGCGAGCAGCTAGTATTTAATAAATAAAAACACTTTCTTATCGACAAGCTTAAACTTATTTATTTAGATGACACCGAAAATGAGATAATGATCTGCAATTGAATCGCTCATTGTATCGTGTACATTTTGTTGCAATTCAAGCGTAATTAATGGAATAAGACTAACCATCTGATATAAACCTTCTTGTCCTTATTAACTATTAGTTGTTTTTTTTAGAGTTCCGTAGTAGACAAGGAACCCTTATAGTGTCTTTTTGTCTGTCCGTACGCGGTTTTACTCAGAGACTATATATAAGTACTAGAAAGCTGTAATTTGGTATGGGCATGTATTTTTATCATGCCAAAAACCGGCCAAGTGCGTGTCGGGCAACGCGCAGTGTAGGGTTCCGTAGTTGCGAATGACAACTTTGAGTTCACAATGTTTACACTCGTACGACCAAAAACATCTAACAATGAAAATTGTATAAAATTTTACATTTCCCAGTACATTTTATAAGTTGGTTGCCTATAACTTTTTAGTGACTGACATTTTGCTATTTAAATTTTACCTATTTAACATTTCAATGATGACATAATTTTTTTCCAATTCAATTTTTATCAAGACATTTAATTAAAACAATGCACACTCAGTCCACATATATATAAGTAGTTTATAAGGTCTAACTAGAATTGTGAATTGACGTCGCTTGGAGAAAATGCGCTGTGCAGTTTGTTGCCGCTTCTTCTGCACTCCGCTTTGGAAGCGGCCTAAACTTAGCCATAAGTAATTATTGACGTCAACAAAAATTTTTTGTTGTAAAAATTGTTAACACAAATATGACAATTAATAAGTGTTCAAAGAAACCTATATTAAATAAACGATTGAATCTTGAATCTTAGTTTGCACTTAGTACACAGCTCTGATAATTTTGCTTTCAACTTCAGTATACATACTACTGCTGTAATTTTTTTCACGTATCCATATACAACCGTTTAGCAGATAGAGGGGGGGGGGACACTTACCTCTAATAAAAATTTGCACTTTAAAATCAAATATTTCGGAAACGAATCTCTAAATCGAAAAATGGTGTTCTCAACCTCACAATATTTTTCAAAGAACTTTTTAACGATATTCCACACGATGGCTAAGTAGAGAAAAAAAATTACTTCCCCACTTTACTTGTATGGTAGCCAACCTAAAAAAAATTTTTTCAAGATTTTTTTTCCACCACTTTTTTGCCATGATTAATATACATACCCATACCAAATTACAGCTTTCTAGTACTTATTGTCTCTGAGTAAAACCGCGGACAGACAGACATGGCGAAACTATAAGGGTTCCTAGTTTACTACGGAACCCTAAAAACGTGGTAGATAAAAATTTAGAGTAGCCCCCATACAAGTGGGAGTAGGTAATTTCTTTTTTCTCTATTAACCCATTAGTGTGGAGTATTGTTAAATAGGTATTAATAAAAATAGTGTGGGGTTGTGAACACATCGATTTAGGGATCCGTTTCAGAAATATTTGGCTTTTAAGTGCAATTTTTTTTGTTAGAGGTGAGTGTCCCCCAAACATACATTTAAAGTAGGTATTTGAACTAGTTATGTAGTTACAGATATACAATAAATCCTTCTTTTTTTCGTAGTTACGGTACCAAGTATAGCAAATAACTTTTTAATAAAACGTATTGGCGATGAATTGCTCTGGATTAAGGACTACTCCCTGCGATCGTGGTTCAGTTAGAACTCTTCAGTTGCTCTTGATTTAGCTATTAGTCCTCGCTTTGAATCGTCTTTGATTCACTCATTTCATAAAATATTTCATTCGGTGCCGCAAAACAAGCCATCGCAAGACATATTAACCTTGATGCCATCAAAACACATTTTGGCTATAATACCTCACTTTATTTATTCAGTTGTTTAATCATTGAAATACTGAACAATTTAATAGTAAATATTATTGAACACGACACGTTAGCGGAGGTTTTAAAAATCGATTGGCACGGAAAACTTATCTAAAATGAACTTGTAATCGAGTACTTAGTATACAGATCCACTATTAATCAGCATAGAGATACATAGCCAGACATGCAAGTGGCTCCATGTCAGCAGTTTCCACTGTGAATAATGAATATTCTTCTTTATATGTCTATAATTTAATGTACTAGTATATCAGTGCCTTGGAAACTTTGGGTATAAGGCTTGGACTACATTACACCGGGTCGGGCCGGTCCAGGGCAGAAAAAATTCCGGACCCAACTGGGTTCAATCCGTCTATGGAATTTTACTATGCATTGCAATCGCATTCTATTTGCGGTATTTAAGAATGAACTAATCAATGAAATGCGATGTGGCAACCTCATCTTCGGGCTCTCCCTACAAGAAAGAAAAGTTGGAACAGTAACCTAATACTGTTAATACTTAGTTTTCTAAGAGGATCTTAGGTGTTACATGTTAGCCCTATTCTTGGACTGGACTCATTATACCGGGTCGGGCCAACATCAAAGAGAGCAGTCCAACCCGTCTGGCCAGCGTGGAGAATGTAGGCCAAATCCTCAGACTCCTTTGACTAATACCTATTTGGTTCTGGTACAGAAGTACAGAAAGGGTCGTGCTCCTGCAATGGAGACTAAAAAGAGACCTGATGATGATGGTAATATAATTTGGCAAAAAATTTGATGCCGGCCGTTTATCTTACACAACCCCTTCTTTATTAGTTCCATAATCGTGAATGTGTGATAATAAACAACTATTTCCTCGCATCGAGAATCGAACGGTGCTCCTTTGTAACAGGCTGTCACCTCAGAGCCTTCATGTGTTCATTTATTTCTATCTCTTGTTTATAGTTACGTAAATAGACACATTTAAGTAAATAAATGCCTCTTTAGAGGGTGTTTCCATTAAAATCGGGTTTCATCATCATCATCATCATCAGGTCCTTCTAGTCTCCACTGCAGGAGCACGACCCTCTCTGTACTACCAAAGCCATATACTAGCCTGAGTAGTCAGATGATTTGGCCTACACTCTCCACGCTGGCCAGACGGGTTGGAGAGGTCTCTTTGATGTTAATAAGCTTTGTTTAGCTTGTGTTTCCTTAGTCGCGTTTTACGACATCCACGGGATGACTTGGAGTGGTCCTATTCTACTCTGCCGGAAACCACACGGCCATCGGGCAAATCGGGTTTATTGTGTTCAAACTGTCAAAACCACTAGATTACGCCAATTGTGTCGAGAGAGGAGCCATTTTGCGGCAGCAACTTGCTCCAAACTTATACTGACTGTTCTATTTAACCTTTATTGTTATTTCAACGTTTGGAAATTTCAGTGACTATTTGGATCGAGATTAGAATTCTTAATGAACTTAGAAGATAATTACAGAGCAGTAACTTTTCAGGAATAAATAGCTTTTATTATAAACAACAACGTTTGTTCAAATATCGATATTTATTAGATTTTACGTTCATTCAGAAAATATTGTTTAACTAGCTGTTACCCGCGGCTTCGCCCACGTGATATATAACCTATGTCCTTCTCTGTACCCTAACCTATGTGTATGCAAAATTTTATGATGATCGGTTCAGTAGATTTTGCGTGAAAGCGTAACAAACAAACAAACCAACTCACTTTCGCATTTATAATATTAGTTAGGATTGTCCGGTTTAAATATTAACAACTCTACGCGCAGCGCTATGCGCGCCAGCGTCGCGTCGTCTTTTCGTACGAATGAAACATAGACATACAGATGACACGACCGGGCAATAAAAATGAAAAATATTTTTATTAAATGTATAAATTATTCCGGTCTCGTAGAATAAACGTCATAAACAACGTTTATTCTACGATGTTCGGTATCTATACCTGCAAATTTACAGGAGTTTTACAAGTAACCCTGTATAGAGTAGAACGGCTACTGAAATAAGAAATTATTTTGCAAATTAAACTAACAAGTATGACAAAACTAATAACTAAATTTTATCTAACTTTAAGTCACAGGGTTTGTCCGTGTGACAGGCTGGCAAAAACGCTGGCTGCTTTTCCTCGCTGAAGGGCAATAATTTATGTGCTGCGCAAAAAACCAACCAGCGGTCTTATCACCAGCTGCTAAGATTAAATGATATCGGGCGGGTTACGTTTTTGGGACGCATCAGTATCGTTGAGCTCATTATAACCACCAAAATGGTGTCTCGAAGCTGGGCATAGGAATAGGGGCCGACCGAGTACGCGACGATCTTTGCATAATCGACAGGCAGTGGCCAGAGACAACGTTAAATAGAATCACCTTTGCCCAAAAGGTATTATTTCGAAAATTTCTTGAAATATCATGATGTCATTGGTGATTTTGTCTAAAATCTTGGCAAAAAAGGGTAGCTTAAAAGCAATTCTTAGAGGCAAATAGCAGCGTTCAGAAATCCTACGATTATTTCCTTTTGCTTGAAATCAGAAATCTAAATCATAATGCGAGCTGCATTAAAAAGTCATTTTTAGATTTGGCTGATTTCAGTCAATCATCTCCTACCTATTAAGGCTTTTCAAATAATCTTACAGACACTGAACAGATACCGGACAGATGAAATACCTTCAAATTCGTATTTTCGGGTGGCTGCGTGCGGAAGTATAAATCGGCGCAGTGTTTGATGTCTCGATTGTACTCGTCAGTGATCGCCTTTGCGTGTCATCTGTCGAGTGAAGTGCGATAACGAACTTCCTGGCCCTTTGTGACTCTGATTTTTACGTTTTTAGCAGAAAAAGTACGTCTTGTATGAGCCTTATTTCGTGCACAAAGATCTTACGATTTAGTAATTGCGAACACTTGGTGTTGTAGAGTCTATGTTAAAAAAACGCTCAAAGGAGACGTTGTTTTTTTCGCGAATCTAAAGCGAGGGAATGAATCTCATTAATCTCAAAATATAACAAAAGCTATTTGTGAAAGTGTACACAATTTACACGCCGCAGTGGCATAGTGGTTTAAACGACAGACTGTGACACAATTGGTCTCGGGTTCAATCCCCGGCCAGGTCATGATGGTAAACGCTCTTTTTTGATTGGCCTGATTCTTGGATGTTTATCTATGTATTTTAAAATCAGACGGGAGATGGCCCTTGTACCTTCAATCTTTATGGTTCTGAGAGGGAAGGTGTACAACGCTGGACTGGAGGTGTACTATATTGGAGCGGTTACAGACCGTCGTCCCATGCGATTTTTTATGTATAATGTAGTGTTTGGAGACTATTATACAGAATAAATCAATGGATAGGCACTTCATTAGTGAACATTCAATTTCTTACACTCGGCTAGGAAGCGTATAGAAAATAGGGCAGTTTGAATATTTCAACATTTGATTGTATCAAAATTCTTTAAAAGCACAATTGGCAGTATTGTTTCGAGTAGTTTAGACCCGTTTTTGTCACAGTTTCAGGAAGCATTGACCCAAACTTGGTTACGGTTAGCTGCCATATGTCCAAATTTATGTATATATGATAGAGTGGAGTGACTACATTCAAGACTTTTGTTTTAATTTCATAAATATTTTACAAATCTCAAGAAATACCAACCATTACATTACGTGTTTCAAGACAAAGTACACTAACATTTGTGTATTCAGGTGATTGCTTCTTCCACACACACTTCCACACTGGTAGATAAGAAAAAACGTAGAATGTACCAGCTGCTTGTTTTTTCGAGCAAATCGTAAAAGCTGTTCGAGGGAATGGGCGTCAGGAATCATGTCAATAAGTAATGCGGCTAGCAACCCACCTCTATTTTGATTCCATTATTCCAGCCCACCAACAAAACGTAGCCTTTAAGAGGGTATACTAGCGATGCGTTTTTATATAACTGATTTCTCTATTTTCTCGCTGAAAACTGCTTCTAGAGGCAGAATTCTTTTTACATACAATCTATTACTAAAATAGGTATGTCCCTATGTTTTATTATTTTCTGAAAACCTGTAAAGAAAAAAAAATTGTACAAAAACAGTTTTTTTGGAAAAACTAAAAAATAGGGGCATTTCTATTTTAGTACTAGATTTTATGAAAAAAGAATTGTGGCTCTAGAATCAGTTTTCAGCGAAAAAATAGAGAAATACATTTGTATGGAAACCATATTGAAAAAATACTGCTAGTATACGCTCTTTAGTTTAACAGGCTCTGTCTATCCCGCAAGGGAAAAAGACGTGATAGTATGTATGTAAGTGATTGCTTACATGCGAGTATCAGCGCAGTGTTTGATCTCGTTTGTGCTCGGCGGAGATCGTCTTTGTGTGTGCGCGTCATCTGCCACGTGGAGTGTCGATAACGAATATCCTGTCCTTTGTAAAGCCTGTTTCTATATTCTCAGAGTTATCAGAAGAAAAATACTCCTTTCTTCTTCTTATTTAAGAGCTTTATAGCTCTTGTCGATGGAGTATGCGCCAAACTTCTCTATCTTCTGCTTTAGACTTTAGTTCTTGATACGACATGACACCAGCCTTCTTCTTTAGTTGGTCAACAAAACTTTTCCTTGGTCTCCCTGGATGAAAAATACTCCTTTAATAAGATTAATTTTGTATACATGTAAACAAATAAATAGGGACATATCACACAAATTGAGCCAACCCCACTGTCTATAAACTTTTTCGTTGGATACTAACTCAACGATACAATATTTTGTAATAGATACTTAAATAGATAAACATCCAAGACCCAGTCTCAATTGTTACAATCCTAAGAATATACCAAAACTTTCAAAAACGACTGGGACGACTTTGTGCGCGCGTCTCGGTTCACATTCGCCCTGAGGAAGACCTCCGGATGAGGTTGAAACATGTCGGCCTGTAGCTGACTTCATACGTGAGTGACCCGTATTTTACATATTAATAATGTTAACATCTCACGTTAGTTTTAATCAAAGAATTTGTAATTCTTAAATGAAACATTAAAATTATTTTTTAAATCAAATCATGGCTTACATAGTGCTATCTGTGTGGTTATTTTGTGATGTAGAGAATATACAGTTACAATTACAGCAATTTACTAAACCCCAAATACCTGAATGAGCAAAGGCAACTTTTAAGGGCGGTTTTTTTTCTCAGGCTAGTATAATTTTTTCACCTGCATAAAATGCCAAAGATTTTTTTCAAAATTATATGCAATGGGGATAACGTTTCGAATTTTGAATAAATATCTTAATTTTTTTAAATAAAAATCGATTAAGTCTATTTTTGGTGGTATTAAGAATCTAGTCCCATCGGGCCCCATCGGGTCCCATCGGATGAAATTGGTTCCATCGGGAACCAGTTTGGTACTATCTACTCCTATCAATGCCAAGTGGCGGAGCGCTTCTACCAGTTCAAAATTTGAGCTCCTTGTAGGATCAATCAGAACTTGACGGGACCCGATGCATTAGGACCCAACGACATCGATACCATCGGTACCAATGGGATCCGATGCGACCCAATGGTACCCGATGCCACCCAATGATACTCGTTGCCACTTGATTGGGCGTTAAAGTACATATAAATTATTTCAATATTCCCATAACCCGGCCGGTTAAACACTTTTGTATGGGAAAGTCATTCTATTTTTCGAATTTCCAGCACTATTCCTGTAAGAAAAGCTGTTGGTACTGACGGCCTGCCTGAATCGCCCCTTCAAAAATCGAGCAGTTTCTCCAGAACAAAAGTAAAATTATATATTTAGGGATTTATTGAAATACATTTCCAGAAAAGTGTAATTTAAAGTAAAGTTCTCCAATAAATTTTACGAGTACATTACGCGTTGTCTGCAGTATAGACATGGACTTTCATCCCATTAAAAGTATTTTTCTCAAACATGCTCGGAAATGTAGGCATTACTGTAGTAAAAAGAAGACCGGAAGTTTGTAATTCTTGGCTCATTCATCGCATTGCCGGCCTAGGCCAGGAAATAAGTATGAAAATTACTTCCCGGCCGCTGCTCAAAACTTTTTAATTAATCTATGTAACGTAAATTATGTCACTTGTCATACAGCCAGTTTACTACCACTGCATTTTTTAAAAATGCATATAATACGTGAATATAACTACAATTTCATTAAAATATCGATATGTGATCATACGAAAATATGCTTAATTTTCGTTGCGAGAGAAGAAAACAATAATCTATGATCTATTAAATTTTTTGTGAAAAATATGACTGGGCTCTATGGGCATTGTTTCCTTTGCTGGAATTGACAACTGAAAATAAAAAAATTAAAAACTCGGGAGATCTGTTATTTTCACTATACCCGTAGTGATTAACGCAGTAATAGTATCTTCTTCGTAGTTTGTGATTAACGCTTTGCAGTAATTGATTGACATTGATTGTTTTTGGTAAATATGTGCAAAGTTGGTTATTTATTCGAAATGAAACGGTTCAAAATGAGTTTTAGTGATGAAAGCAACACTGCAATGGATTTTAAGTACCTACTTCGCCTAATTTGAAACTTGAAAGTGGAAAAATTACTACCGGCAAATACCTAGTAAGGGGAAATATTTAAGGCATGTAAGTTTATGTGTAACTTTAAGTTAAATTTCCTCACATTTATTGAGAAAATCTCTATACTTTCCTCGGCGGGAAAGGGATTGCCGGACTCGTAACTATTGTCAAGGCCTCGCTGACGCTCGGCCTTGAAAACTATACTCGTCCGGCAATCCCTTACTTCCCGGCCTCTGCAGTAATGTACTAATATTCCAGAGATGGAAAATAACACAAGCGGAGCCGCAAAAGATAACTATTATGTCTATGTATGTAGCAGTATTAATTCTATTGTCATAATGACCGCACGAACATAACTCTGGCTTGTACCAACATGTGTTGTAAACAGAATTAATTGCAGACGACGGCAGATGGTCCTATAATTAATGACTTAGGACATCAAAGCCAAGATCTACAAACGTAGATAGATGACAGATAAACGTCTGTCTTACTATTATCGAGTGTTATATTGACTAACTCTACCATTTAGAGTTTAGGACCTAAGGACTAAGGGCTTGTTTACAGAAGCGCGTGGCGTTGCGCGGCGCGTCTAGGCGTCGCGTGGAGAGTTTACGGAGAGGCGTTTGCGTCTACTGCGGTGGTCGTAGCACGCAACGGCAATCGCAGCGTTGCACGCGGCGTTGCACGCGGCGTTGCACGCCCATTCTCAAACATACGTAACTACACATTTTGCGTTTGTCACTGCCGAGTCCAAAAGTAAATGTCAAAAAGTATTCAGTTCTATATTTTTTAACATTTATTTAACATAGCCGAAGACATTAGCATTACAATTAAACAAACAGAATCAACGAATCAAAGACTTTTCCAAACAATTAAATTAAAATAACTAACAAGAGCTGAACATAAGTTACATTTCTAATGACAATGTCTCCACAAAGAGCTGTAACAACTGCTTCCATTATTCATTCGACCTTTCATGTCCGAAGCCAGGGGTCACACACCTCGTATTTTTAGGGCTCCGTGCTCAATTAATAAAATCAGGCTGTTTATTTATATAGCTGTGTTATATTTAAAGCCCATCGCTGGTCATCCATCTGTATGTCCATCTGTTTGTTGGTGATCTCTATTATATCTCTAAAATAAGTAGACAGTTTGAATATTTACAAATGTTTATGTTTTTCAGTTTATGATCAGGGGGAGGAAATTGTCAATTTTCGTTTTCTTCCATGAATAAAAATCTATACTTTTTATTTATCAATAATAACAAAAATGTATTTGAGATCCTCATAACGAGCCCTTTGATTTAATACATGACCCAGTGAGGCTCGCAAAACTTTTTATTTTTAATTTCCTAATGAATCCCCCGAAAATGACTCTTATTTAATATTTAAATTTTAAATATTTATTTACTTGCTACTTGCAAATTTGTGTTTAGGTCATAGGACCACACCATCCTACCAAACAACTAATTTGGATCAGTAGATTCGGAGCAAATTGGCTGTGACAGACGGACGGACAGACAGACAGACGCACGAGTGATCCTATAAGGGTTCCATTTTATCGATATTTGTACGGAACTCTTACAATATTTAAAATTAAAAGTTTTTTTTTTTGTGAAACTTGGTTCTGTTCAATAAATTTGTAGAAATTCCTTAATGTGCGAGTTACACTTGGCCGGGTTTTTTATTTGATCTATAAAAGTACTCTTAATAGAATTATTGAAATCTTAATGGTACAGCTTTTGACTAAATAAGTTACGAGCTACGGCTGTTAAAGGTTGTAAAATATGTGAAAAGAAGAAAATTTAGTTTAAGTGTTATTTTAGGATTGTAAACATAAAGTTTAACGCGAGTGAATGAACAACGACTAAGTGGTACTGAACTTTTGAGGTGTCTGGTTTCTAGAATTTATATTCTCTAGATAGTTTTTATTGTTTTTATTCTTGCAAATTAAAAAGCATTATTGTTTACATTTTTTAATGGTTACACCTATTTGTTTTGAACCAGCTCTTGAAGATGAAACATAAGAAGGTGAACAAAAATATGTTCTGAGCTCCGTGGCGCAGCGATCAACAGGCCTGCCTGCGACACGGTTGGTCCCGGGTTCGATCTCCGGTCAGGTCAAGATGAAAAATTATCTTTTTTAGATTGACCTGGGTCTAGGATGTTTATCAGTCTATGTATCTATTATAAAATGTAATAAATATATTATCGTTGAGTAAATATCCCATAACACTTTCTCGAACTTTGGGGCTACCGCAATCTGTGTGATTTGTCCGTATATATTTATTTATTTATATGTTTCAAATATTAAATGGGTTTTTAGTAAGTGTACGCAGCCTTTGCAAAACATAAAATAACAATCTATTTTTTTAATAGTAAATGATTGTCGACAATTTGCAACTTGATGAGTTGATATTCACTCGAGATTCTAGTTGCATTACAGACGAATTGCAAACCACTTACATTTAAGTTCAACAATTCGATACTATCTCTTTTGTTTACGTTGATGTGAGAAATGTTGTTCGTTATTTACTATTAAACATATAGACTTAATTAGAGACACGGATTAAATAGGGTAGATCGTCCGTTCTATAAAATGAAAACTCCTCCACCAAACAATGATTTCCATGTTTGAGCAAATAACAGGTAATTATTATAGACAAGGGGTATACGTGTAATGCGTTCAGTAGTTACGGCGGAAGGATTAACAAAAAAGAAACAAAAAACTCACTTTCGCATTCTTATGTTTCATTAGTTATTCAGTTTTAAAAGATGAACTACTTATATTACGGAAAATATTTAAGTAAAGATACATGCAACCTGTATTAAAAATGCTTTTGGCTGACTTTGGTACACATGATGGCTCAAAGTAATTAGTGATTCACTTCCAAACATCCCTTTAAAAGGTTAAATCGTGTATTCTGGGTATTTTTGTTGTATCCATTGAAGGCTCGATTTTATCACGTTTCCGAACGAAAACAGTAATTATTTCTTTGTCCAGCTACAGCTTTCCCTCTCCAATTAAGTATTCAATTGGTTTCATTAAGATTAATGCAGTACGTTTCAGGAACTAAATTAAGGTGGGATTTTATATATCTATAGACACATTAAATTTTTAATTGAATGTGTCTACTATGGTCTCCTTTTTATATCCATTGAAACATTAATTTTTTTAGTTATAGGTATAGTCTCCGTAAGAAATGTTTGCTTTTTTCGATCTTAAGATCTATAGTTATATTACAAAAAGAAAAGTTCTAATTATTTGTTTCTTTGTTCTCATTAAATAGGCTGCTAAACTTAGACTGATTTTCAAAATTCTTTTATTTATAGAAAGCTAATTTATCTTCATACAACAAAGGCTGTAATTTACGCCGCGAGAAAATTTCTAGTGCTTCATACATAGATAAAAAAAAAATTCGTCTTTCTGGTTTCATACATATGTCGATTACATAAAGAGAAGTACAGAAGATGTATGAGTTAAACCTTATTTGGCATAAGTTTTATGTGTATTATAATAATTTATAATTTATTTAATAAGGCAGCTGTGTGGCACTCCAAGTCTTCTCGTTGGAAGTCGTAGAAGGCGACTAAGAAAACATAGGACACATGCTAAACAATGCTTGTAAACATCAAAGTGACCTCTCCAACCCGTCTGGCCAGCGTGGGAAATGTGGGCCAAATCCTCTGCCCTGGCTACTTTTTGCTCTGGTAGTACAGAAAGGGTCACGCTCCTGCAGTGGAGACTAAAAAAGATGAATGAATGATGAAAAAAATGAAAGTGATGATAATGATGATGTTTAATAAGGCAAATACTATTCGCGTTGCATGTTTCATGCATGACAAATTTTCACTGTAACTAGCGGTCAGTTTGTCCATGTCATATCTTTTGATATATGTACTTACTTACTCGTAGTGTTTGAGCTTCATTTAAGAAAGCACGTGCGAGCTAGCTTTGTAATCAAAAGCTTCCAAAGCTTTGTCCACCCTGTAAATTATCTTGCCTATTGTATCTCTAGACCTGTCATACATGTAGGTATCACAGATGTGATTTATGTTGTCAAAAACAATGTTATACTAACGTATAGACTGCCAAACTTTTTTTATAAATTGGTCTCATGACAACATTGTGTCAATTGTGTCTTCAATTCAAACTGACTCACTTTCTTAACGTTATTTTATTTCTTACCTATATCAACCGTCTCTTAAGCAGTCCCAGTAGCTACATATACAAAGGAAACAAAAAAGGACGTTTAGTTAATAAATGACGCTACCGTTTCAGGCGGCCACAGAAGACGCCCCATCCATCTTCATTGGTGAAAAAACAACTTGCACTAAAAGACTGACAGCCTTAATTAGACATAATGAATGGAATTTTGCACACAAGTAATAAATGACTCTGTTTAAGTGGTATTCTTAGTTATTTTAAGCAAGATTAAATAAGAATTAATAATTTACAAAAGAAAATCTATTCTAAAATGTATAGTTACTTACATATATTTAAGTTATGTGATGATATAATCATCATGATGATAAAGGTAAATGTGAAATTTACTTCAAGATAGGTTTGAAACTCTTTTTTACTAATAAAAATAATAATGAGAAACCAAGAAGACCACCCTCCACTGGTCCAAAAAGGATAAGGAATAGATATAGATTCGCTTCTTCCATTATCATGCTGCTAAATAATGGATTTCCCTGCCCGTGTCACTGTTTCCGGACTCAATCAATTTAGTGCATTTGCGATGATACACACATTTTTTTGCGTTTATCATCCTAGACCTCATCGTTGGTTCCCATCAGGCAAGATAGGGGTCAAACGCACTCAATTGATTCATAAATAATTTAAGATATTTTTAACAACAACAATAACCAACTTCTACGTTTTAATAAGCATAAGAATAAATGGAAATAAGTGTAAACCGAACGGCATTCATGTAATTTTTTTTTTGTTTTTGTATTTTCTTTCGAACAGCGCTCGCCACTTTTCAATAAAAAATTTAATAGAACCATTTGTAATGTATAACCTATTGAACAAAAAAAAATCTTAAATCGGTCCAGTTGTCTTCGAGAAATCGGGGATCATACATAAAAAAAAGATTATTGTTTGTTTTTCGTATGTGTAAGAGGCCAACACTGGTGTCAGATTTTTCAAGCTGCCTTAAGGCATCTGATATAGCTTAACGACTGCCATCAACGATGACAACCGGGACCAACGGCTTAACGTGCCTTCCGAAGCACGGAGGAGCTCGAGATATTTTTATGCCACTTGCAGTCACCCATCCAAGTAGGGACTGCACCAGGGGTTGCTTAACATACGTAAGAGCTCATAGAGCTCACACACACTGGACCATCGGGCTCCTCAAAAAAAAATAATTAAAAAAAAGATTATGACGAATTGAGAACCTCCTCCTTTTTTTGAAGTCGGTTAAAAATGAGGCTAAACCCGAGTGGCCTACAACAGCCACGGCTTTCTCTGGTCTAGAGAAAAGATTTCGTCCAAGTAAGAACAAAATAAATGAACAATGCGTAAAATATATAACAAAAAATATTTTGGCAACAAGAAAAAAGTAGGCGATTAAGGAAGCTTTGCATGAATATAAATTGCGTGTCTAACACAATGGATTAAATTTTGTACTTGCTAACTCTTAGGCAAGTATTATAAAATATTCAAAGAGTTATGAAGACTATCTCGGTGAACTTCGGTCATTTTTCTCAAAAGTTGTAATGATGCGGCGGCTCAGGTGTTTTCAGTTATATTGATATTACGATAATAGACAGAAAGCAATTTATTCCACGCTCAATCCTTGAATAAACTGGCATTTATAAAGGCTTGAAGTTGGGAACACTTTAGCGGGATGAAACATTAACTTTTAATAGCTTTTCCACGTTAATATCAAGATTCTCCTGATTAGTTACCTGAGTGACCCACCCGGAAAGATGGTAATGTTTTTCGTGCGTATGTATGTATCAATGTATGTAGGTTTTATGAACTTGGGCTGTGTCTACCCCGCAAGGGATAAAGACGTGATAATATATATATGTATATAAATATATAATATATAAAATAATGAGTAAAACTCAAAGCATATATAAACGAGCTAAAAGTGTCAGAGTGCTCACAACTTATAAATTACTGTTGCAAGTAAAGCCCGCTCTACAAAGAGGCGTTTTAATATTTTCGTGTGCTAGTGTCGTATTTGAAAGCTTTGAGTCGGTTTGAAACGCGGACGTGTAAAGTTTTCGATTGAGTGAAATTTCATTAAAATTAACATTTTTCACAAATTCACGCGTCACGGCGTCTAAAATTGCTCGCAAAATAATTTGATACTTTCGTTACGTCTACTGACGCTTTGACTCCTTGCATGTTGGTCTAGTTCTATAATTACACGCTGTTACCCATGGATACGCCCGTGTGAAATATAGCCTGTGCCCTTCTCAATACCCTAACCTATGTGTATTTTTTCATGATGATTGGTTCAGTAGATAGATTCTTTTATTTTATAAAATATTTATATGAAAATCAAAAAGCGGTTCACAGAATACTTTAATAAACCTACCAAGTTTTAAAAGTGTAGTCCTTATAGTGTCTGTGACATGGGGAGAGACAGACAAGACGAATCTATAAGTGTTCCGTTTTTTGCCATTCGTCTACGGAACTCTGAAAACTGAGTAGTAACACGCATGCTTCGAATGCGTGTTCGTTCTTATTGTAAGTATTCTTATGTAATAACAAAGTCGCCTCAGTGATTTGAAACTACTGCAGTTCAGTGGTTGAGAGAACTGATAGATCAGATGTCAAAGGTTGTAGGTTCATTAACTCTGTAAACCTAGACTCCACAATTTCTGTTCCCAAATTGATAACACCGTTGGGGCCGGCGAACACTTAGTATTCCGTTTGGACTAAAATACCTAAGTCGATAGTTCATTGAGACTTCGATAATTGGAACGCTTGGATCGGTGCCAAATTGCAAGTCCGTCCATTTGGATTAAATGATTGAGCTTCTACTAAAGCACAAATCATTTAATACAAGCCTTGAATGAATTATTCGTCACTTTATGCACCAACTTATCAGAAATAGCTAGGGTCAACTTATATCCATTAATACAAGTAAGTCTATCTTTGGAAGGATTGAAAAAAATATTTTTACTTTTGTACATATAGTGTATTACAGAAAATAATCAAGTCGAATAATCCTAACTAATATTATAACAGTGAAAGTGAGTTTGTTTGTTTGTTACGCTTTCACGCCAAATCTACTAAACCGATCATCATCAAATTTTGCATATAAATAGGTTAGGGTACTGAGAATGACCTAGGCTATATATCACGCGGGCGAAGCCGCGGATAACAGCTAGGTAAAAATAAAGGCTTTTGACTAACAGACAGACGGACAACGAAGTGATTCTATAAGGGTTCCTTTTTGTCTTTTGAGGTATGGAACCCTAAACCCTACCGTTTTTTTTTGAGTCTCCGGCCTTATTCTTTTTTAAACTTTCTTGCTTCAAACACATAATTAATAATATTAAGTGTTACATCCATCAAAGTCGCTGCGACCACGGTGGATGTGACTGCATAGAAACGTCAACGGAAATACATAAATAAGTAAAAGGTTCGTGCTAAGTCCTGTTAATATTAATAATTTTCCGGCGTTAGTACCGTAAGGAAAGTTGTGCATTTTTACGGGCTGAGTCACCCCTGGAATGTCGGTGGTTAATTTACATGCCATTTATGTAACTGGAGTAACATCGCATTCGCGTCAGTTCCGGCTCGTGATCAACACAATTTCCATAATTTGCGTCGCCGACTTAGATTAATGTCCGTCGTCGTTCGTCTCCACGAGCTAGAGAATCGCGACGAGTCTGCAGTTATATCTTATATTACCTACTAGCCCTTGCCCGCGGCTTTGTCCGCTTAATATATAGCCTAATTATTTCCTTCTTAGTACCCTAACCCATGAGTATGCAAAATTTCATGATGATCGGTTCAGTAGATGGCGTGAAAGCGTAACGAACAAACAAACTCACTTTTGCATTTAAGCTGGGATAGGATATTATAGATAATATTCTATTCATTAATCGATATGGTAGCTCACACTTTTTCACTCATCGGATTGCCGCGATAACATTGCTGTGGATAGACACGTTCTGAGAGTATAGAAATACGTAGCATGGCACCGCGATAAAATCGCTGCAAAAAAACCGGTCAAGTGCGTGTCGGGCCACGCGCAGAGTAGGGTACCGTAGTTTCGAATGACAACTTTGAGTTCACACTGTTTACACTCGCGCCACACAGTTTAACGACCAAAAACATCTAACAATGAAAATTGTATGAAATTTTACATTTTCGAGTTCATTTTATAAGTTGGTTGCCTATAACTTTTTAGTTTGTACTTCGTACATAGCTCTGATAGTTTTCCTTTCAACTTCAGTATATATACTACTGCTTTTCACGTCCATATATAACCGTTTAGCAGATAGAGGGGGGGACACTTACCTCTCACAAAAATTTGCATTTTTAAAACCAAATATTTCGGAAACGGATCCCTAAATCGAAAAATAGTGTTCTCAACCTCATAATATTTTTTAAAGACCTATTTAACAATACCCAATACGATGGGTTTGTATAGAAACTCCCTCTTTACTTGTATGGGAGCTACGCTAAATTTTTTTTTTATAATTTTTTTTATACCACTTTTATGGCATGATTAATATACATACCCGTACTAAATTACAGCTTTTTAGTACTTATAGTCTCTGAGTAAAACCACGGACAGACAGACAGACAGACATGGCGAAACTTTATGGGTTCCTAGTTTATTACGGAACCCTAAAAAAGACTACACCGAAAAAATAAATTAAATGAAAGTGCTAGAGCTCAGAATAAAAAGAAATATATATAGTTTTACGGCCCCAGATACGATTTTAAGAGCCTTTCTTTATTTATTTCGCTAGACTTGATTGCGAGTTGTCTTGCCTTATAAAAGGTGTTCTAATGACTGGTTAAGTCGCCCTATTAAGGTTGCATTGGGTAATGTTACACCCAGTATGAATTAAAGCGATTACATCCTGTGAGACGTCATATCATATGTAGTAGTAACAATTTTTCTGCGATTTCATTCGCGAGGTGGGTAGAACACGGAATAATTATTATTATTTTAAGGAGGTGGGGTGAAAAACTGAGACGGAAACGGAAAGCCCCGCGTAAAACCCCCCATCTCTACACACATAGATACATTCCGTGAGGAGTTGAAATTCTTTAAAAAATTCAAGTGCTCACTTACTTCATGAGGAATTCCTGTACCAAAATTTCAAGTTTCTATGTATAGTAACTTTGGCTGTGCGTTAATATACAAATCAGTAAGTCTGATTTGCCTTTTATAGATAAATTTTTTTCTTTTATGCCTATAGATTTTCAGATTTTTTTACGAAACGCGTTGCCAAAATGGTATTATTTTTCACGAATTTCACCTACATAATCTGGTAGGTTAAGTCACATCTGAGTTGCCCAGATATACTCAACGTTGACAAATGGCGGCAGGTGTCCGTCTGACCCTTTCTCCAAACATGATTAGCCGCTGGGCTTGCTCGCTGCAGATTGCGTTAACAGCCATCAGATTGAGTGATTTCTTGGCATTTTCCCGTATATTTTTGGGTTTTTGCTATCGTATACTTTTTTCTATTAATTCGTTCTGAGCAGCCTTACGTTCAAAAAATATTTTCTTCTTTTTATAGAAAGCTATAACTAATATTATAAAGAGGAAAGATTTTATTATTTGTTTACATTTAATAGGCGAAAACGCTAACTAAACTTCAGGTTTCACTTTAAACTTTAAAAATCTTTACCTAGTGCTCACTCACATCATAAAACGAATTAATGTACCAAGTTTCTAGGTACAGTAGTTTCGGGTATGACATACAAATCAGTGAGTCAAGTTTGCCTTTTATTTATTTAGATTTTTTATGTTTTTTTTCGGAATACGTTGCCAGAAAATTTCACCCAGATAATCTGGCATGGAACTCACATCTGAGTCGCCCAGATACATCTCAACGTTGACAAATGGCGGCAGGTGTTTGTTTGACCCTTTCTCCAAACATGATTAGCCGCTGGGCTTGCTCGCTCCAGATTGCATTAACAGCCATCAGATTGGGTGATTTCTTGCCATTGGTTTTTGATATTCTTCATCCCATAGAATGCTTAATCTCTATTAATATTCTAAACAGGAAAGATTTGATTATTTGTTAACATTGAATAGGCGTAAACGCTAACATACCCTTTGCCTTTATTATACCTATATAGATTTTCATATTTTTTTTGCAGAGTTGCCAAAATTATACATTTCTCACGATTTTCACCCATATGATCTGGCGTGGAAGTCACATCTGAGTCGCCCAGATACATTTCGACGTTGACAAATGGCGGCAGGTGTTTGTTTGACCCTTTCTCCAATCATGAGTCGCTGAGTTTACTCGCTCCAAATTGCGTTAACAGCCAGATTGAGTGATTTCTTGGCATTTTCTTTTATAGTTTTTGATATTGTATGCTTTTTTCTATAAAGTCTTTCTAGGCCGGCTCAGGTTAAGAAAAAAATATATTTATTTAACCATAGAATGCTTAATCTATATTAATATTATAAAGAGGGAAGATTTGACTGTTTGTTTACATTAAATAGGCAAAAACGCTAACTAAAGCTTCAAGTTTACACTTTAAACTTTAAAAATCCCTTCTTGGTACTGACTTATAATATAAGGAATCCCTGTATCAAAATTTCAAGTTTCTAGGTACTAGTAGTAGTAGTTTCGGATATGATATATGAATCAGTGCATCAGGTTTGCCTTTTATTTAAATAGATATTTTATGCATATTTTTCGAGAAATACTTCGTAGGCAAAGTGGTGTATTTCTCACAAATTTCACCCACATAATCTGACAGGGAAGGTACATCTGAGTCGCCCAGATACATTTCGACGTTGACAAATGGCGACAGGTGTCTGTTTGACCCTTTCTCCAAACGTGATTAGCCGCTGGGCCTGCTCGCTCCAGATTGCATTAACAGCTATCTGATTGAGTGATTTCTTGGCATTTTCCCGTATGGTTTTTGCTATCATAATTATACTTTTTTCTTTTCATTTGTTCTAAGCAGCCCATTAAAAAAATACTGTGATTTTTTCTTCATATATAGAATGTTTAATATACAGCGTGTTAATTTACCCTTGACATTGCCTTAAAGGGGAGATACTCTGACCATCAACATGAACAACTTTTTCTACGGGAACAATTTTGGGAACGCAAAATCTTTTTTTAAATTCCCGGTTCCCAGTTTACTAACTGCTTGGATGGCTGGACACTTATGTATGTAAAATGTCAAAGTTAATTTGAGTGGGATCAATGAGTTCCCAGCATTGATCCCATAGGAAAAGTGGATCATAATGATGAGCCGAGTCACGCCTTTAAAAGCATGTGCAGGGTCGATTTTCAAGCTGTATAATAAAGCATGAGAACATATCACACCAATTTTTAATTCATGTCATAGGATACTAACTCAACTAAATTAAATATAAAATATCTAAATTTATAATAGATACTTACACAAGATTAAGGTTCATCTGAAAAAGGTCGTTTTCTGGCATGGAAGTTACATCTGAGTCGCCCAGATACATCTCGACGTTGACAAATGGCGGCAGGTGTCCGTCTGACCCTTTCTCAAAACATGATTAGCCGCTGGGTTTGCTCGCTCCAGATTGCGTTAACAGCCATCAGATTGAGTGATTTCTTGGCATTTTTCTGTATAGTTTTTGCCATTGTATGCTTTTTTCTATTAATTCGTTCTAAGACTCCTCCTTATAATTTCAGTTGTATTATATGTAGTGCTAGCAATTTTCCCGCGACTTCGTCAACGTAAAGTATCACCCACATCCCGTTAATAGTTGAAATTCTAAAAATCCTTTCTTAATGCCAACTTACATCAAAAGGAACTCCTGTACCAAAATTTCAAGTTTATACGTACAGTAGTTAGTAGTTGCGTTGCCAAAATGGTATTATTGCTCACGAATTTTACCCACATAATCTGGCAAGGAAGTCACATCCGAGTCGCCCAGATACATTTCGACGTTGACAAATGGCGGCAGGTGTCCGTCTGACCCTTTCTCCAAACATAATTAGCCGCTGGGTTTGCTCGCTTCAGATTGCGTTAACAGCTATCAGATTGAGTGATTTCTTGGCATTTTCCCGTTTGGTTTTTGCTATCGAATACTTTTTACTAAAATCAAAATCAAAACGTTTATTCAGAAAATAGGCCTTTGCAGGCACTTTTTCACGTCATATCATATTTAAAATTATCTTATTAGATAATTATTTATTAATTGTTCAAAAGCTACAGACTACTAGCGTTTCGGAACCGACCACTGCAGAGAAGAAACGCCGAAAGAAACTCTTATCAACAGTTTTGGTCGCCTACTCGCCTGAAGGGCTTTATATGATTACGAATATTTATTCCTTATTGTCTTTTTCTTTCTTTTCTTTTTTCTTTCTTTTTTCTGTTTTCATGTTACAATTTCAATATACATAGATTTATTATTTTTGGAACATGTTTATGTTAACGATCGAGTATGTAAAGATAATAAACAACATATGATACTTAAGTAGTCTCAAAGAGGCCGAGCAGACCAGTCCCCCCTGACAGCACCCGTTCACGAGTTGACGTGTGGATCAGCCATCGCTGAACTCAACCATATTAGAGGGAACTCAACGACCCGACACACAACGCCGCCACCAGATTGAACATTTTTAGTGAGCATGACTAACTCTAACTCTTAAGACATTGTCAAACAAGGTTAAATGAGGTTATGGTCTATACTTGTTGCTCGCTCGCTAACATTTACATGTTTTACAATCAATTAGTAGTTGATTCTATATAATTTAACATTGGGTGTGTTAAAAAAACCAAACACAATATAGCAAAAACAATAGATAAATAACGTTTTTTGAGGTCTCCTGTATCTCACACGAGGTCATGGCTCCATGCATTTTTATCCGCTAAATAATGATTAACGTTATAATAGGCTCTTTTTAATAATATACTTTTAGTCACTTCTTTAAATTTTGGATAGGGCAAAGATGTAAAATCTTCTGGTAGTTTATTGTAAAATTGAATACCAAGCCCTAAGAATGAATTACTAGTTTTCTGTAGTCTACAAGCTCTTGTCACAAGTTTATTCTTATTTCTTGTGTTGTAATTATGAATGTCACTATTTTTACTATATTTTTGAAAGTTTTTATGTACATGCAGTATGTTAGCGAAAATATATTGAGACGCAACAGTTAAAATTCCAATTTCTTTGAATAACTCTCTCAGCGAGTCCCTAGCCCCAAGTTTATAGATAGATCGAATAGCACGCTTTTGCAGAACGAATATGGTGTTGATGTCTGCTCCCTTTCCCCAAAGTAATAACCCGTAAGACATTATGCTGTGGAAGTAGCTGAAATAAACAAGGCGTGCTGTCTCGACATCTGTTAGTTGTCTTATTCTCCAAACAGCGTACGCTGCGGAGCTAAGCTTACCAGCAAGAATTGTTATATGGGGGCCCCATTGTAGCTTCGAGTCGATAGTTATTCCAAGAAATTTGGTTGAGTCAACTAATTCTACTGTTTCATTATTAACAACTATGTTAGCTGGCACATGCTTAACGTTGGGGGTGCAAAATTTAATACATTTAGTTTTTTTAGAATTAAGCAACAGATTATTAGCAGTAAACCAATCTAATACCTGAGTAAGAGTGTTATTTACATCGTCAAAATTTGTCTTCTGTCTATCAACTTGAAAAACAATTGATGTATCATCAGCAAATAACACTGCTTTACAGACACTGGCGTAGAATGGCAAATCATTAATATAGATAAGGAATAACAAGGGTCCAAGGATTGATCCTTGAGGTACTCCCATTTTTACATACGATCCATTAGATTTCACGCCATTTAAAGTAACTTTTTGAAGCCTATTAGCCAAATATGACCTAAGCAGTTCCAATGATTGGTTTTTTACTCCGTAATAACTTAATTTAATTAATAGAGTCTCATGGTCAACACAGTCAAACGCCTTAGAAAGGTCGCAAAAAACTCCTATTGCATTTTGTGACTTCTCCCAAGCTTCTAAAATATACGTCAGCAAAGCTACTCCTGCGTCCGTGGTAGAACGACCTTTGGTGAAACCGTACTGTTCGCTATGAAAAAGTTTATTTTTATTAAAATAAGCGACTAACTGTTTAAAAATTAACTTTTCAAAAATTTTGCTAAGAACCGGGAGGATTGAAATAGGACGAAAGTTATTAGGATCGTCTTTACTTTGCGATTTATGCAAAGGTATAACCTTACTATATTTCATTAAATCAGGAAACGTTCCTGTATCTACACATTCATTAAATATTAACGCTAGGTTAGGAGCTAAATCCTCTATAATATGCGAAACTAAGGACACGGACATATCCCATAAATCCCCAGTTTTTTTTAAGTTTAATTCTTTAAAAGTATCGATAATTGTTTTAGGTGTAACATAATCAAAAAATAAAGTATCGCTACATTCTGGTACATGATCACGTAATATATTTTCAGCTTTTTTAGGCGATGATTTAAGGGAAGCAGTTGTCTTAACTGGAATTTCAGTAAAAAAATCTTCAAAACATTGAGCGACCTCTGCATCCGTTTCAAACTTTTGATTGTTAACTTGTAATTTTAATGTTTCATTATTACATCGTTTAGTTTTACCCGTTTCCTGATTAATAATTTTCCAGGTTGTTTTTACTTTATCTCCGGATTCAGCTATTTGTTTGCATAAATATTTAGACTTCGCACAAGCACATACTTTTTTAAATATTTTCGAATAATTTTTTACGTAGGTTATAAACTCTGGGCTTCTATTGTATTGTCTCATTGCCAGTAATTCGTATAATTTATTTCTACTTTTATAAATTCCTACAGTGGCCCATTCACTAAACTTTTTCTTATTACAAATGCTACGCTTCTTAAGTTTGAACGTTTTATTAAATTCCGTGTCTATAGCCTTAAACAGTTTATTATATAGTACATTAGGAGTTTCTCCCTTATCACAAATAATTGGCATCTTTTTAGAGATATTAGCTTTAAATGCTTCTATTTTTGATTTTGAGGAAGGTCTATAGGTTATTATATAATAGGTACTTTCGGCAATTCAGTATTTATATCATAATCTAAAAAAACGGCTGATAAACCAAAATGATCAGACGATATTTTTTTAACTACGCTTTTTTCAAGAGCTTCGCAGTTACAGAAAACATTATCAAGACATGTGGCTGTCGATTCCGTAACTCTGGTTGGTTCAAGAAATAAGTAATCGCAATCAAATGATTTAAATAAGTTAATAAAACCAACGCTCTCTTTGTTGTTTTTCAATAAATCTACATTAAAGTCACCACATACTAAAATTTTTTTATTACTAAGGCTTACTTTATGCAAAACATCCTCCAAAATAGACTCAAGTAAATTGTAGTCTGATGTAGGAGGACTGTATACACAAACTATAATGTACCTCTCGAGTTCAATACAGGACAACTCAACCTCCCGTTCAACAGTTAGATCAACAATATCTTTTCGTTCTTTACATTTCATACCATTACGAACTAAGATGACACTGCCTCCATGGATTTGACGAGCTCCGTGGCGCAGCGGTCAACACGCCAGCCTGCGACACGGATGGTCCCGGGTTCGATCCCCGGTCAGGTCAAGATGGAAAATGATCTTTTTCAGATTGACCTGGGTCTTGGATGTTTATCTATTTATGTATTTGTTATAAAATATAGTATCGTTGAGTTAGTATCCCATAACACAAGTCTAGAACTTACTTTGGGGCTAGCTCAATCTGTGTGATTTGTCCGTATATATTTATTTATTTATTTATTTATGGATGGCTGCCATACGGGCATACACACTGTGCATAGTATAATTGGGAAAATTTAAGTGAACGTTATGTTTTTGTTCAAACCAGTGTTCTGTTAAGCATAATACATCAATGCACTCATTATCTAAAAAAAGTTCTAATTCTAATAGTTTGCTGGCCAGGCCTTGCATATTTTGATGAAAAATGCTAAAACGTTTGGCACTAGCCGTTGTCTTACTGTTTAGTTTAAATTACATCTAACATTTGGAATGTCAACACCGACATTCGGTGAAATGTCAACATTCTGCTTTGTACAAAGTACTGCAGCAGAGTCTTGTATATTGTAAGCTACCAATGTAGCAATTTGTCTTTTATATTCTGATGGAAGATACATAGTAACTTCGGTCAACTTAAATCTAGAAATAAATTTATTAATATCTAAATAAAAAATAGCGTCACTATGACGGTATGTCAAATTATACATATGAACATTCAAATCATATATATGCTTATTTGTAGCATAGTCAGCTGACTCCTGATAAGGAAAAATAGTATGTATTTACATCTTGTCTTATTATTCAACTCTAGGAGCATGTCTATACTTTGTTTTAAATCCCTTTTTTTAATAGATGAGCAATCGCCACTTAATAAAAGTAATGTGGTATCTTCATCTAAGGAGTCATGATTTATGTTATTAATTAAACTAGTATAAGAGGCCCCGGGTGTACATGTGTTGTATACTGTACAGTCATGCTTAAGACTATTATAGATCATACTGCTCAGACCTTGACCTAGTTGATCTGAGTAAATTAACAATTTTTTACACCCCATTCTCCTATTGAAACAGTTATCAATAGTATCAATCTTTGTCTGCATGTCGCAACTGACATTTTGATACTCTTTTGTTCTAGTATCATCAATAATTACTGGTGATATGGCAGATGACGTCCTGAGAGTAGAGTCACACTCAGGTGTCTGTATGGAAGAGACACACTGCTCCTCACTAAAGTTAGCCAGATCAATTAATGTTTGAGCAGCTGAAATATGTTCACTATGTTCTTTTTCACACAGCTCATACTTTTTTGTCACACTAGCTAGGGACTCCTGCAATAGGAAGATTTGCGACTGTAATTCGTACATTTCAGTGTCATAAATACGACTAGCTAAGTAGAGGTTTTCTTCACTATTTTTAAGTTCCTTAACTAAAGTCAATTTTTCCTTCCTTAACTGCGTTAAAGTTTTACAATTTTTTTGCTTTAGGAATAATACTATTAATTCGACGAGCTCCGTGGCGCAGCGGTCAACACGCCTGCCTGCGACACGGATGGTCCCGGGTTCGATCCCCGGTCAGGTCAAGATGGAAAATGATCTTTTTCAGATTGACCTGGGTATTGGATGTTTATCTATATATGTATTTGTTATAAAATATAGTATCGTTGAGTTAGTATCCCATAACACAAGTCTTTCATTAGAACTTACTTTGGGGCTAGCTCAATCTGTGTGATTTGTCCGTATATATTTATTTATATTTATTCCTTCTAAGCATCACACTTAGATTAAATAAAGCCTAGATACACTCTATTAGCCTAAAAGCGTAAAAAAGTTGTGTCCAACCCATAGTCTATCATGCAAACACATTGTACTAATTTGACGGATTTTGAGGGCATTATTTGACAGGATGCGTATTAACAACCCTGTCACGCACACAAGCATTGAAAAATTGGCCAGTTTTTAATCATTGAAATAAAGGCATGACAGCATATAAAGAGTATATAGTCAGCAGGCAGTACAAAAGAAAGAAATGTTATTCTTCTTCCTACAGAATGCTTATTACCTATTTTATTTGAGCAATCCAGACGTCTAATTGATATTTTAATTCATTTCATAATGACAGCCATGAATCCTTTTCATAGTAATAGCGATCTATATTAAGTACTAGAGGTTTTGTTGATAATGTAGCTATGTATACTTTGTTTTTGTGCTATATGTGGAATATTTTTTAATCAGTTCAGTCGTTTTTCACTTAATTTATTACAAACAAACACACAAATCTTTCCTCTATATTATTAGTATAAATCTAGTCGATAACCGATGATTTGTCATTTTAATATTGTCTATAAGATTTTATTTCATTAGACTGCATTAGCAAAGGCGGTAGCATTTCTTTCTTTACGCCTAGTTACTTACCTAGGCTCTGCCACTGCATGTTACAAGATTAGTATTTAGAACTGTCGCCATGGTGTAGTGGTTAGAGCATTCGGCTCTTACTGATGGGACCGCGGGTTCAAAACAGCAAAAATAACAACTTTGAGTTGTAGTTCTCGTTTTGGTTTTGTTTTGTCTACATTGCAAGCTGATCACCTGGATCGTCTGATATGAAAGATGATCCGTGCTTTGGAAGGTATGTTAAGCCGTCGGTCCCGGTTGCGGTCTGACAGGTCCATCTGGCCTTTCTTTGATCCAAGAACCCACACGAATGACTGATGAAGTATTCTGTATCTCCTATAATTTACAAAGTCCTTTCATCGTCTTATCTCAGTGAGGCACGCTAAGTAAACATCTAAATATAAATTGTTACAGGTACATTAGGTTTGTATTCAGGGATGGATGAATTATGACAAATTGGGTTGATGGACGAGTTTTGAACAAAAATAAAGGCCTGTAACCGAAAGCCAACTTAGATAATTTAATAAAAAATCATGGTGATGAACAGACAGGTCTGTTTGCATTGAAATCGGAAACTATAATGGATAACTCGGCTTTTACGAGAATAAACAGGACTTGTTAGGTAAAGTCTAGGCTGTCTTACAAGCCTACCTAGGTACACAAATATTTATAAGACGACACAATATTACAAAGACGTATATTTTTGTATACTGTTATAATTTAATATGGTTTGAATGTTGGGCAGACTGCAATAATAAAGATACAACAACTGATCTTACTTTCTTAAATTAAAGCCCAAATAATAGGATTTTTTCCACACAGTGCCCGATTGATCATCATTATCATCTCAGCCGCAAGAAGTCCACTGCTGGACATAGGCCTCACACAAGGATTTCTATGATTGCGGGGATTTTGTGCCATACTCATACCACGCTTGGCAAACGGCCGTTGGTGAGCGCAGTTTGTTTGGCTTTAATCGGTTACGACGCTGCTGCCCATTGAAACCTTTTTGTAGGCAAGAAAAGGTTAAGGCGAAATAAAGGTATTTAGGATGCTACTTGCTCGGATGGATTGGGGGTGAAAAAGTAGCAGCTTAAGGTTCGTCTGGACGCGCATGTCTCCATACAAACGAAAAAAGGGAATTGTGGCAATGCGCCAATGAGGCCAAGCGCGCGTACCCTATTCGATGACATACTTACAACTTCCGGACTGGCAGTTGAGGATGACACTCCTGACTTTTCAACAACATTGATACGTTTTTGTATTTTATACTCAGTGGGCATAATTCGACACGTTTGGGCTACGTTGATCAGATAAGGAAGCACAGTGTCAGTGTGGTCATGAAGAGCAGACCATGACACAGCTCCTCTCGTGCCCTTTATGTCCCTGTAGCTGGAGAGTAACTGGAGAGCCAAAATGTAGTTTGAGCCAATCGACACGAAAAAATATTACCGAACACAGCAAAACAGGGATAAGACACAATGTAGCGTAGCCCAAAATTCAAATTAACCAGGAATGGGTGCTATTTTCCGCATTCGTCCCGTAAATAATGGGGTCAGCAAGGGTTGTTTCGAATTGGGTTTAATTTGGAACGTCAATCAGAGAAGCGATTTTTGGTTGATGCGAGGTCAAATTTAAATTTTCACATACCTATATCGAAAATCCAATGGATCATAATGGTCGTTTGGTATGTTGAAATAATATAAATATTAAAAAAATGTCGCAATACTTGCTTACTTTTTATCGTTGTGGTATAAAAAGACCTTACAAACGCTTGTAGATGATGGACAATTCACAAGATTTGTACGCTTGATGTTAGAAGTCAGCAGCTAATCTTATAATGCTATATTTATGAAAAAAAGTATAATTTGAAGAACAACAACATTTAATACAAAACAATATATCTAAAGTTTTATGGTTTTCTCATACTTTTAAATACCAATAAACCGAACATTTTCCAAAAATCTTGCCAACTTGCAAGTTTCTTATTATTTTAAGAATTGTTAGTTTTTAACACGAACCCTGCACAATAAAAATTATTCCATGATATATTTGCCACTTAATGTATGAAATAGAAAACAGACATAGGTAGTTTTTTTTTTTTCATACAATCTGACCAAAACCGAAGATTCTAAAAATATACAGGTAAACAATTAGTTCGATTGATATTTAAGGAACCCAATCTTGTTAAGAGTTACAATACTCTTTCTGTATATTTCTATACAATCCTACAGCCAAGTTTACTTTATCGATGAAAACGTAAAAAGGAATCAGTTGAAATCATAATAAAAGACAGCATGTTCTTAAATTTTACATCTTGATCTTGAATTTTATGTGGCTATAAAGATATGCTGGTGGAAAACGAAACGTCTTGATATTTATAGGTAAGAATAAAAAATAAACGTGACGTGGTTATAGATTTCAACTGTTCCTAATTTTATGCATTTTATAATAACAACAGACGAAATATGCGATCCATGTTGGTTTGGAAGAAAAGGAAAAACATAAAATATACCGGCTGCTTTTCTTCCCGTGCAAACCGTAAAAGACGGTCAAGTGTGTGGTCATGGGATCGGGCAGAAATCTAAGAAATCAAGTAAATAGGCGATGCGCTAGTAACCCATCATTGTTTTGATTCCGTATTCCACCTTCAGTTACCTATACGCCCCATTAATATGCTAAACGTGGCCCTTGGGTTTTATGACATTGGCTCGTCTACCCCGCAAGGGATAAAGTTGCAATGTTGTCGAAATATCAGACAGAACTCAAAAATAATCGCGGTAAGTCCCGTAGTGAACATAATAGTGATTGTGACCGCGAAAGCTTAAAATCATATATAAAGACGATGTATGTATGAAATATGCGATGAAACAATATAAACACTAATCTCATTAACAAAGGCATCCCTCCTTCGACGAACTTATCGTGACCAAATTGCGAACGTTCTCGCAAAAGGAGAAGTAAGGAGTACCCGAAACCGGCGAGCATGCATGAAAAGAGGATACAAGGAGGAGGAGGAAGGAGGAACATAATGGCTATGGATGAAGCGAAAGAGGTTTGTAAGTTGAGATCCATAGTCTCTGCCTAACCCTATGGGAAGGAGTCGTGATAATATGCATGTATGTATCGTCAGCGGGGATGGAGCCCGGGATCCATTTCCCGGCTTTGGACCCAAAGCCGGCCAGCGGAGTCCAGGTTTTCTGGCTTTCAGTCCAGTTTCTGACTTATGAAACAGAGCGTCCAAATCGTATCTCCATGGTCCAAATGATAAGCAACATTGTCTAGCTAATGAAATCTCACCACATATTCTGACACTAGTGCTGGCCACTTACACACAAGAAAAACAAAACAAACAAATAACCACATATTGTGGTCTCACACACAAATAAACACAATCAAGAAAGTCGAATACAGCACGAATTGGATGAGAATAAGCTGAAAAGCCATGAGGTCTATCTAATAGATTGCAGTATTTTTACGTCGAGGTTTTTATTTTCTTTCGACTGATCTAAGTAGATTGAAAATACAGCCATGTAAAATAAAATCCCAAGTTATAAAAACACATTTATTAAGAGGTTTTGTACTTAAAGTACGTTAAATATTTACACACAAATATTTTATTTTCTGTCATTACACTATACAACTCTATCTATTCTAGCTACATAAGGTACTTTCAAATAATACATAAAATGTAAACTCTGGTTTTTTTCACTGGTAACCCTGTAGTACTGATTTAATATAAATTAAGTAGCCTTAAATATACATAAAATTCAACATCGATATTGAAAATATTTACAAGCTGCTTTATATAAATATGACTTTATTTAATTAACTATTTATTGCACTAACACGGGTAACACCGTCAAATATTTAAAATACTTTGTTCATGTAAATTTTCTTTACCTAAGTATAATACTAAAAATATGATATTTGCCTGGGTAAATATGTAATATAAAGGTACGCACACATTATAACAGACCGCAGCGCAAAAATTCGCATATTTTCATACAATAAGCGATGTAAGTGGATTTTTGCGCTGCGTATTTGTGCGTCGCGGCCCTTCATTCGACACGTATAATTTTTTTATTTGACGAAAGCAATAATACGTGTCCAATATTTATCGATTACGTACTGTCGTAATACGTAATTATAGTTTCAGGAAATTAGCCAAGTTTGTAGCAAGTGGCGTTTTTTTTTTCGTAAATATGTATTGATATATATATATTTAATTAATAATATATTATAAAAAACTCTATATGGAATTAATTAGAGAGAATTGCTAAAATATACATCACCTTTCATTCTGAGCAATCATATTTTCGGACTTTTTTGAGGGGAAAACATTTTGGTACATTGAGGTGTTAAATATTACACAGAATAATCTAATTGGCACTTCGTTATACTTAAAGAAATATTTTGAATATTATCAGTGTACTGAAAAACATGATAAAAGAGGATATCCGCACGTGTGATATACAAACAGACAACGTTTCATATTAACAGTAGTTAACAGACAACGTTTCATATTCACTTTTCTATGGGGCAATGGCCAATGGCAGATCGCGGCAGATCTCAGATGTGGAAAAATCCACCTGAGACTATTGAACCATCAGTCTCTTATTTCACGAGACATTTTGAACGTGGACTTGGATTTCGACCTGGGTAATGCGAAAAACAGTATTTTATACTGAGTTCGTCCGCAAATTAGTAGAAAACTTCATTTTAACGCGATCCACCTCAGTTTGCCTACCTATTTAAAAAATAACATATATTTCACCAGGCCACCACCAGAGTGTACGCCAAATCCTCTGACGGCTATGGTTATATTGCTCTGGTAGTACAGAGAGGCTTCAGCTCCTGCAGTGGAGACTTGTAAGACCTGATGATGATGATGATATATTTCACCCCACGAAACATCACATTTTGGTTCATTTATTTTAGAATAGGTGTTCTGAGAGGAATTTCTCGAGGGCGTGGTAAAGATGTGGCCTCACTCCGACTAAGCCGTGGTCTTCATCTGTATAGCTCTGTAACAATAACAATAATATAATTATAGGCTGTTGCCAAAGTAATAAAAGATGATTGAAGTCTCTAAACCTTATGCAGGCAAACACGGGGACTGAAACCTGAAATGAAAAGTAAAAACTTGCTTATATACCCGTAATTTGTAGGGTTCCGTAATAAAACAAAAAACCCTAGTAGTGTTGCCATGTCCGTCTTTCTGTCCGTCTGTCCTCCAGTTCGATTAAACACAAATACTATAAATACTTAAAAGCTGTAATATCGGCATGGGTGCATATAGTTATCGTTCCGGCAAAAGGTAAAAAATTAAAATTTAATATAAAGTTTAAAAAAATATATATTTTCTTTATTAGGTTTCCTCTCTTTCACGTGAAGTATGGGACAAATCTAAAAAACTCAGGGCAGTAGCAGGTATAAATAGATACTAACACCGTAGTACGAGTAGGGTTCATAAGTCAACGAGACGTCCAGTCTTATAGTCGACCAACTTGTAAAATGACGTGCAACTTCTAAACCCTACAATGCGCGGGGCCCGACATGCACTTACTCAGTTTTAAAGTTTTGGTATACACGCCCCGCCCATGTTCAATCGTTGTATCAAGAAGTGACTTCAAAATACATGTTGTTTCTGATACTCAGAAATGTATCATACTCTCAGGCTGCACCAAAAATTTGAAAATCATTTTAGCTGCAACCAAACGCAGGGAATACTAGCCACGTTCAACCGGTTATATTGGAAATCTTAAGAAGAAGCCTATGTCCAGCAGTTGATTTTTTGAGGCTGAAATGATGAAAATGATGTTACCATCTGCGTAAAGTAGACATCTCTCCTCTGCAGCAGCCTGGAGATCAACATAGCGTGTTGGTAGTGCACGTTGTCGTCAGCTGTACCGTGAATCAGAAAGTAGTGTTTGTCGCGAAGAGACTCCGCCTGGAAATAATTATGTAAAAGGAAAACTCCATCACGAACATTGAATCAGACGCAATAGAAATAAATAACAATTGAACTTAGGTACGTCTAATGGTGGAAGTGTCCCAAAAAGTGTTAATAAATACAATAATCAATTAACCTACAGGAGCAGATCAGATAATCTGGATAATCCATAAGTTTTGGTATTATAATAGTGCTATAGGAAACAAGCTAAACAAAGGTTATAAACATCAAAGAGACCTCTCCAACCCTTCTGACCAACGTGGAGAGTGTAGGCCAAATCCTCAGACTGCTCTGGCTAAAATATGGCTCTAGTAGTACAGAAAGGGTCGAGCTCCTGCACTGGAGACTCAGGAAGACTTGATGATGATGATGAATAGTGCTATAATTTAATCTGACACGTTCTAAGATCTAACCATGCATAGCTCAACATTTAAGTGCTTTCTTCTTCGTATTTCAATCTAAATATTGATTTCCTACTTAGTATTTAATAGCTCATGTTATGATGGATACACCAAGTGTACTTGTCTCTTCACCATAGTATAAAATCTGCACTTCGAAATTATCGAGTGAACTTAGTATGCGATTAGTTATTACTATTTGGTAATCGGTTCTATCAGATACCTTTTATGGCTACCACATATACTGAAGTAATGTGTCTCGCTTATATGATGCTCCATATCCTACTGTATAGTTTCCATTCGTTAAATTTTTAGGCAAATTCCGAATGTACTTACAACTTCGTCAGTCAACAGGGAAGACTCCAGGTAACCTTGAGGGTTGTTTACCGGAGTGTCCATGTAGCGCTCCGTGTAGATAGTGTCTGTGAAGCAAATATACGGAGTAATGTTAGAAATTGTAAGACTATTGGAACGGAAAATGCCGTCTCCACGAATCAACGCCAAAGAGCCCGAAGGCCCAATGGGCGAGTCCATTATTAGCGCTTCCACATGCGCTAATAATGGACTCGCCCATTGGGCCTTCGGGCTCTTTGGCAAACCTGGGTGCCGTCAGTCGACTTCGACGTATGCGCCGTACAACCAGCTCGCCTGAAGCTAGTTATACAGCGGTTGTAAGCTGGTTGTATTGTATATCAAACAAACGTCTTTTCTGTCTGTCAGAATACTGTACAATGTAGTTACCATAGAAGCGCCAGTCGACCACGGGTGCAACAGCAGCCGCGCATCGGAATACGCCGTCTCCACGAGCCAATGCCAAAGAAGCAGCGTAACCACCATAAGACCAACCCCAAATGCAAGTGCGGTTGCTGTCCAACCACGGTAGCAATGAGTGGAGACTCCTGAAAGTTTTCCAAACATGTATAAGAAGAATTGAAAATAATTATAAGCAAAATATCCAGTGCTAACTTATTTTCGTTAGGCTTGAAAAATATCAGTAAAGATTGTATAGAAATAAATACTTAATTGGTAGAACTAAATCATCAATGAACTATATGTTTGTTTTTTTCTTTTTGTTGCTTTTCATTCATGTAAGCAGCCGATACTCTTCTTTTGGCATAGCTTAACTTCTTGTCTTTTGACATAGCTTAACGACTGTCATGGACAATCCCGGTTCTAAGATTAACATCGTGATTGTTTGATTGTGACCAACGGTTTAAGAGAATAATTGGAGATATTTAATGCTAGTTGTAGTCACCTAACAAAATGGGGACTACGCTTATGGCAGCTAAATATAGGTATCTAAGCGAAGGAGGTTTTGGGTTGCCACACATGATGATAAAATTGGTGTAGTTTGGTGTTAAAAATGTTCGTACTCGTAAACAATGCGTGAAATAGTTAAAGTAAATTTTCATATGGTCTCGTATAGATTCGTCACCGGAAACTTTCATAAAGCAATCAAAGTACCTACGCCATCTTTGATTTCTACTTGTTAACTGTGACCAATACTACACCGATACTTAACAGGTATCTCTTTAAACTGAACATTGTCAGAACCACTGAAGACTCGGCGGGAACCATAGAAAAAAAAAAGTAGAATAGAACCTTCGATCATCGAGCTTTTAAAAATAAATATATTATTTGTGAGTTAAGCCTCCAAATCTAAAACTTTACCGGTTTCTATCAGATGTTCAAACATAGACCCTTTGTTACTTACCTAGTGGCATTAATCTGATCATCAATTTCAACGGATCCAAGGCGGCGGTTGAGCGCGAACATGTTGTCGACTCCGCGGAGTCCCGAGCCTCGACCGTCAATCCTAGCGACGGCAATACTGTAGCGGTTGACGAGGGAAGAGCCCCAGTCGAGGAGCCACTCCTTAGTCACTAGGGCAGTGTCGGGGCCACCGTATCTGAAGAATTACAAATGCTTATGTTTTTCCCGTGGTTTTAACAATTATTTTTAGGAGTGTACTGGCTATACCCTATTCTACATATACCTATATCTTATAGCTATTCTTTATCATTTAGATGAGAGATATATTAGGGACAAATCACAAATTGAGCCAGCAACACAATAAGTTATGAACTAGTGTCGCAGGATATATTTTACAATAGATACTAATACACTCTGTTAATAAAATCCTGTCTGTATATGAAGGTGGTTGATATGAACAACTTTTCCTACGAGACCAATGCTAGGAACTCGAAAAATCATTATCATCAGGTCTGTTTTATTCTCCATTGCAGGAGCAAGACCCTCTCTGATCACCAGAGCATTGCTATACAAAAGTGTTCAGCCAACCGGAAAATTGAAGTTTATTTGGAAACTTCGAGCGTTAGTTACCTACGAAAAGTTGTTTGTATTGACGGGCTGATTCACCTGTTTAGGGATCGGATAGGGTTTTATTGTATAAATAAACATCCAAGACCCAGGAAAATCTGAAAAAGATCGATTCCCACATTTGCTTAGCCGGGGATCGACCTGGAACCCTCCACAGACAAGCATTACACAGCCGTTTTTGATTTGACAATCTATCGTGCATGTCAAGAACTACTAGTAGTACATTTTGGGATTAATAGAACCATATCAAAAGACAGAAACTTACACGTAAACCAACAAGGGTACGTCAGAAAGCTGCTCATAGTTCGATGGAGCCTGAATAGTGACGTCAGCTTCCGGAAGACCCGCTGCTAGAGGCACAGACAAGCGGAGCGTCACGGGTAAGTTCAAATCGGCCAATGCGGATGACAGCTGGCTGTTGTCGGCCCAAACGCGGATCAACTCGCCTGTCTGAAATTAGTAAATTAAAGACATTGTATCTACTGACTGTATTTCTCCAAATTCCGTCACATCACATCTTAAGTAACATCAGGTCTACGAGATCCAGTTATTAACCAGAGATGTCAGAGAATTTGGATTTTTGATTTTTCCAGACGGGTTGGAGGTGGTGGTGTTTTGACGTTCACCAGCTTTTTTTAGCTTGTGTTTCTTGAATCGCTTCCTAGACATCAGTCTTATTCTACTCTGTCAGGAACTACATTACATCACATCATTACTTATTTTTAATCCACGACACATGATGTACGTTAAGAGCTTAGATTTAGATCAGAGCAGTCAGGGGTATCATCCTCAACTGCCTGTTTTTTAGTTGCAGATATGCTATCGGGTATGCGCACCTGGCCTTCCGAGCTGCTACTTTCTAATCTCCAATCCATCTGAGCAAGTAGCATCCCAAATATCTTTATCCCGTCCAGCAAGTCTAAAGGCGGTTAAACAACGGTTTTAATGGGCAGCAGCGTCTGAATCAACCAATCTGCCAAGCATGGTGAATATGGCAAACCTAGTCTATATTCAGCAGTGAACTTCTTACGTCTGAGATGATGATGATGATAAGTAATAAAAGACCTTTTCTTTTTCGAAAAATATATAGCCAGGCTCACTCGGGGATAGTGTAAAAATACCTACAGTACCCTAATCCAAATCTCTTCAGGCGTAAAGGAGTTATGGTGAAATGAGAAACTCACATACATGCTTACATGAACTTTAAAAATATTTCACTACTTTTTCGAACAGTAGTGTAAAAATTTATTTACATGATACATGCATGCTATAATCGAATTCTATTTGTTCTAATAGAAACCAACAAAATTAAAAAGAAACTTACAGTGTTGTAGATGTAGATTTGAGGTATATTAGGTCCCAAGCAGTTGACGGTGAGTAGATCACCACCAATACTCATCTCCGCATCGTTATACCGGCAGTCTTGATCTGAAGCCAGAATATCGCAAGTGAAGCAAGTGATAGCTCCAGCCGCGTTGACGTTGTAGATGTGTTGCTCAGCTGTGTCGTTGACGTGAGTGGCTTTGTACCAACTGGAAGAAGCAAGCTTAGTCTAACTAATTGATTGATCAATCAATGGCTTTGCTGCATTTTCCGGTGAACAATTGTTATCATCTTCTAGCATACATCTCTCTCTCTCACTCTGAGTGTTTTAACGGTTGCATCTTCAGTTGAAATGCTTCGAAACTCGGTTCCGATACCGGCTTTTTCTTCTTTACTTTGCACTGTGTCTTCTTCTAAATAGATCAACGACCATTAATACAAGCGTAAATTCCATACTCGTCCTACTTAGTCGTTTTACGTACCTATTCATTTTTTTTTACAATGTGGGCGCTAATATCTGCCAACGCTAGTGATTTTTTGCAGTTTGCCTGCAAGGTATGGCAGGATTTTCAAGGCATCTCATCATCGCTGCCATAGTTAAGGAATTCTCAGTTAAAGACTACCAAGTTGACTCACAGATCTCTAAAGTAACGTATAAACTAAAAACTTACATAACGTTGTCACTTGTCCATCTCAAGATACCGGTAACGGTGTGAGCGGTGTTGATTCTGTTCTGAAGCGTCCACAAGCTACCCGCGGTACCAGCTGACACCTGAACGATTTGCTTGTATCTCACGCCATCTACTGCCTGAAATAAGAGGGAAAAACATATGAAGAGCATTCATATTACTATTTTAAAGTTAAACATCATCCTCTTCACCCGAACATTTTCCCGGTTGCGCCCTAAACTGTGATGCATTAGAGCTAGACAAAACAAAGTGACGCGTATATAAATCCCTATATAGAACTTATTCAAGGAGGAAATTGTTAACGAGACGTTAGGTATCCCTACCAAGAATTACCTAAATTGGGTGGTTCTCTTTAAAACTGGTATTTTCTTCTACTCAAAATCAAAATCAAAACATTTATTCAAAAAATAGGCCTTTGCATGCACTTTTTCACGTCATATCATATTTAAAATTATCTTATTAGATAATATATATTTAATTATTGTTCAAAAGCTACAGACTACTAGCGTTTCGGAACCGACCACTGCAGAGAAGAAACGCCGAAAGAAACTCTTATCAACAGTTTTGGTCGCCTACTCGCCTGAAGGGCTTTTAAACTTAGTTGCAAAATAGGATCATATCACGGATTTGATTCACAATCTGCGTAACGTACACTCGAATATTACAATTCCCCCGCTTTGGTACGATAGAGCCCGCAGTTCAGTATAATAACAGGATGTTAGTTCATACTCAGCACGCATTAGGTAGTTAATATAAATAAAACCGGCCGCCTGCCTGATGGAAAAGCTCTTTGAATGGTATCTCCAGATTCGCAGATAAAAATAAAGTAAGTATTTGTCCCCGCTGAGAATCAAACCTAGTGCTTTCTGATCAGCAGAGTAGCGCATGAGTCACTGTACCATTGAGGCAGTTATTTATTTATTTATATAAAATATTTATATTAAAAAAAAATGTTAAGAGCATTCTTTCATTAAGTTCACCTACTGTAGCTACCGTCGTCATTGACTTTGATAAATGAATATCAAACACGGTCTAATTTAATTCAATACTTACTGCTGGAAGAATTGTGATGAAAGCATTGCCTTCTTCGTTGAAAATAAGAGGAATGTTGTCTACCCAGCCGTTGGTCTCGGTGTAGGAGAAAATCTATAACGCAACAAAATCACATGTTTTACTTATTTCATCTTGTTCTGTTTTATTTCCTTTAAGAGATTTTCAATTTTAGATAGCTAATTTTGCTGTGGGTGACATAGGCTATATATTACGCAGACAAAGTCGCAAAAAAATTGCTACAAAGTAATAAAACCTCTTTCTCTCTACTCTCTGCATGCGCCTTCTGTTTACATTTGGAGAATGCGTTATGCATACCGATCTCCTACGGGGGTACAGCACGACGGGCGTAGTAATGTCTTTGTCATTTATAAATTTTCCCCGATGTCGAATTTCCTCTTAACATAACCCCGTGGTTCACGGCAGAGTATAAATATGACCTCTCCAAATCTTCCCGTGGATGTCGTAGAAGGCGACTTAGGAAACACAAGCTAAATAAAGCTTTTAAACATCAAAGAGACCTCTCCATCCCGTCTGGCCAGCGTGTAGTGGAGAGTGTAGGCTCAATCTTCTGACTGCTCTGGTTAATATGTGGCTCTGGTAGTACAGATAGGGTCGTGCTCCTGCAGTGGAGACCATAGATATCAGAATATTTACTAAGTGGAGACTAAATAAGACCTGATGATGATAATAATAACCGTGCGGGACTGCTATAAGAACTCATTTATATCATACCCGTGAGCAGCTAGCTTGATATGTGCAAAGTTCCACGACAAACTGCGTCTGTGCACGATTCGTCCACATCAGCGCGATCACCTCGTTTGTCACGAATTTGACGGGCTTCAGGATTGGCCTAAAAAAAGAAAACTTTGTTTTAACCATTGATTGAACAGAAATTACTGACTTCATTTTTATTAATGAGTCTATCTACAATAGTGGACTCTAATAATTAAAATATGTTGACGGGTCGGGGACCCGGCGAAGAGAAATTTATTGTCATATCATCAGCAAGTATTTAAAGCGGCAATAGAAATTCTCATTGTCTGGTGTCAACTGGTCTATGTAATAGACGGCCGGATATCGGAGGATAAGTGAAAGGTTCCTATTAGCACGTTTTGGTTATAAAACCCTATTTTTTTTATTTGGCTGGAATGTTTAGAGCTACGCAGCTTTGAATCTTCTCTCCGTTTTGCGGGTGATATCCAATAAAATTAAACTGCCCACAGTTTCTTCCTTGCTGCTTCCATGCTGGTCTGTGAGAAAAGAAAAAAACGTAGAATGTACCAGCTGCTTCTCTTCCCGCACAAGCCGTAGGAACCGATCGAGGGAATGGGTGCAAATCGAAGGAATCATGTAAATAGGCGGTGCGAGCAACCCATCACTATTTTGATTCCGTCCAGAATCTTTAAGCCCATAGGCCATAGGCTCTGTCTACCCCGCAAGGGATAAAAACGTGATACTATGCACGTATGTATGTATGTCGGCTACTTACTCGTTTAGATCTTCCGGAGCCTCGAAAGTAGTTTCTTGACTGGTACTCAAATCCACAATGGTGACTCTGGCTGTTGGGTTAGTGGTACCAGACTGAAATGAAAACATGCAATTTACTTATTTATACTAGTTAATATTATAATAATTAAAAACTGACTTCAACCCTATCAATTTGTTTGAATAAGCATAAAAATAAAATGGAAATAAGTGTAAACCGAACGGCATCCTCGTAAACATATATTTGGTTTTGTGTATTTTTTCAAAAAGCGCTCGACACTATTCAATAATGAAATTATAGAACCATCTATAAACCTATCGATCAAAAAAAAGGAATTTCTTAAATCGGTCCAGGCGTCTTCGAGAAATCGGGAACATACATAAAAAAAGATTACGACGAATTGAGAACCTCCTCCTTTTTTTGAAGTCGGTTAAAAAGGAAACATTTGATTGTTTATTTCAATAGATTCAAATGATTTTCGAAATTCTTTCACCTATTAAGAGCTAATGTATCTGTGAGTGAAAATTATTATTATAATATTTTATTATTAATCAATAAATCAACTCATGTTTTAGATGCTCGACCTCCTGCACCTTGGAAGACTTGTATTCCGCCTGTGACACAGGTGCTTATAGAATTCAATTGTTTCAGGGCCGATAACATTTGAAATCCATCAACACAAATTCAGTTAACACATTAGTTTTTCAATTGAAGTCAGTAATCTCTACATAATAAAAACCGCATCCTATTCTTCACAGATGGAGGTATTCAAGTTTAAAACACTTATCTTTTAGGTCTAAAATAATATAACATTGACATACCTTGGGATAGCGAATCTCATGATGCTGAGTGTACTGGTACAGAACGGAACCAGGCACGCCATAGTGCGGCACTCTCATGGTCCTGACGTCCGTGTCGTTGAAGGTGGCGTAGGCCAGCTTGCTTCCATCAGCAGAGAACCATAAAGCGTTGTTGGAAGAGAACACCTCCTCTGAAATGCGCCAAATGATGCTGTTACTTTAAATTATCATGTTAACCAAATTAGGTGTATTTTTGGACATTAAAATTCTTATGATACTTGATCTAGACATAAACTACTAACTAATTCAAGGAGTGACTAAATAAAAATGCTTCCACATTTGGATGATCGATCAATGCCACCAGCTTTACCCGCTCTTTAACGTTAGTTAAATTGGTTTTTTTTTAGGATAATTGCTTGACCGAACAACTCACCTTCATAAACCCAATCTGGAATTCCATGGTAAACGACATTAACCACTCCGGTTGAAGTTACGGGTACAGGCTCAGCGGTCAAGTTAGCTTGGTAGTAAATGTTGTTCAAGTACACGAAAGCCAGCGACGTGCCTGAAGGTCCCCAGACAAAGTTCTGCAGCAAGCCGTCCGAATTTCTGGCGACGCCGGGAGGCAATATCTGTACGGTGGCGCCACTTTCAACGTTGATAGCAGCATATTCGGCAAGGAAACTGTGCCTGTACAGCTGAAATATTATAGAATTTGGTATTCATTATTTGTGGACGTCAAACTTTTGTTCTTTAGCTAAAAGACAGTAATTGATGCCACACAATTTCACACAAAAAAAAATGTGTTCCTACATTGGCGAGACATAAAGCCTTGGTGGCTTAAAAAACGTTTTCAAAACGGCTGCATAGTTGTAAGATCATATACTGATAAGCTAATTACCCATTTAGGGAATATTGATGGTAAATTAACGAATGCCGTAAATTTACCAATATCATCGCTAATCTTAATGCTGAGATAGCACAAAATAGACATGATCGATAAATCAGAGCTATATACCACCCTACATGTTGTTAACGGTTATAGTGGACAGAACTACATATTATGTATCTCCTTCTATTACTAAATTTTGAAAAAATCCCGGGTCGAACAAAATACTTACGGGCAGAACGTTGAAAGACAGTGCCACTTCTTCTCTATCGGGAGATAACAGGACCGCTCTTTGGGATCGTTGCAGAATCTGAACAAAAAAATTACTGACTTTTTATATATGAATCAAAATCGGTGCACCTATACTTGTTTTTATTTAGCTATTTATCTTTAAGTTTACTAATTTTTTATTTCAAGCTGCCTAAAATGTATGTACCTACAATGCTACAAGGATCTTTTGGCACGTGGTCATAATCGGAACTAAACGCTGCCATTATTGCCGTCTTGTAAAGCGTCACTTTTGGAAGATTTGAATTAATGTTTGTTGCGGATATTTCTTGCCGTTAATTCTATTTATAAAACTTTATCAGCTCATAGTCCTTATTACATACAGAGCGCCCACATTTCAATGTTCTCGAAAGATTCTCGATTGTCGTCAATATATTGAAAACTTGACAAAATCTGACATTAAATATATTGGATTTGACCGCAATAACACATGGACAAGTTTTGTAAACAAAGGTAATAATGAAATAAATATAACTTACCTCCGATGAATTAGAGACAAGGACAGTAGTAGAGTTGGTTTCAACATTTAAAAGGACTAAGTCGCCGTTTTCGTTCCTGATAATAACATCACTTCCTGAAAATTGATTACATACTTGGTTATCTATATGTAAATAAAACGTTTTCATTTACAAAACAATGAATTTTAAAAATACCCTATTACCTCTTGTTTCAACGATAGTTTCGTCGTAGTTACTGAATTACTATTGCCACAAAACCTAGGTACATAAAACACCAAAAAACCAGAGGATGTTGCCTGTGGTGTGCAACATCCTCTGGTTTTTTGGCATCCCCTCCACCGGTCATCGTTTCGAGCCGCGGAGCGCGGGCAGCGGCGCGGGCGGTGACGCGTGAGGCGGCCCTCAGTGCTTTGAGGGAAGCGTAACCGTCGTGTCGCCACCTCTTTCACTCGCCCCGATGATGGTCTTCGTAACAGACCGAAACTAGTCGGCAGATCCGACGTAATAAAACGTGAGTAAAGCCGTGTTTTCATAATGAATTTATCTCGCGTAAGTTTTAATATTATTATTACGTTTATACTGGCCAGTTTATGTAGACAATTATTTTTCTCTATGAGAAAACAGGAGACTGGTTTCGAATCACAAATACATGTGCTAAATTTTCACTCGTATTAGATTGAGTTTGAAGACGGGTTGGCGACAAGCAACTTGTTGTAAAATTTGATAAATCATATTGTAAGTGTATATCTAGTAACTCGATGTAATGATAACTGACCCCAGGACCTGACGTGATGAAGCCAGGTGCAACTGGGATCACGCGCATATGAAGCTCCAATATCCAGACAAAAGCGATTTGGAGATAGAGTAAGGTTTAGGTAAAGAAGACTGTTTAATAAAAATGTTGACTTTACCTGAAGACCACGTGGCATCAAACGTCGGTGGGTTGTATGTGTCACCAATAATGTCCTCCAAATCGATTATCGTATCTGGGCCCGCCGTAGTCGGAGGCTCGGTAGTAGGAAACGCAGTTGTGGGGACATCGGTTACCGTTTCGGTAGTAACTGCTTCTGTCGTCACTACTGGTTCTGTGTTTTCATCTGTTGTTCCAGTTGGTGCTTCTGTTATGAAGATAGATAAGTCGTTAGAACACGAAGATGTAAAATGTTTCACTGCCTAAGCAAAGATGCACATTATATGCAATGGTAATTATAAAAGTTAGTCACCAAGAGCCAATTTCATAATTCGCAAATGAAAAGAGAGTGATGCATAATTATTTAAAAACGTTGTTAAGATACTTAATAGTCTAGGACTAGGGTAAGCAATGTTACTTTTTATTTTTATAATTGAAGTACATAGCTCTTAATCCAGCTTTATTTGATATACTCGTATATTAAATAATTATTTCACAAGACTACTTGACAAAAATATGATAAAAATATTTAAATTATGATTTTGTTTTGGTAAATCTACTGACTACTCAGGCTAGTATATGGATCTGGTAATACAGAGAGGGTCGTGCTCCTGCAGTGGAGACTAGAAAGACCTGATGATGATGATGATGAAAGCAGCATGGGAGTCTTTAACACGAAAAGTGCAGACTATTTACAAGCTCGTTCAATGTACATAACTCAAATTGTAAATTCTTCTTTTCGTGTCGGTGGCAAATCAATTATTTTTAATTTATATTTTTTCCACCCAGAATGCAGCCACTTGGATGGCGTTAGTGTTAGCTGTCATCAGATCATCCAATGTACAGGAACAGGAGCCCTAAGAGCAAGACAACATTAAGTGAGACATTGTTTGGGGAGTCCACATTCGCACAACTCATCAAAGTTGTTAGTAAACCCCCATCTAGACAGGTTTTCCTGGCATCGGCCGACCTGAATCCGAAGTCTGTTTAAGGACTTCCAGGTCTGCCATGGCAATTCATGTCCAAGTGGGAGCTCTTCAACAAGTGGTACAAATGAGGAAGGAACATTCCACTTGCTGCGCCAAAGAGTGCACCTTGCCCGTTGGACATTGGACAACATTGGTTCAAAGTCTTCTTGGAGCATCAGAGTAGTTGTGTAAGGGATGGCGGGTGTCATTGAGCATTCTTAAGAATTCAATAGAGCTGGAAGCAGATCTACGAACGTCGGGAGGTGCTATGCCAGCCAGGGGATACAGCATGCTTACCGGGGTCGGCTTCAAACAGCCAGTAATTAACCGGCAAGTTTCATTTAAGGCTGTATCCACTAAACTTAAAAATTGTAAATTACCTGTAGTGACTGGTGCAGTAGGTACTGGAGCCTCTGTGGTAGTTGTTGGCACTGTTATGGTGGGGGGTACTGTGGGGCCTGCGGTCGTGGAGACGATGGGCTCGGAGATGGCTCCGTCCCCCGTGGGCAACACCACGACGAGGGTCACTACGACGGCTAACGCGACCAACATGGCGGCTAGGCCGATTATGAATGTTAGCCTCTTCTTCCTTTTCGCTGCCACCAGGACCTGGAATGCACAGGATTTTTATATTTACGTGTGTCGCTGGTACTTTACATTAAAAGTTGAGTTATTAAAAAGATAAAAAACCCGACTACCGTTTTTGATAGTCTACTTCTACAAGATTATTTTTTGCTGCTATTACATAGCCTATAACACTCCGGGGAATACAAATGTTGAATTTAATACAATTAAGTTTGAATTTCTATCAAGGGCCACAAATTCAAACAATTGACGCGTGTTCTATGCCCTAATATCCATAAAAGAAGTTTTTTTTGCAGGGATGGTAATAATCACAACTGCTCATAGACATCTGCATCAACAGGAGTGTGAGAATAGAGTTGCCGGTGTTATGAAAACTAACCGTAATTTTATTGTTATACAACGAAGTTTGATTAAGTTTTATATCAACATTCCAGATCTTTGAGGATCGTATCTCATTTAAGAGGCTTACACCACCGAAACTAGCGACACACTTGTTAGCCGAAATAAGAACAAATTGAAAAAATTGACGTAATTACTTCCTTAGTAAATTACTTGCAGCATTTTTAGTAGAACTTTTCATCGACATCAGCATTTCAGATTAAGAGAACTATTCATTACCGCCAAAAGTGTCCGCTTTTGGCGGTAATGCATAGTTCTCTTGAATTACCAAATGCAAAATAATGAAAAGCAATACAATTAATACTATATAATTTACTAGTGAAGTACTTACGTCGATTTTGTCAATTTGATCTTATTTAGTAATAAAAGAAATAAAACCAAGGGTGGCGCTATTTGGCTGGTGTAAGCGCCTTAACCAATTCACATATCGCTTCACAGGTATTCATACAATCCAATCCAATGTTTCGAAACATTGAATCGTGTCAGTTTACAATCAGTACTTGAATACAATGTGATCAATGTTTTATTACTGATTTTGTTTTTTTTTTTTTGTATTTATACAGCAGATCTATTTTATCTGAAAATGTTCTCTTAATTATTATTTTTAACAAATAATTATCTGCAAAATCTTTCGCACTCGCTTTGGATATGTAATAATTAATTATAAATTATGAAACATCAAAATTTTACATCTTTACACATCGAGTTAATTACGCGGTATAGGTGGTTTTAAACACATCTCTGCTCATTTCGCCCTGCTTCGGTAGATACCTTAAAAAGGTATCTACTTACTATTCTATTAGTCGGATAATCATATTAAAATTCACTTGGAGTCTTGTTTTCTTTGTAAATATATTGTCACGGAAAATACAGGATAATTTAATGTACTTCAGTGGTTTTGGATACAAACACAACACATTTGTTTTAATTTACAATTTTCTACCAAAAATTTAAACGAGTAACACTAAAAGCGGTCATAGCACTGATTAAAAAAGTATTCAATAATACGTAAACAGTGAATGACTTAATATCACAAAACCTTTTGCTTGTATAATGATAAAACTTCATTTTTATAAGGCTTTCTGTGCATTTAAATTTCTATACGGATATTGAAACGTCATTTTTATAAGGTTCTTTATGCATTTACAATGCTATTCGGATTCTAATTTTATTAAATCCAGAAATACGTGTAGGGTATGAAACGTGTGAGCACGCAGGTAGTTCATAGACGTAAGGTTCAAACCCTGCCTGCGTGAAATTTTTTCACCAAATCTTTTTTTAACTCTATTCTAACTTCCTTGCGGCGCGATACCCTCGCCGTGACAAGAGCAAAGAAGGGTTTGTTACTAGTTATCTACTTATAACGAGGTGGTGTTTCCACAATAATATAAACGTACAGTTAGTAGTTCCAAATTAAAAACGCTCTGTAAGGCTACAGAGCATTCTTAACTTACAGCCTCAAGTTACCTTGGTACCAAGTCTTCAACGCTTCAACCACAATTCTTTTTGGGCTGTCGAATAAAAACTAATCATTTAGAAGGAGCCCCGCCTTCCTTTTCACCGTTATCAACTGCTCAGTGCATTCAACGAACACCAATTCATTCACTGTTTATTTAATCAACTCTTTGAAACCTAACATAAACTTATGAGCTAATGAGACAAACACAACAGACTCGAACCGCTCCTCGAATGTTACTCACCGTTCACAATGGATACGTGAGATAAGATTTTTTCTTCTCAATAGTACTCAGGGTTATCAACGAGAGTTATCGGCATTCATTGACATTATCAACATTTATTTACCAAAGTGACGTAAGATCGAATTCCCAATTCAATGCGAATGTGCGTCCCTAAGATGGTCATAACTTAAAGATAACACGAAATGTTACATGAAACGTGAGTAGCATGATAATCAACTGATCAGTAGGCCGTAACAATTAAGGGGGTTTGTGATAGGACGTCAATGGGTGCAGTTGGGGTTCGCCTTAGACGATTCTGCAAATTAATTTAAGTGGACTTTATAATATACAATTGGTGTAGTTTGGTGTTATATAAATTCACGTGCTCATGAAAAATTTGTGAAATAGAAAAAATGGACTGTTATCGGGATTTGTACAATCTTGTCACCAGAAGCGCCATATGGCTATCAAAGAATATACGTCATCTTTGATGCTATTTGTTAAAACTATACGGTACAACACCGATACTGGACATTGGCAGATTCATTGAAATCTCGGTGGAAGCCATAACATAAAACATAGAATAGAATAGAACAATCACAATCTATAAGCGACCGACTCGTCTTAAAATTACTGGGTTTTTGTCAACTAAGATATCCATGTAAAGTATTGTAAAGTATCTATGCATTGATGAACACATATATGTCCAGAACTCACAATGTTAACCAACTTTACATGACTGAGGTCAAAATTGAATGAAATATTACAAAATCATAGAGATTGTATTCCATCACGGACGCGTGTTTATCTAATTTAAATCTTTTTTTAATGCATTCACAAAATTTACAGCACATCTTGCTAAATAAAAGTCTGTCCCAGAGACTTTTTAATTCGTTTCGTAAAAATTAAAAGTAAATTTCGCACTGTAATCCAGGAAGAGCCACAGAATTTTTAATTTATATTACTGGCACCCAAGAGCTTATTATAGGATAAAAAGAAAAGGAGCAGTCTTTTAATTAAAGTTTTTTTTTTTTTTAATAATCGCGTAAGTGAAAGCCCTGTAGTACGGTGGTCACGCTTTTGCTCCCGACCACGTTTGGAAAAACCTTGAACCGAAATTTACCTGTTACTGAGCTATTATTATAATTTGAATTGCACATAGAAGTAAACAAAGTCATAACAAGTCGTGCTTTATTATGCATTGTTTTGTGATAAAATATGTGCTATATTTTAGAGTAAAATAAATAAATATATACGGACAAATGTATACGGACAGACGTGAAAAAGGACAGTCTTCGTGGCGGTGTAGTTAATACGCTAGTCTGATACACAAGAGAATGAGTTCGATTCCCAGCTAAACAAGAATAACTTCTTGACGTTTCATTGAGCTGATATTTTGTATACAGTGCACGTAAATCTGATGACAATGTTATATTATGCAGTTGTTAGAAAATTAACAGACGTCATGAATTTAAAGAATAATCAAGATAAGTCCTAAGATACCAAAACATGTAAACGTGCCCTGGAACAAACTGACGCACACATCGATATTTATTTTGCACGCAAATGTCACAAATTTTCCGCCGTGTAAAATTTAAACTCTTTCAAATGTTAAATTACTGCCTACTTATGCTGCACACAAGATTACGTTCAAGCTTGGCGTCACTTGTGATGTCTTCCATATCATCATCATTATCAGGTCTTTTTAGTGTCCACTACAGAAACATAAACCTCTCTGGGCTACCAGAGCCATACATTTATTAGTCAGAGCAGTTAGAAGATTTGGCCTCCATTTGGCCTCCTCTGGCCAGAAGATTTACACTCCACCCTGGCCAAGATGGGTTAGAAAACTCTCTTATGTTTATTCGCTTTGTTTAGCTTGTATTTCCTAGGTCACCTTCTACGACATTCACGGGAAGACTTGATGTATATTCCACTCTGCCGGGAACCACACGGTATAATGTCCTCCGCACCCTGTCCATATTGTTCCTAGGTCCATGGTAGTTATAGAACTAATCTGACGGTCTGGTGTCTAAAGGTCGTTGTAATAACTCGTGAACGAGTGTTGTTTTAGCCCATAGTGTTTGGACTTTTCATATTAACAGTTTCATTTGTCTATGCAAGCACTGTATTGAAAGTTTTATTGTGCCAAAAATGCCTAGAAAAACTTCACGTTCTCAATTTTGATTGTAAACAGTAGTTCAAAATAGCTTGAGGGGTTATCTAGAGATTCGTAAACCAAAATTTTAAATGGTGCCAGATACCGTAAAATTCATGTATACTTATTCCTTTAATCATTACTTCATAGCGAAACTAACATAATTTTTCTTAATCTATGGAAACTAACTTTTCTCTCTTTCTTTCTTACAAATAAATAAGTAAAAAATTAAATAGAATATACGGACAAATCACACAGATTGAGCTAGCCCAAGTTAGTTCGAGACTTGTGTTATGGGATACTAACCCAACGATACTTACTATATTATATAATAGATACTTATATAGATAAACATCCAAGACCCAGGTCAATCTGAAAAAGATTAACGCACGGAGCTGAAATTTAATTAATCAAAAGTATTCCTGCAGGTTATCCCACATGACTATTATAACTATTTATAGTTACAATAGCTACATACATGTCAAAATTTAATCTGTCACGCTACGGCTTTGCGGTTCCCGGTTGTCACAGTGTAGAATAGTTAACACGTTTTCGTATCCGCAATACCGCAGCAAATTACGGTATCTAATTGGCAAATACCTACTTAAGTATAGAGACTTTAGCAATTACATGTATTTGAATCGCTCTGTGAACTGTAGTGTAGACAATACATCGCAAGCACGTCAATTGAATAAATGATCCCAACGCATTTTAAAACGAAAGCTTCTTTGAGCTTTCGTTTTAAAATGCGTTGCGTTGATATAAGCATCTACTGCAGTTACGTCAAATACTTATTATTTTAAAAAAGAAACCTGAGAAAATAACTCGGTCAAAAAAAAAAGAAAAATCGGAAAGAGAATACCCAAAAATTATACACTCCACCTAGACTCGATTTCAAGACTCCCAAAAACGATTTGATAAGCTGCTAAGTAGATAATTAAGGTAGTAAATAGGTACTTTGGCATACAAGTTTTGGCAGTCAATCAAGAACAAAATTTGAATCTTATATTTCCTTTAAGAATGTTCATAAACATAATAAACAAAACGCAAACGCTCGCGCTGGCAACACTGCGTGGGAGTTATATTCAAAATCCCTAACATTCGACTTCCATTGGTGGCCTCTGAGACAAAACACCCAACTTTGTAATTTTCGGCTCATTATAATCAGTACCTATTAGAGATACAGTTTCATTTACCTCCCGCATGATCCATAGTAGGGACGTCCCATTTTTTCCAAAGTATCTTACAAAAAAGCAAACATCAAAAAATAATGAATGACAAAAAAGTCAAATTAATAATTAAAAAATAAACTTAATTGAAAAAAAAAGCCATTTCTTATTTTGTAACTTCTTTTGCTATTCTGCGAATGAGACTGTATGTAAAACTATCAGTCTTGTTTTATAAACACTGAGATATACAATGGTCATAAGCGACACTAATCTGGCGCTTAGGTCTTTAATACCAGCTTCACCATTTTGAAAAATTTCCAAAATTTGAATCGAATAAAATATACTAATATGTAGATTTTGAATAGGCTCACAAATTTTCAGAGAAGTGCGACTATTATAGGAGAACAGCCAAAGTACAAAAATAAAAAATCATTTAACTTTAGCTTTTCATAAAAGTACACCAAAAAAGTATACTAAATATAATTTAAGTAGGTTTTAGTACGTAGTACATATAACTCCATGGTTATTCCTAATTTATTATCGTTGACTCCTACATAAAATAATTAGCGTTGTTGAGGACGTACGAAAATGTATCAAGAAAATTGCCTCATTTAAAAACCTTATTCAAAATGTGTGTTATTTTAACAATTTCTGTTGCTGAGTGGGTACCACTGCCTTTGAATTGAAGGGTTCCAGGTTAAATCTGCAGCTTGGTCAAAATGAAAAATTACACCTTTTTCACACTGAACTAGATTTTGTAAGTACCTATACCTATGTATGGTTAAGTTAGGATCCCACGATACAAGTTCATAACATACATGGGTTAACTACTACTACTAAACTTAACTATCTATGTAATATATACTGATTCAGTTATATTTTTTACCCGTTTGAGACCTACCTAGAAGAAAGGTAATGTTTTTAGCGTCTATACATAATATGTAAGTACATATCTTTGTATCTTGACCCATTCTTAAGTGTGGCGTGTTATTTATATTCTTCCCCGGAGTGTCAAAAGCCACATTGCATCAGTCAGGTTTTAATAATGTTTGAATTAAAATACTGTCAAGATGTTTTGGTGTCTCACCTGGTCACTGGTGCCCATCTCCATCGTGGAATTGCTATTATCCGCCATGCTGCCGGTTCACTCACACCTGTAAAAGAAAGTATATATTGTGACTTAAACGCATACACAAATCGAATAACTATATCGGTATATATAGACTGATTTGAACCTATGAACGATGTCTGCTAGAAGTGTCTTAGAGTTTTAATGATCGGTGAGTCATGAGTGATAAATTTAAGAAACTTTGACTAGTTATAATTCTTAAACTATTGGTTCAAATTGAATAAAATTTGAAATATAGCGTGTTTATACAATGCCTGCTTGGTTACTGAAAATTAAGACTTCTGAATTTATTCTTAACGAAGTTATATGGCGTCGAAAATGGCCTGAAGTGCTTCGAGAAAATAATGGTACGGCCGTGCCGCTTTTTTGCTCGACTTGAGAGACTAAGGTATGAAGTATAAAATATCCTAAACACATACTCAAAGAGAGTTGGCGTTAGTTTAATTGTCTAACTGAATCTACTTTATACTCCACGATGTATATCGACGATGTTTTCGAAATAATTTCCGATACCTACCGGACCTTTCTTTATCGACCTTGCGAAAGACGTATAACGTTATTATCTTTCAATATAAATACATCGCGGCAAAAGCCCGCATTGGATAGCGATCTAAAGTTGAATGTGACCCAGATTTACGGGATAGCTTCTATAACAGTTCAGAATAGCGCTAAATATATTACGAGCTGAAATATCTGCAGTGACCGAGATCCGTATTAGTAGTTCACGGTCAAGATCAGGTCATTCACGGTTACAGCGTCGGAGGACACTGCTTAAGACTTTGATACGAGATTAGTGTTTTTAGACATAATGTTTTATAGAAGATTTGATCTCCCGCCAGGTCAAGATAAAAACGATTGACCTGGATCTTGAATGTTTATCTAAGTATATAAGCTATCTATTAGAACATTTTGTATCGTTGAGATTATTTATACAAATTTAACACAAGCCAACAACTAAACTAATTTGGGGCTAGTGTAATCTGTGATTTGTGTTTCTATACTGACCACTGATTATAAAAATATAATCCGACTCATTTTCAGTAAATTTCATCGACTTTTACAAAATTCCGGTGTAATTTCGATAATCAATAAGGGGAAAAACCTGCTTAATAGATGTTTTCACCAGTGTGTAAAAATTACTGCTGTCATTATTTAGCAGACTGCTTCATTATAATTAACTGTTTAGGCTCTTTAAGTTTCACATATCACTCGATCGTAAACATAAACATGTTCCAAAAATAATGAATGTATAATAATATTGTTAAATGAAAACAGATGAAAAAAAAAAAGAAAAGTAAAAAAAGAAAGAAATATAATATAATCATTAATCATACAAAGCCCTTCAGGCGAGTAGGCGACCTATACTGTTGAAAAGAGTTTCTTTCGGCATTTCTTCTCTGCAGTGGTCGGTTCCGAAATGCTAGTAGTCTGTAGCTTTTGAACAATAATGAGTAAATGCATAATATTTAATAAGATAATTTTAAATGTGATTTGACGTGAAAAAGTGCCTGCAAGGGCCTATTTTCTGAATAAACGTTTTGAATCTTTGAATCTTGAATCATATCACTCATATCTTGAAAATATTTTATGCAATGGCTGGCTGAACATTTTTTATCGAGATGTCAAAATAAATTGACTTCCCATCACTGATCCGGTAGGAAAAATTGTTTTTATTGACGGGTTGAGTTAACCCTTGAAATTATCACCCGATTTTTTGACTCAATCCGGATGTAAACCTTGTCCAAGGTGACTTTCTTCAACTGCAGTTCATGTTTTATATCAAGGAATTATTTAAATTAGTTAAATTCTTAAATAATATATAATACTAATTGTAGAAAAAGAAAAATTCTTTCAATATTCATTATTTCACTGATGAAAATTATCATAGAGAGCCGAGCGAGGTTAATCCGCAGTAAAAATTCTTGATTACACGATATCCAGCGATAGCGAGATGGTAATTATTATAATCTACAAATTATTGCTCCTGCTTTATCAGCACACGTGTTATCGACGCACAAGGGTCATAAAATATATGGACTGAATTTAAATCATAAGAGTATCAGATGCTGTACATCAATAACCACTTATTTTCAGAATCAGAATCCCTAACAGACTATAGACGCTCAAGAAAAATGGAAAAATCGGGGAAAAAAACTGGACCTCCCATTAAAATTCACTGATCAGCTGGACGAGTTTCTATGGGAAGTATAAATATGTTTTCTCCGATTTTCACCTTGTTTCTTACGGATATACTTATATTCTGTTAGATTCTGACTTTGAAACTAAAAGGTTATGTATGTATTTAAAATTATCCTGTACATCTGTACATACGTGTGGTAGGTAGAGACAAAAATCAAAGGCAATACTTTAAAAAGTCATCAAAACTGATAGATACATTTTTTTGCGTTTGTTAATTGTAACTTGTAATCGTTTTGTTTATTTTCGTTATCTTTAATTTAATACAATTAAATCGCGGTTTTCCCCTGATGCCAATGATATTTATTTTCCTAATAAAAGGTTTCTTTCCTAATTGAGATACTGTTTTCGTTTTTTTGCTTCTTCCAAAATTGTCATGTTCATCATCATCTCAGTCGCAAGAAGTCCACTGCTGGGCATAAGTCTCTCCCAGTAATTTGCATCATGGGGGGTTTTGCCATAGTCACCACGCTTGGCAGACGGGTTGGTGAGCGCAATTTGTTTGGTGTATAACGATTCCGACGCTGCTGCCCATCGAAACCGTTTTTCAAGCGGGAAAAGGGTAGGAATTTGTTGGACTGGGGGAACAGGGTAAGGGTATTTGGGATGCTACTTGCTTGGATGGATTGGGAATGAGAAAATAGCAGCTCGGGAGGCCGGGCGGCGTATATAGAAATGCTCATTCAGTGCGTCCCCTCCGCCTGAGACGAATCGAATTAGCATTTTCAAGCTCTTTTAAAGGAAAACACGTAAATGCTGCTCCAATACATCCCAGGGGGTTTTAGACTGCAGTAGGATTTCTAAGTTTAAACGCAATAAAATAAACTAGAAAACCTCATCCTATTCGTCACCCTCGCGGGACATATTGGAGTAGGATTTCTAGTGCTAAAATCAAGTTGTCTTTGAAAAGCTAATACGATACGTGTCTCTATGCAGGCAGATATTGCTATTTCACGCACATAATTATGTTTTCGGCTTTGCGCGCGCCAATCATCTCTGCACTTGGCGCGTGCGGTGCGATTTCTTTTTCGTTCGTTTTTGCAAACATATATGGTTGGTAGAGAAACAATACGGGTTTACGTTTAAACATTCTTTACTTCTGTCTGAACAAGATCGCAAAGATCTTGCCTATCTTGCACAGGGCAAAGAAATAACGTTATCTTTTTAAAAAAATATATCAATTTGGATGACGAAGAAACAATTGAAAATTAGGTTATGTCTGAACAAGCCATTGTTCAGCTTTTAATATTAATAATAACCAGCCTTGTGCAAAGAAGCATTGAATATTTTTCTAAATAAACTTTTATTCCTTTGTTTCGTACTGTGTTTGTTTTATTTATCACGTAAAATCAGATAAAGTAATTCGTTGTCGAATAGAACTAGGATAAACCCTACGTTGAGGCGCGTTATACCCCTGGAAACCCTACTGCAGTACGTCACCCTCTGGGACGGATTGGAGCATATACGCGTGTTTTTCATTGAAAGAGCTTGGAAATGCTGATTCAATTCGTCTCAGGCGGAGGGGACGTACTGTATGAGCTTTTCTATATACGCGGCCGGGCGTGCGTACTCGATGCCATACCTGCAACCACCGAGCAGGCAATTAAAGATGACACCCTTGACCTTATTGGTCGGTTCTAAAATACTTAAGGTTACCAGTTGACACAATTTTCACTTAATGGGCAATAGGGTTGTGACCTTAAGGGGAAGGATATTCAATCGATTTATTACCATGACAAATTACTCATATATTACTCTTAAATCTCCTGCATTATACTATAATCAGCTCAAATAAACTTAAAAATACCTAATAATAACATCTACGTGGTGAGATTTTAGATAATAATTTATCATTTGTTCTACATTTTTCTTTTTGTAAAATTTACAATGACATATTTAATATAGGACACACACTTACCCCACACACAAATTCAAACCACGAGGACCGGCCTACGGCCGATTTCGCGACGAACTGAGATCAAATAAATGGATAATAAAGATATAATTGATACCACACTATCGTCTACAGATAGATAGAATTATGACAATTTATAATCAGCAATTTCGTGATAAGTCAACAATAAATAAATATGATTACAAATTAAACTGATATTTAATAGCAAACCGGGCTCGTAAAGCGCGTGTGAAATTTGGAATTAGTTTAGGTATATCTGGTTATTACATAAGTCCTAATGTATGTCCTAAATAGCGATGTTTTGTTTTTCGTATGTGTAAGTGGCCAACACTATTGTCAGATTTTTCAAGCTGCCTTAAGGCATCTGACATAGCTTAACGACTGGCATCAACGATGACAGCCGGGACCAACGGCTTAACGTGCCTTCCGAAGCACGGAGGAGCTCGAGATATTTTTATGCCACTTGCGGTCACCCATCCAAGTAGGGACTGCACCAGGGGTTGCTTAACATACGTAAGCGCTCATAGAGCCTACACCCACTGGACCATCGGGCTTATCTAAATAGCGATGCCGGCAGAGTAGAAAAGTGGTCCTCCAAGTCTTTCTAAGGATGTCGTAGACGACAACTTAGGAAACACAAGCTAAAAAAGATTATCAACATCAAACAAACCTCTCCAACCCGAATGGCGAGCGTGGGGTGTTTAGGCCAATACTCTAACTGCTCTGGCTAATATATGGCTCTGGTAGTACAGAGAGGGTCTTGCTCCTGCAGCGGAGACTAAAAAAACCTGTTGATGATAATAACGTTGACATATTATGTCCTCCATACCTTCTGCTCTGGTTCGTCCGAGCTCAGGGTCCGCTATTCTTTATTTCTTAATGTAATAGTACATCAAGCAAGCGGATCACCTGATGATTAGTGATCACAGCCGCCCATTGACACTAGAACACCAGGGGCGTGCCAAGAACGTTGAAAAGACATACTCTCGTCAACTCGTGTTTTTTGAAGGTTACAATGTCGTATCGTTCAAGAATACCGCCACTTAATGACAGCACATAACCTTTGATATGATTTGTTTATCATCAGCGAGTTCTATCACAGCATAAGTCGATTAATTTATTTTTGTAGAAAATTACTTAGAAAGTACCAGATTCTTCTTTTCCAATCCGTTCGTATAGCGTCGATAGGATGGACAAATGGGGGGACAGATGGGTTAGTTATATCACTATTTCAATAATTTCTCCGTACCCAAACTATCACGGTCGAGGGTGTCGTCCTCAGCTGTTTATCCAGGTCCGGTGTTTGCAAGTATATGATGGAAATCCTTGGGGCAGTCCCATGTCCAGCAGTGGACTTTTAGCTGCTGAGACGAAAAAAATTATCACGCCAAACGCTGCCTTTCGGTCTTATCGACCGGCAAAAACGCTCGAATGATGATAATGACCTTAGGACTAAGTGTACAACTAGTTTATTCTATCTGCCCGTTTTTAGCTAGCTATCGTGGTAAAAGAGGCTTTTAAGAGGGCCCTGAACGTGTATATCTCCATACAATATTAGATACTTTTGGTAATCATCATCATCATCATCAGGTCTTTTTTAGTCTCCACTGCAGGAGCACGACCCTCTCTGACTATCAGAGCCGTATATAAGCCAGGGCAGTCAGAGGACTTAGCCTACACTCTCCACGCTGGCCAGACGGGTTGGAGAGGTGTCTTTGATATTTTAAAGCTTTGTTAAGTTTATGTTCCCTAAGTCGCCTTTTACGACATCCGCGGGAAGACTTGGAGTGGTCCTATTCTACTCTGCCGGGGACCACACGCCACGCAGCACTTTTGGTAATAAAATTAAACATTAAATCAATTAATCTAATTATAATTTACGTACGTTCCTAAACAGCTTTGTAAAATAATCAATGGTATGAGAATTAATAAGCCTCTCAAAATTTCTATACACATTTTGAGAGGCTTATAAATCACGTATTAATTTATTGAAAGCTTAATTTTATACCAAAACTATCAAATATTGCGATGATTCCAATTGTCCGAATGTATGGAAATATGAGCGTTCAGGGCCCTCTCAGCTTTGGTTCTGTATACCAATAAGAATATAAATATGCAGTACAAAAAAAAAGTTTTTACACCTGAGTAAGTAACTTTGTATACCTACAGAAGCACGAAGAAACCTTAAAATTACTAGGCTTCGATTTCCGCCCCTCGGCTCTCAATTTCCTCAGTATTATAATAATTTCCTCCGCACACATAATTTTCTCGTGAAACCCTCGAACGCCTTGTTTCTGTCTTTTTTATTCTTTCAACAAAAATCGAGTATGTATTTTTAAACGTACGTTTTGTGTTTTTATACTTGAACGGAAATTCAGTATTACTTACCTGCTATGTAGGTAGATAAAAATAGCAACATTGTATTTCCTTTTTTTAATTTAATAACCGTGTATTGGTACCCAAATTCATCCACTGCATAATAAGTAATACTAAGAATCATAATCGTAATATACTTAACAGTTAAATTCGAATAATATTTATATAATAATTTAGAAATTCACCGTTCAGCCGGTCGAATTTCTACGGTTCATCTAAAATTCCGTTATTCGTATTTCTTTATGTTTTCTTACGATTTTGTAAGCTACGATTTGCGATCCTGGTATCGAGATCAAGTCCACAGTCTTTTGAATAAACACATATTTTTCGAAAAATCCTATAAGTCAAAAACAAAGATTCGCACTAGAAAAAATATGATGTAGATAAACTCTCTGACATATTTTTATACGGATTGATTTGTTACCTGTTAAACCTCAGAATAAACAAATCGCACGTAACTTTAAGCCATTCTTATGTTGCCGTATTTGACAGTTAAGTAACAAGGTATATTAAACAATGTGAGTACTTAAAACCGGAAATCGATTGGATCACCAATTAATGCAACTCTTGTCCCCGTTCGCCGTAATAGCTTGTAGTTGAGTGGTCAATCAAACGCCGATTCTGAAGCCAATATCACTTCATAACATACTCACCGCTTACCAGGTCGCTTGATTGAAGAGTGGCTTAGGCCAGCGTTTGCTCAAGTTGGATGAATGATGAATATTGTTTTTACCATAACAACCACGTGAACTAGCCAAAGACAAGTTGAAACACCATGGAGATAGGTTCAAGTCCCACACTATCACTCCCAATACTCCCCATTCCTTTTGGGTGACTGGTCCGGGTCAGCCATATGTTTTATGAACATATGGCTGACCCGGTCAATAAAATTTATCTGTGTATAAAAAAACACATTTAACCAATATAAAAACCGGCCAAGTACGTGTCGGGCCACGCGCAGTGTAGGGTTTCGTAGTTGCGAATGACAACTTTGAGTTCACACTGTTCACACTTGCACCTCACAGTTTAACGACCAAAAACATCTAACAATAAAAATTGTATGAAATTTTATATTTTCCAGTACATTTTTAAGTTGGTTGCCTATAAATTTTTAGTTTGCACTTAGTACTCAGCTCTGATAGTTTTCCTTTCAATTTCAGTATTTTTTTTTCATGTATCCATATATAACCGTTTAGCAGATAGAGGGGGGGGGGGGGGTCATAAAACCTACAGGCCACGTTTAGCATCATAGTGGGCGTAAAGGTAGAAAGCGGAATCAAAATAGTGATGGGTTGCTAGCCGCATCGCCAATCAATGTGATTCCTTAGATTTAGAATGTCTGCGCGGGAAGAAAAGTTTTTCTTCCAAACCAGCAAGAAAGAGTCTGTGTTAATTGTTCTAATATTAGAGAATAATTTTGTGCGTGAGACGGAAATACTCAGGTCGGTGGTTGGTTCAACTGTAGCCTGAGTAGATTAGGATGTTAGAGTTATGATCCTTACATCATCCCGACTGACATTTCACATGTAATTCACTTCACTTTAGATCGGTACGCTACCATGTTAGGGGATTATGCTACATTGTGTTCATGTCATATGCTATTACAGAATAATCCGGCGGCACGTGTGAACAATAGTAGTGACAGGAATAAATAATTGTCTTCGTAATCGTAGCACACTTTCTGTATTATGTAGGGAAAGGAAATGCATGGCGGCAAGATTTAAAACCAACCCAAATCTAATCTCTTAATATTTCACAATGAATAGAATTTAATAATCTTAATCCTATCCTAACTAATATTCAAAATGCGAAAGTAAGTTTGTTTGTTTGTTTGTGATTGTTACGCTTTCACGCTCAATCGTAACATAGGCTACATATCGAACGCAGGCGAAGCCGCGGGTAACAGCAAGTGAAATATAAAGAGACTACAGAAATATTTTTCTTTTTTTATAATTGCATAATTAAGTATTGGTTTATTATTTTTTAATTTAACTACTAAAAACCTGACCTTGTTAATGCACAAAAAATCATCGTCAATCGTTGTATCGCAACCGCTTCATTAACAATGTACTGTGACTGTAAACGTAAACCATAGATACCTATTTGATGATATGCTTCTGTCTGCCGTTCAATACGTCTGTAAACTTCATCGACTTAACATCGTATTGATGAGAAATAAAGAAAGAGGTAAAGAGGTAGAGAATGTCGGCTCTGGAATATTAATGGAGGCAATAAGTTGTATAATAACAATCATAAAACCAGGCATTCGAGGTGAAGTGAACTGTCTTCCGGATATTTTAAGAACTTTCTCTTTTCCTTTCTCAAGCATTTCCTTAGTTCTTAAAAAGAATTTAAATGGCCGGAGTAAGTACTCCTCCAAGTTTATAGGTTAATTAGATTAAAGGATATTTATTTTTGGTTATAAAAACCTCATAGCTCGTTTTCATAACAAAAAAAATCAGATAACTGGCTTTTTTTAAGAAAAAAATTTTTTTTTTTTTTTTTCAATTTGATATCTGTGATGGCCCCTTGACGCCGATGAAATACCAACACTTTTCCATTAAAAAAATTCTGTCTCGGAACATATAAACGGAAAATATACATACATATTGAAAAATAAAATAAGACTAAATATGAATAAATCCAAATCCTCTCAATAATTCATAGACCGTGTTAAGCACCTCTACTTGCGGCCCTCCAATAAACATGCAAAGCAGGATTACTGAGAAATTGCACAGAACCGATCCCCAATTTTCCAATATTATAAGCCAGTGTTTTTCAACCTATGGGCGCGATCCACAGTGATGATTACTCAAAAAAAAATAGTTATTTTTGTAATAAACAGTCAGGCTGTATAAATTTCGAGAAACGAAGAAAACCATTTCAAACCTGTCCCTTGTAAAATTTATGAGTAAATGAATCCTCATAAATTGTGTAGCTTACGAAACATTATGAAAATAAGATTAATTTTATGTTTTTTTTTTTCAGGAAAATTAGCAATTTATTCGACGTCATAAAATTCTTACAAGCATGTATAATACAGAATCTCTCTTTTTTCTAGTCGGTTGGTTAAGGGTTTTTGTTAAATACATTACTACGAAAATCAAAGGAATAATGTCTATAAGCGATGCAGCTAGTAAACTAAGCCCACAAATCCGCTAAATATGGCCCTTGTGTCTCAGGCCTTGGACTCTGTCTACCCCGTAACAAATAAAGACGAGATAGTAAGTAGGTAGACATAGTGGTTTACTACTTTATATATATATCAACGGGTCACTCACGTGCTATTTGTCGGGATTGCCGACTATAGTTTAAGACTCGTCAGGAGCCCATTTTCAAGGCGAGTGCGGGACGCGTCCCGCACTCGCGTCCGAAATTATAGTCGGCAATCCCGACAAATAACACGTGAGTGACCCGTTGATATATATATATAATGTCTTTATCTCACGTTAGTTTTAATGATATAATGGTTTAGTACTTATTAAAAAAGTTTTGCAGTTTTTTCTTTCTAATGACTCAAAGATAAGCTATTAATAATTTTATTTTTATTAAAGGGGTCTTCATAGGACATCAAACTTGCGGATCCCATATTCCAAAAGATTGAAAACCCGTGAAATGTGCGATTAGAGAGAAAATTACTCACTTAAGCATTCATGATCCGTTTATTAAATTTGTTCGGTTGGAAAATGTTTTCCAATCATATTTAATTTCTTCGGCACATCGTTTGGATTTGAATGAGTGTGGAATTATTGGAATGAAAAAAATTGAAAATTAAAATATTTTTGCTTTGCAGCTATCAAATTGAAATCGTGCATATTGTTCGGATTTTAAGAATCCTGGGTTCGACCCTCGGCTACGTCGTTCAGCTGGTATCTGGGATTTAACTTTTGCTATTTTTTGTTGACTTTCAAGGGTGTCATCTTCAACTATTTGTCCGGTAGTTACGGGTATGGCATCGGGTATATACGTGTAGCCTCCCGAGCTGTCCAATCCCCAATCGCTTCACCCAGTTAAACAAACTCTTACCAAGCGTGGTGAGTATGGCAGATATGTATCAAGCAGAGGACTTCATACGATTGTAATGATAATGATGATTTTTTTGTGGCAAAACAGTGAAAAATTTAATATTTATCTACACTCTAATATAGGTAGTCTTCTCAAATCTAGATAATTAACCTTAAGGCCCCACACTAGGCACAGGCATATGATTTACATTTTTGAATTTCTTTCTATTTGTAAAGTATTAGGAATAAAATTATTGGCGTCGCTAGAGTGGGCCCTTAATGACATGGTCAATGCTCACATAAAACATATAAATCTCAACTCGATTGACAGTTTATATTTAACAGGCAGACATAACAATCGTGGAAAGTGATTTATAAAATAACCTCCCCTCGAAAATAAACGAATTTGCTGTACGTGGTATATTGTCCTTAGTGTTTCGATGTAATCAAAGTTACTAACTTTCAAAAACTTTCATTTTCCTTGAAGCTTTTGTTGTTGACAGAATGATGTATGATATTATAACACTGCGGAACCATAAAAATTACTTCATCTTAAATTCAAAATAAAAATGTAGGATACAGGGATTTAAGCATTCACAATGCTTAAAAATATAACCTTTCTACTTATATAAATAATTTAATAACACTGAGAATATGGATTTCATATCTACTTAAAACATTACATTAAAACATATGTTACAATCGCGAAAACATTATATTTTTTGCATTGAAAGTTTTGTTTGTTTATTTGATTGTTTGTTACGCTTTCACGTCGTATCTACTGAACCAATCATCATGAAATTTTGCATACACATAGGTCAGGGTACCGAGAAGGACATAGGCTATATTTCACGCGTGCGAAGCCGCGGGTAACAGCTAGTAATATATAATCCCATCCCAATCCCATCCCAACTAATATTATAAATGCGAAAGTGAGTTTGTTTATTTGTTTGTTTGTTTATTACGCTTTCACGTCGTATCTACTGAACCAATCATCATGAAATTTTGCATACACATAGGTCAGGGTACCGAGAAGGACAAAGGCTATATATTACGCGGGCGAAGCCGCGGGTAGCAGCTAGTATTATTATAAAGAAAGTCACCAGGCTCAGGCATTCGAGACATCTCGAGCCCTCTATCTATATCTTTCTTCATACATGGAGTCATAGACCCAGTATTTTTATACACGATCAAAACCCTACAATTAAAAAATATAAAGCAGAGTAGTGGATGACTTAGATTGCCACGTACCTCTAATTCACAGCCTGCACTGCATGCATCATCATCAATTTTCCACCACATTCGTTACGATCATGAGTCCGTGAAACCAATTAGCAGTGGCGCCTCATAATTGTGTTAGCTAGCAGATTGTACATAATCTTGTTGATTAGCGTTTAGCCTGTTTGCATGACTCATTAAGATAAATGGAGTAAATGAAAGTGATCGGAGATACCCAACTGAATTCTAAAACTTTAGACATTAGTATTTAATGATACGATAAATTGAGAAGCGGGTTATACATATACGACGATTAGATTTAGGGAATGTCAGTATGGCACATGAAGTTTTAAGTAGGTACTTGACGATACATATTAATATTATTCACGTCAGAGGCCGAGAGGCGGTTCCGAAGAACTCTGACACCAGGGTGTGCATGGTCGACTGACCGTGTCACCTACACGAAATGATGATGATGATACATATTCTGTTCAGTGGTACCTATAGGCTGTACTAAATAGTACCTGTGCTCAAGTAAGTAGTAAAAATGTTATAAAAAGTATAGTTTACATAATACCTAAATAATTTGCATATAAATAAAGTACTTTTAATACAAACCCAGCCAATTGCACATAATCTTATTGATTACCATTAAACCTGTTTTTTTATTTATCGTAAAGTATTATCTTTTTATCATTACCCGTTTGCTTGACTATAGGCTATAGACCTATAGGAATTTTTTCTATACATGAATTTTAGGGATCCAATACAGCTACCATTTGAAATTAATATAAATATATATATATATATACGGACAAATCACACAGATTGAGCTAGCCCCAAAGTACCTAAGTTCGTAACTTGTGTTATGGGATACTAACTCAACAATACTTTATTTTTTTAATAGATACTTATATAGATAAACATTCAAGACCCAGGTCAATCTGAAAAAGATAATTTTCCATCTTGACCTGACCGGGGATCGAACCCGGGACCATCCGTGTCACAGGCAGGCGTGTTGACCGCTGCGCCACGAAGCTCGTAAAATTTTGTCAAAATTTTGTTCTGCAAGGCCCTACATAATCCTTCAAACTATTTATGAACCTTAAGCTACGTTAGTATTATATTGTCTTTGCTTAAGGGGGAACAGTAGGCACAGTAGCGACGCCAACCATTTTATTCCTAATACTTTACAAATAGAAAGAAATTCAAGAATATAAACAATACAAGTCTTAGTAAATAACCTGAAGTATTTTTTGAATCATGTTTATTACTATCGGAATCAGTGAGAATTATGAGAATCTGATTACCGCCAAAAACGGCCGTTTTTGGCGGTTATCACTTTTTCTCTCAATAACTGATTCTCATAATATCAAAACATGATTCCAAAAATACTTCAGGTTATTTACTAAGACTTGTATTGTTTATATTCTTGAATTTCTTTCTATTTGTAAAGTATTAGGAATAAAATGATTGGCGTCGCTACTGTGCCTACTGTTCCCCCTTAAGCGTTAACATGAAGTTTTACTTAGCATTTATTCCAAAAGTGGCCTTTTTTGACAAAAGCACTCAAACACACACATATAGGCTTCGCTTATTACTTAATGAAATCGCCGTTTTCTTTTTTAATGACATAAATCAAGGGAGGCAAAGTTCGCTTTAAAACTTAGTTGTGTATTAAGTAAAATATAAAAAAACACTTCATTTTGTCATGTTTTGACATTGGAACAAAATTTTTCTACTATATTTTGGGTCCTTTTAATATGTGCAAGACGAGGCAACGTAAGACCAATTGCAACAAAATTTTCATTTTTTATTCTTTATTTACCTTAATAAGAAAGATACGATTTATACACATTTAAATGTTTGAGGCTGTAGATCAAGTCATATTTAGTATTAACCTTGCCTGCGCCTTGCTAGTGGAAAAGCACTTTTATTCAGGATTAGGTACTCTCGTCGGAGCAGTCACTCAACTAATGTAATAGAGTTCAGACAACGTAAATGAGTTTAGCTGCAAGTGTTGCTCTAGAATGCTAGATATAGTTGTGATAGTAAAAGCAGATAAGATTAGTGTCGAGCGCTGGTATACTTCGCTTGATTGAATTCGACTTGATCTTCAGTCTTTAATTAAAACTATAGAATGTGCTACAGCGGTCCTAGTCTTGAGTGTTTTTCATGAATTGTCATTACTCTGATTTTCTAACTAATGATATTTTTTACCAACGAAGATTACCAAGATGTTGGATCAAAATTAATCTTAACGCTTTTAGTGTCAGTAGGCAGGCCTGCGCATTTAAATACGGTATAAAAATCGTCAGTGTGTTTAAGAATTATCAAAATTATCAGATCCAGATACAAAATACCTAAGACGACTATTATTAACGAAATCAGATGATATTTGGCAGATTAAAATTTTAGCACCAGTGTTGGTCATTATTTGAAACGAAAAAAAAATTGCGTCTCAAAAATATCCCTAGTAAATCTTGTACTAATGGAGTCTGGTGGTAGCCAAGTGAGGTAATTACGTGACTGTTCAAGTCATCATCATTATCATCATCATCAGGTTACAGACTCCACTACATGAGCACGACCCTCTCTGACTACGAGAGGCATATATTAGCCAAAGCAGTCACAGGATTTGGCCTACACTCTCCACGCTGGCCAGACCGGTTAAAATGGTCTCTTTTACATTTTGTAAGCTTTATTTAGCTACTGTTTTGTAAGTCACCTTTTGCTACTAGCACGGGATAACTTGAAGTGGCTCTGTTCTACTCTGCCATGAACCACACGGCAAATTGTGATTGATCAGGTGCTATGATGTTATTGAGGCATGGTGTCTGTATGATTCACGATCGTTATTTAGACTCCTCATAATAACAAATAACATTGATTGACGTATAGATGAAGACCAACACTTGTACAAACTTTTACATTGTGATTTGCATAAAAAATAATGTCTTTGCAATAATTAACTTATTGTGTCAAATGCGTAAATAATTTATACTTTTATGTATAAATAATTATTCCGTATTATGTTAATACCATAAATATCTTTCATGACATTTAAGTATATAAAAATCCACTTGTGGCTCTACAAATTTCTATTTATTACGACTATCGTGAGTTATTTAAATTACTCTATAATACTCGACCACACATATTGCTGATATAGGACCTTCGCTGCCATCTACTATATTCATTTATATCTATATATAATATATCTACTATATTATATTCAACCTATTGCACTTCTTTGATATTGACTCTGATCATTAAGTGCCCATCAATATGAACAGCTCCACATATACATGTAAGTAAATGATGTTTATGCGTCTGTGTCTAAAACTCCTGAATAATTATTTATTATACACACTATGACGATGCTGCAGGTGTCCTTCATGAAGCACATTGCTATTCACCTCATTTTTCAATCATTGTCATCCTATCCACTTTGCTCAACCCTTCCTCATCATCTGACATACTCTATCTCTAATTCCCAGTCTCCGTAATCAGGTGAATAATTATCGTACTTTTATTATAATTAACAAATAATATTTAGATCTCCATTTCATGACAGTGATATAACAATTAGATATATTTCGTGCTGTCGTATCTCTGTTCTCATTTCCTGCCTGCTACTCTCTAATACTCACTCCGTCCCTGCTGAGCTATATCTACCTACCTTAATTAATCAGAGCTAGTTGAGCTGCGATCTCACTATAAGCTTTGAGCTGTAGACTACGCGAGACTAATCACAGAGAACTCAAAATGTTCCTAAGCGCCATACTCTCCAATGGCACTTAGAGCCTTCGTGTCAATATTAATATTTAAAAAAAAATTCACACGAATTTTTACGAATATCAGTCGATAAATGCGACCTGTAGAGGAGTACAATTTTTGTCCAAGCTAACGCTTACGTACGCTTGTCAATGAATATTGAACTTCGCGTCGCTAGGTCGAAAGATAAAGACACCTATACCTATAAATGCAGAGGCTCGGAAGCCGAGGATGAGAACAGCATCATTAGATTTATTATTACAGCCGAGACATAAATCAGAAACACTCGCGACTTGCCCCTGTTCCTGGCTGCACCCACACACATGCGAAAATTTAATTAGATTTTTCTTCTTATAAGGGCCATATACACGAACCATAGAATAGAACCACTCCAAGTCTTTCCGTGGATGTCGTAGAAGGTGACTAAGGAAACACAAGAGAAACAAAGCTTATGAACATGATAGAGAACTCTCCAATCGTGCCTCTGTGCTTATGCAAACAGTTTCGGAAACGAAGGATAGCAAACTGCATAATTGAGTTGTATAATTACTGCTGCGAACCAATCAGAAGCTGTCTTTAAATCCCCTGCTGCCGGCCCCTGCTACTTCCTCACTAAATTGATTACATCAGCTGGGACAATTTTATAGGATTATCCTTGTTTCTTTTAGCCATATACAAAAACAAGGAGTTCATTTAATCAAAGCATTTTTCAAAAACAAGTTTAAAGATAAAGTACCAAGCTAGATAAAGAAAAATACTGGTGCTATCCTAGACCTTATATGTGTACGTTTGTGGCACCAGAACCCCTAACGGTTGCACAAATTTTGCAACAGTTTTGTTTTTGGGCTTAGCCGAGTACTAAATATAAGCTTATAAATGTTTTTGATTTAAAGTGTTAAATATAGTGTGCTGATATATTAAAAAAAAACCAAAAGATATTGCCTGCGTGTTTATGCAAACAAAATCGAAGGATAGCAAACTGCATAATTGAATTGTATAATTACAACTGAGAACCAATCAGAAGCAGTCTTGACATCCCCCGCTGCCAGCCCCTGCTGTTCCCGCAATAAATTGATTACATCAGCTGGGACAAATTTATAGGATTATCCTTGTTTCTTTTACCCATACACACAAACAGGAAGTTCATTAAATCAAAGTACGTTTTAGCCAAATTTATCTACGTGAATGCTTCTACACTCCTGCATGAGGCCTCTCACGCATCACATCTGAGACTAACACTAACCAGAAAAAATGCTAGGATGAAGATGAGGTTTTGGTTAGGATAGGAAATCTTAGAAATTACTTATTCTGTGTTCACCGGCAAGAAAATGGCTCTTAAAATAAAAAAGAAGAAACCAACTTTTGTTTTTTGTTTATTAGTAACCAAAAATAAAACTCGGTGGAGGTTAATTAAGACATTTAGGGATAGTGATTTTCAATGAAATAGAACGGCAATCGAGCAAGCGGGTCACCTGATGTTTAGTGATATCCATCACCAATGCATAACAACATGGTTGTGACAAGAGCGCTGCCGGCATGTTAAAGAATATAGACTCGTTTATAATATAGTATTGCATCGAGATAGAAGTTCTTAGCATTGTTTTCTTAAAAGGTATGCAATGCTATGAAAATGAACTATGTAAAATTTTCACCTTTTTTTCATTCTACATTTTGTATTGTGTTGTGGTGCCCTTTATCTTTACAGTAAAAAAACAAAGGGTAGCACTCCGTGAGTGCCGGTAGAGTGAAAACTTAAATACTGTCACTATAATTTAAGGGCGTATCCTATCAGTATTTTTAGTATGTTTCCATACAAATGTATTACTCTGTTTAAAAAAAAAGATAAACAGTTTCTTAGAAAAATATAAATCATAGTGCCATGCCTATTTTAGTACTAGATTTTATGAAAAAATAATTGTGCCTCTAGAAGCAGTTTTCAGCAAAAAAATAGAATAGGCAAACATTTGTATGAAAAACATACTGCTAGAATACGCTCTTTATAACTTTCCTAACAGCAGTCACCGTCCATAAATGTGCGTAGCACGCTGTACTATAACACAAACATATACGCACATACGCGCAAGCGCCCTGCGCCGTCTTTTGAATTTTCAATGTGACGGTCACGTGACCTGTCGCGAATTAAACATTTTTACCCCATTACAAAAACTGCACAGCGCCACTTAAAAGTTTTCACTTCAAAAATTTCATTTTTATTCATTAATGAAGATTTATTTCTATTATCTAGGTTTTCTGTTACAAGGCCAAGCAATTTAACGTGTAAGTACGTTATGTGCGGTAATTATCACCGTGACGCGTCTTTCCTCGTTCACGCCTTTTTGTCGTCGGCAATTGCCTATTAATAATGCAGGAGTCACTGCTTGAACAAAAACAATCAATCATTAGGTTGGACGGTCACAGAATAGTTGATAAGTATTAATGTGGGCACTTACGCGTAAAGTGCGTCAGAATTCCTTATTGTTTTCTGGATACCTTGATATCAATTCTAAGCTTTTATATAAAAAATAAATATATGGGGACATATCACACAAATTGAGTTAGCCCCACAGTAAATTGTGAACTTGAATCATTGGATACGAACTCGGTACTTTCATGATGATGATAGATAAACATCCAAAATCGAAGTAAATCTAAAAAAATCGTTTTCTATCATGTCCTGGCCGGTGATCGAACCCGGGTCCTCTCAGGTCGCAGGCTGGCGAGTTCACCACTGCATTTCGAAGGCCGTTAATGTTGTATATCATTTGCTGCATCTACGTAATCTTTAGTAGAACGCAAGGGCACGAGGCACAAGTAGTGTTTAAAATCAAACTATTTTCTAGTAAAACCCTTTACCTATTATGACAAACAAATGATACTGCAATATTGAATTGAACTGAACGTAATCGTTACGCAACGAAGGTGAAAATTAATTGTTGCACCTACGGCAGGGTTCGTGTCTTGTTACTTTCCGTAGAACAAAAAAGGTACATGGCATTATAGTTCGAAAATTAAAATAAAGATTCTCAAGCCTATCTTCTTATATATCTACCTTCGATTTAAAGAAGTGATAATGCAAGCAACGTAAACAATACGCAACCAATCACAGTTATCTAACGAAGGTGAAAAGCATTCATCGTATAGACGCAAACCGTATTGCATATTAGCACCTACTCTTAAAGATAAAGATAAAGATAAATTTATTTGTTAAACATGTGTACAATTGTTGTTAATAAATACATTTTTTGAGTTCTACATGTTTTACCATTTTTGGTGTACAAATATAGTGTTCAAATACCTAGCTTGTCATGCATACTATTATATTAATATTAAACATATTGTAATACAATAAAATCATATAATTAATACAAATATATTACAATTTATCATTTAAAAAAATCCTTAATTTCGTAGTAAGATTTTTGAACTAATAATAATTTTAGCTTTTTCTTAAATAAATTTAATGATAAGTTTTTATATTCTTTAGGAATTTTATTAAAAATTTTTGGGGCCATACAGAAAACACTGCTATGAAGTAAAGCTGTTTTAGATGGAAAATACCAGCACCGTGAACTTAACATACATTCAAATTGTATTGAAACTCATACCATTTTGTAGCAAAGTTACTTTCTCTGCACAACTAATGGAAAACTGCAATCGTTGTAACTATAATACAATAACTTATACAGGGTCATTATTTATCAGCGCGTTGTTATGTAACATTAAGAAGAGCACAATGGCACAAGATATAACTTTACAGCGACATTCGATACATGATCTAATTGTATTCAAACACAAACTATTTAGTAGCAGAGGTACTTTCCATGTACCAATATAGGCATACTGCAAACACTGTAAACTAAACTAAATATTTATGCAACAAAGGAGAGAATCATTTGTTGCATTGGCAAGGTCAGTATTATATCAGCGCGTTGTTATATTACCTAAGAAGAGCACAAAGGCACAAGACATAATTTGACATTCGACATATGTTCAAATTGTGTTAAAACACAAACTTTTTTGTAGCAAAGGTACTGTGTCTCTGCATTAATATTGACATACTTCGAACACTGTAAACTAAACCGAATAGTTACGCGGTGAAAACCATTTGTTGCATTAGCAAGGTCATTATCATTTCAGCGCATTGTTTTCTTAAAAAGAGCACAAAGGCACAAGACATAATTTTATGGTGACATTCGATTTTCCCTGTACTCCTAATGGCAAACTGCAATCCATGTTACTAGTCAAAATGCAATAGTTATGCATCAAAAATCATTTGTTGCATTGGCAAGGTCAGTATTATATCAGCGCGTTGTTATGTTACAAAGGCACAAGACATAAATACGGCGACATTCGATTTATATTCAAACACAAACTATTTTGTATCAATTTTGTCTCCCTAATGTAATCCCTACATCAATAGTGACAATGATGTGACACTGCAATCAATGTTTACTAAACGCAATGGTCTGACGCAACGAAGGTGAAAATCATTTATTACATGCGGCACGGTCAGTATTTTATATTAGCGTTACCTTAAGTAGAACACAAAGGAACAAGGCATACGGCGACACTTGACGTGTATTCAACTCGTTTCGCACAATGAGAAACTAACAGGTATAATTTATCAGCGACACATTGAAAGAATCATAAAAAGATTTTGAATCAAATAGCCGAATTGTATTGCAGATAACCACTATTGTTTTGAAGCAATGAGCTTAAAGGCATGGTCTTAAATATTCGATGATGAGTTTGTAATGTTTTATATATAGATACAATTAAAATAAATACGCAACTTGTGATAACTAAATAATTTAGCCCGGCGAAGTAGCGAGAGTTCACTTCGTACGCTTGGTATACAATAGTCACGGTAATACTATATAAAGTGTAGTCATTACATATATGGGTAGTGGTAGTATAGTATTATGATCACCACAGATTTTAAATTAGGTTACAGATCTGTGATATCACGATTTGAGCAGCTTTCGGTTGCAACCTCCTGTGGTACAACGGAGCCCGGAGTCAGCTATTATCATGTTTTAATATGATTTGCCAAACTTAAGTCTGGACGCCTGCATGTCACAAACCTGCTTGGTTGTTCCCAAGGATAGTTGAAGGCTTGAGTCGACCAAAGTCTCTTAGGTAGGTATGAAAACTAGGACTGAAAATGGACTTAACGGTACGAAATACCACCCTTAAAGCAGCCTTAAAAAACTGACGTTCCAACGCATAACTGAACTTAAAAACACAATTTTTATTTTCATGTTCATTTAAGGATTCCGTGCCTTAAAAGGTAAAAGTGGAAACCTTATAGGATCTCGTGTTTGTTCGCCCGTCTGCTTGTCGAGACGTTTTCCTCAGGAACACCCACGTGTTTCTGAGGAAAAGGTCTTAACAAGCAGACGGACCTGTCCACACAATACATAATAATTAAGTAAGCATTAATACCACATATTTAGATCTGAAACATTAACTTTTTCTTTTATTTGTTTCATGAAGGTGTGTCTCGGCCTTCCCGGTCCCCTTTTACCTTCTATTTTTCCTGCTATTATGTTATTACAGAGAAGTGAAACAACTGGCGGAGAAAGAGAGGAATTGAAGAAGCTCCACCGACAAGATCCCAGCTCTTAAATTTGATGATGATGTTTTAGATCTGCAGCAATTGAATCCGTAAAAAATTCGTTCACCTGGAATCCTGAAATTTGGTAGAAGCATGGTTATAGGACAAGTTAAATTAAAAATCTGCAAACTGTAAATAAAACTAACAATTTAAGTTTTCGTACGGGAGCTTAGTGCGCGAGTCTGACTCGCACTAAGCCGGTTGCTTTTTATAAAAAAGGAGGAGGTTCTCAATTCGTCGGAATATTTTTTTCTCGAACACGCCGCGGCGGATTTAAGAAATTCTTTTTTTGTTTGATAGGTAATACTATACAGATGGTCCCATTAAATTTTTATTGAAATGTGTCGATCGATTTTGAAAATATACACAAAAACCAAAAAAAATTATACACGAATGCCGTTCGGTTTACACTTATTTCCATTTTATTCTTATGCTATATCTATATTTCCATTATATTCAAACAAATTGATAGGGTTGAAGTCGGTTTTTGTCTTTTGTTAAAATATCTTAAATTATAAAATTTCAGTGTACAAAGTTTTTAATTTAAAGTAGCTAGGTATAATCTAAGGTATATTGTTATTGGCCATGGACCTTTGAGCAAGATGATTATTAATTTTTTCTGTTAATAATGAGACAAGTTTTAACTGGCTAACTGGCCTTTATTTTCCTTTGCAATACTTCAGGGCTGTTATTATTGTTTGTTTCACTTTTCTTTTATCTTCTTTATACACTTTTATTAATGTAGATATGACAACAATGTTGATCAAGAGACAATAGACCTAGATACCATAGGTAGGTACTTACATGAGAAGATGCAAAGATTGTAAAATAAAATAAGTATAAACAAAACAAATGAAAAGCAGCTGCTGATACTAGGTACTAAAATAAACAAAAGTTTTTATTGACTCGAAAATTCATGCAAATATTCTTTTTTAATCTATTCTCTCACTCACATACATCGCTATGTACCTAGGTTCAAAAGCCAAACCTCAATGCCACTAGTACTAAGTCAGTAATTCTCAAAGTGGTCAAGGTGGACCCCAGGGGTCCACGGGAGACTCGACGGGGTCTACGGTGTTAAAAAAATGGATACAATCGTAAGCGGAGGTCCGTGAAAATTAATTTGGTTTCGATAGTAAACAAACTAAAATGTTGACTTGACATCTCCTATCAATGTACTTACGCAGATAAGGAAATACAAGCTAAACAAAGCTTATAATCATCAATTAGACCTCTCCAACCCGTCTGGCCATCGTTGAGAGCAGGCCAAATCCTCTAACTGCTTAGGCCAATATGGCTCTGGTAGTGCAGGGAGGGTCGTGTTCCTGCAGTGGAAACTAAAAAAGACCTGTTGATGATTGATGGATATTTATATTTTAAGACTGTTACTTGTACAAACTTGCATATTCCATATTCAGTATAGAGCTAAACTTCACTTTTTTTTTGAGATTTAGAAATTGGTCGTAATGTAGCTGCATGAGGATGTAGCTTCATTACGACCAACCATTACGACCACAAATCCACCGGATCCGTCAAAATTTTGAAAGTAGTCTATGAAAAAAAAAAGAGTTTGGGAACCTCTGATCCAATACATACTTCATAAGTATTTAAATTAGCCTTCTAAGTAGGTAATGCTAATGGCAAGGTATCCATTAGAATTAAAATTGTTTAATGTTATCTTTCAAGTCAAGTCATACTAATTGGACATTAATATCATCTTCCAAGCTGTTTGATCGTAAAATAATCTGTTATTGTAATTTGGGACAGTAATGATCTCGGTAATACGACACTTTTCAAACAACGATACGACGATGCTTGATTAATCAGTGATATTTTACGTAAAATGGTTGTTATCTAAATCTAGAAAATCTTAGCCTAGTAAATTTTACTAGAGCCCAACCTTGGCTTAGCTTGGGAGTGTAGAGTCAAAATATTTTAGAGAAAATGTTTTTATCGTAATACAAACCACATTAAATCGACTTAGTGATTTCCAAGATTAGCCTTTTGTGACAAATAGGTACAAAACCATAGGATAACACTCAATTGTTTTTAAAGTAACAGTAGTGCATTTTATACTTGTATCATAACTATATACCTACTTACTACTCTTAAAAGATAGCTTTTACAATAAGCTCTCCCCTAAATCTGTTATTTAACTAACTCGTTTACTAAGTTACCGGCAAACTTATCTATCACACAAATAGATATGATAAATATGTAGGACAAATCAAACAAATAAATAAATATATAGGGACATATCGCACAAATTTAGCTAGCCCCACAGTAAGTTGTGAACTTGTGTCGCAGGATACTAACTCAACGATACTTTATTTTATAATATATACTTATATAGATAAACATCCAAGACCCAGGTCAATATGAAAAAGATCTTTTTCCATCTTGACCTGACCGGGAATCGAACCCGGGACCCCCGTTTGACAAAATAAATATAATGTGGCAAATCTACAGAAACTTTGTTGCAAATTCTAATTCAATTTAAAAGCAATCTGAAGTGCATCGGAACTGTACCTCCGGCAAAACTTGCTTCTTCGCTTGCACTTTTGCAAGGTTAATGTAGAAATAAATTAAATTGCGTGTATTTGATTGGCTGCTTAATAAAATATTGAATTATAGTGTTTTTGTTTTTTCGCGAAATTAATCTTTTTTTTCTGCTGTATACCTCACAATCTTATCACAGCAATAGCTGGTGATATCGATCGCGATTTTGAAAATTTTCTTATAACAGAATTTACAAAAAAAAAACTATAAAATTTTAATAATTTCATATCTACCTGCTCACTAAATTTCACAAAAGCACAAAGTAATCTGTACTAATACAGGTTTTTTTTTACAAGATAATAAATTACGTTTACTAATTCACGCGGTATCTTTCTTTTTTAGGGTTCCGAACAAAAGTTGAAAACCGGAACCCTTATAGGATCACTCGAGCGTCTGTCTGTCCGTCCGTCAGTCTGTCACAGCCGATTTTCTCCGAATCTACTGAACCAAATTAGATGAAATTTGGTAAGATAGTGTAATCCTATGACCCAAACACGGATGTGCAAAGATTTTTTTGAAATAAGGGTCAGTTTGAGGGGCCCAATTACAAAATTAAAAAAAAGTTTTGCAAACCTTACTGTGTCATATATCAAATGAAAGGGCTCATTATGAGTATCTCAAAACTATTTTTATTTGTTCGGGTAAAATCAATACTTTTGATTTTATTCACTAAAGAAGGCAAAAATTGACCATTCCCCCCCCCCCCCCTGATCTTCGAAACTACTGGGCCGAAAATTTTGAAAAAATTACAAAATATAGTTCATTCCTTGAAGATTACAGGAAAAATAATAAGAATTCTATCACTTGAAAATTAAGTGGTAAACTCACAATAATAAGTTCATCTAGGGAAATAGTTCACTAAAACACCACTAGATGGCGCTAGTCAATTGAATAAAACATTTTTTGCACATTGTGTGTGTGTTCACGAAGCATATTGTACGGAACCCTCATTGCGCGAGTTTGACTCACACTTGGCCGGTTTTTTTTACAACACGTCTCTGGTATGTATGTACGTCGCGTTAAAAGGGTTACAATAATATTTTCGTATTTGTTTATGTTAGTCTTGTTTACAATGTAACGTAACAAGTGAATGCGATTATTTACATGCGTGTCGTACAAATGCATTTCTCTTTTCTTACACCGCAGCAAATGTGCCCTGAATAACAACACTTTATACCGACGACCTTATCCTCGATACATGTCAAGTTGGCAACACTACAGAACGTAACAGACAGTAATTGCTATCGCAATTTTATCGAGGCTGCAGTAAACCTAAAAAATAAACATTAAATCATAAGTGAATTCAATGTAATTGAGGTAATAATGACAAATAATTTGCTACTAGCCTGATTTTTTTTTACATTTAACATTTTGAAAGGAGCATTTTTAACAAAAACATTTTTTATTATATAAATTTAATACATAACGTGACATTTCATGTCTTTGTACCAGGTCTTAATTTTATTTAGAAATAATTATCGTGGGAAATATGAAGAAAATAGAGTAAGTTGAGAATAATCAATGAGGTGGTCCTAGGTCCATGTTAGTCGCAATATAATTCATTCCGTTTTATTTTTTCCGCATTATTTTACTTCAAAAAGCCAAGTGATTAATATGCCAGCCTGTGACACGAGCGGTCCTGGGTTCGATACCCAGTCAGGTCATGATGGAAAAATATAATATTGTTGAGTTAATATTCAACAAAACAAGTTTCACAAGTGAAACAAATTTGTGTCGTAGAATATTGGGCTAGCTAAATTTGGGTGACTTACCCTGTATGTTTATATGTTTATTTTTAATTTATTTATTTCCGGCAGTACAATAATTATAAGAATTTATATGCATTTGCGTTGTCATGAAATCAAAATGACTTCATATTAAAAATTGCAATAAATGTTGTGGATTATATGAAATTATGGTTAAATTGTATTTTAAACATGGACCTAGGAATAATATGGACCCGGCATTAGACACATCAAAAGTGAAGCATAACTTACGTCACATCAAGTCACATGTGTGCAGCATGTATTTGACATTTGGGAAATTTGACATTTCGTTCGACCGGGGAAAAGTGTAGGGATTTTTGTGCCGATGTGTGCGTGCGCTAGTGTCGCGACACGAGTGTAGGGATTTTTATGTGCGTCACTGTTACATTTTCCAAGGGCATATCCTGATTATTCTTAGATCCATGATTTTAAAAGACTTTCGTATCATTAAAAATGGTCTTGCCTCCCAACTTTAAAGGAGCATTAATAGGTATATCAAATAAAATGAGTCCATAACAGTATTTTTAGATAATATTAGTTTCATTTAACATATATTTTTTTGTCTCAACTCATTCCGATACCGTATTATAAAAGATAATTTAATTAAGTAATGTTCGATTTAAACATGCAAAAGTTTTTCAAATCTAAGATTTATATGAAATCTACCCAAAATTTTACCTATATAAAGATTGCATATACATTTAAGATTTGAAAAACTTTTTGCTTGATGGACCTGATTTATACACGCTCAGATTTGTATAAATCTAAAATCTGTGGCTACACCATGTTATTATTCCAAAGAACTGACTATTAACTTTGACTTCATAACATGAAACTAAGTTATCCCGAGTTAGTACACGTTGCAAACCTGTTTCAATATTCAGAACTCTATACCAGTTCTGAGATACTTAGCTTGTAAGCCACCGGGAATTGAATACAAGTCTCGTAGTTCACATTTATCCTAATCCAAACTAATACTTATGAATACGAAAGTGAGTTTGTTCGTTTATTTGTGTATTTCGTTTCCACGCCTTAACTCTGAACCATTTATTATGGAATTTTGATTAACGTTGTCTGGGGTAAACAGAAGAAAATCCTATCACCTTGAGAAATGTATTTTTCCCTAGGGATAGACATTTGCGAATGGTGGTCAAAAGCATTGTTTTTAATGTAGTTTTAATGTGGTTTTTAAGTTTATTCATTACAAACTAACACACACAGACATTTTTTCTTGTTTATAATATTTGTCTAAATTTTCTGAGTTACAAATAAAGTTAGTTTACACAATAACTTTGAAAATCATCGTTATAAGTTCTATTACGGAAGATAGCAACTGGGTACTTACTTTGAGTCACTTAGTATACCTTGCGGTAGTCTTTAATATCAATCATTTAAAATGACTTTTTTAATAATTTTAATATGAAATAAAATATTGGTTCTCAAGAGCAGAAAATTAGTTATTTTACTCAGCCGATCTGCTTGGGATTGAACGCAAACGTGGTACCTGATTTATATGGACTGTGCAATAAGTAAAAGAGCATTTAAATATTATAGAATAATGTTTTAAGATCATCATCATCATCGGCTTTCCATAACCCACTGCTGGGCATAAGCCTCTCTTTTTCTGCGCCATCCTTCTTTTAGATAGGTGAAATCAAATTAACAGAATATATCTTATAAAAAAACAATGGTTTATTTCAAAACAAAGAAAAATATAGGTTTTTGTTTCCAAGTTAGTAGAGCAAAACATTACGTGTAACATACCTTAAAACTTGAGTAATGGAATTACTATAAATACGCAATCATCACAGACATTTTTTGTGAAACAATTGGCACCAACTACGATGAAGATACTAACTAAATAGTGTCAGATAACCGACTACCTTTTTTTCTAGGCAAAAGAGACCAAAGGCAAATGTTAGAGAGACTTTAAGATGGTTTAAAATAATACAAATGGATCATCATCATTTCAGCCACAAGAAGTCCACTGCTGGACATAGGCGTCCCCCAAGGATTTCCAATATGACACGTTGGAAGCGGCCTGCATCCAACGCCTTCCTGCGACCCTTATCAGGTCGTCCGACCACCTGGTCGGTTCGGCCCATACGGCAATCTCGGCCCATACGGCAAAACATGAGAGTCGGCCCATACGGCAAAACATGAGAGTTGCTGCTCTCTAAAGGCTTTGCCATTGTTTCTCAGTTCGGCCCTTCAGGTCATGCATGCAAATCGCGGCCCATCAGGCATATGAGAGTTTGCTGTCTCTCCAAGCCTTGCGCACCCAGGCAACGCCCAAAGCCGAGGTTCGTCCCTCCTAATGAACCCTTTGGCGATGATTGCCTTACAGGTTGAGGGCACTCTGCCCTCACCTCAAAAAGTTCGGTGAAGTAGCGAAAGCTCACTTGGAACTAGCTACGTAGGCCATTAAAAAAAAAAAAAGTGGTCGGTTGGTGTCCAACGCTGCGCTTGCCGGTACGTGGTCGCCATTCAAGAACCTTTCTGCCCCATCGGCCATCGGTTCTTGACGCTATGTGCCCCGCCCACTGCCACTTCAAAGAGCTAATCCGCTGGGCTATGTAGGTGACCTTCGTTCTTCTACGGATCTCCTCGTTTCTGATTCGATCTCGCAGAGAAACACCGAGCATAGCCCTCTCCATAGCTCTTTGAGCGACCTTAAGCTTTCTTACAAAGCCCATGTTTCTAATGGATTAAAGGCAAATGAGTTTAAGTCTATAACCGCGTGTTCTATGCCCTAATATCCTAAAGCCAGTTTTTCGGCAGTAACAAAAAGTATTTTTTAAATACACTATAATGTACTTCTAGCATTGAACAATCTTCGATTATTACCTTATAATATTATTACCAATAATCTCTACCTATGGTACTAAAAAATTAGAAAGTACGGCTATGAAGTATTTACTAATCATATCCGTAGTTAGTACTTACTTAAACGTTAATCATACAAGTATGTAGCATTATTTCGAAAAATAAAAAACACTACTCCCCATTTCGACAGTTTACATCCGCCATATTGATTTTTGCTGACATCACGCAGCCTATGACACTCCGAGGAATAATACAAATGTTAATAATACACCTGAGACACCTCACAATTCAAAATCGATCAAGCCGTTTAGGGTACACGAGGCGACAACGGGACAGACACTCTAACAAATATTTATACCTCTTACATACATACACGCGAAAAACAATACCCTTCTTCTAAGTGGGTCAGTCGGGTAAAAACCAATCAAACCCGGAATTGAAGTACACATGCTAGTAACTTATAAACAATATTTCAATGTATGGTAAACTCGCAAAAAAATATAGAGTACTTGTGGTGAGAAGGCGTGTTTCATTCAAATGTCTCTAGTAGACCTTGGGTTTTATGTGGGTTATGTTATTGAGAGTACAATGGTTGCACTGGTTGTTATTATTATAAATATAATACTCAACTGCAAGAAAAAAAAAAGAAAAGTTGTAATAAATGGCTGATCAAATTACTATGGAAAGCCTCATTTTGACTTCCTACAAATTTAACCAGCTGATCAGTGAATCTATAAGGGAGATTTAGTTTTAATTTTCATTTTTACTTTCTTTTCCTGCGTTTCTTTAATTCCATTAGGGATTCTGAATCCGTCATTCAAATAGTGCCAGAGAGATCAGAATCACCCTGTATTAGTTGTCAAAATTAAAAGATCGCTACGACAATTATTAGTGTATCTCTACGGCCAAATAGCTTTTTGTTTTGTTGTTGTCGCGGGGAAATAATTAAGTTCCAAATATGTTTTTAGATAAATAAATATAACGGTTATTTATTATAGACATTACATTAAATGTTTGTTAGAAGGTCAAATTGAATAAGTATGCAAATCCAATTAACTAGGTACTTCTCATAAATCATAACTTTTAATTTTTATTACAATGTTACAACTTACTGTTGCATAACTTTTATAATACAACTTAAGTACGTAGAATTTGCTCGTGGTTGGTAAAAAAGAAAATGGCTATAGATAGAAGTAAATGATAACATAGTAAAGTAAAGTATGTTCCTAATATAATCCGTCATTCAAATAGTACCAGAGAGATCAGAATCACCCTGTATTAGTTGTCAAAATTAAAAGATCGCTACGACAATTATTAGTGTATCTCTACGGCCAAATAGCTTTTTGTTTTGTTGTTGTCGCGGGGAAATAATTAAGTTCCAAATATGTTTTTAGATAAATAAATATAACGGTTATTTATTATAGACATTACATTAAATGTTTGTAAGAAGGTCAAATTGAATAAGTATGCAAATCCAATTAACTAGGTACTTCTCATAAATCATAACTTTTAATTTTTATTACAATGTTTTTATTACAACTTAAGTACGTAGAATTTGCTCGTGGTTGGTAAAAAAGAAAATGGCTATAGATAGAAGTAAATGATGACATAGTAAAGTAAAGTATGTTTCTAATATAAACGTTTTGAAAAGTAAAAAAATATAATAATATAAAAGATCATCAAAGAAATAAAAAGTTATAAGCTAAATTTTATTTAAAAATTTAAGAATCGCTGAATCAAATATTAATAGGTAGAGTTCTACGATCAATTAATATATCTAACTTCTGTAGTTCGAATGAAATATTTCTTGTGATAATAAGTAAATTATATAAATTTATTCAACATTTACAACTTCCAACTAATAATACTCACTCAAAACAATAAGGGTTGTGGCCCAATAAAATTATGGGTAAATCCACATAACTCCACCATAGAGTTTAAACTGTTTTAACACTTTGCTTACAAATAGTTTATGGCACTTGAAGTCGTTTAGGTATATATTGGATACCACAAAATTTTAAATAATTAATATAAGGTTCTCAACTCTTTCTAAACCAAAACACACTAAAAGGATTAATGACTGAACATTAAACTACGATTGATACCACACACTCCACATAAAGTATTAAAATTTAATTAACACATGAGTTAAATAACAATTTTTTAAATCCATACTATTACTCCGCTGTACAGCGCTTGACATTTGACCCTATTGTATGGCTAAACGCCGTACGTCCGCGCACATGTGCCCATATTTGTAAATAAACGCGTCTTTACTTAGGGACAGAGTCAGGAGGCGTGAGTTCAACGTGAGTTGAATCGGCGGCACGCGGGGAGTGACTGGCGCGAAACTCCGGCCTGAGCCTTACCCACTTGACAGTGCATTCGAAATCCCACTTGCAGGTTAATTGGTGAATTCTGACGCTTTGAAGTCTATTAACCAAGTTCTGAGCTGCATTATAAACGCTTATTATACCACACAATATTTAGTCTGTTAAATTTTAATTTCGGTCGAACGTGATCTTCCAAACAATATTAGAGTCTGCCAGACAAGTTTATACAGGCTGATTTTGAACCTATGATCTATATGGTAATCTCGGGATCAGAATTCTTAATAGGATACAGAATTCTACGTAACGTAACGTAAGAATTTTTAGATCTCCCATGCAAAGTCGCCGATCAGCTGGGCTAATTTCTATGATGGGAAGTCTGTTTTATTTTTCAACTTTCACCTTTTTTCTGTTGATTCTGTATTCCATTAGGGATTCTGATTCCGGAATTTTAATATAGTTCATAGGTTCAAAATCAGTCTGTATTACGAAATATCAAGCCAGACTTAAGTAATATCGACTGACTTTTTGTTTTTTTTTTTGTTTTTCGTATGTGTAAGTGGCCAACACTGGTGTCAGATTTTTCAAGCTGCCTTAAGGCATCTGACATAGCTTAACGACTGCCATCAACAATGACAGCCGGGACCAACGGCTTAACGTGCCTTCCGAAGCACGAAGGAGCTCGAGATATTTTTATGCCACTTGCGGTCACCCATCCAAGTAGGGACTGCACCAGGGGTTGCTTAACATACGTAAGCGCTCATAGAGCTCACACCCACTGGACCATCGGGCTCCTCATCGACTGACTAAAAATTGTAAAGTGTAATGAGCACTTTAAAAAGTAAGTCATCCAATTATAAATATTATAACAAGGAAAATTTGGATGGTGTCTAGTGAATTTGACTATTCTTGCATAGTTTATAAAGTCGTGTTGGGAGCGAGAACGTCATTCTCGTCCACTATCTTGTAAACACAAGTTGTTTGTTAACAACACAAGTTAATCTGCAGTAATTTACGACTTATACCAAAGCCCTCACTTCGGGCCCCGTACATTTATCACGCAAAACCTACTCTACAGGTTTGATTGAAGCTTGCGTTCAAATCCTTTCAAAAAGTCTATTGATAGGATTTGAACGCAATTAAGTAGTCAAGTCACTTTAAGTATAAAATAAATAAAAAATTAGGTATGTATTTTAGTATCTACGTTGCCTTGGAATGCCTTACCTGCAAAAGTCGCCGCCAATAGGGCAGAAAAAATATTAATTCTGGGTGGTCGAATAACAATAATTTATAATTAGCCTTCGGATTACAGTTGTTGCTCTTAGTTTCACTTCCATCAACTTGTGCTTTTAAGTCATCATCATCAGGTCTTTTTAAGTATCCACTGCAGGAGCACGACCCTCTCTGTACTGCCAAAGCAATATATTAGCTAAAGCAGTCAAAGGATTTGGCCTACAGTCTCCACGCTGGCCAGACGGGTTGCTTTTAAGTAGATAACTATAACAAACTACATACCTACCTATATATGATTTTTTAATGGACTTGCAATATGTCATCGATCATGGTATGTTAAGTGTGTTTATTATGTTTCTCAGTTTGTTGATCTTTGTGTTTCCTTTCGAATAACTATTTGAGCAAATCATTTAGCTATACGAGACAAAAAACTAAAATGTACCTGCTTATTCCCGTGCAGATCGTAAAAGTCGATCAAGGGAATGGGCGAAAGGAATCATGTCAATAGACATTGCGGCTTGCACCCCATCACTGTTTTGTTTCCGGTCTCCACCTACAAGCCCACCAACATACTAAACATGGCCTTTAGGTTTTACAGACGTGGGCTCTGTCTACCCCGCAAGGGAAAAGACGTAATAGTATGTATGTATTACTTTACTAGTAGTAGTTGTTGTAGATACCATGACCTGGTTAGACACAACCAAAGTTCAACAAGAACCGTAAATATAGACATAGACTTACGAACTTAAACGCCGCCAGGGCTGTTTCTTAGTTCTAAACAAGAAATAACAAGTTCCGTGGTGCAGCGGTCAACACGCCTGCCTGCGACACGAATTTTCCCGGGTTCGATCCCCGGTCAGGTCAAGATGGAAAATGGTCTTTTCAAATTGACCTGGGTCTTAGATGTTAATCTATATAAGTATCTTTTATAAAATATAGTATCGTTGAGTTAGTATCCCATAACACAAGTCTCGAACTTACTTTGGGGCTAACTCAATCTGTGTGATTTGTCCGTATTTATTTATTGTATTATTTATTATACAAATGGACCTTTAGGTTGGAGATGACCACTTCCCAATGTGACCACTTCTTGACGTGACCACCCGATGTATTCGTTCCTGGTGTGACTAGTTCCTAATATGACCACCTCCCCATAGGACCACCTTTTGATGTGCAGTAGAAGCTTACTTCTAAGAAAGAAAAAATATGAAAATTTAATTTTATATTAATGGCAAATTTTCATGACGGATCTGTAACAGACTCTCTCCTTGTATTTTTTACCTATCAAATACTGAAGAAATCTTTTAAGGCGTCGGCATGAAAAATGGCTCCCATCGGCGTTTCTATTACCCGCGACGACGGCGTGCATATTTTACAGCTGATTACCCAAGATAATGTACTTAGCTGCTCACTTTGCATAATTTAACACAATCACGGCGCCGGATGGAATTTGCGTTTTTTATTATTAACATTGTGCCGTGTGGTTCCCGGCAGTGTAGAATAGGCCCACTCCAAGTCTACTCGAGGATGTCGTAGAAGGCGACTTAGGAAACACAAACTAAACAAAGCTTATAAACATCAAAGAGACCTCTCTAACCTGTCTGGCCAGTGTGGAGAGTGTGGGCCAAACCCTCTGACTGCTCCGGCTAATATATGACTATAATAGTACAGAGAGGGTCATGTTCCTGCAGTGGAGACTAAAAAAGACATGATGACTATTAACATTATTCTTGTTTCCGTTCTCATGTAACACCTAATAGCCTGAATATCTAGAAAAGTGTTTCTCATCTGAGCATTTTTCCAGTTGCATCTGCAACTCTACTACAGAATTGATAATAATATAATACTAACATACAGAACGGAGACTCGCAGAGTCCCTCGCAATATGGCGTCATGGCGTCCCTGCACCTCTCCTCCCTGCTAAGCAGTTCTAAAGGTTTCGAAAAACAGGGTTGGCTGCAACTGTTCTCAGTCACACGTTACGTGCCGCACGTCTCTTATGCGTACTTTAATAAATCCCTATTTGAATTAATTCTGCGGTGTCAACCCTGATAGTTAACTTATACAGACGTGTGCACGAAAGTAAAATTTTGTATGTAACTAAGTAGTTGTTTTAGACATAATTATAACTCCGCTTGTATGAAGCGCCATGCCTTTGTCTACCATGCTGAGGTCTAAAAGAGAAGAAAAAACGTAGAATGTACCAGCTGTTTTTCTTCCTACTCACCCAGGCCGTAGAAGCCGGTTGATGGAATGGGGGTAATCTATGGGATAACTTCAATAGGCGATTTGGCTAGTAACCCACCTCTATTTAGATTCCGTTTTCCACCAACGAGGCCTTTAGTTTTGATAGTCCTGGGCTCTGTCTACCCGCAAGGGAAAAAGACGTGATTGTGTGTATGTAAAATCAACATTGGTGAACTTGTAGCTAGGATCAGCCGCTGTGCTGACGATTACCTACGCTACGTCGCAGTCCGAGTAGTCGCTTGTTAGTATACTATGAATATTCTACTAGCCTCGGCACGCTTGCCACTGTTTGCTCAGAAGTAGATAAAGACGTCTTTCAGAATAGTCCAAATGGAATTGTGACAAATTTACATACACCGTGTACCTACATTCATTGAACGAGTGGTTAAAGTAATAAAAATTGTGTTACAATATACGTATGGATGATTTGCGCAAGATAGCTGATATGAGCTGGATGCGAGCAGCCGAAGATAGATTTCGATGGCGTGCAATTGGGGAGGCCATGTCCAGCAGTGGACGAGTATTAGGCTGATGATGATACGGATGTACCTATACAGATTGTGGTTCATAATTTTCAAGCCATTGACTTTTAAATAAGCTATTCAGGAATGTATATGTATATGAAGATTAATTAATACATTACTTTGTATAACAATATTATCAAGCGCAATTCTCTTTCATCGTTTATTATTACTATTGAGATGATCATCCTCAGTGCACTTCTACCTAATACTCCATTTTGAGCACTTCTGTTAAAAAAAAAATGTGTGCCTAGGAACAGAGAGATTTATTAAAAGTAGTTATGTAATAAATACCTAGTTAGATTGTCTCAAAGTGGCAGTGGCGGACTGACAAATTTGCCGCCCCTTTGAATTTACGTATAATTATTGCCGCCCTATATTGTATGACGTGACGTGACGGGGGGTGGAGCGCAATAGAAGAAAAAGCGACATCAAGGACTACCATTTCGTGCAAGGTAAATTTACATTAATATACAGGTTGTAGAAAATTTTTTTTTTATATTGTGTTGTCTGTATCTATAGGTAAGTATAGGAATTTATAGGTAAAGTAGTTATAATATAAATTCGGTTGTGCTGTATGTATTTGTTTGATACCATTAAAAAGGCACATTTTTTAAGAGTTATAAAAACACTGCCCTTATTACATTGATTTTGCCACCACTTGAACTTGCCGCCCAGGGTGTATGCTTCAGCTAGTCGTCTACAATAATTATGAACTCTGTGAGTTGCCGTGTAAGTATGTAGTTTTAAGTCTTTGGGACCTTTAGACTCCTCTTACTTGTCTATTTCATTACTACTTAGTAAGTACCAAGGGGAGTAAGTAGGGATCAAGTCTGGATTGAGTTTCTTTCGGCGTATTCTTCTCACCAGTGGTCATTACGAAACGCTAGTAGTTTTTCGATTTTGCATATTAAAAATAAAAATAATAAGAATGAAAAAAATGACGTTCAAAAAGAGATACAATTATCCAATTTTGAATAAAAATCTTTGACTTTGACCTTTGACTTTGTACATAAAGTTACAGGTCGCAGCGACAGGTTTTGCTTCACATATGTTGCTATTCACAGGCACTGGCGCTTTTGGAAGTTTTCATTTGGAATTAATTCAGGAAGAGTCAATATCTCAGTGATACAGAGTCGTCTTCCAGTGGCTAAGTGCGGCTTCGCTACGCCATTTATTATAAGATCAAATTTCCTTTGTTTCATTTGACATTAGTACGCTCTATTACACTTGAAACAAGCGATTGTTTTAAGAAGCAGTTATTTTTAGTCAACGGCCTACGACATTATTGTGGCCTTGTCTCGTAAGACAGAAGGCGTAATCTTATATCACACTCGACACAACACCGTGGTATATCACGATATGCCGATTCGAGTTCCTTTCACTACGACAGAAGGGATTGTAGGTTACCTACTCAGTTGAGCAACTGGAATGCTCTGCTATTTATAAAACGGTTAACCACAGAGCGTTGATTTCAATCTGCACTCTATTGTACTAGCAACAAGCGGTGCTTTATGAATGAGGGTTCGCGATTTTATGATATAAGTATATGTCACCCACAGATAAATTATATTACTTTATGTGAAATATTTTGTAAATCCGTCTAGTATAGGTGTTTCCACTTTATAATATGAGTTTAACACACATCTACTTATGTAAAGATATCGAATGAAATTACTACGTGTATGTCAAAGCCCAAGTCTAAATATGTGATAGTCTGTGAGTAAAGTACCACAACAAATTTTATCATTCAAAAAATAAAAAGCTGGCCTGTGGTTGTATGAAAGTTTACGTCCGTCCGCCATATAATATTTTTTGCTTACGTTACATAGCCTGATAGTCCGGGGTCGAATACGCGATCTCACACTTCAAAATAGATCAAGCCGTGTAGGCTACCGATGGCAACAATGGAACAGACATACTTACATAGATACAAACATAGATATGTACAAACATACGCACGAAAAATATTACCATCTTTCTGAAAGGGGGTAATGTTTTTCGCGTGTTTTTCGTTTAAGACGGGTTATACGTTCTACGCAGATAAAGAAGCAGCTTGTACATTCTATGTTATACCTATATTTGTTCTCCCAGACTAACATGGGGAAAAGCTATTTGATAAGTCGTGTGCATTCGATTCGATTCGATTCGATGCATTAGTCGAGCTCCGTGGCGCAGCGGACAACACGCCAGCCTGCGACACGGGGGTCCCGGGTTCGATCCCCGGTCAGGTCAAGATGGAAAAAGATCTTTTTCATATTGACCTGGGTCTTGGATGTTTATCTATATAATTATATATTATAAAATATAGTATCGTTGAGTTAGTATCCTGCGACACAAGTTAACAACTTACTGTGGGGCTAGCTCAATTTGTGTGATATGTCCCTATATATTTATTTATTTATTTATTTATTCGCGTAGAAACGGAAACATTGTTGATTCATCAATAAGGAAGTAGGCAACGGCATAAAATGTAAGTAGTTTTTATAAACATTTTAAACCATCGCCTTTATTCGTGGACAGGGAAAATCCCGATGACCGGCATATAACTAAATAGCCCACTCACTGCTGTCTTTTTAGTGCGAATTACAAATACAACGAGTGACGTAGCAGCGATGAGTAATTGCTACGCAAGGGGAATCACTATCCTACCAGACGCAATATGTGTGTATGTGTGTGTGTGACGTACCGTCACTGAGATAGAGTTTACTCAGGTAAATCAGTTTTACACGACTGCTAGTAAGATTGATTGAGGAGCCCGATGGCCTAAGGACGTGAACATTATTAGCGCTTTCGTATGTTAAGCAACCACAGGCGCAGTCCTCACTTAAATGGGTGACCACTAGTGGCTAAAAAAATATCACGGAGGACCGTGCTTCGGAAGTCACGTTAAGCCGTCATCATTGATGGTAGTCGTTCAGCCATGTCAGATGCCATTAGGCAGCTTGAAAAATCTGACACTAGTGTTGGCCACTTACACACACGAAAAACAAAAGCAAACACGACTGCTACAAAAGTAAGTTTGGTTGTGTGTTCAGGTTTCATGTTCATGTAGTGTTGTAGTGAGTGACCACTGGGGCGTAAGAACTAAGCTCATAATAGTTAACCGCAAGGTCTCCGGTTCTATCGAGATACAGAGATAGAGATTTACTAAGTAAGTTTGGTAATTTATGGCTGCCCATGAAATAATGAAACTCAGTCCAGCTTGATGGAGAGCAAGGGGTATTTTTTTTAATATTCCGACATCTTACCATAAGGGGTTAAAAATTTTCAAAATCACTTTGCTTAATAGTAATATGATAGGTACCCAATACCGGGGTACATACATACATTTTAAACGTAAAAGAGAAATGTAGCAATGGGCTTATTGGCAGTCATTGTTTTGATTCCCTGTTCTACCTACTAAGACCTTCTTTTAAATCTACCATTTTAATGTTTTCTTATGTTTTCGCGATTGTTACACATTTAAATAAAATTATTTTAATACGGTTTTTATCGCGTTTATTACATTATTTATACACCTAACGTTTCGAGCACTTTACAGTGTTCGTGGTCGCAGGTAGACTGAGAGTCTACTGCGACCACGAACACTGTAAAGATTTTATCTACCATTTTACTTAACGTAGCCTCTTTGTAGGTACTTGCAGACCTCGAGTCTGTCTACCTACATCGCATGAGATGATAAGGACGTGTTGTGGTACTTATACATCTATCTATACATATAATAAAACAGTAAAAATATTTTGTCTGTACATTTAGTATTTTTGACTAAAATGGATAGAGGGACACTTAAAAGAATAATAAAAAGGACAGACAAGAAATAAAAAATTTCTTGTCTGTCTGTATGTATGATCACGATTATCTTCGAAAGTATTGGACGGATTCGAATGAAACTTTTTTAACTATATAGCTTTAAACCCGGACAAAATTTAGGGTAGAAATGATTCTGAAAAATGGAACACCTGATGCAGCACCATAATGGTCCAGCTGAAGTATAAGAAATATATAAGTGGAGCCTTAGCAAAAGTTGTATAGCCTGATTTTTTTTTTTATTTTTTTTTTTTTATTATTTTTTTTTTGACAAATCACACACATTGAGCTAGCCCCAAAGTAAGTAATTGTTGAGGTTACACCTCGGAAAAATAAAATTGAAGATTTGGAACACCTGACGCAGAACCTAATGGTCCAGGTAAACCATAGGAACTATAAAAATGACGCTGTAGCAAAAGTTGTTCAGCCTGATTAGTATTTTTTGTTGAGGTATAAAAATTGAAGATTTAGAACGCCATAAAGAGAACCATGTCAAATGTTATACATATAGACAATTTTACAGAGTCACACTCTCCGTCGGGATAGAGTGCGTAGGGTAGGATTAGCTCATATTACTGATGGTGACCGCCAAGTTGTCCTGAGTCACTCGCACACAAGATATGCCCTTTTGAGGTCGGGGCACTAAGGCAGACGAGACTCCTTATTAAAACAGTTTTAACACAAACGCTCAGATTGACAATTTTATTTTTATTTATTTATTCTTCAAAAGCTTAACCTATCATTACAGAACTTCCAATTCAATAGGGTAGCAATTCTATGAGCTATTTATTATAACATAAAACATTTAAAGACGTTATTGTGAAATCACTCAGAGAACAAGAGAAAGATCTATTCTCTCCGCTACTTTAGTAAGATGGCGCAGTGTTCGCGTCAGAGGTGCCTGGCGCTGCAGCTTGGTGCGGGCGAACGGCACGGCCATCAGGCCCATTTGCTAACTCGGTGTACAACGATTTGATTGTCACTTTAGCATCCACAGCGGTTTTCACATCTTAAATAAAAATAGTCATTCATACCGAAGCCGTAATGGATATTGTTACCGTGAAATTTATGTACACCGTAGTTGTCAAAAGTTAGCAAATAGGCCTGCAGCAGCGGCGGACGGCGCCGGCGGCCGTAACCGTAACCGTCCAGAACAAACAGTGTCACCAAACAGACAATTCGGATTATGACTTCTTCCGATAATTAATATGAGGCTCCAGCTTGGCGGTAGTTCACATGCACAAGAGTTTTCAAGAATATTATTAAAATTGCGGAAGGTCTCCATCCTGACCAGAATGGGTGAGTCTTCCCGAAACTTACTTAGCAAGTAGTTTCTTTGGAACAAGAACTTCTAGGTGCGTTTAATAATTGCGGACCTTCAGAGTATAGATTTTATAGGGTAATAGGCGAGAGAAAATAAAAATAGATTATTAAATAAATACGTTAGAACGTATATTCAAAATTATAACAAGGATGGTATAACGTCTGTCTCCTAACACAGCGTAAATCGAAATGAGAGAGAGAGTGGGGATGACGATTGTATTTATACCGAGAATATTGAGGGTGGCCATAATAATAATATTACCATCAATAATTATTAATTAATTTTTGTTATTTAAATTATGAAAATGTCAACACGCCCCCTCAAAAATTAATCACTAATTATTTACAATCATAATTTTGACTAACCAGAACATTAAAACCATCCAAGTATTGCTGGGGAATCACAATGTAATATGGTCCAACATTTGTTGCAAGGATTAGGGAAACCCAGTAAAACCTAATCAGACCAATAAATAAGCAAATCTTAAACTATGCACTTAAGTATAAATTATGCATTTATCAATTGATATAAACAAATAAATCAACAAAATGTAGTTACAAACATAAGTTCATCTCATCTCTGAACTGTCTAAATGCGACGACAGGTAACGGCTTGGTTAACGCATCCGCAATCTGTTTACCTGTGTGGAGATACAACAATTAAATAACATTGTTCTCTACTTGTTCTCTAGAGAAGTGGTATTTTATGTCTATATGTTTAGACCTTTTATGACTCGTAGGATTATTGGCTATACTTATACAGCCATTATTGTCTTCAAAAATAGGTATCGGATTATTAATATTTAAATGTACACTTATAATTAAAGACTTTAACCATAACGCCTCTTTCACAGCTTCAAACAAAGCCATGTACTCAGCTTCGGTCGAAGAAGCTGCTACAGAAGTTTGTCTTTTAGTATTCCAAGTTATAGTACAACTGTTAAACAATTTAAACAAACAACCTGAGGTACTTTTTCTATCGTTAACAGCACTACCACCCCAATCTGAATCTACATAACCACACAAGATATCTTCAAAATTATTACACCTTTCATATTTCAGTTTTAACTCTGTAGTACCTTCTAAATACCTAAGTACTCTTTTGAGACTTTTCCATAGCTCTTTATTATTTTTGTTTGTATACTTGCTCAAGATATTGACACTTACGCTTAAATCAGGGCGCGTACACAACATAACATACATTAAGCAACCTATAAGGCTACGACAAGGCGCACTATATTCACTATCTAAATTTAGAGCTTCATAATTAGGCTTATTCTCTAAAGAAGTACTTATTGGATGACAGTCAGTCATACTGAATTTATCCAAAATAGTTTTAATATATGAACTTTGATCTACAAACATAATTTTCCTTATTAACTATACCATCTGGCACTTTCATATAAATTTCTTCCTTTAAAGTGCCATTTAAAAATGCGTTTTTTTTTTTTACATCCATATGATGTACCAATAAATTAAATTGATTTGCAAAACTAATTATGAATCGAAAACTTGCTATACGAGCAACTGGGGCAAAAGTCTCATTATAACCTGTCAAATACTCCTGACTAAAGCCTCTGGCAACTAGACGTGCCTTATATCGAGATGGATTACCAAACTGATCATTTTTAATACTAAAAACCCATTTACAGTCGACTATATTTTGATTGTCAGGTCTAGGCACTAACGTCCAAGTATTATTTGCTTAAAGTGAATCTAATTCTTCCTTAATTGCACCTTCCCAAAGAGCTCTATCGTTTCGGTTCTTAATCTCATTAAAAGATGTAGGTATTACGCAAATAAATTGACTGAGCACACAAAAGAACTTCATCAAGTTCCTTATAAGATATTGGTGTACGACCTTTTACTTGAGCCTAGCACTCCTCAATTGACAAGAATCATCGATATTTTGATCAAAACAACCAGTTGATTTATAACCAACCAGTTCGTCTACATTTACCTCTGGCATTTCATATGACTCGTTTAGCTTACGAATCTTTCTACTAGAAACAGATTCATCAGATTTTAAACTATCTGATTTTTGCTCAACTGATTTAACAATATCCGATTTCGTACTAACTGATTTCGTACTATCAGATTTCGTACTATCAGATTTTGTACTATCCGATTTCGTACTAACTGATTTCATACTATCAGATTTCGTACTATCAGATTTTATATTATCCGATTTCATACTAACTGATTTCAGACTATCAGATTTCGTACTATCAGATTTTGTACTATCTGATTTCGTACTAACTGATTTCATACTATCAGATTTCGTACTATCAGATTTTGTACTATCCGATTTCGTACTAACTGATTTCATACTATCAGATTTCGTACTATCAGATTTTGTACTATCCGATTTCGTACTATCAGCTTTAGACATATCAAATTTAGGACTGTCACAGCATTGAGGTTTTATTTACTCTGAATTAGGTGTCAGTTCAGTATTTTGGAAATGTTCGATGACATCTCATTCAAATCGCAACTTAGGCCTTGACTGCAGAAAATTAACTACTATGACATCCCGAACCGTTTCATACTTTTCACGTTATATGTTCCATACCTTATAGCCATTCGGTACATATCCTACAAGTATACCCTTCCATGATTTTTCATCAAACATAGTTAGTAGCAAAAAAAACTTTTTAATATTTAATTGCAGGCTTTTTATCATGCCACATTTCGAACGGGGTTTTATTTTGTGTCAAAACGCGGGTAGGAGAAAAATTAATCAAATAAACTGCAGTTAATACTGCATCTCCCCAGAAACATTTCGGTAATTTAGCACCACTAACCATCGCACATGCTTTTTCTGATATTGTCCTGACCATGCGTTCACTAACCGCATTCTACTGCGGTGTCCTAGGAATACTTAAATGGTATGAAATCCCTCGGGACACACAGTACCTCTTTCATCTCATTAGATAAATACTCCCGTCCATTATTACAGTATAAATTAACCAATTTTAAATTGAATTGTGCTTCACTTTTGGCTACAAAATCTTTAAAAGCTGAAAATACATCTGATTTATAGGCTATCAGGTACGTAACACAGTAATGGGTATATTGATCCACAAACAACACAAAGTAATTCTTGTTATCGATTGAGGTAGGAGTGATCGGCCCACACACGTCAGTATGTACAACAAATAATGGTCGTTTAATATGGCTTTTATCCTTAGATATATTAAATGGCAATCGATTTTGTTTCCCATTTATGTATGCTTCGCACAGTTTTTCATCAGGCGTTATAATCAATTAAACCAATGTCATCAATCATAGAATTCCTTTTTAAATCCAAAAACTTTTGTTTACTAATGTGTCCTAATCTCTGATGCCACAAGTCGTAATTATTTTTATTATTAATGCACAACTGAGAAACAGATCGATTAACACACACTTCTAAATCTATTGAAATTAAATTATTAATTGACTTTACCTCGCATCAGTACTATACCGTCCTTACTGATATAAGTTCCGTGTTGATCGAAGGTGACGGTCAACCCGGCGCGCTGTATCCTCGATACGGTTGTACGGCACCTCCGGACAACAGTACATCCTCCAGAGTTCTTGTTCAGTTCTTGGATGCCAGAGTCACTAATTACTTGCAGTGTTCCACGTTTGGTGGCTGAAACAAATTCACCGTTCTTAGCTACTGAAATTCTAAAAGGTTTATGTAAAATTGTATAGGTACTGAAAATATCTTCCCTGTTAACAATGTGGTCGGAAGCTCCGGAATCCACAGGATTGTTATTTGTTTCCTGTTTTCGCCAAATTGGTAATCACCAGCCATGAATGCAAACCCGGAAACTGGAAACCATTGCCTCCTCAGTCAATTCCACTGCTTGAACAATTCGAGGTCGTTCAGCCGGTTTCTTCGAGCTTCGCTCCAGCAGCCAAAAGTTCCGTCATCAAATCATCAAAAACCGTGAAGTGTTTGACTAGTAGAGTATCTCCTTGTAGTTTCAAACCCAACAGCTTCTTTCGTATAGCCAACTGCGTTGCTAAGCTTTTCCTTTCGTACAAGGCATCCAGGCTTCTAAATATGTCTTTTGCGGTCAGTTCTTCTTTGGCAAAACTAAGAAAGGAGTCCGAAAAATACTCGACAATAACGCTTTTAGCAATACGATAATTCTTCTGCCATACCTCGAACTGTAACACGGGTTCTTCATCGATGACCTTGATGACCTCCAATTCGGTTAATAGCGAGCGAATACGAAACTTCCAGATGCTATATTTTTCGCCGTTAAAAGGTTGGATGTTTCGCTTAGTTTTCAGGTTATCCATAACGAAAATGGTTTTGGTTAAAGTTGATTGGAGGACACGTGTGTTTTTAGAAAACAAAAAGAAATGAATTTAAGGAACTACAGCACAATACTAAAGGTAGTATGGCTGGGCCCATAACCTATAGATTTTATAGGGTAATAGGCGAGAGAAAATAAAAATAGATTATTAAATAAATACGTTAGAACGTATATTCAAAATTATAACAAGGATGGTATAACGTCTGTCTCCTAACACAGCGTAAATCGAAATGAGAGAGAGAGTGGGGATGACGATTGTATTTATACCGAGAATATTGAGGGTGGCCATAATAATAATATTACCATCAATAATTATTAATTAATTTTTGTTATTTAAATTATGAAAATGTCAACACAGAGCATAACATTAATTAATAAACCGGGAAAATTCTTGGTTATGTGAACGCGCCATATTGATACCAAAAAAACTAATCCAAAGGATAGTTCTAACATAGTAGGTATATAAATTTTGTTGTTGACATTTGTTAACTTTTAATAAACACTGCTACAAATATTTTCTTAAGTATCGATAAGCCGGAGTCATAAAGTCCACGCGAACGAAGTCGCGGGCATCAGCTAGTAGTACTACCTAATATTATAAAGAGAAAATATTCGATCGTTATTTGTTTGCATTGAATAGGCTCCGAGAACGATTTCCAAATTCCTTTACCTCATCATCATCATCATCGGGTCTTTCTAGTCTCCACTGCAGGAGCACGACCCTCTCTGTACTACCAGAGCCATATACTAGCCTGAGTAGTCAGAGGTTTTGGCCTACACTCTCCACGCTGGCCAGACGGGTTGGAGAGGTCTCTTTGACGTTAATAAGCTTTATTTAGCTTTTGTTTTCTTAGTCGCCTTTTACGACATCTACGGGATGACTTGGAGTGGTCCTATTCTACTCTGCCGGGAATCACACGGCAACGCCGGGAACCACACGGCAAGTATGGGTGAGGTGATATAGCTATAATTTACGCGGACGAAGTTGCGGGAAAATTGTTAGTATGTGTTATAAGTAGGTTATGCATGAGCGTAACTTCAATGTAGGGTACACAAGGCATCAATGGTAGAAATAGGTCAACTAGAAACAAAGAACTCCACTCTTGAGATGGTATGTATTGAAATTCACATCTAATGTTTATGTATAAACAGTTAAGGTTATGGTCGTGTCAAGTCGTGTGCGTGTGCGTCGAATAGGGCAGGGCAGTGCCATGAAAGTTATAAAAGCTATTTTTTTATTTAATATTCTAGTTATATGTAAGTAACTAATACATTAAGTTTTAAATGACAGTGTTAACTGAACTGCTCGCTCATTTGAATAACTTACTAGGTACCTAAATATGAAAAACTTTTACTTAGCTAAAACTCAAAAAATCAAATCTACTCCTAAAGCCAGGCTTATAAAACCAATGTATAATTATTTTGCATGCTTATAGAATATAGGCAGCTGGACTTGAAAAAGAGAAGTTATATATTCTAGAGAAGCAAAACTAAACGGAAGACATTTCTGGACGTCCTAAAATTCTTCAGCGTACGTGAGACAGTAAAAAATAATGGTTACGTCAATGTCATCAGACTGTCACTGTCACTGTCACTGAGTGCGGTTCGTCAGCTGGTTGCTTGTTTTGTTTAGGCATTTGGGAAAATTATTTTAATTTTATCACATAATTTAAAATTGATTAATAAAAATGAGTACAGAAGTTGCCAATCGTACTAAAGACTGCAAGGCCTGCAGACTCTTCGGTTCTGCGGGCCTCATAGGCATTGGAGGTTATCTTGCAAATGCTGCATGGAAAAACAAAACTTTTGCGGGAAAATATGCTGTTTCTACACTTTCTTTCGGTGAGAATTATTTTCAGTTGGTACTTAGTAACATTTTAACTTGAGGTATGACTTACAGTACAGCCTGTTTACTCGTAAACTATAAATTTTACTTTCATCAATATTTCATCATTACATTGAATCAGAGAGGAATTGGTGCCGGCGAAACAACTTTTCTTCTTTGAAATTATCATATTCATTACAATCATTAATCATCATTCTTAAAATATTGACACTTTCATTAAAACTACTTAGTTTCCCCACATACTATATTCCAAACATATTTAATATCTAGATAGACTAATGGGCTTATAGCAAAATTTATTTTATGAAGAATTAATCATGAGTAGTTCAATGTTCACCTAGGGAATCAATAAATTGAACAGTTACTTTTATCACTCACTTGTATTCAAAGAAGTTTATAGAGATTAAGCACACAGAAAACTATTATTTAAACAAGTTATTTAATTCAGGCATATTTTGCAGTTGTGAAAAAAATATAACATTGGTTAAAATTACTTTTTTGCCTCACTCTTGTTTGTTACTAAGTAACCTCCAGTTACTTTATGCAAATGCTGGCCAGCTAATAGTGTGCATTAACTAATTGGTGGCTGAAGCACATAGAGTAAAATTTTACCCCTTCCGATTTGTTTAGCGCTGAAAACGATTCCAAAGAACTGCATACAGTTGGCAGAAATTTGCAAGTATGAAATTTGGAACAAAATATTAATAACTAGCTGACCTGGCGAACTTCGTACCGCCTAACAGTCAATGAATGTCTTGTTACCTTTTAGCTGAACTAATTTAGGCTTTGATGAACGTAATACAATGATAAAGAATTCATTACACATATCGAGTTTTCATTGTTTTTAAGATGTATTCTGCTATTCGGGGCAGAGACAAATCCAACAAATTAATAGCCATGAAAATTGGTTCAGCAGATCTTGAGTTATAAGTGTTGTAACAAACCCGTCTTTGTTTTATATATATAGATTGTGCAAAGCATTACCTTACTAAAGGTTTGTTTTAAATATTTTTCTTAAAGTTTCCTGCCTTTTACATAGGCGATTTCGGTGAGCACTGATACATGTTACAAGGCAGGCTTACGCAGTCAAATGGGAGGTGTCATACAGATCACTACTTCTGCACCTGAGACGTTAATCAAAGAGCAAAAATTTATTCTAAGGCACACTATACCTTTTTTCGTTTACAAGCAATTAATGCATTATATTACTGGTGATTAAGCCAGTCTTCATAGTCATGATGTGTATAACGAATAAGATATGGTGGAGAAATACAAGGTGTAGGAAAAGAAGCGCAGAGTGGTGGCCTAATTGGTAAGGCATTACTCGTATCAAGAGTAGACTGCTGGATTCAAATCCTGCCCACTTGGAATATTTTCCCATTCCATTTCTTAATTTATTAAAGAGTATATAAAAATAGCATTGTAAATGCATAAAAAAACCTAATTATAAATTATATACTTTTTTCTCATTTGTTTCTTTTTGTAATTATTTTACATCTACTAGTATATTGAATGTTTACTACGGAGGTATTCAATGAGTCTTTCATTTTATTTCAGGATTCATCTGCCTTGGAATTGCTAGATACAAGCAGACCTACCCCTTCGACAAGAAAGAAGAAAATGCATAAGTACTTGAATATTTATTTGTTACAAAATTACCAAATGAATGATATGTTTATACATATTTTTTTAGAATTGCTAGTAACTAAAGTGTTAGTTACAGATGTTATAGAATTATGACCTTACAAATAGCTCTTAATGTAGACTTACTGTTATTTAGGTTGTAAGTTTATTGTATTTATTAAAACAAAGTTTGATATTAAGCTGTTTAAATTTGTAGTACAATTTTGCATAAGAACAAATATGTAAAGGTTGAATGAAAAGATCTAGCTGACAACCAAAGGTTTCATAAAAGGAAATTTAAAAAGGCACCATAAAATACTGGATTTGCATTTGTCTTTCTTATCATGTAAGTATATAAGTGTTTTTAAAGTCGGTTAGACTTTAAAAAAAAGGAGGATGTTATCAATTCGTCGTAATGTTTTTTTGTTTTTATGTATGTTCCCAATTTCTCGAAGACGCCTGGACCGATTTAAGAAACTCTTTTTTTTGTTCGATGGGTAATATTTTACAGATGGTTCCATTAAATTTTTATAGAAATGTGTGGAGCGTTGAAAAAATACACAAAAACCAAAAAAATGTTGACAGATATGCCGTTCAGATTACACTTATTTCCATTTTTTTCTTATGCATATTAAAAAAAATTGATAGGGTTGAAGTCAGTTTTTGTTTTTTGTTAAAAATATCAAATTAACCTAACACAGCACCCCCATTTCAATGTCATCCAAGTGCCAAATCAGTATATACAATATTCATCTAGGTATGTGCCAAATGATCCTTGTCGCACTGAACTTTACGTTTGTTTTTGTTAGCCACGCCATCTAATGGCGACATCATTGACTAACATTATACCTTTACTTCTAAAGCCATAGTAGAACCCGTCTCGATATATTGTGAAAACTAGTTGTTAGATGGCCTTTAAATTCTTTTGAAGGCCTTGAAAATAAGTCAAATTAGCCCGAATAATAGGCGTTGCAGTAATTCACAACAAGCCGAAAATTTACAGGCATAATCCCATCCCGTGAAATTCCAAAAATTTTTATTCATTTTTAAAGGTCGCCACGATCCGATTTTCGGCCTCTCTCAAGATAAGCATCCTCGCTCATCTCTGGTGGAAATACCTTTACGATCTGCGCTAGAAGTACAGCTGGCACATACTGATTTAACACTATCCTACAAATAACAAAAAGCCAGAGAGTAGAAATCTACATCCTGGCTTTTTGTTATTCGGAGTACGGTGATGCCAAAATTTGGCGGAGTTTTGAACAGTAGGTAGAGAACAATTTTATAAAATAAACCTGACCTAATTAATTTACCCTTTAAACACGCATTAATAGACGACATTAAGGACATTATCCTGTCATAACTGTAAAAAAGAATTTGGATTCCCATTCTATGAATATTTAATAGCAGCGGCGTCAATTTGCACAGAAATGTAAATTCTTTTGGCGTTCAACGATGAGTGCAAAGACTGTGATGTTTCTGAGAGTCCCTCAACCTTACTGTTATACAAATAAAGTTAAAAATGGAATGCCGCAGAATGTTCTGAATAATCGAATTCAGCTGGTGTAGCGTATCCAATAAATAACCTTCGGCCTATCAATCAACATTACTGAGAAACGAAATTATTCTGAATACATGTAAACCCTACATAAAAAGGCCTCTTACCTTTGCTTAGCTGTATGTAATGTCATCATCAGCTATTTTTGTGACCCTCTCTGTACTACAAGAGCCATATATTATTAGCAAGAACAGTCAGAGGATTTCGCCTACACTCTCCACTCCGAGACAGGTTGGAGAAGTCAATTTGATGTTAATAATAGCTTTGTTTAGCTTTTGTCTGCACCACACAGCGACTTAATAAGCTGTATAGTTTATGTCATCAATCATTTTACTTTTGGAACAGTAATTAGCCCGAGTTTGCACATGAACTGATAATTAAGGTAACCAAAACCCTATCCTTCTAAGGTCCGCTAATCGGTGGCAGGCAGCCCTACCTTATATATAAGATACTAGCGTGAATTAGGTATAAGTAGGTATCCTATGGGCAAGAATTTTCAAAAATCTGTTCAGTAGATTTTGAGTTTATCTATACTCTAAAGAAAATATTTGATTGTTTGTTTGTATTAATTGGCTCTGTCAGAAGCTACTGGACCAATTATCAAAATTCTTTTACACTATAAGTAGAATGCTAATTTATCTGCGGGTGACACAGGCTATAATTTACGCAGACGAAGTCGCAGGACTGCTAGTATTAAATATAATAATAAGAAATACTGATTAACTGTACGTACAATTGGCATATACCCAGTAATTTCTTCTTATCGAGTCGATATACGTAATGAACCTACTCACAATAAATCTCGAGAGAATTCCCAACCTAAAAACCGTCAATCCGTTTAAAGCTACAGTATTGGTACTGTAGCTTTAACGGATTTTTATATACTCGATAAACATTAACCGTCTTTTAAATAAAATTATTTTAATCCGGTTTTTATCGCGTTTATTATACCGTCTTTCTTCCTTGTGGCTAAAAATACGCACAAAGTAGACCCAATACTAGTAGGCAATCAGACGGCAGCAAATCTCCAAACAAATACAGTAATGACGGAATAGTACTCAGCTTGAGTCAAATTAACTGAGCGAACACGACTTTGGCATTCCGTGAAGCTATGTAGAGTTGTTATAAGGGGATTGCTTGCTATGAATGCCGCTGTGATTGTCATATAAGTTGACCTACCTATAGGTATACTATACATTTATGTGAATTGACGTAATTGAATTTTCTTCTTTTATGACGAAATGCGTCAGTCAATCTTCTCTCTTCATCTGAGCGTTCCCATTTGCATCATCAGTTAGTGCTTAGGAACCCGGGCTCCACTTTACGGTTTACGGTCCGCCTGGTCAATATAGCCCATAGATATCAGAATATTTACTAGATATAGCCCCAACGAGCCAAATTATGCCTGCATCGGCCTACTTCAGTCCGGAGGCGATTAAGGCTCTTTCATATGGGCCAGGGGGGGGGGGGGGGTTATTACCCATGGACGTCTTGTTTTAGTAAGACCTCAACGCACAGTTGCACATTCTCCCTAACGGCATCAAGCTAGTATTTCTTGGGTTTACTCCATCTGTCGTTATTTGCCGGTTTTTGCATAACGTGACCGTTCAAGCACAGGCAGCTTTCTTGCAGCTTGTCTGCTATATAAAGATATGAAGACAGCCGCAAATGTGGGAGATTCTCCCGCGGTTTTTCTGCAAAATTCCACATATTCAGCGCAGCCTATTTATCTCCGTGACATGCAGCTCCCTCTTGTGCCGCTGAACTACAGATCACGCTTCGATCCCATCTCTCTATTATATTGTACCCCTGTTTATGTGAAATAAATAACATTATCTACTTCTTATTAAGTGCGTTAACAGTTTTTCAGATCAGGTATTTAGGTCAAGGGTGTCATTAGGTCAGGGGTGCCATCCTCAACTGCCTGTCCGGTGGTTGTGTGTGCGTCGCGCGGCCTTCCGAGCTACTTCTTTCTCATCTGGGGATGTGCTGATCAAAATCCGTCAGTTCATCAGTTATTCTGGTCCCCCAGTCAAAACAACCTACCTTTCCGTCGCTTAAAAATGGTTTCAATGGATAGCAGCACTGAAACCGATATTAGCCAAAGAAACTGCGCTCACCAGCAACAGGCTGCAAGTGACGGCAAGGAGGTATAAAAATTTACCTCCTTGTGTTGACCACTTACTTACACATAGAAACAACACGCTGTATGTTAGCCCTTGATTTGCATACTAATATAAAAAAAACAAATCTCCAAGAACTTGTGTAAACCTCGTATAGAAATTACCCAACTACAAAATCGTACAACTATTAGAAACGTCCAGTCCCAACTAACGTCCATATAGGAAGACGTCAAATACAGGAACGTCGAACTCCTGTAAGTATATTCTAGAACTTGTTCCAAGTAAGGACTACTCACCTAAGTACTATCATCTCAACATATAAAGAAGTATTAAAACTTCGCGTCCTCCGGAGCTAAAATGTTTGCTCAGTACTTCAAGTTAAAGAGAAACAAACACGCCTGAATGAATACCTTTTCTATTTTTGGCTTCCTATACGCGGAAGCTTCTTGAAGTACTTTCAAAGTAATTTTCTATTAAGCTTATGAACCGTTATTTGAAACCTAATTAAACAACAATTGAGAGTAGCGAGCTTGACTTCCGGTAGCAGGTCGGCTATTTTACCGATTTTCCCTTACGACGTCGGCTAACTTCCGGTGGCCAGGTGGGGGGCATGTGGCGCCGCGCCACTGCTCTGAGCCTCATTGGCGTCTTGACTATCGTAGCAGTCGGTTGTATTGGTAAGTGCACGTACTTACATTTTTATTACTTATTTTCGCTTTTCAGCTTTTTATTTTTCAGATTACTGATTTTCCCTGAAACATGTTATTATTTGAATTCAAAAATTCAATATAATAACGGATTTTTTTTTTAAAGGATTTTAACGATGCAAATCGTTCGTTACTTATATATTGGTTATTTAACAGTCCATCTGATTAACAAACAGTACTATTTAAATGTTGAATTCTTAAGTTGTTATATTCCTATATAATTTAAAGTGACTGTGTCAGTGAATAAATTGAGAAACTATCCAGACCAAGGAATGTAGTGTTGCTATGCAGAGCATGTAAGTGATATTCAAGATTATATTAACACGTTGGCGTTGCTTATTAAGCCTTTTTGGAGTTAAGGCCGTTGCCTTTATAAAGATTAACTATATGTCAAGAAAAGGTGCAGCCATAGACTGCGTAATATTTTACGTTAATAAGCGATTGACAAGATTAACAATAAAACTTAATATAGATATGAATGATTTTCATTTATATCACTTCATGAAACTGGTTCTTTGCTGCATAATGAATAATATAACTAGTTATTTAGCTACTCAATAAAACATTTAAGGATTAACGGAAAGTCCTTTTCGATTGCGAAGATTTTTTGTTTTGTTTTCATATCACTTACCCTCAAGGAGATGAGGATATGGAGATCAATTCCGTATATTAATTTTGTTCCTAAAGGTAACTAAACATTTCATTAAGTATATTAAAAGATAGTATTCATTAAAAAGTTGAAGTGTGAACTTATCATTGAATTGCTAGTTTATTCAATTGTCGATTACGGTGGACAATTTTGTTTATTTCTTTTTACTAATTTCTTTGTAGGAACAAAATCTTTGTATGGAATAGAGAATTGATACATAAGTGAATTTTATATAATAGGGTGATACCTTGACCACCTTATCGAAATAATGCTGTTAGCTTAGCTATGCTTAACGTGCAGACTCGGGTCAAGCCCAGTCATGCTGGAACATTGGATTATTTATAAAGCTGCTGCGCAAGCTCAGCTGAACGTGCAGGCTCGGGTCAAGCCCAGTCATGCCAGAACATCGTATTGTTCATAGTGCAAATAAATAAAGCTGCTGTGCAAGCTCAGCTGAACGTGCAGGCTCGGGTCATGCCCAGTCATGCTAAAACATTGTATTATTCATAGTGCGAATAAATAAAGCTGCTGCGCAAGCTCAGCTGAACGTGCAGGCATGCTGCCTATTGCGTCTATTTTAATTATAGACATGCAATACGTGAAGTAAAATAAAATACATTTTGGTTCTTAATATAAACTTTTATTTTGCTGAAACAAAGCTGCTACGTAAGCACACCTGAACGCTTGAGCTTAGGCCAAGCCTAGCCATGTCGCAATTTCGGATTATTTTATGAATGACGTAAATAGAACTATTTCATGATGAGTAAAACTGCAGAAAAAGCTCTAACGGCTCGTTCACGAGTACGCGCGTCAGGCGCACGCGGCAGAGGCAGGCGCCTGCGTTTCTGACTAAAGTCATACAAATCTTAGAGGGTGTTCACGAACAAAACGCTTGAGCGGCACGGATGCGCGCAAACACAGCACGGCAGCCTTGCGCCAAAGTAGAAAGAGATGGCACGATGTGCCCGACCTTGTGTTAGAACGAGTGCGGGAGTGATTAGGTGGATGTATTGGGAAAATAATTTTAAATTATAATAAAATTTATGAATGTTTTCTAATGTACTCATTTTATTAGACATTCTTAGTAATTTTCAACCGACTTAAAAAGAAAGAGGTTCTAAATTGAACTGTAAGTTTGTTTGTTTGTACTATATAAATAAAAATAATATTTATTTTGTAATGTACATAATTGAAATTTGATTTTTGATTCTTTTTATATTCTTGTTATTTTGTAACCGACTTTAAAAAGGACTGGGTCTTCAATTCGTCTGTATGTTTGTTACCATTTGTTTGGTTTACTACTTTTGTTTGGATGTTAAGTAGGAGTGTTTTCGGTAGTAGAAACATGGAAGTAGATGGTAGCCCAATGGAATTCAATGGGAAGTTGGGAACTGATGTAACAAGATTGTAGTCGAAGTCGATGGTCTACTTTACGTGCCCTATGGTATCCGATCGTGTTTATTGGTACCTGGTGGTGCCTGGTCGTACCCGGTTGTTTCCGGTGGCGCCCAGTGGTAATGATGACGATGACGATATGACGATGACGATATGACGATGACGATGACGATGACGATGACGATGACGATGACGATGACGATGACGATGACGATGACGATGACGATGACGATATGACGATGACGATATGACGATATGACGATGACGATATGACGATGACGATATGACGATGACGATATGACGATGACGATATGACGATGACGATATGACGATGACGATATGACGATGACGATGACGATATGACGATGACGATATGACGATGACGATATGACGATGACGATATGACGATGACGATATGACGATGACGATATGACGATGACGATATGACGATGACGATATGACGATGACGATATGACGATGACGATATGACGATGACGATATGACGATGACGATATGACGATGACGATATGACGATGACGATATGACGATGACGATATGACGATGACGATGACGATGACGATGACGATGACGATGACGATGACGATGACGATGACGATGACGATGACGATGACGATGACGATGACGATATGACGATATGACGATGACGATATGACGATATGACGATGACGATGACGATGACGATGACGATGACGATGACGATGACGATGATGACGATGACGATGACGATGACGATGACGATGACGATGACGATGACGATAGCGGAGGGTAGGTAGTAGGGTCTCGTTATTATCTTTTGCATACGGAACCCTAAGGGCTTGCAAAGTTTAATTAAAAAACCGAAACCCACGCGGATGAAGTCGCGGGAACTGGTAGATAATACATCTAGACATAAATCAAAATGTTAAACCCCAAACCTAAAGGTGTGAAAGTTTCTCATTAATGTGTACCACAAAAATGCATAGATTAATATTTTTAATGCAACCCATTTTGTGTTCTGTGCAACCCAAAATAACATGACATTCTAATACAAATACAATGTCATTGCAAAATAAGAATGTAATTATTATTCTGTGACCTAAATACGTCTACTGTGCTCTGCCGCCCGAGCGCACCGCCCGTTTTCGTGAACACCTTGCCGCGTGCGCCTGCCTCCGCCGCATGCGCCTGCCTCCGAAGCCCGTCGCCGCCGCGCAACGCGCGTTTTCGTGGCCTTGCGGTAATAAACTCGCCAATCGCGATGAATCAAGAGGAGTTACGTTCTGGTTGTATAACAATTTTATTTAAGTGCAATTGATTAGCTGTTGCGTATGCTCAGCTTAATGCGCAGGCTCAGGGCAAGCCTAGTCATGCCATAACATTGAATATTTTTTATAATAAGTGGAGCGACATTTTGCGTCGCGAATAATGATCTCTTTGAATATATTCATGAAGTTATTAAAGTAACTACATTTTTCATGTTTTTTGGGCTTTTTTATCATAAAATGTGAAAGCTCAGTTTAATTCATGGGCTCGGGTCAAGCAGTATTTCCAATGCTGAAAATGTTGTCAATTATGAATTTAAGAGTCGTTTGGGCTATACTTGAAGCCAAATGTGTATGATCTAGATTTGGCTCCTCATGGATAATGCTAAACGTTAAATTGAACACACAGGCTCAGATCAGACCTGTTGCGGTATTAGCTAGTTATTAACTTTCACAGTAAATTGAACTGTATCCCAAGAAATTATAAAATAAATGTTTAAGTTAGCCACTTGAATCAGTTACGATTTACGAACTTAAATAAAAGCTACATCGCAAACTTTGCCCAAGAGACGCAGTCTCTGGTTAACACATTCACTGCCGAAGTTTTACAATAGTGTTCTACGAAAGTACTCGTAGTTTGCACCGAACTTGTTTTTAGTTATCCTTCACCATCTCATTGATAATGAAATATTTTTATATTAATATCGTATAAAAATAATTGTCTTGATCTAAGAAAGACTTTTACCAACTTTCATTGCAAAGTCGATCCGGCCAGGCGAGTTTTTCTGATTACACTATAATGTAATGACGCAGATATTTTTTATGTTCAAACTATGACACTAGCTATGAAAATTGACTACCGATTTTTTTTATGGTCACTTTACCGTAATGAATATGAATAAGTGGAATGCACGGTATGTGCTACACTAGTATTTAATGCAAACGTATAACACATAATCATCATCAGCTTTCTACGCCCACTGCATACTATAAGCCTCCTTTCTATCTTTAGAATCTAGCATTTCCTAGCATTTTGCCTAATTTCATAATGTGCAACAATAGTAAAAAGATTAGATTATACTTCTTTCCTAGCATTTTGCCTAATTTCATAATGTGCAACAATAGCAAGTCGATAAAAAGTGATCGTCTTTTGACCTTGCTTATTTTATTCACCGACCTCAGACAGTGATTATAACGGTTCGTCAAATTATTTTGAATATTTTAAAGGAAACTTTAGCAGCTTTTCGTCGTAGATTAGCCTCCTCGTCATATCAAGAGGCTATTTTTGGGCTTGGCAGGTTAAAGATGCGCTCTAATTTCACAAGGCAAAGTCGGTTTTATGTTGTAATATTTCTTACAAAAATGTTTGGTATCAGTTTATTGAACATTTTCATAGACATTTTTATGATTATTTCAGATTACCATATTTTTAAAAGTTGAATAAAATTTAAATGACATGCATGTTAAGCAATAATTCTCGGTATTTTCTTTAGCTACTAGCTACTTAACATCTCATCCAGGCCCTTCGCTGAGTCAAGCTGAGTGATGATTGGTTTGTCCTGTATCGTTTGCCCGACTCCTCTCTCATCTGAGCGTTTTTCCGGTTGCATTCTCAGATGGAGTGCTTTGGACACCCATGGCCCGGGGCCTGCAGACATACATATCTTCGATTTTCTTTTAGTCTAAATCTGTTTGAGTTTTGAGGCTTTATCACGGTTTAAGGCTTACAACAGCATTTGACATTTTGAAATTTATTTATTTTTTAATTAGTTTATTTATTGGACAACATAAAATATTTTATTGGACCACATATATTTGAGCAGTAAATGCAAATCTGATTGCAATCTCAGTATTTGGAGTTTATTGAATTATTTAATGTACGTAAAGAAACTACAATAAATAAAAAAGTTCGTATAACAATCTTATTAAACGTGCTTTCTTTTGCTTCTTTAATTGAAACGGTTCTACTAATCTTCACTGAAGAATTTATAAAGGAACTCTTAGCTGGCCTTAGTCTTACCAAAATGGTATTAAAAGGTGTGTTTGACGCTATTTATCACTTAAAATGATAATATCGCACTAACTTTTATTTTTGTTTAAATATTTGAACAATCCGAATTAGATTTTCAAATCCGAACTTTAATCCTATACTAGGATGGAAATCCAGATCATATTGCTTTAACAAGGTATATTGTTTATGTGATATTTTTTGCCTGTTTCAAAATTCGAAGTATTTAAAATACCAGGTTTGATTGTTTTTAATATCAATAATGATAAGAATATTTATTCATCTTACTAATGAACGGTCTCCCGTTTGTGCCTCTGTAAAGTTGACTAGTACTATTCCAGCCTAGCAACAGAAAAGCAAGATATTTTTAGTCAAAATTCAATTTATTACTTTCTTTTAAAGTTTACTTACTACTTTAAGTTTAGTTTTACTTTTTCTTGTGTAAAAATTAAATATTTGTCATTCCTTTGCATTTTATCATCTCAAAGACTATACAGTTGCGAGAGCTGTTTGTATCTACCATATAGCCTTTGTATTACAAATCTTCTGGGTATATTTTAGCCAGAAAGAAGTTGTTTTGTCCTAATTACGGCTATCATCTTGCTAAGTGCGGTGCACCAGCATATTTTACTTTATAAAGATTAAAACGGTCAAAGTTCATCTCAATTTTCCTTACTTTAAAATTACCTTTTTGGCTTTATTCTAACCAATGTACATATATGTCATATATTTTGAAAATGGAACAGAATTACTCATGGCTAATTTTAACAAATTATTCTATTTGTTTCCATATCTACGTAATAGGACTTGAACATGCAATTCAAATGGTTTTATACCATGTATACTGAAACTTATTGCACGTGACAACAAGGCTGTATGATAAAAAGGTTATAGAAAAATAAATATTTTCCGCAAGGTAAACCTTGCAATTTGTTAAGTGAGTTTTTGAAGTTTTTTCCTCCAGGTGATTTCTTTTTCTTTTTTTATTGAAAGTAGTCCGGTTATTATTGATCTTCGATGAAATAAGGAAAAGTACCTACGTCATATGATGGTTATTTGATGTTCTGATGCAAATCCTGTTTTACAATATTTTTATTATAAAAAAAAAAAAAAAAAAAAAATTGTTCTGAATGTAATTTATATTCAATTTCGTCATTTATTTTTGGCCAGGTATAGTACGAGTTATTCGTACTCATTACCATTTATATTATTGTAAATTTGATATTTAAGCTTTACCTATACCATCTGTGTTGTAAATGAATTTGACACTTAAACAAGTGTTTATTAATTCAGTCTTTGTTTACTTTATTATCATTCAAATAATTTTTATTTTTTATATGATAATGTTTTGGTTTATAAAGTCCGCGTTTTTCCTATTCAATATTTTTACTATTCTTTCTTGTAACTCACTCTTGTCATGCATTTTATTTTCACATCTGATTTATTTAACTATTCAGTTTCACATAATATCATATCCATCATGTTATTGGCTATAACCGGTACACCAGGCGATAACAGACAATCTCTCAATTGTTGTTTAATTAGGTTTCAAATAACGGTTCATAAGCTTAATAGCAGCGTTTTACCTACCAATAAAACGCTTATTAAGCGATAACCTTATTTGAAACCTAATACACAATCACTGCCAGGTGTTTCTTATGCGAATCAATTTCGAGATCCAATGAGGCTCAGAGCAGTGGCGCGGCGCCACATGCCCCCCACCTGGCCACCGGAAGTTAGCCGACGTCGTAAGGGAAAATCGGTAAAATAGCCGACCTGCTACCGGAAGTCAAGCTCGCTACTCTCAATTGTTGTTTAATTAGGTTTCAAATAAGGTTATCGCTTAATAAGCGTTTTATTGGTAGGTAAAACGCTGCTATAATTTTGCCTCAGCTCTACAAAATCAGCCGTAATTGCCAATAATGTTTCAAACATTTACCAAATATGTCTATATCAATAGATTGGATGATAAATGATAATACAACAAAATTTTAACTTAGTCGTCACTTGAAGGTCTAATGAGAGATAATGCTGCAATGTTCTCCCGCCAGAGGGCAGCATTAGCAGAGACAGTAAACAAATGTTTGACATTAACAAGTATGTCAAACTTGCAATAAATTGCCTTTATTTTACATCCGAATACGCAGCATAATTGCATTTCTATATTTTAATACTTATAGGAGTATTTTAAAATCAAATTAATAAAGGATTAATGTATAATTTCACAAATTAATTGCGACTTTGACACTGACATGTACATACTTGTCAGTGTCAAACCTTTTTTACTGTATGTGCTAGTGGCGCACTCTGGCGGCACAGCTTTCAGTAATATCTCCTATTAGCACATGAATAAAATTTGCACCAAAAAATTAAAACGTTGTATACATATAACGGGCAAGGCCTTTTTTTACAACTGCTCAATTAATATGATGATCACAAATGTATTGTAAAATGTCATATGATGCTTGTGCTCAGTAAGCTGGCTATTATATAGTCATCGGCTTATTATAAGAACATCTCGACTTTAATATCCAGCTTACCGTACTTGCAGCGTAATGTACAGTCGGGGGCAGATAAATCTCCCCTCTACAAACATATTGTATATGTTTTTTTAATTGTAGGGAGGTTAGGTTTACCTGCCTCCGGCTGTACTATTATGGTAGAAGCGGAGCACAGATTAAAATAAATCGTAGAAGATTATTTGTAAGAATAATACGCTTATCTTTTTAAATTGCGTTCGTAAGGTACCTTAAATCTATCTGATTGCCTTATGCATTCTAATTTATGAGTAGAACAGGATCATTCCTCGTTTTTTCCGTTAATGTAATACATATAAGGCGACTTAGGAAACAAGCGTAACAAAGCTAATGGACATCCAAGAGACCTCTACAACCCTTCTAGCTAGCGTGAAGAGTGTAGGCCAAATTCTCTAACTGCTCTAGCTAATATATGGCTCTGGTAGTACAGAGAGGTTCGTGCTCCTGCAGCAGCGGAGACTAAAAAGGACCTGATGATCATAACCAGGAAAGATGCAATATTAACATTGCACTACAACATCTAAGGATGCAACCGGGGCAACGTTCAGACGAAGAGTAGAAGTGTAGCATATTTCCTTATATAAAAGATACAAACATGGTTATATAAACCGTTATCCATACAAAAAGAGTTGTATGTAACGTATGAATAACGTATCTCAACATACAACGTATACATTCATGATTAACTTAGTTAATGTTAATGATGGACATCAGTTTGTCTACATCTTTGTTGATATACATTGTGTCCCTAGACCTGTGTCGGAGCCTTAAAGGGCGACTAAAATTGGAAATTCGAAAAGAAATTCAACATTTTCATACAATATAAGCCCGGCTGGCTGCACACTTTTGTATGGAAATGTCAATTTTTTTCGATTTTTTCGTATCAGTCCAATAGAAAAAATTGTTCATATAGACGGGCTGAGTCGCCCCTATGAGGATCCCAACAGGGTTTCAGGAACACAATGTATAAGATAGAGTAAGTGGTCGTATTATTTACTATTATAACTTATTCAAAATTAACTATTTTTCTGAAAATTTGTCCGCGTCAATTATAGATTATGTCACACGCAGACAAATTAGCTTTCTAGAGGTGAAAGAATTATGAAAATCGGTCCAGTAGTTTCGAAGCTTTTTCAATACAAACAAACAATAAAACTTTCCTCTTTAGAATATTAGTGTATAGATAGACGAACAAACACACAATCAAATATTTTCTCTGTAATATAGCGTGTAAACTGACCCTCGACTTTCGAATTTCTTTCCCTTAAAAGGGTGATTCATACCGTCAATATGGACAACTTTTTGAGAAAAAGCTGGGAGCTCAAAAATTTTTTTTGGTTACCCAACGAAAGCAAAACCTCGTTTTTTGTTGTTTTTCGTGTGTGTAAGTGGTCAACACCGGTGTCAGATTTATCAAGCTGCCTTAAGGCATCTGACACAGCTTAACGACTGCCATTAACGATGACAGCCAGGATCAACGGCTAAACGTGCCTTCTGAAGCAAGGAGGAACTCGAGATACTTTTATGCCACTTGCGGTCACCCATCCAAGTGGGGACTGCGCCCAGGGTTGCTTAACATGTTGCATAACATTTCCTCGTTATAATATTAGTATTGATACAAGTTAAATAAGGTAAAGATAGCCCAGTTTTTAAGCAAAACAATGAAAGCTTACAAGCGGCGACCTGAGCGAAGGCTAGTGTAGCAATAAAGTCAACATCGCGACACAGATCACGGAGTTCAGTCGGGGTAAACAAGTCTCGGCTGATAAGTCGCCGCCGCACAGTCGCGCGCGCCCGCCCGCCCTACGCACGTGTCCCAGCATAACTTGATAGTGTCGACAACACTGCAAGATTCTCGCCATACTATGCTAATGGGTGAGTTTGAATTTCGAATTCCAAATTCAAATGTATTTCTTTTTCTTTTGTATTTCCTTGACTTGTAGCACAAATGATTCAGTGTTTCACTGCCATATGGATGAAATCACCTGTAGAGTGCACTTTTTACTAAAATCGAGTACTGAACGCGATAAACACGAAGCGACGTTATAGATGACGTGCGAGTTGTTTGTTAGCCATCAGCATAATGTAATGGGGCAATTTGTGTTGGAATTGGTCAGTTGGTACACTCCGTTTGCTCAGTTCTAACGGTGTTCCGTATATGACGCGGAAGCTTGAGTCCTACTTTCTTAACAGCTACCTATGAAAAGGATCGTTAGTTAGTAGCACGTATAAATTGTTATCTAATGTCTGACGAATCCCAATTTAGCTTTTCTGACAAAATCCACGTGTACCCTTAAACCCTTGTTTGAGTTGAACATGTTACTATGAATAGTTCAGTTCAATATGAGAATATTAGATTTCAGATATTCTTTTTAATAAGACGTGGTTATAAGATTTTCTTAAATATTATTTATTCTGTCACGCGTCTTGTGTACCAAAGATCACAGGCAGAGATTGTGTTGCTTTATGTCCATACATCTACTAAAACTGCAATTCACAGCAAAATTTATGTTTTACTTGCTTTCGACCGCGGCTCCGCTCGCAAATATATAAATCCCTCGAATCACAACCGTTGAACCTATTTCTGGGATATAAATACCTTACGTCCTTCCCTAGGATTCAAACTACCTCCATACCAAATTTCATTTAAATCGGTTCTAGGATCGAAGTGGCCAGAGGTATCAAAAAAGCACAATTACTTATGTATTATAGATTAAAGTCTGAATAACTATCTGAATAGTAAGGAATGAATAGAATAGTAATTTATTCCTTTGAATATGGTAGTAACATAAAGTCAGATGTTAACAGTGAGCAGAATATGTTTGCAACATATTCTACCACAATTGGCTTAGGATTTTTTAGGAATTGGCATGGAAAAAAAACATTTAAAAAATATCAAAAGTACATGGGACAAATAAAATGAGCATGTTTACGCCATGCCAACACGGAAACACAAGCCGCCGTATCACGCCGGATCGATGTTACAATGTTCTATGTAGCTAATTTCGTTATCAACAGATAAGCTGTGGGCAGAGCGAGGGCGCAGCGGGGCTCCCTGGGAGCTGGACGAGTACCAGAGACAATGGGAGGGCGAAGTCGTGGAGAGGAACATAGGCCCACCGCAAGCGAGGATGGCCAACTGGGACAATGCAAAGATGGCGAAATGGGATAATGGAAAAATGGCGAATTGGGACAGTAACTCGAATGTGTGGTCCGCTGCGTGGGGGGCGATGGCCGGTGCTGGAACAGTTCTGCTGGTGGCTGGAATCGTGCTGCTTTGGAGGAAGCCGAGGAGGAGGGATACGCATTTGCTGGCGCCTCTGGATGTATGTCCGAATGTAAGTACAACTTTTTTATGATAACGGGAAAAAACTGTTTAAAATAGAAATTAATTATGTGGACCAAATTCTCTTTTTGATGACCATCTTTACGGGGTTTGTGTCGTTTTATATTATCCAGCTTTCACTGTTTTTGGACAATAAAGCTCGTTCGCATTACTTTAATTTGATACTTACTTAATTAGGGAAGTAATATAATTTCTATGGATTGTGTGATTTTTAAAATTATTGTAAATGTAAGATAGTACCTAGTACTATTTATAAAGTGTTGATTAACGAACTGGTACATAGAAATAAATTACTATTTTTACTCTGTATGCCCTACATATAATAGCATAGACTGGTTTCCTAAACAATGTAATTAGTCCATCAGTTTAATAATAAAAAATGTTGGATACATATTTTGAAAAAGTATAAAGATATAGCCCCTTAAAATTGCTAAACACTGTGACGTCACGAGCCCCTACTCATGAACTTTGACGCGCTGTATCTTTATCATTTAATGTTTAATTGATACAAAGACGTGTTTAATATTTTTTATTATCTTATTTTTAAATTATTATTTTGACCCAGTAAACTACCCTGTGCCTACATAAAAATTGTGATTGAGTGACTGTTATCTCAAAGTGATATATTTATTTCATATGACGCAAATGAACACTCATAAACTGTAAACTTTCGAAATACAGACTAAGCTTTTCATAAAATATAAACAAGAATACTTTGTAAATTCTAACTTGAAATATTGGACGGTCACGTTGAACACTAAAAACAATATCTATTTATTCTCTCAAAGGTCCTCTTTATTTTTCATATATTTTCCACTATATTTTTCCAAACATATTCAAGAGAATAAGAAGCTAAGATAATAATTTTTAATGACCAAAATATTTGGGATGTTTATTCATTCAAAGATTTGTCTATTATTAACACTATCTTAAAAGGTCTACAGAGAACATAATAATGCCCTTTACCTTGTGCGGGTTTGTATGTAAATGTTTTATATATTTATAGTGTAAGCACTAGAATTAGCCCGTTACTTTGCTTGCGTATATGAAGAATCCACCGGAACACTTATTCTGCACGTCATACATTTACTTGATTACAATACTAACTTAAATGATGATTTTTTTAAGAAGTAAATACAAAGAGCCTTTCATAGCAATGGTTTGAAAAATAATAAATTTTCCATACTAACTTGCAACCCCTACTTAACCTAATTAACCAAAAAAAGATTATGTCCATAATTTCAGGATCTTAGTCCTTGTAGGTTCGTCTGTGCGTTGATATGTCAATCGCTAATCAATGTTATATATAGAAAGTAATTGATTTTACTAATATTCGTTTGATCAATTGAGAGAAAAACAGGTTAACGCCAAAACCAACTAGTTAATTATTTGTAATAAATAAAAAATATTACAAGTAATTTACTAGTTTTGTACTTGTGAAATTTTTAAAATTCGATATCGTTTATTTAGAATTGCTGGCGCTAGTGTTACTATAAAATCGCCTTAATAATAAAATCTAAGCATATGTCTTTTATCTTTCCTTTTTCCTTGACAGTGTATTTACTAACTGACGTTGTGAAAAGAAGCAGAGAAATAAAAGACAGATTCCAGAATTAGATTTTATCTTCACCTTGTAGATTGGCGAGCAAGCTCCCACGCGTTTAGGACGATAGTTTTCTTAAGATCTTTATACAGAAATCGCTCTTGTTTTGGTCAAGAAAACGTTTATTTCTTGACAGATGGCATACCGAGCCACTGCAATTTTCGTTATGAAATGCTAAAAATTATTATGTAAACCCATCGTCAGCAACTTATCTAATCACTATTTTGATTCCGCTTTCCCACTAACATGTTAACTTAAGTGTGGTGTGTAGTTGTATTATTTTATTTTTTCAGGTATATTATGATATTTGATATAATATTATTTAAATTTTAGTAGCACCCCCTCATATCTTTTTCACAATGTCCCAAAAGTGAACTGGTAGACAATGCAAATAGCATTAAGTTAACCTTTTGTATCAAACTTTGATCGTGTGCAATAAACGTAAATAAAATTAACAAGCTAAACGGTGCCTTTACGTTTACGTTATGTTTATGTATCGTAAGTTACACATGCTAAATCTTCTATGATATCCCTAACAGTCCTCGTTAGTTGATCGATCCGGACGATCACATTACGGTTGCTATTCCTATAAACAGCCTCCGTGGTCCAGTGGATAAGGCGTTTGCCGTCTTGACCCGGGGGTCGTGGGTTCGATTCCCACGGGAAGCATCCTTTGTTAAGTTGTCTCCAGTTTGGTTAGGACTTTGCAGGCATGAATCACTTGAATGTCTAATAAGAAAGATGATTCCGTGCTTCGGAAGGCACATTAAGCCGGTGGTCCCGGCTGCCATCTGGTAGAGGAACCAAGTCAGAGGCCGAGAGGCGGTTCCGAAGAACTCTGAGACCAGGGTGTGCATGGTCGACTGACCGTGTCACCTACACGAAATGATGATGATGATGATTCCTATAAAGTAAATTTCCCTTCGATCAAAAGTATAGATAACAGACTAGCCAATTACAGTGTGTAAAAAGATAAAGGTCGGCAATTTCCGCCAGTCAAATCTTCTGGCATATTTTGAATCCCGAAACGTATCCCATTACCTACCAAATCCGACGTCCGGTCTCCTTGGAAGCCCTACATAGTTTGCCTTCTACAGCCATCGTTATGTTAGCTTGCCTAGCCAGCACAACAGCTGTGTTTGAAAGGAACGCGGCATGCAAGGGGAATCCTTGCAGCTTCTGAACCACTCATTTTTGAGTAAGATATCTAAGAAAGCAAAATAATATACTTAGTTATGAAGGTATAAGTTAATGCATATTATGGCATATTTTGAAACTCTGATCAGAGATATTGCTTGCTATCATGACACATTTAATTATTACTAGCAATTTTCCCGTGACTTCGTTTGCGTAAATACTCGTATATATATAGCCTATGTCACTTGCTTATAAATAAGCTTTCTACAGGTGAAAGAATTTTGAAAATCGGTCCCTTGGTTTCGGAGCCTATTCAATGCAAACAAACCATCAAATCTTTCCTCATCATAATATTGGTAAAGATATATATTAGAATCATTAAATTTAGTTTAGTGTCATGGTCGGTTGGTCACGTGACCTAAAATAGAGTGACATGGGTCATATTATCGAAGTTCTGAAACTAGGACCAACTTCGTGTGTGGCATCGTAAAATTACCAGGCGATTTTATAGGGCTATTCGCCATCAGATGGAAATAACCTTTACTTTCATTACCACACTCATATAGTACGTAAAGGTAGGCATATACTTTTCGGTTCCGCTTCCCTTTTATCCACGACTTCGTCGGCGTGATTCGGTAATTTATTTCGGGATAAAAGATATTCATAAGTACGTCCAAGAAATGGTCTACTTATGAGCAAAGTTTCATTCAAACCCTCTTATCAAACTTCGAAGGTGATCCTGATAACAAATATGTAGCCACTAGCTTTTGCCCGCAGCTTCGCCCGCGAATACTACACAAATTAGATTTTTTTCTTACTCCATCTTTTTTATACCTACTACAAATGTTGTAATTCGAAATAGAAAGATCGAGGTGCTGAAGTCTACGCAATCATATACCTTGAATCATTGTTGACGTTACTATTTCGTAAGGGGCTGAATCCATGTTATGATCTGGTCATCATCGTCATCGGGTCTTTTTTGGTCTCCACTGCAGGAGCACGACCCTCTCTATACTGTCAGAACTTTAGTACTTTTTAAGTTGCTAGATACAAACGTACCTTGATTCTAAAATTTGTATTCTGCCTTTCGATATGTATTTACCTACATTACTTACAATACATTGTAATTTTTGTCCTGTTTGATGTTTTAGGCAAAATAAAGATTATTTATTATTTATAAAACCATTTATTAGCCGGAGCAGTCAGAGGATTTGGCCTACACTCTCCTCACTGGCCAGAAGGGTTGGAGAGGTCTCTTTGATGTTTATGAGCTTTGTTTAGCTTGTGTTTCCTAAGTAGGCTTCTACAACATCCACGGAAAGTCTTGGAGTAGTCCATCTCCACTCTGCCGGAAACCACACGGCAATATCAGGTATCTCAGCACTAATTATTTTGTCGATGGACTCTGGTCTTAACTTGTCTTCAAGCCAAAGAAGAATATGTATCTGAGGGAGACTTCTTTTCTGCCCCTCCACAGTATACATGTGACACTTAGTAGTTCCAAATATACAACCCTTAGAATGCTGGTTTGGAAGAAAAGAAAAAACATAGAATATACCAGCTGCTTTTCTTCCCGCGCAGACCGTAAAAGCCGGTCAAGGGATTGGGCGAAAATCTTAAGGAATCACATTAATAGGCGATGCGGCTAGCAATCCATCACTATTTTGATTCTGCTTTCTACCTTTACGCCCACTACGATGCTAAACGTGCCTGTAGGTTTTATGACTTTGGGCTCTGTCTACCCCGCAAGGAATAAAGATGTGATAGTATGTATGTATGTAACCCTTAGAAAGCAGATTATTAAACATTTTTATGAGGCCTTATATTTAGAACAATAAGATCTGTTACTGTAACTATTCGTAAGAGTGATGCAATAAGTACAAGTATATTATCTCCATGTCGGGACAATATAGGTACGCTTTAGTTATTGTTACGAGATCTCTATGCTTCCCTGAGCAGTAATTTGATTGGAAAAGCTCGATGCTGTATAAATAAGAACACGGACACGCAATATATTTTTTTATCTATGCCCTTTGCTATACTGATTGACTTATTTTACTTTATTCCGGTAGTATACCCAACTGCTGTTGTGACTTGGCAATTTTTTTAACGAAGTCAAGTTTTATTTTAGGAGTTCATGTACGTAAAGAGTTTAATTCCGCCAAAACTATATTACGTAATTACCACTCAAATCAATAACACAATTGACACACAAATCTTGCAAATAAAATTAGTCTACTTTCCGGTGTCCAATAGTCAAAAATTTTATTCATCTTAAGATATTTTAAATATCATTTGGTGAACGTCACTTTACATTTACAATTGGTTTACAATGTTATGTTATTGTTGACGTCAATAAGTTACTTAAAGCTAAGTTTACACCGCTTCCAAGGCGGAGTGCAGAAGAAGCGGCAACAAACTGCACAACGCATTTTCTCCAAATGACGTCAACTTACAATCTACGACATACAATTGAACTAAACTTTTGCATGCCCATGTATACGACAAGATGTAAATCTGAAACTTTGCAATATTCTCGAACATACCTATACTGATTCATACCGAATAAGTTTGCCCAAGGAACATGATAATCGATTTAGTGAGTGAAGTCCAATTTTTGAAGTGGAAACTTCTGTAGGCGCGTTGAAGACTTTTTGGGTGAACAAAAATCTTAATCGCGTCATCGCGTCACTGAACGCTTTGTACTCTTTGGTAAACAAGTAACTTAGTTTTTACTTATATCGACAGTCGCCTAAAGACTACCCCGCATTTATTTTTTCATATTTTGACCTGCATTATGATTTAGGTTAGGATTTTTTTTTCAGTGCATGTATATGACGATTTACATGCTCCGAAAATGAAGTAAACCCTATCCCAAATCCCTAGTCCCAAAAAGTACTTTTTGTTAGGGTTGTAAGGCGGTAAGTAGATCAACTATATGCATCCCTGTACGGCATTATCTCATAGGAATGTGATTAAAACCGTCCTATACCGCTGGGATTTCATTTGAACCTGGCACTGCGGTTTTGCGGCCGTAGTTTGACTTTTTTCTTTCACGCTAGTCTGGGAGAAAAACATGTAGAAAGTGCCAGCTGCTTCTCTTCCCGCGCAGATTATAAAAACCGATCGAGGGAAAGGGCGTGAGGAATCATATCAATAGGCGATGCGGCTAGCAACCCATGACTATTTAGATTTCCGTTCTCACCTACAAGCCCACCTACATGCTAAACGTGACCTTCAGGTTTTATAGGCTTGGGCTCTATCTACCCCGCAAAGGAATAAGACGTGACAGTATCTGTGTACCTTTATTTGTTTGGTTAACAAGGTTACCTCGTTTGGTTCCTCCTAAGAAGGTGTTGCACGCAGTCTGCTACACAGGCGGCTTTTCAGCCCAAAAATTCCTTGTGTCCCCTAAATCTACGTGTTTTATTTCTATCTACTTATCTATTAATTCTCGTCGGGCAACCTAATAGGTGCAGAATCAGGCCAGGAAACCCACTTTATGCTTCCAATGCGATGCAATCGCTTCGCAATCAATTATGTAATGGAAGGGACAGCTAGGCTTCGTAGCGATTGACTACCCAATTGATCGACTTTAGTGATTGACTCGATAGAGTATTTAATGGTAAGTGGGTAGACGTGAGGCTCTGAGGCGTTACCGCTGAGGATGCAACCGGAATAACGCTCGTATGGATGATGTTAGGTATACTTTATTTACATTTTTCATAAGTATTGCCATGATGCCATGTTTAATTTTCTGTGAGCGGTATAATTTTTGTGCTATAATCCAGGAGAATCCAGGGATATATTATTATGTAACAATGTTATAAAATAATGAACAGCCAAGCCAAGACCTAATGGCACAACTAAACTTCCAAATCACGGAGATCAAGATGTTATTGTGTCGTATGTGTTAGGAGTCATCATTTTCAGATTATTTCAAGCTTCCATAAGCATCTAACATAAGATGTTATAAATTTTAAACTACAAGAAATGCAGTTTTGAACATCTAAGTTAACATATACATTGATATATATTGATTTCCAAAAATAAAAAGATCTATAAAATTGTATCCATTTTTTTACTCACTTTTTATTATTTTGTATTCTATTATTCTTTCTGAATAATATTTCCAGGGGTTTCAAATCAACCTGTACTTCTTTTGTTACATTACACCCTGTCCACAAGAAATGCGAAGTGAGAGTGATAAACACCATTGCACAATGCTTGTCCTCACCTTTCAAACCAGGACACTCTTTGTGAATGTCTATACATCATCCTCAATACAATAGGTAAGTAAATACCGATGCCTTTGTAATATTTTCCACAAACAACCTTTTATGTAATTAACCCTTCTGAATAAGATAGTCTTTCAAGCGGTGACAAGCTCTTACCCTGGTTTTATGAAATATTTTATGAGAAATTGTACAACGCAAAGGAATATCACTGATGTGCTTTTGAAATAAGGTTCGTTATTGAACTGGTGTGATTCTTTTTGCACGTTTATTACAAATAAATGGATATTATCAACCTGTAAAGAATAACAATCTCTTCGATAAAGTTTTGCTTCACTTTATTGATTCCTTCATAGATGTCATGGGTGTCCTTTCTAAGGGTTGTTCTCTCCGTTAACTCTTACTTTTGATTGAACTTAAAGACTTATTGTATTAAACTTCCAGCTCCAACCATGATATCTCCCCATATCTGAATTATGTATACTTCCAAATAAATATTTTAACTGCTCAGACTCCATTAACTATACTGCACTGCTAGATGTAGTTTTAAATAAAGCAAGCTGATTGAAATCTATTTGTCGAGCTCCGTGAAGCAGCGGTCAATACGCCTGCCTGCCACACGGATGGTCGGTTTGATCCCCGGTCAGGTCAAGAGGAAAATGATCTTTTTAAAAAAGACCTGGATCTTGGATGTTTATCTATATAAATGTCTATTATAAAATATAGTATCGTAGAGTTAGTATCCCATAACACTAGTCTCGAACTTACTTTGGGGCTAGCTCAGTCTGTGAGATTTGTCCGTATATATTTATTTTATTTATTTCTTTATATTATTGATGGCTATGATGCTCTTCTGTACAGAAGAACGAAGAAACTTATAGCGGCTTTCTTTGGCAGGTCTATACACAGTGAAATATTGACCGTTTTAGACTCTTAAAGGGACGATTCAGCCCGTCCATAAAAACAACTTTTCTTATGAGAAAAAAGTTGGCAAAGCTGGAAATGCAAAAAAATACATTTCTATCAAAAATATTTACCGCCCGGCCAATTTGTATGGGAATGTTAACAAAAATATGAGTTCCCATCATTGCTCTCTTAGGAACAGTAGTTTTTATCGAAGGACTGAATCGTTACGTTTATACACGGTGAAATATTGATTGTTTTAGACCTTCTAAAGGGGTTTAAAGGTTTAAAACGATCAATTTATCACCGTGTATAAACGTAACAAAGATTTGTAAATAGAATCTGATTTAAAGGTATTATTAAATTTGACACTCACTGTCTTTTCTAATTGAGATAAAACTAATAATAACTTTAATTTGCAACAAGGCCGGTAAATGACCTTTGCCCTTTCGTCAGGGCTACCTGTCAATACAATTTTATTATAATTTTTCCTCCTATAACCTTCGTCTAATTCTATTTGAAAAAAGCAAACTCCTCAGGCTTATCTCAACATCTTTAGATTGATTGATTGTTTCTAAGGCTTTCATATTTTATTATGTTTACCAGTTTTTCCAATTCTTTATTCATTTTCCTTTTGATTAAACCCCAACTATTTGTACAGGTCTTTCACCGCCGCCTTATGGGAATCGTCCGGTCCCCAGAAATAATAAAGTTTACCCACATCAGACCACGTGAATGGAACCAACTGAAATGTCAACTAACCTTATACTTTTGAACGAAGAAATATGTATAGATCTATACTAGACGTAATCACGATAACTTTACCACGGTTTTTCTTGTTTTTTGGAAATGATAACCTAAATTATAAAACAAAATTAAGCTTCACGAAGTAACAATTTCAGATAATTTTCAAAATATCACATTAAATTTGGAGCAAATAGAAAAGATGAAATACTAGTACATCTAAACTAATATTATAAAGCTGAAGAATTTACTTGTCATGTAAAACGCGCTTATTTTAGGAACTACTAGACCGATTTTAAAAATTGCCATATGTATATGTCGCAGTCATCTGGTTGAATCTGCTATTTGATTGAATGACTAGCGCGTTCATTGAATGGCGACATTTAATGGAATAACTAGGCCGAACGTTGATTGAACAAGCGTCGCTCAACGTCCAACTAGTTAGCGGATTGTTACATAGCCCTTTGAACAGAGCGGACATAAAATCAGTCAGGTGATTCGAATTTAGTTCATTTTTTTAGCAGCGCTAGTAGTGACCAAAACAAATAAGGCGTCAAACAGCTGGCACAGATGGCACGTTGTTGATGTTTTTTGATTAAATTTACTTTAAAGTGCGTTATCTGTAATAAAATAGTATGACAGCATGGATTTGCCTATTATTACGCCGCCGCCGGCTACTTAAAAAACTAAGAATAATTTTCAAAAATTGAGATTAAGTAAAGCTTTGGAAATCATGCTACCACCAAAATTTACAAGGTCGGCTAAGATTGAACGACTTCGCTAAATGACGTTCATTCAGTCAAGACGTTGAACGTTACATTCAACGACTTGACGAGTTGTCCTTTAGTCATTCAGTTAAATGTTGCCATTCAATGAACGCGCTAGTCATTCAATCAAATAGCAGATTCAACCAGATGACTGCGACATATGTACCACGGGCAAAACCGGGGCGGACTGTCAATAACAAATTTAATGAGTTTAGAAACAGAAATATACAAAATTAAAACTTTTTCCAAATCTAAACTTCGTCTTAAATCTCTCATTAAAAGTTGGCGCGGTGTAATCCGTCTTTTGCGGTGTTTATACGTAATGATCAGAAACACAAACATAACAACACTTTTACAACAGCTGAGTAATCTGTCACTCCGAGCACCTGTACCTGTGATTGATTACACACGAAAATACAATACCGAGGGCAAAATAAGCCTTTATGAGCAATATTATCAAAATACAGTCAATATGGTTACTTCATGCTTTTTCATTCTTCTAGTTGGTAATGGGAAAAAGGGAATCAAAATAGTGACGAGTTGACATCGTAATCGCCATAAACAAAAGACACAATTTTTATTATTTATTTCTTTTTTTTATTGCTTTAAACAGAATTAACCTAACTTTACATTTATTTTACTAAAAACTGAAAATGCCTATATACGCCGGACAGTATAAAAAGTCGATGTCGGCCAAGCCTACTTCATATTTCCAACTTTGTTTTTTGTTATGTTGTGATTTGCATCGATGCGAATTATTAATAGTGTTTATTTAATATACTAATATATTAATGGGTTTTTATTTTAAATACCTACTAATACGCACTCAGCTTTGAATTGTTGAAAAAAAATTGTTTTTCTATCATATGGATTTACTAAATCGGGGTTTGAAATTTCACAATGTTTACAAGTTTGACATTTGAGACTGATTTTGGTATGCTATTTACCCTATTGTTCTGAGCATAAACCTCATGTGTGCTATCTGCTTACTTATCATATCTGTGCTATAGACATAATTTCTCAGATTTTTGTCCATTCCCTCAACCGATTTGCGCAATTCGCAGCGGTAATATCAAATCTTTGGCATTTCCCTCACCCCGCGCAATTTTCACCGGAAAAAAATATGGCGTGTCTTGGGACTGGCAACAAATTGAATCATAAAATGGAGCTGGCATTATAATATTAAATTCCCACCGCACCCTGATGAAACCTTGCTATCCTTGCGTTTTTCATCTTCACACGAGACTATTATTTATTCATACAGATACATGCACAGCAACACGGATTTATTCCTAGCGGGTAGGCAGAGCCTAAACTGCAAGAGCAAAGAGCATCCATCTATCATCGTTAAGCATGTACATGAACTTCTTTACATACTCCTTCCTTCATAGATTTTGACGAAACTTTACAACCTAAATTCAATAGTAGAGGACATTTCGTGGACACAAAAAAGCAAGTTAATTTCCCAATTGGTTCACGAATTTATGCTTATTTCCATACCGCATTTAACGATTTGAAAGGAATGACGATTTTTTTTTATATAAGGCGTGGAAGGCGAATTTGACCTTCGTAAAAAATAAAACTCTTTGTTCAAAAATGTTTCAAAAAAATTATACAATAAATGTGAGAATTTGTTGCTTGCTAGTAGTTTATTACACGAGATTTACTCGATTTATGACAAAGTCCGTAACAGTTACTTTCCCTGAGGTTTCGGGACAATGGTAAACAACGCTACTTATGCACGGTAATACTATAATACACTATTGCCGTAACTTATGATAATTGCTATCCCCTTGTTCATAAACTAGCATGGAAGTGTACATAAACCTTTTCTTCTTTTTTGCGTAGGTTGCTATCCTTTTGTGACATTCAAAATATATTACTTAAAGTATTTGCGAAATACCCAATCAAGGTAAGTACGATCAAAGTACAAATTCATCTAATTTTCTTGTTATGCCACAAATTGATTACATTATTATGTCTTTTGACATGATAATGTAATCAATATCTTCTCCTTCATATGCCAGTTCACAGGAGTGGGTTTTTCGGAAACACTTTTATGGTTCGTGCTATTAAATTATGGAATGCCCTGCCGGTGGATATCCGGAAGGCTCAAACTCGTTTGACTTTTAAAAAAAGCTCATTTCCTACAAGGTCTGTCAGATTATTCATGATATACATGGCGAAATTTTGATCGTTCTGGACCCTTAAAGGGGTGATTCAGCCCGTCGATATGAACCATTTTTCCTATGGGACCAATGCTGGAAACTCAAATTTTATTTCGACATTTTCATACAAAAGTGTTCAGCCGCCAATGTCGAATTTTTTTTTGAGTTTACAGCATTTGTCCCATAGGAAAAGTTGTTTATATTGACAGGCTGAATCACCCCTTTAATGGTCCGGAACGATCAAAATTTCGCCATGTATATGTAGTATATGTATCGTCTATTATATTTATATGTACTAGCGTGTATGATGTTTATGTAGTTTATTATTCTAGTTTATTTTATTAACTGTTTTTTTTTCTTAAACTTTTTTCTAACTTTGCATTACCCCATCAATTGTCATCATCACCCGATTGGTGACTGGCAGAAAAAGTCATTTACAGTGTATTGTGTTTAAAGATAAATAAATAAAAAAATAAAGGAATGTGACACATTTTCAATGAGTTCTGAGCAACAAATATTTTGCGAAAAATATTGAAATACAAATTTAGTTTGTTGAATAGTCAATATATTAGTCGGGTTTTTCAGTCTGTCTTAAAACTTATTCTTCTTCTAACTTACATCCCACTTGGAGGTGAAAATTATATTAAAGAATTTAACCAAAGTTTTAGGGTTAATTTTAATAAATTATAGCACAATATCATTAACAATGTGCTCCAATTTGTTTAATAATAATAACAATAATTAGACATGATAATATGATTTTTTAAAATAGATTATTATCAATATATTGTACCTAGTAAGATTTTATAAGATCGGTTTCATTTTAACCGGTGAATGAACCGATGAATTTGCATAAAGGTTTGCGTATAAAGGTGGAAAGCAATAAAATTACTGTGGTTCTTGCTTCATGTTGATATCCATATATTTCCACAGCATAAAATCCTCCACAGCGCCATCTAAAGCACAGTGTTACAACTGCAAAACAAACTGAAGCCTCCAAGACAATATATAATGTACTCTGTGCTCCAAGATGAAACTTGAACGCAACCTACTCGGGGAAAAAGTTCCGTGGTTGAGGGAAAACACTGATAGATGGCGCTAAAATGTATTTTATACTCGTAGCGCTAGATGTAGCTACGGGCTACGATGCTACGAAGCATCAACGCGTCTACGAAACGCTACAAGGCTACGAGCTTCTACGACCTCTATGAAACCCGTTCAAATTCACTTCACATTTTTATATTTTGCAAATATTTATAGTTTTTTTAATGATTAAAACTATCGCATATACCTAGCCTGTATTTTTTAGGCATATGACTGTTTTCCTGTAACGAAGATTTGAATTCAATAACCAATGAATGCAGGCAGCTGAAAAAAAAATTGCGTACTCGGGGCGCTATATGACCCAAGAGCTGTGGATGCGACCAGAAAAACGCAAAGATTATGATGACATACGACTAATTACACTAATTACACCTTTATCCCTTACAGGGTAGACACAATCTACTTTTAGTTGGATTTTGGTATAAGTAGAAAACAGTATCAAAATAGGAAACTAATGCAAATTCCCTCTACTGAAATAAAGCAACTCATGCAAGACATAAAATATTGAAACAATTAAATGAATATAAGTAAATAATTATAAGCTAATTTTTAATATGAGGAAAGATATCTCATTTTATTAAAGGACCTTTACCCGATTATTTAGATTGGTTTGTTCCGGGCTACCAATATTTAAAATGACAATATTATTAACTATATTATTATGGCTTAATTTTGCTTAAGAGCCTTCAATTAAGTTGGTCCCTTTTAACGGGGTATCCATAACGAGTATAACGAGATAGGCTTTGATTCCATCAGATAAATATCATTTCTTATACAATCTAAAATGATCCTTATAAGTTATGAAATATGATTTAGAATACTTTAGCAATATGTGGGATATACGCTTTTTAGTAATCGTGCTATCGCATCTCGCCTTCTCGTACTTGACCTATAAACCGATACCAAGCCGATTTTTGAGTGAGTAAAATGTGATTCTTCGTAGTAAGCCATTAGATAAATACGATTAATAACAATTCTTTTATTTCTTATGTTTTTACCGAATGGTATCCAGCTTGTAGGACCAAATTTACATAAAATATTTCAATTTCAATATTTTATGCAAAGAATAAATTTTTTGTTTACTAGTTTTTGTCCGCGGCTCCGCTCGTATTAATGTCGATACCCAGGGAACGGCAACTTTTTCTAGGTCAAAAGTAGACTATGTGTTATTCTGGGGAATAAACTATCTGTGTGCAAAAATTTATGATTAAGTGCCCATACAAATATTCCTAATTTTATTGACCTACAGCGATAACAATGCGACGAACTATCAAGCTTCATTCAGTTTTCATGTTTACAGTTTTTAAGAGTTCATTTCTACAGCTAAATCGGCTCTCGACATTCCCTTAAAGGAGTGTTTCAGACCGTCAATATGATCAACTTTTGATGCTGGGAACTCAGTTTTTTTTTTATTTTCCCTTACTATTTGCTCGGGCGGGTAAACACTTTTGTTTGAAAATGTAGTTTTTTTTTTAAATTTCCCAGCTTCGATATCATAGGAAAAGTTTTTCATATTAACGGGCTGAGTTATTCCACAAAGGGTACGTTGAGGGTCAATTCACACGCTGAAAAGAAGCATTACGGCTAAGTATGCAACTGGGAACACATCATCATCATCATCAGGTCTTTGTAGTCTCCACTGCAGGAGCACGACCCTCTCTATACTACCAGAGCCATATACTAGCCTGAGTAGTCAGAGGATTTGGCCTACACTCTCCACGCTGGCCAGACGGGTTGGAGAGGTGTCTTTGATGTTAATAAGCTTTGGTTAGCTTGTGTTTCCTTATTCGCCTTTTACGACATCCACGGGATGACTTGGAGTGGTCCTATTCTACTCTGCCGGGAACCACACGGCCGACTGGGAACACGCTCAGAATGAAAGGGAGAGATATAAGATTTACTTCCTCTAAAATCTTAAAAGCCTGATGTAAATGGAAACTGCGGGAATGAAAAGCGGTAGATTGCTGCTATTACGCCGCAATTACTGTCTTAGTTTCAACTCGGTAATTTTCCTAAGCTTGAGTTTCTCGCTCCAATGTGGAGCGGCACTCTCCTCATACGTTTGTTATGTAGTTTTACTTCTTGGTCACGGCAAAAAACAAATATTTTATTCATCTGCAATATAAACAAAAGAAGAGAATTTGATTGTTTGTGTGTTTGCATTGAATAGGCTTTACAATATTTGTATAGATTATTTGCTGAGCCGTGATGCTTTGAGCCCTTGGTCTGCTATTATGACAGCTTTCATGCCTTAGAATAAATTTGGCCAAAGTTAATACGGCTGGCTGCCTGACGCCAACCCTTCTTGGATAGGTCCAGAATCACAGAGTTATACCTGCGAAAAGAAATACAAAAATTTTCCCGCGCCGAGTCTCATACTCGGGGCCCCTCGAATTCCATTTTTGCATGTTAACCAATGTGCCACAAAAGCCGTCATGTTCTTATTCAGTCATCATCATCATCATCAGGTCTTTCTAGTCTCCACTGCAGGAGCACGACCCTCTCTGTACTACCAGAGCCATATATTAGCTTGAGTAGTCAGAGGATTTGGCCTACACTCTTCACGCTGGCCAGACGGGTTGGAGAGGTCTCTTTGATGTTTATAAGCTTTGTTTAGCTTGTTTTTCCTTAGTCGCTTTTTACGACATCCACGGGATGACTTGGAGTGGTCCTATTCTACTCTGCCGGGAACCACAGGGCACTTATTCAGTCATCATATTTAAATTGGATTACTTTAAATTTCATATTTTCTCTATTAGGTGTTTTTTTTTTATGGTTAAAAAATCGAATAAGAACTGTTTCAGAAGGCCGTAAAGGCATCTTAGATTCGGTCCTTTACTTAATCCTGTTGCGGCACTCTAAAAGCTTTAATTGCTCAAAGCAAAGGTTAAAGCCGAAGTTCACACCTAAGAGTCCTTGGCCTCAAAAACCGCGGTTGATAAGTAAAGCTCTTAAAAGCGAACAAGACATGTCCTAAAAAAATAAAACGCTGGTAATGATTTTTTCAGCCTGAGACTGAAATCTTTCGTTCTACATTATTTATTTGACTTACCTTACCTTAGTAAAGGGATATGTATGTTAAGCAACCCCTGGTGCAGTCCCTACTTGGATGGGTGACCGCAAGTGGCATAAAAATATCTCGAGCTCCTCCGTGCTTCGGAAGGCACGTTAAGCCGTTGGTCCCGGCTGTCATCGCTGATGGCAGTCGTTAAGCTATGTCAGATGCCTTAAGGCAGCTTGAAAAATCTGACACCAGTGTTGGCCACTTACACATACGAAAAACAAACAGTAAAGGGATAGACCGTCGTACTAGCGCTATTTTGTATGAGATAGTGTTTGGAGACTATTTTACATTTCATTAGTGAACATAAATATTCAATTTCATACATCTGACCACGGCAAACTGTAACGGCAAATTGAAATTTTTAAAAATGATCGATTCTTAATTTTTTTTATAAGAACGATTGATAAAAGTAAGTTTGTTCGTTTGTTTGTTACGATTTTACGTTCTATCTACTGCACCGATCATCATGAAATTTTGCATACACATAGGTTAGGGTACCAAGAAGGACATAGGCTATATTTCACGCGGGAAACCGCAGGTAACATCTAGTTGTTAATAAGTCGTTAAAGCGCGTGAAAATTCGACTTTATTACTTGATACTGCCTAGATACGTCACGCGTAAAAACCATACCTACAAAAAAAATGAACTAGTGCTTGCATTAATTAGTTATCAAATCTTAACTCAACGCTTATATTTTGAAATACTCGTTTGCCCAATTGTCCATATGAGTAAGATTAAGCGCCATTTCATATGGTCACAAAATGATTTGAGTACGGCAATATAACTATGTTACGAGCACATATTTTATAAGCACAAAATTTGTGAAGTTTTTAAAGTGTATAACGTCTTGAAATTAATATCAAAGAAGGCGGGTGCGTATTGTTTGATATAATAACAAATTATATATTTTCATTTCAATAAAGTTCAAAAGATATAATGTTTACTTGATATAATTATTACTGTTTATATTCTTAAAAGCTATAATATTCATAAAATATTTAATTCTAAAACCATAAACTCATTTATTATAACGTTTATGAACACTTAACATCACCTGTCATACAACTCGTTCAGTATACATGCCATAAAATATAACAATCAAAACGAATACTATTTAAAATATATATCAATAAAAATCTAAATCAATCAAATTGATTATGACAAGCGAGTGAGCGACGACCTTAGGTGCGATAGTGACTGGTTTGGATACGCAACTTGGTAACAAAAGGTAAGTTAGGTTATGGTAAGACATAGACCACCATATGAGCGAGCGAGCAACGACTGGGCGCGAAAGTGAATGGTAACAGAAGGTAGGTTAGATTATGGTTACACATAGACCACCACATGAGCGAGCGAGCGAAGCGAGCGAGCTACGACTTGGTGCGAAAGCGACTGGTTTGGATACGCGACTTGGTAACAGAAGGTAGGTTAGGTTATGGTTACACATAGACCACCATATGAGCGAGCGAGCGAGCGACGACTGAGTGCGAAAGCGACTGGTTTGGATACGTGACTTGGCAACAGAAGGTAGGTTAGGTTATGGTTATACATAGACCATCATATGAGCGAGCGAGCGACGACTGGGTGGGAAAGCGACTTAGTCACAAAACGTAGATTAGGATCTTCTATCACTTTATTTGTATTACCAATGATTATTATGCTTAATAATAAGTATATATTACGTTTATTATACGTTACAACAAATCGATTTGTTAAATTTTATAACGATAAAACTGTATATGAAAGGTTTGTTATGTTGAATAATTGTTATAACAAAAGATTTTATTTTTTTCAAAATTATTTCTTCCTAATTTTATCTTGATTGATAATTATACTGACCAAAATTATATATTTCGTTGGTATTGATCTTAAAACATATATATTTTGTGTTTATATGTTATATTACTTACCCCTTGAATTGAGTCAACATCATCTTGTCGTTTGTGTTTGAAACCGTTACAGAAACCCAGAACGTGAGCAACACCATGGTGGTATCATCTTTGACGAGACTACGAAATTTCATACAAACTAGAGTTCCACGATAGCACTACGTACTATATTTATTCTCATCTTTCAATTAAATGCGTACTATCCTTTTTAGGGTTCCGTAGTAAACTAGGAACCCTTATAGTTTCGCCATGTCTGTCTGTCTGTCTGTCTGTCTGTCTGTCTGTCCGTCCGCGGTTTTACTCAGAGACTATAAGTACTAGAAAGCTGTAATTTGGTATGGGTATGTATATTAATTATGGCAAAAAAGTGGTAGAAAAAAATCTTGAAAAAAAATTTTTTTTTTGGTAGCTCCCATACAAGTAAAGTGGGGAAGTAATTTTTTTTCTCTATTTACCCATCGTGTGGGGTATCGTTAAAAAGGTATTTGAAAAATATTGTGAGGTTGAGAACACCATTTTTCGATTTAGGGATCCGTTTCCGAAATATTTGATTTTAAAGTGAAAATTTTTGTTAGAGGTACGTGTCCCCCCCCTCTATCTGCTAAACGGTTATATATGGATACGTGAAAAAAATTACAGCAGTAGTATATATACTGAAGTTGAAAGGAAAACTATCAGAGCTGGGTACTAAGTGCAAACTAAAAAGTTATAGGCACCCAACTTATAAAATGTACTGGAAAATGTAAAATTTCATACAATCTTCATAGTTACATGTTTTTGGTCGTTAAACTGTGAGGTGCGAGTGTAAAAAGTGTGAACTCAAAGTTGTCATTCGCAACTACGGAACCCTACTTTGCGCGTGGCCTGACACGCACTTGGCCGGTTTTTTATGCTTAAAAATCTGATTGATCTAGTTAATTAGCAGCAACTACTGCCTTCTAACGGTGACTTTTCAAAACTTATATTGCCAGAGCATTTGCCAGAGTGCGTGCCTCCGAAGGAGATATCTAACCGTGTAGAATTATAATATATATCACGCATTATCGCGTCGCGTGTCTCATCATCATCAGGCCTTTTTTTTAAGTCTACACTGCAGGAGCACCACCCTCTCTGTATTACCAGAGCCATATATTAACTTAAGCAGTCAGATGATTTGGCCTACACTCTCCACTCCACGCTGGCCAGATGGGTCGGAGAGGTCTCTTTGATGTTTATCAGCTTTGTTTAGCCAGTGTTTCCTTAGTCGCCTTCTACGACATCTACGGGAAAACTTGGAGTGGTCCTATTCTACTATGCCGGGAACCGCACAGCGGTCTACACTCTTCGCGTGTCCATACTGTTGTTATTTTGAACGCAGGTTATTGACTTTTACTTCCATCCATCTTGCGGGAGCGAGGGTGGAGTGGGGGTTGCTACCCCTTAACTTTGCTAATCTATTATGATTTTGTGATTGCTCGGAATAATGTAATTATAAAGAGATGAAAATCGAACCTGTGTTTATGTAAATAAGATAAAATGTAATTTTATTATTTGAATTTGGTTGGCTTATTAATTCTTTTTACATCGCATTGAATTTTACTAAACTTAGTTTGATACCACAACATGCAATGTACAAACAAGCAATGACATTTTAAACCATTTTTGTTTGAATCTATTTATCTTAGGAAAAGACGGAATTTTTCGCAAGCAAATAGTCGTAAGATATCGTCTTTTCATATCTACAAGGCTAAAGTAAAAAACACTTTTTACGAGCTCCGTGGTGCAGCGGTCAACACGCCTGCCTGCGACACGGAAGGTCCCGGGTTCGATCCCCGGTCAGATCAAGATGGAAAATGATCTTTTTCAGATTGACCTGGGTCTTGGATGTTTATCTATGTATATAAGTATTTATTATAAAAATAGTATCGTTGAGTTAGTATCCCATAACACAAGTCTCGAACTTACTTTGGGGCTAGCTCAATCTGTGTGATTTGTCCCTAAATATTTATTTATTTATTTAGGCGAAAGCCTTACACTTACATATCGGTAAAAACTAAAACCTAAGGAGGGTTACAGGACGTATTAGGTTTGCTAAATAATTTTAGGTTTAAAATAACATGCTCATTATTATATCTACGAACAAACATTTAAAAAAAAAAACACACGATTGCCTTGCTGAATGATCTCGGGGTAAGGTAAGACAAGGATTCAAATACTATAGTAGGCGATTTGTTTTGGTGAAAAAAAAAACTTATAAACTTTAACTTATTGCCTACCTATTATTCAAACATACAACTGCTCAATGCCAAGTGAGAACTGGATATAAAAAACCGGCCAAGTGCGTGTCGGGCCACGCGCAGTGTAGGGTTCCGTAGTTGCGAATGATAACTTTGAGTTCACACTGTTTACACTCGCACCTCACAGTTTAACGACCAAAAACACCTAACAATGAAGCTTGTATGAAATTTTACATTTTCCAGTACATTTTATAAGTTGGTTGCCTATAACTTTTTAGTTTGCAATTAGTACCTAGCTCTGATAGTTTTCCTTTCAACTTCAGTATATATACTACTGCTGTAATTTTTTTCACGTATCCATATATAACCGTTTAGCAGATAGAGGGGGGGGACACGTACCTCTAACAAAATTTTGCACTTTAAAACCAAATATTTCGGAAACGGATCCCTAAATCGAAAAATAGTGTTCTCAACCTCACAATATTTTTCAAAGACCTTTTTAACGATAACCCACACGATGGGTAAATAGAGAAAAAAAAAATACTCCTCCACTTTACTTGTATGGGAGCTACCCAAAAAAAAAATTTTTTTCAAGATTTTATTCTACGACTTTTTTGCCATGATTAATATACACACTCATACCAAATTTCAGCTTTCTAGTACTTATAGTCTCTGAGTAAAACCGCGGACGGACAGACAGACAGACAGACAGACAGACAGACAGACATGGCGAAACTATAAGGGTTCCTAGTTTACTACGGAACCCTAAAAATGATCTAGTCACCAGTCACCACCATGCCGCTCGCTATGCAAACGCGGCCGGCGCAACGACACACGCCCTAAGTAGTGTCGGATGTGAGCAAACAGCCGGCCTTGCATTTTTATAAGCCGCTTTTTTTTCGTCATAGTACAGCAAACGATCAAGCTGGTCACCTGATGGTAAGTGATCACCGCTGCCCATGGACAACTGCAACACTAGGAGTGTCACAGGAGCGTTGCCGGCCTTTTATTTTTCCCTCCCCAGAGGGGCCGCTCCAAATTTCAATCATACAGGTGTGTTATCAACCATGTGGTTGACATCTTTATAGTAAAACAAGTATTAATAAAAAATAGTATTTAACAGACTTTAAAGTTTCACTGTTCCCTAAGTTAGATTATACTTAGTCCAACAAAAAAAGAATTATAACCATCCAACTTCTAGTTTCTGAGATATGCGCGGACAACATACATACATTTATCAAAATTTGGCACTCATGTTTAGAAACTGATAAAGACTAAAATGTAATTCTGACCATAATACATACGGATCGCATTGATAACTTCCTTTTTTAAAGACGGTTGATAAACATACAGGTGTATTTGTTCAAGTGAGCAAAGTTTTCAAATCGAGTTGTAATTTTGTTACAAAGTTAGAAGTAGTGTAGTCACTGCATTCAATATTTAGAGGCACTTAGAACTAGCAAGTTCGAAGGGTTACTCGACAAGTTTCTTCCGGGCAATTTGTGGGTGTGGATGCAGAATGTACGCATTGCAAAATGATGACGATAAAAATTGCAAGATGTAGAAGATTAGAAGAATAATTATTATAAAAATCAGTACAACATATTTTATAGATGAAATGATTAATGTTTTTTATCCCCTCCCAAAATATGGTGATTTATAAGTTTCACACTTCACTCTTTCTGTGTGTTTGGCATATTTGTGACCACCGAATGGATGGATAGATTTGAATGCGGTTTTTAAAACTAGATTAAGTGTGTAAGGTTCCCACCTAATGTAGGCAGAAATTGGACTACTCTCAGCAGCCAGGACAAAATACATCTATTTAATCATGTGTAATTATTGGTTGGACTAAGAGGGCTTTAAAACATCAGGTAAAGGTGGTAAAACAGATAAGGTCAGAGCAGGAATATTTTGTTGAAACTTATGTATAATAAAAAAATAGTGTATAAAAGTGTTTTATGCACATTTGATATACACTAGAGTAATTAACCATATATTTATTTATACATTTTTTACAATATATTTGCAGGAAGCTTGAACATACAAATTATTAAATTACATAAGAAATTTTAATAAAAAAATTCAATCAGAAAAGCAAGTCATATTTTTAAGTTATGAATTACTTTAACTGTACTTAAATATCCTGGTCACAATAATTTGCAAAAATACGCGCAAAATAAAAACCTTTTCAACTGATATTTAATGTTGTAAACTAGCAGCCCACCCCGGCTGCGCCCGGGCATGTATTATACCTTAGAACCTTCCTCATGAATCACCCTATCTATTGGTGAAATCATCAAAACCCGTGCAGTACTTTTTAAGTTTATCGCGAACAGACAGACAGATAGACGCGGCGAAGAACTTTGTTTTTATAATATGTAGATGTTTTATAATATGTAGATAGAGAGATACACCTTCAAAAATGACCTACTAAATTCCTATTTTGAGTAAAAAAAATAAGGAATTAATAAAAAAAAACAATACCCACAGAACGCAAGATGCTAATAAGCTAGATTACATACTATATAACTATCAGGTTGTCATTTGCGAAATAGACATTTCGCTACTCGTGCCATCTGCGCCTAAACCAATTTATTTAGGTACGTACGTAGCAAGCGTCACATTTCGTAGTACACTTGATACGAGTACGTTGTCGGTCGATTGCGAATTGAGTTTTTGTTACGGGAATTTTAGACTATCTTACAAATTTCTTCTTGTTACCTGTAGGCCGTGTAGCGCAGATCCAACGGGACCTATTTCAGGAACTAGTATCTTCACAAAGCCTACAATGTTATACAGAGTTAAAAAATTAGTTACTTAGTATCTAAGTACAACATTTGTGAAGAGAAAAATAAACGTTTATGATTATTATTCCTTTGCTGTGTTAGAAGATTTAAGAACAGTTGAATCTCGGATCGTAAATAATTTTCGTGGGTATTTAATAGAATAAACATAGATTAAAAAAAATCGTCTTTTGAAATAACCTCTACTTATTCAAGATGATATACCTATGTACTACGTCCTTTATTAAAACCAAAAACAACTAAGAAGATACTATTACTAGTATCAGACGACTCACTGCCTTATGTTTACTCTAGGCGATAAAGATCGCAGACAAATAAGGGAGTGAGGGTGAAAATGACAAAAATGCCATACAATTACGTTTGAGTTTCTATTGGGGGCCACAAATTCAAACTCAATTGACGTGTGTTCTATGCCCTAAAATAATGCCCTTTTCTCTTTTGTATGAATCTTTGATATCTGAAATAATTTAATTTTTTAATTTTTTTTTAAATCCGTAAAGCCAGTTTTTCGGCAGTGATTAAAACTTTGACTGACAGTCAAACTTTTTTTACTTCTTACTTGCTAGCCTGGTAGAAAAGAAAAAAGTATGTACAGTTGCTTCTCTTGCCATGCTTTGAGACAAAGATGTCATTAGACATGTTGACACTTGAATGTGAAGTTTCCTCGGCTCCAGTGGCGCAGTATTTAACACGCCAGCCTGGGGCATCAAGTTCAATTCCCGGCATGAACAAATATATTTACCTACGCCATTTTGTTGCAAGTTACTCTTATTTCCCATTTAATTAAACCATCAAGAGATTTATTTACTAAACAATCCAGACTCAACGCGGCAAAACAAGAGCACAGGTCGGGACAAGTGGGTCTCGCTCAATAGATGACAATTGAAAATTTGCAGATTGATGTCACTCGCTTACATGAAGTAAATATTAAGCCAGATTTATACTAGGTCAGAAATAAATTTAGTTTCTACATGAAACAGTGTTTCATGAACATAAATATCATGAATCAAAGCAGTAAAACACTAGTACAACTTGGGACAAGTGGCTCTCGCTCAATAAACGACAGCTGTGTCCCAAGTCCCATCAATCTGCAAATTTAATTGATTTGTGTATCTACAATCCAATACTTGCCGTATGGTTCCCGGCTTAGTAGAATAGGACCACTCCAAGTCTTCCTGTGGATGTCGTATAAGGCGACTTAGGAAACACAAGCTGAACAAAGCTTACAAACATCAAAGCTTTCAACTTACATCATCATTACAAAGACCTGGCCAGCGTGGAAAGTGTAGGCCAAATCCTCTGACTACTCTGGCTAATATATTGCTGTGGTAGTACAGAGAGGGTCGTGCTCCTGCAGTGGAGACTAAAAAAGACCTGATGGATGAATCTACAATCCAATTAAATTTGCAGATTGATGTAACTCACTGATACAAGGTGCATATTTAAGCCATCTGCCGCTCCGAGTCTTAACAGTTTTACTTAACTGTTAAAACTCGGAGCGGCAAAACAAGAGCACAAGTCGGGACAAGTCGCTCTCGCTCAACAAACGACAGCTGTGACAGGTACACAATCTAATTAAATTTGCAGATTTATGTGACTCGCTGACCCTAGGTAAATATTAAGCCATCTTTATATCCTAGTCAGAAATTAATTTAGTTAATAAATGACAATGTGTTTTATTTACTTAACAATCATGACTCGACGCTGCAAATTCAAAACACGAGAGTGGGTTGGGACAAGTGGCTCTCGCTCAACAAAAGATAGCTGTGACAGGTACAGAATCCAATCAAATTTGAAAATTGACGTGACTCGCTGATCCTAGGCATTTTTATATCTAAGTCAAAATATATTTACTAGACGAAAAAGGGTTTTGTTTATTTAACTATCAACTTGTAATAGGGACACAATCCAATTAAATTCGCTGATGGATGTGGCTCTTTTCACAAGAGATCGATGGCCCAAGGAGTACGCTATGGCGAGTGCGTAAATTAAACCACTGTAACCGGTACCAGGAATTAAGTCATATATTTATTAGAAATGCTAACTTATATACTAAGGAAATATACATATCGCATTGGTAGGGGAGATCGCTGATTTAGGAATACGTGTATATTTTTACGTGATGTACGTGTCTTGCTAAGTTAACAATATTTAAACACTTCCTACAGGTACATCACGTTCGTATTCCTAAGGTCGCAATATACGCAAAGTAACCGCTTACTCAGGTTAAATAGCTCCCGCATAGACCCTTGGGCGTTTTCGCGTGGACTGCTCTCTAAAGGCTTCGCCATTATTCCTCAGCTCAGCCCTTCAGGCTATGCATGCAATTGTGGCCCATCAAGCATATGAGAGTTTGCTGCCTTTTCAAGCCTCTCACTCAGGCAGCGCCCAAAACTAAGGTCTCACTCTTGTTAGCTTTAGTGATGTTACCTATACAGGTTGATGACACTCTCCCCTCACTTTGAACGCCCGGTGAAGTAGCGAAAGCTCTTGCAGAGCTAGATACATGAGTCTTTCTTAAAAGCGATGGGTGACAAGTAGCATGAACATTGTCCGAGCTCTTCCAGGCTCGACTGGTTCCTTTCATTTATGTCAATCACTTGTAGACTGCTTAAAAATTCTGGCACCTTTCTGGCCACTAACACGCACGAAAAAACCTTCGCAATGAGATTTGAAGCGAATTTGAGTACAGGTCGGGGCAAGTGGCTCTCGCTCATCGAACGAGAGCGAGGCTGACAGGCACACAATCCAATTTTATCACCGAACTGATGAGTTTGTTTTATGATTTTCTGTATTCTGCTAATCATGATTTTTTTTTAAATTTTGAAAAAGCTACTCATTTTCTGTACGTACGTGCTGCATCTAGGTAGAATGCATCAACACGCTCTTATTAAAGTTGTCCTTTGCAAAACGAGCTGACATTGTGAGCAATGTTTAAGTGAACAATTTAGACTTAGTTGACACAAAGCAATCCAATTAAAATTTCATAGTGACTGGCGGGCGGTGCGCTCGGAGTTGCGATACAGTTTACATAAAGTTCTAAACAGTTGCAGAATACAGACTAGTCATACCTATAACATTAAAACAATATATTTTTCGGTGGATGTTTAACACTGCGCTTTACCGGCAAGCGCAGTGTTAAACACCACGTGGTTGCCATTTGAGAAATTTTCCGCCCACTGCTGTGGTTTTCGTTGGGTCGACCGTACAAACTGTCGGCACTAGACTAAATTTTACCCCAATCAGGTACGAGCTGCATGCCAGGTCAAACACTCGTGTGTGGCTCGATTTTAAATTGCATATTTACCTACACTGACCGATTTATTTGCACGGTCGCACGTTCATAAAACTATGATAGTTATATTCGTCTCTTGTTCTTGTTGACTTCGTTGGGTCACTTTGTAGACATTACATACTGTTGGTGTTAGACTAATGTTTACACCAATTACAAGCACACGAGATCAAACACTTCTGAGACATGAGTCGGAGGCTTGATTTTAATTGCATGCATACCTAGCGATCTTAAATAATTTACATGGTCGCCCGTCTATAAAATTTAGATAGCTATTCATATTTAGTGTTGTCGTTGGGTCAATTGTTGACAGTACAAGCTGTTGGCGTTAGACTAAAGTTTACACCAATTACGAGCTACATGAGAGATCAAACACTCGTTTGGCATGAGATAGAGGCTTGATTTTAATAGTATACTTATCTACACCGACCGATCTTTCATTATGTGCTAGGACACTCGTTTATTAAATTAAGTTAGCTATTCGTATTTTATAGTGGTTCCGCTACATTGCTTTGTAGACAGTAAAGCTGTTAATATATAAAATATATATAACGGGTGACCGTGCAAATTATAATAATCTATAATAATTTGCACGGTCGCCCGTTTATACAATTTAGATAGCTATTCGTCTCTTGAGTGGTTTCGTTGGGTCACTTTGTTGCCAGTACAAGCTGTTGGCACTAGACTAACGTTTACATCAATAACGAGCACATGTGAGATCAAACGCTAGTGTGACATGAGATGGAGGGTTGATTTTAATTCCATACTTACCTACTCCGACCCATTTTTAATAATTTGCATGGTTGTTCGTTTATAAAATTTAGATAGCTGTTCGTCTCTTGAGTGTTTTGTTGGGTCACTTTGTAGACAGTTTAAGCTTTTAGCACTAGACTAATATTTACACCAATAAGGAGCTGCATGCGAAATCAAATAGGTGCTCGTGTAACATAACATGGAGACTTGGTTTTAGTTGCATACTACACCGACCGATCTTTAATAATTTGCATGGTCGCCCGTCTATAAAATGTAGCTATTCGTCGTTGGAGTGGTTTCGTTGGATCACTTTGTTGACAGTACAAGCTGTTGGCGTAAGACTAAGGTTTACGCTAATTAAAAGCACATGCGAGATCAAACACTCGTGGATACGCACATAAGATAGAGGCTTGATTTTAATGGTATACTTACCTACACCGACTGATCCTTCAAAATATACTTGGACACTCGTCTATAAAATTAAGTTAGCTATTCGTATTTTATAGTGGTTTCGCTACGTTGCTTTGTAAACAGAAAAGCTGTTAGCACTAGACTAATGTTTACACCAATTACGAGCTGCGTGCGATAGCAGACACTCATGTATAATTTGATAGAGGTTTGGTTTTAATTGCATACTCATCTACACTACCGATCTATATTAATTTGCACGGTCACCCATTTATACAATTTAGATAGCTATTCGTCAACAAAGTTGACCAATGAAACCACTTTCATTGGGTCACTTTGTTGACAGTACAAGCTGTTGGCGTTAAACTAAAGTTTACACCAATTACGAGCTGCATGCGAGACCAAACATTCGTATGACATGAGATAGATTATCGCATACTCACCTACACCGAACGACGTTTAGAACGAAATTCAGATAGCTATTCGTCTCTAATAGTAGTTTCGTTGGGTCACTTTGTAGACATTACAGGCTGCTGGCGTTAGTCTAATGTTTACATCAATTACGAGGTGCATGTGAGATCAAACACTTGAGTGACATGAGATAGAGGGTTGATTGTAATGGTATACTTACCTACACAGACCTATCTTTATAATTTAACATGGTCGTTCATCTTTAAAATTTACAAAGCCATTCATTTCTTTTAGTGGTTTCGTTGGGTCAATATGTTGACAGTACAAGCTGTTGGCGTTAGACTAATGTTTACACTAATTACGAGCTGCGCGCGAGTTCAAACACTCGTGTGACATGAAGTAGAGGCTTGATTTTAATTTGGATACTTATACACATCGACCGATGTTTAAGAATTTGCAAGGTCGCTCGTCTATAAAATTTCGATAGCTTTTCGTCACTTGAGCGTTTCCTTTGGTCACTTTGTAAATATTACAAGCTCTCTTAGTTGACAGTATAATCTGTTGTCACGAGCGAGACTAATGTTTTCCCCAATTACGACCTGCATGCGAGAGCAAGCACTTACTGACATGAGATGGCTGCTATGCCACGCCGCAGTGTATATGAAATTTTGATTGGATTCCTGTAGCATACGGGCTAAGTAGACGACGGCTTATATACCTGCAGAACCTATGCATATAACAAGTGATGAACTAATTAACTAGTTGCTCTGTGAGTTGTAGACCTTGGAGTCTGTCTTTGGATATAATTAAAACTGAAATTAATGTTCGCCACGCACCTTACAACAAAAGCTAACAGAGGTTTATCATATAGGATATATAGTATATGACAAAAACTTATGAATTTTAAATAAGAAAACAGATATTTACACAAAGCGCCACTAACCTTTGTGCAAGGAATGTAATACGAGAGCCTTTGTGGCGCTTAGAAAATTTGTGCCAACTTCGTCATTTCGAAAAATTTCCAAAGCCAGAATTGGCAAAAAAAATATGTTAATGTTGAACCTGCTCACAAAAATTCACGAGAATCAGTTAGGAAATGCGACCTGCACAGCCGGACAGACATACAAAAAACCTTTTGCCCATCCAAGCTAAAACAGAGATGCGTCTCGCGTTTTGCGCTCGTTCGGTCAATAAAATTTCTTGAAGATGATCTCAATTTACCGAAATCTTTTTATTTCATTTTTGTATGCCTCTATCATAATGTGCCTACTTAACTCCAGAATTTGTGAAACAATTAAAAAAAAAATAAAGAATAAAAGCTGTGTAGTTCTTATAGACCGCGACAACAAACAGACATAGCATAACTATAATTCATTGTTTACATCAGAACCCCTAAAAAACACATTAGAATGAAAATAATTACCTAATTTATTTGGGTTAGTATCACAATTTATTCAATTAAACCAAGAATGAAGAATATTGTGCTGTAATTCCCATCAACATTCGCCAGCATGGTGACCAGAATCGATAATAAGTGTTTTATGAAAGATCGCGCGGTAAATCAGTTTGGGGGCTCTGGGCGGGGCGCGGCGTGGGGTGTGTGCCGCGGGGTGCGGGGCGCCGCGGAGAACGTGCGTCACTGTGATCGATGCAGCACTTGTTGCGCGTTCAACAGGCACCGAATATTGGGCCGTTTGCAACAGGCGCTATACGTGACCCGGTCACTCGTGCTCAAAACAGTTCTTGGAAGATGCTACGAGTACAGATGGTTTACTAACTTTTGTTGGCGATATTTTGGTCATTTTGGACACTTGAAGGGATGATCCCTTTAAGGGTCCAAATTGATCAAAAATTCAGCATATAAGTATCGAGGAGAAATAACGTCAATGAATCATCTGACGAATATTGAATATTGGACCGTTTGCAACAGGCGTTATTCGTAACCCGGTCATTCGTACTCAAAACAGTTCTTGGAAGATGCCACAGATGTCTTACCAACTTTTATAAGAATAAATATATACATGGTGAAATTTTGATCGTTTTGAAGCGACGTGGTTAGAAATAACGTCAATGAATCATGTGACGAGTATTGAATATTGGGACGTTTGCAACAGCCGTTATACGTGATCCGGTCACTCGTACTCAAGACATTGCTTGGAAGATGCCACAGATGGTTTACTAACTTTCGTAAAAATGTATATATCGCAATAAGATAGATAAAGCCGTAATATATTTATAATAGTTATGCGTAAGCGATTAATTACTATCTTCCTAGGAACATAATTATAATACTTAATACTAATAGCTTGGAAGATGCCACAGATGGTTTACCAACTTTTGTAAGATTAAATACATACTTACATACACACAAAAAATTTAGCCGCATACACAGATTTGTGAGCCGCTTGGTAAATCTATAGGGTAAAGTTAAAAAAATGTTTTCTTCGAACTATGCCGCAATTCTATCACAACTGCATTACATATCCCAGAATAAATGTATGGAAATCCTTTACTGCACTGTTAAGTTTTTTTTTTAATCGCTGAGGTTGGCCAACCTGACTGCCGTACGGAGTTATCAGAGGGCCGCGTATATTGCCTTGCCTAAAAAAATACTGGCAATAAAGAAAAAAGAAAAGGCGGGAATGTAAACAATCAATTTTTAACTATCACAGTAGTTGAAAGAAAAGCAGATTATGCATCTCGCATTAAGTAAGTTATAAAAATTGCATTCGTGCTTTTTAGAGACCTCGCTAGCGCTCGGGCTCCAAATAATCACTCGTGCAGCAATAACTTACTTTCTGCTCAGTGCAACAATCTACTATTGTGCCCAGCATTGTTTAAGTAGGAAAAGTTGTTCATATTGACAAAAATTTTGCATGTACGTATATCGAGGAAAATAACGTCAATGGATCATCTGACGAGTATTGACTACAACAGGCGTTATGTGGCCTTATCACTCATCCTCAAAACATTGCTCCAAAGGTGCTACAGTTGGTTTACCAACTTTCGTTGGATATATTCGAGACATATTACGTATATCGAGAAAGAAGGTCAATTCCAACAGGTTTTACGTGACCCGGTCACAAAACATTGTTTGTACGACGCTCCTGTTGATTTAAGTTTACATAGGTACTTTGTCTGCAAAGGTAAATCGTGACAAAAAAGTGTCTAGGTATAACTACTCAATTATTAAATCTTCCTAATCAACAAATGGCCATCGACTGTTGGACCGTTTGCAGCAGGCGTTATAAGATCCGTTTACTCATCTTTTAGATATTGCTATAGATAACTTCTAAAGGTTCTTTACAACTTTTTAAAATGGTAAAATTCCACCGTTATCGTTTTGAACCCTTTAAGGCTGTTTCCGCCAGTAAATTTTAACACGTTTTTCTTTGGGACAAAAGCCGGGATTTTTTTTTTTTTACATTCCCTAATCGATCGGCTGAATATTATAGTATGGAAATGTGAAAAAAAAAATAGTTTCCAGCATTGGTCCCAAAAGTTGTTCAAATCAACGGGCTGAATCACTCCATAAAGGTTCCAAACGGACCAATATTTGATGAAATATATTTATATATTACAATAGTTGTTACCCGCGGTTTTGCCCGCGTGATTTATAGCCTATGTCCTTCTCAGTACCCTAACCTATGTGTATGCAAAATTTCATGATGATCGGTTCAGTAGATACGGCGTAAAAGTGTAACAAATAAACAAACAAACTCACTTTCGCATTTATAATATTAGTTAGGAAGTTAGGATAAAGATTTATTTAATAGATATTCATCAGTTTATTCTTACTTATCCGGAGGATTCTATTGGCACCGAATATTGGACGCGGGCTCGGATGATTTGACCGGATGGTATTCAACGTGACTAGACTTAAGAGTGTATTAGACGTGGACGTGTGGTGTGCCATGTAGGCAAAGTAGAATAGGAGTCCAAGTCTTCCCGTGGATGTCGTAAAAGGCGACTTAGGAAAACTTATAAACATCAAAGAGACCTCTCCAACCCGTCTGGCCAGCTTGGAGAGTGTAGGCCAAATCTTCATTAATTAATCAATTCAAAACATATATCGCTGAACTAAGTTCTCTAAGGATCACTCCTTACCTAAGGCCAAATCTAAGGGCAGAATATGTGACCTCACCACTCTGTAGTGTTTTGAAAGGACTGTTTAGGCCAAGAGGAAAAATGTGACTTTGTATCTTTAAGAGATTTGGGTGGGTAAGAGGTAAGGTAATTTTCACACTAATGTGTCTATTTTTGGGAGGTCTTTACGAACAGCGCAGACCTACAGAACTACAGACCCGCTGCGGGTCTAAAATGGCCACTTAACGCAATTCATCGTAAAGGAATTCGTATTATGAATTCCCAGCAGATCATTAGCAATTCCTCTAATTTTGGTAAAATGGTCACAAAATCTCCCAATTCACCTACAATTCAATTCATATTCTGAATCATATTGGGGTCAATGTTACCGCATTAAAAAATAAAAAACCGTAACTCATCGATAATGTTTTGAAATAGGTTTTATAATTATAAAAATCATTTACTTAAATAAAATAAGCTAAGCACTTATTTGATATTAAGTAATTGTGAAATATATGCATTGAAACGAAAATCAGAAAAATGTTTTTTAGAACGGCAACTAGCCACTAAACTTCTCTGGTGAACAAAATTGGAACTAATGATTGTACAGTGGGCATTCAATCAAATGTAACAATTTTTATTTTGACAATATAGTCGTTTTTCGTAATGCAATGTTAAACTTGATGTTTGGCCTACTGTACAACAATTTTTTTCAAAGGTTTTCACCTTTCGTTTAGGTATCTAATTTTACGAGTCGTATTTCATTTATTTCCCAAAAGAGGTACCTTATTATGTTTGCTTCGTTTTGAAAGGTATAGCATAGCTAAATTATTAATTATATATTTTCTTAATAAAAAAATACACTCCTCGTACATATATCATCAATATTTTTATTTATAATAACATTCCTTCTATAAGTATAAAATTTTCGGGAAAACACTTAAAATGCGTACTTTACTCGTAAAATCCTCTCACTTTTTCATAATATTAATAAAAGTTATAAAACAAATTTAGTATACAAGCATTCATTAGGTTAGGTTAGAAAACGTAAACAAATCATTTACAACATAATTTCATTTACCCAGCACGTATACACACTCTGCATTACATGTTTTTGTCCAAAATAGTATTCACAACGTCTTATACAAACAAATATCACATATTTTTTCCAAATACATTCGAGATGAATTGAAAAATGTTGTTCTAGAGTAACTTTTTATGATTCTGCTATTTGACAGAAAATACCGTGAAAGGAATTCATATAATGTGAGCCATTTTACCAATTTCCATAGAAAACTGTCAAATAGATGAATTGCCAAAATAGAATTGCTTATGAATCATTTTATGAATCGTCAAAAAGTAGCCATTTTGCCGCGCGCAATGTAATTCATATGTGAATCATATTATGATTCGTGCAAAGTGGCCATTTTAGACCCACAGGGCACATCGAAAATAAATTCTGGGCGTTCCCCATCATAATAATTTGCTTACATTATACCTGCTGCGAAAAATGTTTTTTAACTTGTGTTTATCCCAATGCCAATCCCAACTATCCCAATCCCATCCCAACTAATATTATAAATGCGAAAGTGAGTTTGTTTATTAGTTTGTTACGCTTTCACGCCCTATCTAGTGATCCGGTCAGCATGCAATTTTACATACATACACAGAAAAAGACATAGGCTTCTTTTTAACGCGAGCGGAGCGGCGGGCTACGGCTAGTATGTATGTAATTTCTCTATTGCACAAAAAACAACCTAAAACTTAAAAGAAACAGTTTTCCAAGAAAAGGACCTTTGTACAAAGGCGGACTTATCCCTAGAAGGGATCTCTTCCAGTCAACCAAGTGCTTGAAAAGAAATAAGAAAAGCTTGGGGATAGTAATCATCATGAAATTTTGCATACACATAGGTTAGAGTACTGAGAAGGACATAGGCTATAATTCACGCGGGCGAAGCCGCGGGTAACAGCTAGTAATATATAAATAATAAGTATGTATAAATAATTAACGGCTAGTTTTCATAATAATAATATGAAAACTGGCCATCAAGAGTTGTAGTTTGGCGTAGTTGTCTATTGTAACAATGACGAGACTTGAATGCGATCGGACCTAGTCATTGCAGCGGAATTGCATAGTATTGAGACAGGTCGGGTCTCAACTGCAATCCAATATGTCGGGGATTAGCGGATAAATGACTTTAAAGTTTATGAATAGATAGACGGACATTGGATGCTTAGTTATAGGATTTAGTTTTATCCTTTGGATATAGAACAGTTAATGATGTGGTTCCCGGCAGAGTAGATAAGTCTTTCCGTGGATGTCGTAGAACGCGCCTTAGCAAACACAAGCTAAGCAAAGCTTACAAACATCAAAGAGACTTCTTTAACCTGTCTGGCCAGCGTGGAGAGTGTAGGCCAAATCCTCTGACTGCTCTGACTAATATATGGCTCTGGTAGTACAGAGAGGATCGTGCTCCTCCAGTGGAGACTAAAAAAGACCTCATAATGACGAAGAGTCTGGTTTTCAACTGCATTCCGATAATAAAATGAGTTTAAAGTTTAAGCATGGACGGCTGGACATTGGCAGCTTAGTTACAGCAGTAAGTGTTTTTGTAATCACTCCGTTGTATATTGGTTATACAGAAAGCTGCTTAGAGATGAGTTGGGATTCCAGCGTAGTCATGCTTCTCCCTATTTTTTTTATTTATGCTTTTTTTCGGGCGGGTTGTGTAAATTTATTTTCAATACACCGTGTTCTAAAGTGACTCCTGATAATTTTTCAATTATTTATATTTTTTGTTTGCTGTACGGATGATTTTTTCTTTACTTATTAGGGTTCCGTACAAAAGTTGAAAAACGGAACCCTTATAGGATCACTCGAGCGTCTGTCTGTCCGTCCGTCCGTCTGTCACAGCCAATTTTCTCCGAATCTACTGAACCAAATTAGATGAAATTTGGTAAGATAGTGTAATCCTATGACCCAAACACGGATGTGCAAAGTAAATAAAGATTTTTTTTAAATAAGGGTTATTTTGAGGGGCCCAATTACAAAATTTAAAAAAAAAAGTTTTGCAAACCTTACTGTGTCATATATCAAATGAAAGGGCTCATTATGAGGATCTCAAAAATATTTTTTTTTGTTCGGGTAAAATCAATACTTTTGATTTTATTCACGAAAGAAGGCAAAAATTGACCATTCCCCCCCCCCCCCCCCCCCCTGATCTCCGAAACTACTGGGCCGAAAATTTTGAAAAAATTACAAAATATATTTCATTTCTTGAAGATTACAGGAAAAATAATAAGAATTCTATCACTTGAAAATTAAGTGGTAAACTCACAATAATAAGTTCATCTAGGGAAATAGTTCACTAAAACACCACTAGATGGCGCTAGTCAATTGAATAAAACATTTTTTGCACATTGTGTGTGTGTTCACGAAGCATATTGTACGGAACCCTCATTGCGCGAGTTTGACTCACACTTGGCCGGTTTTTTGTCATGACACGTATAACACGACTATTAGTCGTCTCATAATATTCCCAAGACCAATATAGAATACACGATGTCTAAATGTTATTCAAAACGAATTTCCCGTCGAATACTCTGCTCTCGTTATCCGTCGCCGAGTGCAAAGCCATGCCGCATTTGCATTTCTCATCGCTTTAATGCAGCTGAACCTCTTATATCGCTTGCATAGTGCATACCTAATTCAGCTAGACTTTGTATCATATTTAGATCACTATAAATTTTCTTGTAGTTGCTGCTTTTTCCCGGTTTTATTGTGTAAGTTTGAAATGAAAAATAAAATGAAAATTAAAAAAATATATATATTTATTAAAACTTCACAGATTGTACAAGTACTGTAGTTTAATTTCACAAGCTCGAGCGGGCATGATAATGTATATAAATGTACTAGTTGTTACGTATATCATCAGGTCTTTTTAGTCTCCACTGCAGGAGCACGAGCCTCTCTGTACTACCAGAGCCATATATTAGCCATCTGACTGGTTTGTTACGTGTATATACTCATCATAGAAAATTATGTACATGCACTTTTTACTCTCCTCAAAAATAGTGTATTTTATTCTCAGATTTAATTTATAATTGTATGTTTATCTTCTAAACTGCATGTATGAGGTATCGTTACAATCATTACCTTATTACGCGTGGCATACGTTTATCTTTCTATTGGTGATTTTTAGTAGTAAACTAGGAACCCTTTTAGTTTCGCCATGTCTGTCTGTCTGTCCGTCTGCGGTTTTACTCAAAGACTATAAGTACTAGAAAGCTGTAATTTTGTATGGGTATGTATATTAATTATGCCAAAAAAAATAGTAGAAAAAAAAAGGTGTCCCCCCCCCTCTATCTGCTAAACAGTTATATATTGATACGTGAAAAAAATTACAGCAGTGGTATATGTATATACTGAAGTTGAAAGGAAAACTATCAGAGCTGAGTACGAAGTACAAACTAAAAAGTTATAGGCAACCAATTTATAAAATGAACTCGAAAATGTAAAATTTCATACAATTTTCATTGTTAGATGTTTTTGGTCGTTAATCTGTGAGATGCGAGTGTGAACAGTGTGAACACAAAGTTGTCATTCGCAACTACGGAACCCTACACTGCGCGTGGCCTGCCCGACACGCACTTGCCCGGTTTTTTTTTTCCTGTTCAGTAGTTTCTGAGCCTATTTAATTTAAACAAATAATCTTTCCTCTTTCTTACATGAATATAGATACATATAAGAACCTGTAATCTTGTCACTTTTTGCAAGGCTGTCTTTATTATACCTGCTTACTAAAAAAATTGAGAGTCTTGAGCCAATTTTTGTCACAAAATGTTGCATACCTCTCAGATAAATTAACTTCTGCTTCAAACACAATTATACAAAGGTCCGGCTATCCAGTATATTCCATTATATGAAATGAAACGAAGCAGATGGCACATTAAAGAGATGTCAGTTATTCCCTTTCAGAGCCACGTACGTTGTTTGTTTATGACAGGTCACTGACGGGCAAGTGCTGGCTTATGACAGAATTCATTTATGTATTTACGGTTTTTTTGAGGCAAGCACTTTATTATAACTCTGAACCTACTACTATTATAATCAATTAATCAATATTAAAGAATTATTGACCGAGCGCGCGAAGAGAGTAAAGTCTACAAGTCGAGTTGGGGCAAATACAATATTTGTATGTTTTTTTATAAGTACCTTTCTCAAACCTGTGCTCCTAATAAGATAATAGTACATTATGATTCAAGTGAGCTAAGTTGATCAGTACAACACGAGCCATTTTGAGCACGGTTAATAAAACTTTAAGTGCTGACATTCATTGCTCCATGTGTTTACACAAATCAAATTTTTAGAATTGTTGCATATCAATTGCAATTCATTTCACGAATCATAACCCTTATAATGGGAACTCACCATATATAGAAATCTCGCAGCCACACAGTGCAGATAAACAACAATGATTTTTAAGAAACTATTTGAGCGAGCGAGGTCGTTTAGTCGAGTTGGGATGAAAACACATTTTTAGGGTTCCGTAGTAAACTAGGAACCCTTATAGTTTCGCCATGTCTGTCTGTCTGTCTGTCTGTCTGTCTGTCTGTCTGTCTGTCCGTCCGCGGTTTTACTCAGAGACTATAAGTACTAGAAAGCTGTAATTTGGTATGAGTGTGTATATTAATCATGGCAAAAAAGTCGTAGAAAAAAACCTTGAAAAAATATTTTTTTTTGGGTAGCTCCCATACAAGTAAAGTAGGGGAGTAATTTTTTTTTCTCTATTTACCCATCGTGTGGGGTATCGTTAAAAAGGTCTTTCAAAAATATTGTGAGGTTAAGAACACCATTTTTCGATTTAGGGATCCGTTTCCCAAATATTTGGTTTTAAAGTGCAAAATTTTGTTAGAGGTACGTGTCCCCCCCCTCTATCTGCTAAACGGTTATATATGGATACGTGAAAAAAATTACAGCAATAGTATATATACTGAAGTTGAAAGGAAAACTATCAGAGCTGGGTACTAAGTGCAAACTAAAAAGTTATAGGCAACCAACTTATAAAATGTACTGGAAAATGTAAAATTTCATACAATCTTCATTGTTAGATGTTTTTGGTCGTTAGACTGTGAGGTGTGAGTGTAAACAGTGTGAACTCAAAGTTGTCATTCGCAACTACGGAACCCTACACTGCGCGTGGCCCGACACGCACTTGGCCGGTTTTTTGTATGTATTTATGTTTGTATGTAGATATTTTTGTTCGCCATAACTCTCGAACCAGTGCTAAAGAAATTTAACACGTTTAATTTTCAATGTCAATGGGCATTAAAATCGGGTACCTTAATTTATACTTAATTAATGTTCGAACTAATAGTTCAGTTAAAGGTTTACTTCATCGTCATATCGTAGGTATATGTCACGGTACTGCATATAGAAATCTAATACTTATATCTAATTCATAGAAAGAAAAAAAAATCTAGAAAGAAAAGAAAAAAGAAAATAGAAATCTTATATCTAATTCATAAATATTCAGCTAGTCCTCGGCTGCCATAGAGACGAATAGTTCCATCCATCCATCCATCAGGTCTTTTTTTAGTCTCCACTGCAGGAGCACGACCCTCTCTGTACTACCACGCAATATATTAGCCAGAGTAGTCAGAGGATTTGGCCTACACTCTCCACGCTGGCCAGACGGTTGGAGAGGTCTTTTTGATGTTTGTAAGCTTTGTTTAGCTTGAATTTCCTAAGTCGCCTTTTACGACATCCACGGGAAGACTTGGAGTGGTCCTATTCTACTCTGCCGGGAACCACACGGCTGTACGAATAGTTCGTTTAGCCGTAAAAACAGACTTTTATAATAAAACTGTGAAAACAACAAACCCGAAAGGGGTAGCAAATAATAAAAACCGGCCAAGTGCGTGTCGGGCCACGCGCAGTGTAGGGTTCCGTAGTTGCGAATGACAACTTTGAGTTCACACTATTCACACTCGCACCAAAATCTAACAATGAAAATAGTATGAAATTTTACAGTTTATAAGTTGGTTGCCTATAACTTTTTAGTTTGTACTTACTACTCAGCTCTGATAGTTTTCCTTTCAACTTCAGTATATATGCTACTGCTGTAATTTTTTTCACGTATCTATATATAACCGTTTAGCAGATAGAGGGGGGGGACACGTACCTCTAACAAAAATTTGCACTTTAAAACCAAATATTTCGGAAACGGATCCCTAAATCGAAAAATGGTGTTCTCAACCTCACAATATTTTTCAAAGACCTTTTTAACGATACCCCACAAGATGGGTAAGTAGAGAAAAAAAAATGACTCCCCCACTTTACTTGTATGGGAGACACCCAAAAAAAAATTTTTTTTCAAGATTTTTTTCTACGACTTTTTTGCCATGATTAATAACATACTCATACCAAATTACAGCTTTCTAGTACTTATGGTCTCTGAGTAAAACCGCGGACGGACAGACAGACAGACAGACAGACAGACAGACAGACAGGCAGACAGACAGACAGACAGACAGACAGACAGACAGACAGACAGACAGACATGGCAAAACTATAAGGGTTCCTAGTTTACTACGGAACCCTAAAAAGGCCCACTTTTTTCCTTGTTCGATCCATAAGTGAAATTAATCTATCCTAGCGAAAGGAGAGCGCTATAATAGCGACTTCCTGATATATTAGCTCATTCTTTTCCTCCATTTTATCTCTACGCGAGGGTATAAAACATATTCATAGTGGTCGAGCGGAAGAGTTTATTGAAAAAATAATGATTCGATTGTCCAAGAACGCTTCCGAGTTAAGGCTAAAACTAATAGAGAAGGCGTAAGGCGCAGATATGACGAATGTGTGGAACACAATGATAGAGTTGTAAGCCTACACGCAACGACCAGCCTCGCGAGAAAAAGTTAGTCTTTAGTTACCGCAAGATGCCACGTGCGGACAGGGACGCGCCATTTTTTTCTTGCGATATTGGTCGTTTAAAGTATGACAATAAGGCTTAAAATCCTATCATAGTCTGCACTGTATCTGCTCTGTGCCCTCGCCGTACGCCTTTCCTGTAAGTTTTATGCTTTAGTCTGGACAGTAATGGTAGTACATTAAAGCACTGTTCTTTTCTCTGGTGAAAGGGCTTTTGATGACCTAAAGAGCAGTGTATTTTACTGCACTTATACTGGTACTGGTAACAGTCTAGCTTTTATTGAATTGTTGACATCTATAGGCAACTCACTTCTCAAGTTTTTCGCTGACTTATTGTAATTTGAAAAAATAACGTACTTACGATTAGTTAAAAAAAACTTTAACTTCTATTTATGCTCTAGTAACTTAGCTTTCATGATTGAAATTTTCAATATTTCAAGATTCCTTCTGCAAGAGTATCAATATGCTGGACGAGACTTATGACCAAGGTCTGTCAATGCTACATTATACAGGATAGATGGTCAGAGGCTTCATCCTCAACTGCCCTCCTAGCCTTCCCTCGCTTAAAAAACAGTTTCGATGATCAGCAGCGTCGGAACCAAGATAAGCCACACAAACTGCGTTTACCATCCCGTCTGCCAAGCGTGGGTATGGCAAAACCTCTCTATGATGGAAAACTGTGTCCAGCAATGGACTTCTTGCGGCTGAGACGGTGACGATGACAGGGTGTAGCAAAATGATGAAATAATATATAAGGACCCTTACATTAGGCCCAAATATGAACTAGAAAAAATGGTTTAGAAACCAAATTAATAACATCGACCGGGCCATCGCCGACTGCCTTGCTCGAGGGCTGCGCGCTTTCTGTTAGCGTCTCTCGCACGACTCGCACCGCTGGCCTTGTTGCGTTGTTCCGTGGTATCAACCCTAGCGTTTACACGCCCCGGCTCAAGGTCATTGATGCTCTAACCCTTACATACACGGAGTGTCACCACTGTGCCTCTACTCGGCACCTACTTCTCTATTCAACTCACCAAATATGAAACTTACCTAAGTGTATATCAACATGTGCCGGCTAGATGTGAAAACGCCGCATATAATCTCAAATTTATCGTCGTCCTACCTTTTAGCAGGCCATCATTTTGTCCAATATTTTTCCAAGAGGTTGGCAGTCTAAACAATAGTATTTTAATATCCCTGACCCTACCAGGTGGGTAGGGTCAGGGTGAAGCAGAAGTAGGTGCCGAATAGAGATTTATTCGGCACCTATTTCTCTATTCAACTTATGTCCTCCTTCCTTGTAGCCGGCCATAATTTGGTCCAATATTTTTGCATGAGGTTGGCAGTACCTACGATAGTATTTACATTGTCCTTTACCGTACCCACCTCTACTCGGCATCTACTTCACTATTCAATTATCGTCATCATCAGGCCTTGTTTAGTCTCCACTGCAGGAGCGCGACCCTCTCTGTCCTACCAGAACTACCCACATCTATTCAGCTCCAACTTGTCTATTCAACTCGCCAAATATGAAACTTATCTAAGTGTATATCAACATGTGCCGGCCGAGACCGTCTGCCAGATGTTAAAACGCCGCATATAATCTCGAATTTATCGTCGTCCTCGGAAATTCACCCAAAAAAGGGAAAGCATTTAGGAGTCGACATATGAAAATTTATGTGATGAACCCCTTTTGGTACTTGCGACTCAAATAATTTTCCTGATAAATGACCAATTGCAAAAAGGGAAAACCTGTTTTATTTTAATTGGGTTCTGGAGTTCAGGACCTTGCAATTTCAAGTTGCTACCGCGGAGCTATGGTACAGAATATCACACCTCTCCAATATCCCTTTGAATCTTCCTCTTCTTATCGTGTTAATGACTCACACCTCACACTATATAACATTTATGTAGTATTTGGCTTATTGTTCAATTATATACCTTTGATTTATAAACAAGGTATTGATAAAATAATGAACTTGACGGATTTGACATTTTTGGGGACCAAATATGGAGTTTTTGGTTGGAAGACAAGGGGTACAGTTGTCGTTGCTTTGGACGATTTTGCAAATTGATTTAAGTGGACTTTATAATATGAAATTGGTGTAGTTTGGTGTTATAAATGCTCGTGCTTGAGAACAATTTGTGAAATAGTTAAAGTAGACTGTTAAATGGACTCGTATAGATTTGTCATCAGAATCTCCCACGTGGCTACCAAAGAACTTACGCCATCTTTGATGCCACATCCGTACAACACCGATACTTAGTATTTCATTATACTGGACATTGGCAGAATCACTGAAATCTCGGTGGAAGCCATAATTTAAATGAAGAAAGAAAGAAGAAGTTTAAAAATCTGACAAGCTTTTGTTATGAGTGACTCATGCTGTAAAGTGCTTTCCAAGACAAAGCAAATGAGTCTTAACACGATGGGTCCGTATTCCTAAATTTGGAAATGCTTTAAGCCACCTTTCGGCTCCATCATCAGATCTAGTATTAGGTAAAATATTGCATTGTCATCTGACTTACTTATAAGCTTGTCAAAAAAGCTGTTTTCCCTGCAACTTCATTATATTTTCAAAGGTTTGGTCAAGTCACCATTTTGTCAGGTTTTTAGAACTACCTGTTGTTTTTCGTATGTGTAAGTGGCCAACACTGGTGTCAGATTTTCAAGCTGCCTTAAGGCATCTGACATAGCTTAACGACTGCCATCAACGATGATAGCCGGGACCAACGGCTTAACGTGCCTTCCGAAGCACGGAGGAGCTCAAGATATTTTTATGCCACTTGCGGTCACCCATCCAAGTAGGGACTGTACCAGAGGTTGCTTAACATACGTAAGCGCTCATAGAGCTCACACGCACTGGACCATAGAACTACCTTAAGGCATATGGCATCGCTTAAAAACTACCATCTTATGACGGCAGCCAAGACATTGGTCTTGGCTGCCGTCATATGGTCTATGGCTTGGCTTTACGTGCCATCCGATGCACGTAGAAGGACAAGATATTTTATACCACATGCGGTCACCCAACCCAACAGGGACCGCGTTTAGTGGTGCTTTACTTGCGTAAGTGCTAGTAATGCTTACGTAGAGTTCAAAACCAATAACTTGTTTAAGATTTTGTAGAGGAAGATTAGTTTTATTTATTTATTTCAAAAGTTTTATTGTGCCATAGAAGCTATAATAGGTAAACCTAATGCTAAAAGCATTCTCTTCCAATCAACATTTAGGAAATGAAAAACAGATAAAATAAATAGGTGCCAAACAACTAATAGATACGTATTATAAGAAAGTTCAATAAAATATATGATTTTGCAAGTAGCATCAGGTTTTTATGAATAATAGTAACATAGAAAGCTCTGTCGGCATCAAACATACTTAATACGGAAAAAACACAAGCAAAACCTTTTAATGGAGTGGTTTTTATCTTCTTTTTACACGGTGCATAATCCATTAGCACGTTTTCTTTCGCCGGAAATCACTGGTATTCAAATTATCATAAAAGTATCATAAAAATATGTACCTAATCCAGAAATGTGGACTCTAGTTTCATTATGAGTTTTGCTCTACGAATTGCAAGTGAGGTTGCTTGGTAGAAAGTACGTAAGATAATTAAATAATAATAAATACTTATATACGGACAAATCACACAGAATGAGCTAGCCCCAAAGTAAGTTCTTAAGTAAGACTTGTGTTATGGGATACTAACTCAACGATACTATATTTTATAACAAATACATATATAGATAAACATCTAAGACCCAGGTCAATCTGGTCAAAAAGATCATTTTTCATCTTGACCTGACCGGGGATCGAAACCGGGACCATCCGTGTCACATGCTGGCGTGTTGACCGCTGCGCCACGGAGCTGGTCAAATTATAGTGTTATAGTAGGTGCTTTTTGCTAAACACGCTAAATTAGTCTATATCAGATAGAATCAGTTTTCTGTAACCAACAAAGTTTTCTACATACATCTATTTACGAATATTATAAAGAGAAAGATGTTGATTGATTTTTTTTTTAATTGTTTAGGATTAGGATCGATATTCTTAGAACAGCCAGTAATTGTAAAAGGCGGTGTGTAACTTTTTTTTACACCTACCTAAACAATAAACAGTTTTCGTCTTGTTTTCGTCTAATGTTTTACTTCCAACAAAGGGCCTGCTGCAAAAAACTTTAAAGCATTGTCTTAGAGAATGTATTTAATTTGTGTTAGCATTCATTAAGCTTCTCTAGATCTTTAGATGTATTTCTCGATCGTGTTGGCGTCGCAGAATGTGTTCTAAGTGACATCAAATTATCCAGTTAATAATAAGACGTTGTAAAATAATCTCCAATCTTATTAAATGCTTAGTAGAGAATTAGTAGGTATCTACTTTCTAGGTTATCTCGACTTATTTTTTAACTTTATAACTGCTTATTTCACTCTACAAATTGTTTAGACAATATCTTATTCGCTGCAGGAGCAACGTGACATTTTCAGGTTGACTTTAAAGTTCGGCTATATGCATAAAACTAGAGTTTCCTCCCACGAAATAAATAAATGCTAAAAAGTTTTTTTTTTTAGATTCTAATATGTAGAGTAAAATTGAAATATTGAACACAAAAGCGAAAGAAAACAACGGCTAAATTACATTATAACAGAAAAGTGACACGCAGAAAACCCTCAGAGGGCGCGAGCGTAACTTCGCGACGTAAATCGTTATAACATAGGGTAGTTACTCGTACAATATTTTTAGTCAGTGCTCATATAGAAAAAAAAATAAAGAATAGTCACGTATCATAAAACGGAAGAAAACAACGGCCAAATGACATTATAACAGAAAAGTGACACGAAGCCCTCAGAGGGCGCGAGCGTAAACTTCGCGACGTAAATCAGTGAGATCCAGACGCGGATTCAATTCCCGCTGGACTCTCGCGACCGCGAGATGCTGAGGTTTCTAGAATATCTATCTTCCTTTTTCCTTTCGATTTCACTAGTGTATTTGATCTTTTATTTCACACGGCTGGCGATGTAACAAATGACTGAGAAAATTTTTCGAATAGAAAGTTGGGGGCAAGTCCTTGATTTGCATATGAAAGAAGAGGGTTTGAATGTCTTGTCAATTAGCAATTCGCTAGTTTACTCCTAGACTAAAAGTGAAAAATCCATATTTTCGCAGTCCATATACATCAATAATTATATAGTTCATATATATCCATTTGCTCAGTCCATATATCTAACTACATGTTCCTAAGGTTAACTAAAATTAGGGGTTGACGTCGTTTGGAGAAAATGTGCTGTGCTAGTGTGCAGTTTGTTTGAAGCCGCTTTTTCTGCACTCCGCTTCCGAAACGGCATTAGACTTGGCCATAAGTATGTAAAATTAAATTGATGTCAACTTTTTTTCAGTTGTAAAATCAAACATGACAAAATACGTGTTCAAAGAAACCTATATAAGCTGACTTTAACCTATGAGTATATTAACATCTCGAATCAGAATTACTTTAATGGAATACAGAATTGTAGAGGAAAACAGGTGAAAACGCAAAAATAAAATTACTCACTGGGTCCGTGGGGTCCCTCAGCTCACAAACTATTCAAATTTGTGAGCAAAAGGCTGGTCGAGGTGCCGAATGACCAGAGGGCTGGTCACTATCTTGCCCAAAGAATAAGCATTGCCATTCAACGTAGCAATGCTGCCAGTCTTCTGGGCACATTACCGCAGGGTAATGACCTGCGGGATATTTTTTATTTATTGCTAGGTTTTATTTATAAGTCATTTTATTTCTTCATCATCAGCCTATACTCGTCCACTGCTGGACATAGGCCATATTTTATTTCTTAGGTAGGTTTAATTGTTAGTTTTAGTTTAAATAAGGTAGTTTTATTAAAATTAGACATCCCAAGGATATTCGCCCAGCTCATCGGTGACTTTGTATGGGAGGTAAAAAATTTTTTTTATCCTCTTTTTTTTCTTGCAATTCTGTATTCTATTAAGGATTCTCATAACGAGATTTCAATGTAGCTCATAGGTTCAAAATCAGCCTGGTTTATAATTATATCCGTTTTGAATTCGAATTTTTGCAGCAGAAGTACAATTAAATTTAAAATTATTTATACCACATGCCAAAAGGTTTGCCGCCGCCGACGGCTGTAGCAAATTTGAACGTCACTCAACAACTGCATTTCAATAACAGTAACAACTCAAATCCCAATTCCAATGAATATTTTACCATTAATTTCCGGAAAGTGGTTTGTACACGCTATAAATCAATTCACGCAAACTGCGAGTTCTGTTCGCAATTCGTTGAAATAACGAATTGAAACGATAATCGGCGCTTCCGGATTTGAGTCGTGACCGCCTGACAGGTTGTAATTACATTTTCATCCCATTTACTTCTAATATTAGGCACATGCTCTTTCTCGCCTAAGCGTTTTCTTGGTTGCATTGACGGACGTAACCTGTCAAAACAGACAGTCAGCTGTCCATTTTGACAGGTAACGTCCGCCATGTAGGTGTCGCAGTCATCTGCCTATATGCCCTATTTACTAACTCGGATGACAGGTGTCGATGCCTATCAATTTAGAATTTACTGTTACAATGCGGGTTTTGCTTGCTCGATCTTTTTATTTGAAATACAAAAACCGCATTGTAACACTAAATTCTTGATTGATAGGCATCGACACCTGTCATCCGAGTTAGTAAATAGGCCGGCTCGTTGAATCTGCTTTTTGATTGAATGACTAGCGCTTTCATTAAATGCCGACATTTAATTGAATGACTAGATCGAACGTCGATTTAACAAGCGTCCCTCAACATCCAACTAGTTAGCGGATTGTTAGTGTAACATAGTCCTATGAACTGAGCGGACAAAAATCAGTCAGGTGAATCAAATTTAGTTCAGTTTTTTCCCACTGCGGCGCTAGAAGTCACCAAAAAAAACAGCTGGCACAGACAGCGCTGTGTTGATATTTTTTTTAATTAAATTTACTTTAAAGTGCATTTCTAATAAAATAGTATGACAGCATGGATTTACTTATTATTACCCCGGCGCCAGCTACATTTAAACTAAAAAAAGTTTACAAGAATATGACATTAAGTAAAGCTTCGAAAATCATGCTAACACCAAACATCATAAAGACGACTATATTCCAACGATTTCGCTTTATTACGTTCAGTCAAGACGTTGAACGTTGCATTCAACGACTTGACGAGTTGTCCTTTAGTTATTCAATTAAATGTCGTCAATCAATGAACGCGCTAGTCAATCAATCAAATAGTAGGTTCAACCAGATTACAGCGACATAGACATCACATATCACCTAATCTATGACGCCTATGATACTGCGGGGAAGACAATGAATCTAATGCTGACGAGCTCCGTGGCGCAGCGGTCAACACGCCAGCCTGCGACACGGGGGTCCCGGGTTCAATCCCCGGTCAGGTCATGATGGAAAACGATCTTTTCCAGAATGACATGGGTCTTGGATGTTTATCTATATAAGTATATGTTATAAAATATAGTATCGTTGAGTTAGTATCCCGCGACACAAGTTCACAACTTACTGTGGGGCTAGCTCAATTTGTGTGGTATGTCCCTATATATAAAAAAAAAAAAAAAAAAAAAAAAATGTCTAATGACTTTACTTTGGGCTATGCGTGATAACATAGAAACAGCTATATTTACATAAAAATGTACGCGCGAAACTGTTCTGACTAATATTGGCACTGGTAGTACAAAGAGGGTCGTGCTCCTGCAGTGGAGACAAAAAAGACCTGATGATGATGATGATGATGATACTCGCGAAAAACATTTTCTACCCTAATTCTGGTTTTGGGTCAATTGGGTAAAATAAGGTGAAGATGTACAAAAAGTGAAATTGTATCCGTAAAAAGTCCTTGTCAATAGCAATTAGAGTGTTGTAAAAAGCAGTGTCGCGTGTAGTTCCCAAGACGCCCCCGACCTTCCTTACCTGTTGCTTACGCCCGGAGAAAGTGACGCGGCCAAATGCGCCGCCGCCCGCTGGGTTGCCAGGACACGAGATACCAAACAATCCGGGATTTTTAACAAATGACCTTGAAAATCAAATCCTTACCTATTATGACATGCCATATTTCGTAATGAAAAAAAAATATAGCCATGTGCGAGTCGGACTCGCCCACCAAGGGCTCTATTGAAGAAAACACATGATACATCATCAAAAATTTCTACTGTCTACCTATAACGGTTCATGAAATACAGCCTGGTGACAAACAGAAAGACGGAAGGACAGTGACCGGATACAAAAGCTAAAAAATCACGACTAATTTAAAAACAAATTCGAGCTCAAGATTTCCAAATACTTTCTGATATTACTGTCTATAACCACCTTAGTTATACTGTTAATAAGATGTCAGTGAAATTATCCGTTTTCTCGATGACAAAATGTAAAAATGATTACAGTTTTGTTTTATGATTCCCCACTATCTCGGGGGTGCTTATGTAAATTGTTCCAACTTCGGCATTATAATAAAATTTGTAAAACTAAATCCACAAACATTTGTTGTTACTTTCGAACCTGCTTGCGAGCTAACGAGCTCCGTGGCGCAGCGGTCAACATGCCGGCCTGCGACACGGATGGTCCCGGGTTCGATCCCCGGTCAGGTCAAGATGGAAAATGATCTTTTTCAGATTGACCTGGGTCTTCGATGTTTATCTATATAAGTATCTATTATAAAATATAGTATCGTTTTGAGTAAGTATCCCATAACACAAGTCTCAAACTTACTTTGGGGCTAGCTCAATCTGTGTGATTTGTCCGTATATATTTATTTATTTATTTGCTTACAAGATTTCACGAGCATCGGTTGAGAAATGCGACCTGTAGAGAACAGCCGGACAGACATACCACATACATTTTCCCCAAGTTGAAACAGATCAACTCTTTATTATACATAAAATTTTGAAAGCTGCTCTGGTGACCTATTTCTTTGAACCTTGTTCTTCTACGAATCTCTTCGTTTTTGCATCGAGCATAGCGCTCTCCATAGCTCTTTAGACGATTTTGAGCAGTTACTTGAGGCCCATAGCAAGGGACCTCATTTTGGATCCGTCGAAACTATTTGACCAATGTGTATTATATTGGTCAAATACTTTCGACTTTAGGCTCGAGGCATTTTGGCAGATACTGCTGAGCTTCCCAAGTGCTGTCCAGCCGAGTCGGATTGGTTTAAAGACGTCTAACTACTGACTACTACTAACTAACCCAGGTCGATGTATCGTTCAACAGTGGTCGGTTCAATATATTTGAAATTAGATAAGACACTGGCTCTATTTGATATCTGGCGCCCAAAATGGTACCAAAGCTATCTAAGGAATCGAATTTCAAATTAAATCCGATAGCTTAATTTTATTGATCACAGTAAATGTATCAATTCTTCGTAAAACTAAGAGGAAAACTCAAAGTGATTGTTTCTTCATATTACCGATTAATTCAGTTATCACGTTGCATACACCATCGCAGCGTTGCATTAACTCGCTCAATCATTATCTCGCTAACGACCGGTAATTAGTCAACGCGTTGCTTGTTACATGGCTGAGTACATCCTGTAACAGCTCATAAAGTCGGGTGAGAGTAATGCCAGGGTGGCAACACTAGAGCCCGGGCGGCGGCAGTGTGCGCGAGCTATCAGCCGCGCCGACCGCTCCTCGGCACGGCCCTAGTGATAAGTGAAAAACCAAACCACAACCAGTACTATATGTGTACGTCTATGTGAACACCCTCTTCCAATTAGTGCCCAAAACATTTTGTAAATAAGGTCGAAAATTCACGTCGTGTTTAAGTGATGGTGTTTCGATGTTTTTGAAGTAGTATAACGGTCACTTTTAATAATTAATGTCACATGGTAATGATTTTATTACTTTATTTCAGTCTAAACTAATCATAAGAATAAACACAATTACACTTTACAAATAAAAATCAAATAGTAATATATTTTAGTATGGCTTGTTTAGTATTTAGCGTTGCGATGTTATTATGTATTTATCGACATCCGAAAATAACTATTCATAACTTTTTTAAGACTAGTAAAAGTAAAAATAGTAAATAAGCATGTAATCTTTTCCATGTATTTAAGTGTGCAGTATTACTAATAGCTTTATTAAATTCACACCAGGCAAATAAGTCCGTTAATAAAGTTGCTTCCAATAGAATCACAGCTCCACGGACTACGTGAAAATTTGAATAAATACGCAATCTCGCTGAGATAATCTATCCCAGGGGAATACTCTCGACGCAACAGTTAGCCCATAATCCTGGCAGCACAACTCTCGCCCCTGCTCCTATTGTATGTATACTTCTAATCCACTTCAACGTGAGCCCTGACACTTTATCTACTCTATTAGCACCAGATTTGTGGCTCAATATTAAGGGGTCTTGTCAAACTGGCCGCATACCTGCTATTGTATAATTTATGTTTTCAATTTTATATAAAACACGGCTGCTTATAGCTCACGAAAGAGAGTTCTTACGCTAGAGTGCTTGGATTTAGAGCGGCGCATAATTAAAATTCTGTCAGAGAGTAATTAGATTTATGAGGTTCTAAGTGTTCGTTTTACGGGCTGGAGCGTAGAAGATTCAATTTTTAATTTTATTTACGTCGTTATATGCTCTCAATGCTGTTATTGACCCGACGGTAATATATTGACCGTAGCCTTATTTTTGGCGCCCAACGTGGTGCGTGTCACCTTTCCGCTGAACAAATAATCGAGTTCCTATAAATACATAAAGTGACGGTCTCATGCGTCACGTACTCGTAAAATGTCACGGCAAATCAATATAACCATTTTTATTTTTAGTACTTACATTCATACGTTTATAATATATTTAGAAAATTGTATTAAATGTATGTGACACTATAATTATTATGTCCGAAATAAAGATTTTATTATTGTTATTGTTATAATGTAAGTAATACTCGAATAGTGGATTGGCCTATAGTTGACGATTTCATTATAAAAATAGCAATTTTTCGATCAAACATGCATCACCACAAATTGTTGTCGTTGACATAAATAATACAGAGCGCCTAATATTATTAAACATTACAACCAATTAAAACCAGACCAGGATACATTTTTGGATGGAATGAGTAAACAAACGCCCACATCTTGTCTCTCGTAGTCCAACGGCGCCCACGCAGGGCAAGGCCCGTCTACGACCTGGCTCACTCGTAACAAGGGCGGGTCGCACTGCGAGCGGTCACCGATTTATTACATACATAGTATCACGTCTTTATCCCTTACGGGGTAGACAGGGCCTAAGGCCATAAGACTGGTAGGCCACGTTTATTATGTTGATGGGCTATAAAGATGGAATACGGTATCAAAATAGTGATGGGTTGCTAGCCGCACCACCTATTTACATGATCCCTTAGATTTGCACCCATTCTCTTGGCTGGTTTCTACGGCCTACGCGGGAAGAGAAGCAGCTGGTACATTCTACATTTTTTTTTTCAAACAGACCAGCATGGAAGAGATTAGAACCGATTTATTCGCAGAGTTATATCTTCTAACATCTGTCTAGGTAGGTATAACTTTGCGAAACAGGCTAAAACATAATTGTTTATAAATTTGCTAGTCTGAGCAATTTTTGGTTACAAAGCGTGCAGTGAATCTAATGAAAGTCACGACAATTGAGAATTTGTAAGGCTATTTCGAAAGACACTATATCAAATAATAGTAGCAGACTCGGCCATTTGGAATTGGGCATGGAAAAAATTAACCATTATAGAACCCAAGTCACAGTACTAATCAAGGAAGATACCACAAAAATCGAATCGAAGAAAAAAATAGCAACACATAGGTACTCCTAGGATATTCTGCTGAAAAGTTTTTGTCCCCTCTTGGCATTAGACGACTGTTATAATAAATGAATAAATATATACGGCTTTGTGGCTCACTATATTGCTACTCACTATAAATGAGACAACTCCCTTATCCTCTTCTTAGAGCGTCAAGCCGTCTGAACCGCATTTTATTGCATTAGAATATTTTATAAAAATTAGATACGGCTAGCCACACTTCAAGTAACTCTACCCCGGTATTGACCGTATTATAGCACATTTTTTTTATATTTTAAACATTTATATAAGAACTTACTCTTATTAACTTAAGAAATAAGACATGGGGAAAACTTCACGTGGGCAAGATTCGATTTAGCGATCTTTAATCCTTGTATAACTAACGCCTGTCTAATTAGGGCACCGCCCTTCGATCCTACACCTCGAATTTCTCCACCATATCCCATACCTCATATAAGCATTAGGGCTTGCGTCACCTAACATAACTGCCTTAGCATTACAAGTGTGGAAGTTAGTTTTAACTCATTTTACAATGAAGTTGAAAATCAATTAATATATTAATTAAAGTATTATCGAATAGCATTCTGAATGCATAAAAATACCTTAAATACAATTTTTTATTCTTTTGGGAGGTTTAAGATTTGGCTTTTCAGTCGTGTTTGATTTCTATGGAACAGAAACTAAATAAAATGTGTTTTCCTTTTACGATTAACTAAATTAAGGAGAAGGCAAAGGTCATGTAGTTGGAAATTATTCCACCGATTAAAAACAAAGTTCTTAAATAGATATGCCAGAATGGATTGTTGTTGTGTATACGTTAATAAATTAATAAATGACATCTGCATAGGAATAAGATTAAAAATCTCGCATCTCAGAGTTATTGAGACCGCACCTAATCCTCAGGTCGACAAGCAGTGAACCACGTTTTAATGCACTGAGCTGAGCATTTTATGTAAATGAGACCTGGCTAGCCGCAAGTTCAAGTAACTCTGCGTCGTCGTATCACGTTGCAAATTGCTACTTTACGTGCAACACGTTCGGGCACTGCCCTTCTAGAATGAAAAATGGCGCTCATTTTTCGCCATGACTATCTAAAATTCTGACGGGTGTCTTCACTTTCTTTAATATTTTATCTTGAATTTGTATTCAAGCTTCGTTTAAAACTATGATTAGACTGCTGAGGGATAATATACCTACTCCTTTGTGCCTCTTTCATGGCGAGTTGGCGTTGTAATTTGAACGAATCTATAATGCATAACAAAATATCATTTTTATTCGTAAGATCAGAAGCTCAGTTCATTTACAAGCATAGATACTTATCACACCATTACACGTCTTCACACCAATCATTCTCAATCACAAAGTCATATTACAGACATTTTGTAAAACATCTATCTCTTTGTCTAGGTATATCAACACAAGCACAAAATAGCACAACAATATACAACGATATCGGACCTAAAAAGCACAAATTGATAACTTGACTGATCGATAAATCTCAATAGCAGCGGCCTCATGTTAAGTGATAAGTGAAATGGTGATATAGTAAACAAGATGAGTGGTTTAGGCCCTCCTGGGGTGTGGGCGGCGCAGAAGAGACTGGAGTCCTGGGCCAGGGCGGCCAGGGAAAGGACATCCAGCGCATCTAGTGGCCAAAGTCACAACTCTACGGACAGCTTCGGGGATGACAAGTCACACAGCAGCCCCAGTGTAAGTAACTTAATAAAAATGTGAGAATATAATCATCATCAGATCTTTTTTAGTCTCCACTGCAGAAGCACGATCTTCTTTGTACTACCAGAGCCATGTATTAGCCAGAGCAGTCCGAGAATTTGGCCTATATTCTCCACGCTGGCCAGACTTTAGCTTGTTTGTCCCACGTCGCCTTCTGCGACTTCCACGGGAACACTTGGATCCTATTCTACTCTATCGGGAAACACTCGGCTATTTGATACATTTAGTTATAAAAAATGACCAGTTTTCTCATAGTTGGTAGTCTTGGGGAAGATACCAGGGAAAGGCGTTTAGCGCTTCTTGCTGGCAATTGCGTAACTCTACCATTGGTATGACGCTTCACAAAAGCGGAGTAATAATTATACTGAATACTACTACAAACGAAACTTTACATCCGTGCACACGTCAGTGTGTGAGACAATCAGGGTCGCCACCGCAGAATGAATTCAAGTACTAACGTACCTACGTATTTGAGATGACGCGTAAACGTGCGACTAACAACAGAAGGCAGCAGCTAACCCTGTTTTTCAAAACCATTAGATCTCCTTAGAACGGGAAAGAAGTGCGGACGCTATATTGCGGGGGAAGCTGCGAATTTCCGTTCTGTACGTTAGTTCTCCTTTTAATACTGTGACTCTACGAAAAACTTTAGAAATGATAGATCATATGTGTAGCAGACCTAGTGTACATATCTTTACTAAGTAATATACTTTTACTAAAATTGATAAGTCAAGTCGAAAAAGAGTTTTCTGCCCTGTTTTCTGCCTAATTTTCCTATCTTTTCAAATTCCCTTTTGCATTGTTTCGTCTGATTTAAATTTAGGAAATTCTCAATTTCTATAACAAAGTTTTGGCTACGGTACCTTAAAAGGAGAATGAAAGCTTACAAATCATTTATTATCCATGCAAACTACGGCTAGGTTTAGTTCACCATATGAATAACTAAAACGCGATCACAAAGTATTGATTGCCGAAAGGGCACACCACAACTAAAAGGTCTCTCCATACGAACCACTAGCACACCACATCACTCAGAGCTTGACATTTTCGGTAGATACTTAAAATAGATCTATGTTTTTTTTCTCCATATCAAAATCGTTCGTTTTGATCGCAAATTCTTATATTATGATGTGTTCCTTTTGAGATTTCCGTATGGCAAAAAACGGAACCCTTATAGATTCGTCATCACAGCCATTTTATTCCGAAACTATTAAAACTACAGTTGAAACTTGGGAGATAGATGTACTAATGAACAGCTTCACGATTTTTATGCAAAAATAGATAAACGAAATATTAAGGGAATGTATCCCTTAATATATCGTGTAGGCCAAATCCTCTGACTGCTCTGGCGGTACCAGGGTCGTGCTCCTGCAGTGGAGACTAGTAAAGACCTGATGATGATGATGATGATGATGATGTATCCCTTGATATTTCGACTGAAACAATTTTTTTTTTCATCAAACCAAACGTGCTGTCTTTATAGGTCTTTTAAAATGACATTGAAGTTCCTAAAACCATCGTTAAATGTAGATAGGCTTTTCCAAAGTAGTGATATGTATATTTTGTTCGTAATTCATCTTGTCATCCAGCTTTTAATTCCATCCTTAGAGCGACGGTTGTGATACAGCATGTGGACAGTTCTGATACAGCAAAAAATCAAACTTTCTGATCGCGTCACCTTGTATACTTACTTAAGTACCTTAGTTACCATAATATGTTTACTACAAAATTAAAAATATTATCTATATCTATACATACATAAATATAATAAAACAGTAAAAATATTTTGTCTGTACATTTTGTATTTATGACTGAAATGGATAGAGGGACACTTAAAAAGAATAATAGAAAGCAAAAAAAATTTTTTGAATTTCTTGTCTGTTTATCTGTCTGTCTGTCTGCCTGTATATATGTATGATCACGTTTATCTCCGGAAATATTGGACGGATTCGAATGAAACTTTGCTATATAGCTATTAAACCGGGGCAACATATAGGGTAGAAATAATTCTGGAAAATGGAATACCTGATGCAGCATCGTAATGGTCCAGCTGAACTATAAGAAATATAAAAGTGGAGCCTTAGCAAAAGTTGTTAAGCCTGATGAGTACTTTTGTTGAGGTGAAAAAATCGAAGATTTAGAACATCTGATACACTAAGTACCATGTTAAATTTTATATCGACAATTTTACAGAGTCACACAGCACAATCTCCTCTGGGATAGAGTGCGTAGAGTACGATTAGCTCATATTACTGGTGACCGCCCAGCGGTCCGCCTTTTGGCAACGTAGTTTTCAGTCCATACGCCAAAACATGATATTTTGCTTTCTCTCCAAGCCTTGAACACCTAAAGCCGAGGTCCATCCCTACCGAAGGCCCTTTGGAGATGTGCGATAGGTTGAAGACGCTCTGCCCATACCTCAAAGTTTGGTGAAGTAGCGCAAGCTTACTTGGAGCTAGCTATATAGTCTTCTTCTTATCGTGTCGGTGGCTCAAAAAGTCTAAAATAATCCTATATTTTATCCCTTCAGTATTTAGCAGTAGCCCATGCATACAATTTTATAACACTCCTATAAGTATTTTCTTATGTATGTTTAGTTCGTTTTAAGGTATATTAATACGCCGGAGTCATATAGTCCACGCGAACGAAGTTGCGGGCATCAGCTAGTTATGTATATATACTTAAATTTGTGTCTTTTTTTATTTAAAGCCAATTGTTTGGTTAAAGTTTATTTTTATGCCTACAATTTAATAAAACTTATCTAGTTTAGAAAAGAAAAATTTACATATATCTTCCACAATTTCCCGAAAGGGATAGTTTTAAATTAAAAATAATTTAGCACTTTATCTTTGCGTCTGATTGGTTTATATCTCGAAGATATTTTTATAGGCGATTACTTAGGACAATTGAGATTTATGACGCAATACAGTGAAATTGCCATTCATATTAAATTAGCGACGGAACGGTTTCCTCGGAATTACAAATAAGAGGGTACAGAAATTACACAATGGTTACTGACCAATTACAGTCCTTTCACGGTCATTATCACTATACAATGATCCAAAAAATGTATATATAGCTTTTTAGCCGCTCTATGGCGGGGTCCTCAATGAAAGCGATAATGAGGGCACTCTTCGGCAACATGTGTGGCTTTGCAATAGTGTTATGTGTTTGAGTCTCCCCTCCCTTCAGAGATAGTGTGTGTGAATCGGTTTAGTTTCGGCCACAATCCTCCTTTGGCATCACTGTGATGCCCAACACTGCCATCACAGCCTGTCGAGTGCTCTGTCGCATTATTCGATGGTTTCTGGACTATAGACAAATAACTCAGAAAGAAATCTATTCTTTTGAAGATGTCTTTTATTGCCTCCTGGTATTTAGCGCAAAGATAATTCTTCACTAAACAGGTTTTGGATCCGTCTCTGACAGTATTGAATATCTCAATGGAAACTTATGGAAAGCGCTAAGATGGATAGGTCGCTCACGCACGACTGTCACTGTCTACCTGCGACCACGAACACTGAAAAGTGTTCGAAACTTTAGGTGTATAAATAATGTAATAAACGCGATAAATCCGTATTACAATAATTTTATTTAAATGTGTAACAATCGCGAAAACATTAAACCCTAAACGCTTCGAGTACATGCATCAGATTTTCTTCTACATTTACTTTATTTTGCATTAAAGTACAGAAATACGACATTCCCGTTCATAGCTGGATCGTGAATTAATTAACCTTTTATTTCCTCCCTATCTGTACCAATTTTATTCATTCTGCGTATTTGCCTTCATTACTAGGCGAGCGGAGGTATTCATATTTAAATGTTGATGAAAACACCATGAATAGTGTATAGGTAGTTCCCGCGGGATCAATACGCCCCTTGAATGGAATTCGGAGCTTTCGTGTTGATTCGCTAATGTTTATTTTGTTTGGCCACAGAATTAATAATAGTACCAACGTAATTGGACCTTTATGCCTCTAGACAATGTATATTTAATGGTACATACTACTCACTTATTTATCCCTTACGTAGTAGAGTATGGGGCATAAGACCTAAAGACCACGTTTAGCTGTAGGTGGACCGTATAGTTGGAAAACGTAATAAAAAATAATATTTGATATTTTCTAATGTTTTCGCGATTGTTACACATTTAAATAAAATTAGTTTAACTCGATTTTTATCTCATTTATACACCTAACGTTTTGAACGCTTTTCATTGTTCGTGGTCGCAGGTAGACTCAGTTAAATAATATTTGGGACTCAGTTAAATATAAACTGCCACAGGCGTGATGTCTTTTTATTAAGTACATATTTCCAATTTAAATATTTTCCCACCAAAAACAAATTTTAAAGTCCTACTCACACATTGATTCGAATAGTTGATCACTACGTACGTATTACGTTACGATGGGTCAGTAAACGTCAATAATCAGCAACTTATTCACTTTGACGTTTTTGCGAAACGTTTACTTCATATGGCCCAAATGCAAAGGATATCTTGAACCAAAACGGCACTTTTAAATGTTTATTATTTTTTTATGTTGTTTCATCTCGTTGTATATAGCCCTAAGCTGGCGTTTATAACTCGTGAAAAGTGGTGATGACGTAGTGTATCATATATTAACATGTAATTTCGGGTGTAACGAGAGTGCCCCTTTAAAATATTCACGTTCGTCATAACGCCCCTCCACACGCTCAGCCATCATTGCACAGATTTGCTGTCCATTACTGCCGTGGATGGAAAATGCGCAAAGCTGTTGTGAGTTAAACAGCAATGTACATCTAATCGGTGCGATGATGCGTAACAATAAAAGCGTACGCTGACCATTTGGGAATTGGGTGGAATGGCTTCATCAAAGTTACGGTGGACTCTGCCATTTACGAGGCGATTAATTTTAAACTTTGATTAAACTCAGCGTATCACATAAAGTACCTCGTGGCTTAATATAAACTAAAATATTAGGTCCAACCATGTTCAACTAAGTTTAAATTAAAGTTGAGTAATATCGGTACAAACACGGTGAAATATTAATAGTTTTTTACTTACTATTACACAATTTGAACAACTTTTCCTTTGGGGCCAACGCTAGGAACTTAATTTTATTCTGTCATTCACATACAAACTGACCGGGCAACTGGAAATTTTTGGAATTTTGTATGGAAATGTCAAAAAAAATTGAGTTTCGTGACGGTGACGGGCTGAATCACTTCGAAACGGGTCCAAAACGATAAATATTTCACCGGGTATAAAACTAACCGGGTATATAAGTCTTTGTCCATTGTGGGGTAGACAAAACCAGTCTTATGATTTACGATGTTCAACTGTTCTAAATTCCTCCAAACTTGAATGAAGGTTACCCCAACATGTTCCTTGCTTTACTGAGCTGAGTCCATAAGTGCCATCTTCAAAGAGTGCCATTTCCTTTCTCTTATGTTCAAAGATACCTAAAACTAGCGTTCTTTTTACAGGATATGCTGATTCCAAAGGAACAGTGCCGCGTTCAGCCCCTGAGCGAGGTCCGCACTGCCAGCTCGCTGCCGCACGCTCGGCTCGCTCGCACTCCTTCCATATCCTCACAGAGCAGTTTGGACAGCGGCACATCCCGGGCAACTGTGAGTAACAACCACAATAACTGCTTCTGGCTCTCGGCATCGCATGCCGTTGGCTTTAAGTCCACCTATTACTTGATTGTAATGAAGTTACAAAAAAATAAATATATACCTAATATGTTCAGCAGTTTATATGAGGCCCAAACTGCTAGCTCGCTTACTCCATATCCTCACAGAGCAGTTTGGACAGCGGCACATCCCGGGCGACTGTGAGTAACAAACTCTTAATATGTTAAGCAGTCTGTATGAAGTCCAAACTGCTTGCTTGCTCACGCCCCTTCATAATATCCTCGAAGAGTAGTTAAAACAGCGATACATACCGGGTTACTGTAAGTAACAACTACAACAACAATACGTAAAGAAATCTGTATGAGGTCTAAACTGCTAGCTCGCTCACTCCCTTCATATCCTCAAGGAGCAGTTTGGACAGCGGCACATCCCTGGCGACTGTGAGTAACAAACACAATAATAATATGTTAAGCAGTCTGTATGAGGCCTAAAGTGCTAGCTCGCTCTCACTCCCTTCATATCTTCAAAGAGCAGTTTGTTTAATCAGCAATACATACCTGTAACTGTGTGTTGCTACTGCAGCTACAGAAATATTATTTTAATTTTATAAAGTAACAGCCCTCCCCGGCTGCGTTCGGGCATATGTTATACCTATAAATAAACCTTCCTCATAAATCACTCTATCTATTGGTGAAAATGACATGAAAATCCGTGCAGTACCTTTTGAGTTTATCGGGAACAGATAGACAGCCGCGGCGGAAGACTTTGATTTATAATCAAGACGATATATTTCGTGAATAATACATACATACATACTATCACGTCTTTTGCCCATGCGGGGTAGACAGAGCCCAGGTCTATAAAACCTAAAGGCCACAGGTAAATTTTATCAAAATATTGTGGATACAATGTTGTGACTCTACCAGTAAGTAGTGCTTCGAATAAGCACAGTTAGTGCTTCTTACTACGAATAAATACAGTAGTGCCATTTATCTGTAACTGAAGTGCCAGAAAAAAAAAATGTATTATTAGAGGTTGGGACCACATGACTGAGTAAAAGACCCGAACGTACAACACATGACCTTTTAAGTAAAAATAAACTACGCCCTCAAATGTGATGTGATATTTTTTCACAAAAATGGCGGCACCGTTGATCACCTTTGAAGCTGACGACATGTTTGATGTTTTCGACGCCCGTTTCTATTTTTAGATCCATATAAATTATATACTATCAATTTGGAAAATTGATAGTGAAAACCAATGGTTTGAGAATTATAAGCCTTTTCAAATTTGTGTGGAAATCTTGAGATGCGTATAATTCTCAAACCATTGATAATTTTACCAAGCTATACCTATAGAAACGTACGTAGATTATAATGAGATTAATTGATTGAATGCTTAATTTTACCCCTAAATTAATCAAATATTCCTACAATTCCTTATTTCCGTTTGTATGGAGACATGCGCGTCTAGGCGCCTCTTAAGAATTATGATATGAGTATACGTTGATGACTATTTATGGGGTAAGTAATATAACATATAAACACAAAATATATATGTTTTATGATCAATACCAACGAATTATATAATTTTGGTCAGTATAATTATCAATCAAGATAAAATTAGGAAGAAATAATTTTGAAAAAAAATAAAATCTTTTGTTATAACAATTATTCAATATAACATACCTTTCATATACAGTTTTATCGTTATAAAATTTAACAAATCTATTTGTTGTTACGTATAATAAACGTAATATATACTTATTATTAAGCATAATAATCATTGGTAATACAAATAAAGTGATAGAAGATCCTAATCTACATTTTGTGACTAAGTCGCTTTCGCACCCAGTCGTCGCTCGCTCGCTTCGCTCGCTCGCTCATATGGTGGTCTATGTGTAACCATAACCTAACCTACCTTCTGTTACCAAGTCGCTTTCGCACCCAGTCGTCGCTCGCTCGCTTCGCTCGCTCGCTCATATGCTGGTATATGTAACCATAACCTAACCTACCTTCTGTTACCAGTCGCTTTCGCACCAAGTGGTCGCTCGCTCGCTCATATGGTGGTCTATGTGTAACCATAACCTAACCTACCTTCTGTTACCAAGTCACTTTCGCACCCAGTCGTCGCTCGCTCGCTTCGCTCGCTCGCTCATATGCTGGTCTATGTGTAACCATAACCTAACCTACCTTCTGTTACCAGTCACTTTCGCGCCCAGTCGTTGCTCGCTCGCTCATATGGTGGCCTATGTCTTACCATAACCTAACCTACCTTTTGTTACAAAGTTGCGTATCCAAACCAGTCACTATCGCACCTAAGGTCATCGCTCGCTCGCTTGTCATAATCAATTTGATTGATTTAGATTTTTATTGATATATATTTTAAATAGTATTCGTTTTGATTGTTATATTTTATGGCATGTATACTGAACGAGTTGTATGACAGGTGATGTTTAGTGTTTATAAACGTTATAATAAATGAGTTTATGGTATTCGAATTGAATATTTTATGAATATTATAGCTTTCAAGAATATAAACAGTAATAATTATATCAAGTAAACATTATATCTTTTGAACTTTATTGAAATTAAAATATATAATTTGATATTATATCAAACACTACGCACCCCTATTTATGTATGATATTCCGTATCTAGTAACCTATGAACTAATAATCCACTTTACAATATTAATGCCCATTACCGAGCCTCTATGCCTGTTTCAATATGCAGGCAGAGGGAATTAGTCATGAGACCCATCCTCATTCCGTATGCAGTTTGCGAAGATTCAGATTAGAATGAAAATGATTAAAATTAACTTCTGACATCAAAGGAATAAACGAACTTCCCGCAGCAACATGTACAAAACAACGTTCCCTTTTAATGTAAGGACCTGCCGTACCGTTAACCGTTTACCTCTGCCAAATATAAAAGTGACTACTCAGGTACAATGTATATTTGGAAGCATAGAATAAAGTTTGATTCAACTTCCAAAAATAAACGACCAATGGCATGTGGGCTTACAAATCGAGAATTTCATCCGAAAAAGTTTTTTTTTTTGTAAATACTAATCAGTTTTTGGAATTTACCCTTCACTTACCACCTACAAGCCCACCAACATGCTAAACGTGGCCTCAAGGTTTTACAGACCTTGGCTCTGTCTACCCCGCAAGGGAAAAAGACGTGATAGTATGTATGTACTCATTCCATAAGACATTGTGCTTTTCAAATTACGTAGTACATCACTATAAAATATATATTTCTATTTAAAGTGTCTTGTCATGTGAACAGATGCTGATGGTGACACACAGAGTGACGGACAACAAAGTAATCCAATAACGATTCCTCTTTTTAAGGAAAAACAAACAATAATATCTAGGCATGGCAGTCTAGTCCCGTTAATAAGATGAGTTAGAATTAATTGCGGTGGGATCTTAGACTATTTTACAGCAGTCCCTTACACTCTCGGAATAAAGTTTTTGTTGAATACGAAGTCGCCTGTCATTAAACACACCGGTGTAGTGTTTCAGACAGAAACCTTCAAACATTTGCATATTACTCCTTTAAAAATAAAAATTAAATTAATTTTTGTCCATAAAGGTACGTACACAATTAAAGTCATGACAAGTTCAAAATTAATATGTTTTAGTTCAACTCCATATGACATAATGTTACACGTATCCTGGACGTTTTAAATATTTCCTCGAGTAAACCCATGTGTATATCATACACAGTCATACACGAAGAATTTATATATATCAAATACGTCCAGGATATTGGAAAAACTGGAAGTACTTAAATCTTGCTGCAAGATGCTTTTGATCCATGTTACCGTCCATTTTCTTAAATTCTGACAATAGCTAAGAACAAAGCCCGCAATCTCTAGCTTTATACTAATGTTATCTAGAAAAAGATTTGATTGTTTGTTTGCATTGAATAGACTCCGAAACTACTGGACCGATTTTCGAAATTCTTCCGCCTATAGATAGCAAATTTTTTTGCGGGTGCAAAAGGCGCTAATTTACGAAGACGAAGTAACGGGAATAATTAGAAACCAAATTTCATTTTGGTAAGTAAGTACGACGAAACAGATGATACACACAGATATTAGGTAGGTTTCATTATTATGGCTAAAGCTCCAAAGAACTAGAGTTATGAGATTTTCCAAGAAAGTCGATGCTCATATTTCTTCTTAATGGGCAGCCAGCCGCAGTGAATTTACAGCTTTAGGTAGCTCTGTGCTTTTATGTCGTGTTGTTAATCTGACATTTCAATCCACTTTAGAATTCTTACAACCTTCTTAGCCATGCCCTACGAATGGAGCCGGACCTAGGGTTCTTAGGACCCTGGCGGCCCAGGGCCCCACGTATTTACGTCTGTTTATTAGCACAATAGTTTCAAAATTGGTAATTACTACCTTTTTAGGGTTCCGTAGTAAACTAGGAACCCTTATAGTTTCGCCATGTCTGTCTGTCTGTCTGTCCGTCCGCGGCTTTACTCAGAGACTATTAGTACTAGAAAGCTGTAATTTGGTATAGGTATGTATATTAATTATGGCAAAAAAATCTTGAAAAAAAATTTTTTTAGTTTAGCTCCCATACAAGTAAATTGGGGGAGTAATTTTTTGTTCACAACGTACCCATCGTGTGGGGTATCGTTAAAAAGGTCTTTGAAAAATATTGTGAGGTTGACAATACCATTTTTCGATTTAGGGATTCGTTTCCGAAATATTTGGTTTTATCGTGAAAATTTTTGTTAGAGGTAAGTGTCCCCCCCTCTATCTGCTAAACGGTTATATATGGATACGTGAAAAAAATTACAGCAGTAGTATATATACTGAAGTTGAAAGGAAAACTATCAGAGTGCAAACTAAAAAGTTATAGGCTACCAACTTATAAATGTACTGGAAAATGTAAAATTACATACAATTTTCATTGTTGGATGTTTTTGGTCGTTAAACTGTGAGGTGCGAGTGTAAACAGTGTGAACTCGAAGTTGTCATTCGTAACTACGGAACCCTACACTGCGCGTGGCCCGACACGCACTTGGCCGGTTTTTATTATATAATTTATTTTTTGTAGTGAGGAATATACAGGTTCTTATTTACGGGGTAGGCATTTTTCCGCTGGGTTTCTGCTTGCAAATTTTCATGCTCTTAGGGCATCGGGGAGAACCGTATAGGGTGAGATATTGTGATTTTAAGAGGGTATTAATTTACGGGAGTAAGTAGAATTGTTTTAATTTTCCTTGTGTGCCATTAGACTTTGCTCCTTTCAATTAGACATTTCATAATTCTAGGGTATTCGGAAGTGCCCTTTATATAGCTTTTGGTTATTTTTGTATTATGGTAATAGAGGTAGTTCTTTATAAATTTACGGGCGTAGTCAATTTTCCCTTGATGTGTGCCGTTAGACATCGCTACTTGCAAAATTTCTTGATTATAGGGCATTGGGACATGCCTTATAAGTTTTGATTCTTATATTCTGTAGAAACAGTGTGGGCCCTTTATAATTATGGGATCCTGGGCTGCTGGCCAAAAAGCCCTTATGTAGATTCGTCCCTGCCCACGAAGTCACGGAAAACTCCTCCCACTTTAGGTCGATAAGAAACTCTTTAAATAAATTAGTGACTAGTGAATTTATATACATATTTTAATTTAGTTTTAGTACAAAATTGAGCTAGTTCTTTCGTGGCGGAAGTAGATAAGTTGTTTAATTTCTAATACACATTTATTTTGTGTTGCCTACTTTAATACTTCCTTAACCAATAATTTACCTAAGTAAGCAAATTCAGCTTACCCATGCCAAAGACAATCTAATACTAACGTAATAGACTGCCCACCTGATAAAAAAATATTGGACCAAAGTAGGGTGGCGCAAAGTAGGTGAATGTATGGCGCAGGACAGTTGCTAGCTACTCGATACTAGATGGCGGTAATCTGCGTTAGCCTTTAGATTCTCGAGGGGCTCAGGGTTCGATTCCCCGCGTTCTTGGACTTGTACTTTATTTTCAGTTATTTGTCTGCGGTATTCGGCGTATTTGGCGGTTCGCCAAATCAATTACAGCATGAAACGCATCATAGCTGTGAAGGCAATCGGGAAATCGCCTATGTGACAGATATATAACTTCTATGAGCAGGACCCGGATGGTTACTAGGGTAGTTTCCGATGTACCTTAATATTAGTGCTTTTATCCATCAAATAAATGGATATCATATCGTTAAAAATTGTCAATTGATTTTAAAATATTGCCGCGTTCTTTCTTTGATGATTCAATAAGTACCTACCTAAACAACTTTTGGAATTGTTATCCGTAGGTAACTGTGAGAAGTAACCAGAGATCAGGGAATATAACTGTCGCTCGCGTGCTTCTAGAGACGCCTTTTCAAAACTTTTTATACGAAACAACCGTTAAAATTATTCTATATTTCCGCTATTTTCTACTTCTCATCAGAATTTTGTTTAATAATCTTTTTACTGTAGGTAATTGTAATTAGGGGCTTTTCTCGTTTTTTGAGCACGAACTGACAGCCCAAGTATGCGACTTTCGCCTACCTACTAGCCGGGCGCGGATTGACACGCCACGAGTGACATTCTATGCCACAGAGCAAGAAATTTCAATGACGAAAGCGACGGGACATTCCTTGCTCTGTGGCAGTAACCAATGAATATGTCCACAGAGTCACCGTGGCTCTTCTCCTGCCATCCGGACCTTCGCCCCGGACGGGCGCACGCTCGAAGCGGGCGCCACCGGAGTCCCTCGCTCGCCCTCGCCCCTCCGCGCCGCCTCGCTGGACGTGCGGGCAGCTCCGTTAGCGCATGGCTCCCTGGCTTCCCTTGCAGACTCGCCCGCCCCTACTAGTCCGAGACATCTGCCTCCAAGATGCCTGTCGCCCTTGTTGATGCCACCGAGGTAGGTGCTACTTTCATAAGGGATCAACCTCCACGATTATTATTTTTTCTTCGTACGTTGTCAGTTTCAACAGTAGGTACGTTGTCAGTTTCAACGGGGATGGCCACTCAGTTGCCATCCCCGTTGATGAACAACTTCATTCTTAGAACTAAAAATAGCTATTTGCTTCTATACATTTATTTTAACTAAGGCTGAGACTTTTGTAATACAAAAATATATTTTTAAACCTTATGAAAAGGGTAAAGGAACGGGGTCCTGAAAATTGCATTGCCTGGGGGCCCTGATAGGGTTAATCCGGCCCTGGGTAGGTCCAAATTCGGTCAAATTTCAGAAAGAATAAATTTTGCTGCGCGACTTTCTATATACAAGTAAAAGCATGATGATGCCTGACGTCTTATGTTATGCCAGCGTAATTTGTAAAACGAAACATGAATTTATTAAAGAGGCATTCAATCCTCAATAATACCTAGGTATTCGACACTTTTGTGCTCGATGTACAAAGTTGTAACATTATTTTTATGTGCAAACGAAATAATATTCAATACACGCAACACGATACAATTACTCGGCGTCCTCAAATCTTCCAGAAACTCCTCCTCAATTTCCCTAAAGGATTCTTATCAGATCCTTACCGGCCGCAGCTGGATTCCGGATTTTCGTCTAACTTATTCATTACCTATTCAAAATGTTTATATTTGGTGCCTAATCTTAACATCTTTTTGAAATAAGGTAAAGTTTATAATTTTTCCTTTAGGCTAGAGGCAATAGGTTTATTGAGCTTAATTAATAATTATTCTATAGAGTTAAGGGCTATTTTTGTTTTAAGGAGCTACCTACCTATTCTTTGAAAGTTCATAAATAGTGACTCTCCCAATCGGGTGAAATCATTTATACTTTATATGGGATTTTATTTTGCATTCACAATGCTATTTTACCTTATTTATTAAATAATTATTTTCTTTATTTAATAAATAAGGAAATCATTTATTTTAAACTAATCACCTTTTTTTATTTTGCTGTAAGTATACGTAACATTTTACGTTAAAGCCTCATACTAAACTTATACCTAAAGAATAACGAATGTTTGGGCCTGTAGTGCAGGTAAAAACCCTATGGATTTTCTCATTAGTAATTTATTGCTTTGGTTGTAAAGTAATGTTTGCTACATTACTTTAATTTGGCAGCTACTTATAAACGAAACATAAGTATTAAATATAATTGGAGTGACATATTTACCTACTTTTTTATAAGTTTCCACCATATGTGCCTACCTTAATATCTCGATTAGGTACTTACGTCACACAAGCACTTTCCTCCTATTATACAATTACCTAATTCGTATGATAATTTTATTAGATAGCTTAGGTAAAATGAGGCAGGCACCTGTAAATGTTTAATCAGGTAGGTAGGTGAACCTGTACCTAGCCCTAAACTAATTTCTTAAGTTTGATTAAACTAAATTACTGAAATTAAATAATTATTTCTAGATGACTAAGACCTATTAGGTAGCAAAGTTAGGTAGATTATTTGACTTCTACTTAGGTATTTATTTTCCTAGTCACATTTTTAGGGTTCCGTAGTAAACTAGGAACCCTTATAGTTTCGCCATGTCTGTCTGTGGTCTGTGTGTCTGTCTGTCCGTCCGCGGTTTTGCTCAGAGACTATAAGTACTAGAGAGCTGAAATTTGGTATGGGTACGTATATTAATCATGGCAAAAAAGTGGTAGAAAATCTTGAAAAAAAAATTTTTTTAGGGTATCTCCCATATAAGTAAAGAGGGAGTAATATTTCTTTTTCTATACAAACCCATCGTGTTGGATATCGTTAGATAGGTTTTTAAAAAATATAGTGAGGTTGAAAACACCATTTTTCGATTTAGGGATACGTGTCCGAAATATTTGGTTTTTTAGGTTTGTTTGTCTCGGCATTTATTTATTTGTCGTGTATTTATTTATTTATACTTTATCTACAGTCTACACACGCACTATAAAGCGTCTATACTGTTACTGAAATCGTAATAGACACTATGGTGCATATGTGTATATAAAGTATTTTAAGCACTGTAAGGTAGGTATATCAATATTTCATTTCTGCTTCGGTACAAAATATCACGCTGACGTATGTCCGCGTGAATCAATCTGCGATACAAGCGCCCGGGGTAAATTGGAATAAACTCGATTGTCGATCGCTTCTCCGTGAATTTGCAGCATAATTTATTTATACTACGGATGTGGACTTCAAACACTCAGCATAGCTTAACCGCTGCTTTTCATCATCGATATCATCGTTATAGCCGTATAAAGTCCATTTCTGGAGACATGTCTGCCCCAAAGATTTCCATCATTGGAGGGGTTTTTTCATACTCACCACGCTTGGCAAACGAATTGGTGAACGCAGTTTGTTTGGCTTATGTTGGTGCCAACGCTGCTCCCCATCAAAACCATTTTTTTAAGCTAGGTGAGGGTACGAGTTTGTTAAACTGGGAGAACAGGACAAAGATATTTGGAGCTCGGATGGATTGGGGATAAGAAAGAGCAGCTCGGGAGGCCGGGCGTGCGTACCCGATGTTATACTCGCAACTACCAGACAGACAGTTGAGGATGATACTCCTGACCATACTTACTGCTTTTCAGACTCGAAATCTCACTGTTCACAAAAAAGTTGAGGTTCCCAAAAATACACAAATACAGACAAAAATACAATAATGTGCTTACTGTGCTCCGGGGAAAAGGCAGGCGCAATATTATTCTGTCTCACCTTCGAAGGGACCATTTTCTTCTTTAAAAGTTACCTAGTTCTTCATGAAAAGTCAAATAGGTATTATGCATTATGTATGATATAAATTTCAGACCACAATATGAATATAAATCTAAGGCTAGATGATCATACATAAGTAAACAATTTCATATTAAAAAAAAAATATCTGCCCATAATTGCTTAGGCCAGCGATGCTTATGTTTACCCTATGGATATCAACAAAGCACTACGACGAATATTCGGAGCTTCATTTCTATACTCTGTGCTTTGTATGTGGAGGGCCATACAAGCAATGATAGGCAATATTACGCACCATCACGATGTGCTGAATACGAGTGTTATTAATCTTATTCAGTATTTTATTTGTGTACGAATGCTTAAAGGGCAACCCACTGTAGGTTTTTCTTTGGAGTTATGTTAATTTAGAGTTTTCTAGAGTTGGTAGATAATGTGGCAAAGAAACCTAACATTAGTAGGTACCTACAATAACATTTCTAGGAAATATGAATTGGGTGATGGCAAAGATATCTTACTGACGCATAGGTACTCCATCGACAAAAGCTACAAATCTCTCAATTAAGAAGGAGGTAGACTTATAAAGGAACTAGCAGCCCTGTCCGGCTGCGCCCGGGCATGTATTATACCTTTAAACTTTTCTCATGAATCACTATCTATTGGTGAAAACCATATGAAAATCCGTGCAATAGTTTTTGAGATTATCGTGGACAGACACACAGACGCGGCGGAGGACTTTGTTTTATAATATGTACCTAGTAATATGCTATCTAGCAACTACAAATGGTTTCCGAGTTTACAGATTTATGAATTGATTTATACTTATATGTATTCTTACGACAAAGAATTCAACTCTGAGATTTGTCAGAGTTTCCGACGTCAAATTGTGTGAAGTACGAACGAGTTTTTGCGGCCTTCATGAAAACCTAGTGACGTTATTTCTGTACTCAATATGATCGAATTTACTGTCATTTCCAGACGGATAGACCGCAGCAACTCGTTGGTGGAGAGCAGCAGTGGCCTGGGCCCGCTGAGTCCAGGGGCTGGGGCCATTAGCGCCCTGGGGGCCCTGCAGCCGGACCTGTACACCAAGCGAGAGGCGCCCCTCGTCATCGAGCTGGAAGGGCCCGGTCCATCCCTGGGAAGAATTCACCTACGCTTGAAATATGACTTCGATAGATCTGATTTGGAAGTGCACCTTATTGAAGGTAATATTTCATATAATGAACTCATAGTAAAAAGTAGATTTGATCCTAGGGCTGCATGCATACAGCGGGCCTAAATATTGGTTACTGAATAAGTAATAAATAAGCTTAGATAGGTAGTTACTTAACTACTTAATCCACATTATACCGTCAAGCTTGTCATAAAATTAATCACTAAGAAAATAAATACGTCCTACAGTAGTATCTAGTATTAGGTCCCAATACAGGTATGTAATGATATCATCGTTAGATCTTTGTTAGCACGCATCTTCACTGTGTAGGAACACGGCCTCCCTGTTCTACCAGAGCCAACATAGGTCGTCATCAGGTCTTAAGTCTCCACTGCAGGAGCACGACCTTCTCTGTACTGCCAGAGCCATATATTAGACAGAGCATTCAGAAGATTTGGCCTACGCTCCCCACGCTGGCCAGACGGGTTGGAGAGCTCTTTGATGTTTTAGCTTGTGTTTCCTAAGTCGCCTTCTACGACATTCACGGGAAGACTTTGAGTCATCTTATTCTACTCTGCCGGAAACCATTCGGTAAATCTAACCATATGTGTTGCTGTAATTATATGTATATTCGTTATACATATGTAGCCTGCAAACTGCAATAACCTCGAACGTTTTTTTTTACTTTCTAGCACACGACCTAGCAGGCTACGAGGCTGGAGGCTTCAACGACCCCTACGTCCGAGTCAGCCTCCTTCCCGAAGTGGACACAAGAGTCCGACAGACCCCAGTGCACAGGAACGAGGCGAACCCGTTCTTTGATCAGCACTTCAAGTTCCCTGTCTCTCATGATGAACTTGGGGATAAGACGCTGTTGCTGCAGGTTTTCGATTACGACCGGTAAATTATGACAGAAAAAGCTACTAGGTACTTACCTCAACTTTTCTGCTTTCGATCCAGATGCCAGTAAAAACTCGTTATATCAGCCATCGATAAATTTTAAATAAAATTAGATAGGGGCAGTCCGAATCAAACTTTATGGCGACTCGGAACATCGCGTGAGTCGATGCGCAGTACACAATACGGTAGTTGCCTAATGTTAAGATTATATAAAATTTGTTTCTAATGAGACTAATTTCTATCTAAAAACACTATAAAGAACACTTTTAATTTGATATCGATTCGTTAAGTGATCTTAAAGCTTCTTTAAAGTTGGGTGAATAGAACCATTTTTTAAAGTATGAAAATCTTTAATTACAATTATACTGTATTTTAGTCTGCAAAATTTATAGCAACTTTTATTATGAAACCATTACCATAAACGAAATATTTCGTATAGCTACCAAACAAAGTTCTCACGCCACCCATACAAAATACAAGCTTGTGACGTCACAAATATGTAGGCATTTCAGCAGCGCGTTTTCACGTCTAAAAATTTACGTCTAAAAACATGTGTCTTTAAAACTTTTATAACTGAAAGAGTTTTTTGTTTAGAAATGTATTTCTGTCACTATTGTGTTTATTTTTGGCAGGTCTTTACATAGCAACATGAAAAAAATTTTAGTCAACATGCCCATTCAGCGGGGAGGCGGGGCGCGTATTGCGCTGCCCGCAGCTTAGTACTCGTAATAACAGCTAAGTACTCGTAATATCCGACCCGCCATAAAGTTTGATCCGGACTGTACTATATTACTTACTTAACCACAAAATGTGTTATTTTTACTAAATATCAGATCTAGCTACTTACCTATGTTTTCCCTGGATCTGAGTAATAATTTATTAGCATCTTTGAGATTTTTATTATGGCAATGTACCGCTTGTATACCTACTTCCGCCTATGCACAACAATCTATAAGTATTTTAGTCCTCATTTAATAGTAATGTAGATAGAGATATTGCTTCTGATAATGCATACCTAAGCATGACTCAAAAGAGTCCTAACTGATAGATAATTGTTTGATCAATGTTTCAAGAAAACTTAAAATCTGCTGATAAAGTTTCAACTATATTTCTATAGTGCGAAGGTAAGAAATATACTCACCCATACTTACTCATAAACGTATGTTTTAATGATTTTCAGGTTCTCTCGCAACGAAGTCATGGGCTCTGCAAAAGTGCCTCTATCCCGAGTGGAAGTCGCTGGCGGTGCCGAGGTGTGGGCCGAGTTGTCACGGGAGAGACGTCCGCCAGAGGAGCTGCAGGAACTGTTGCTGTCTCTCTCTTACCTGCCGTCTGCTGAGCGGCTGACTGTCGTGGTGCTGAAAGCGAGGAATTTGCTGCCACCTCAGGAGGGGAAAGATGCTTTAGGTAAGGTCCTCACTTTAATTTTCTTTTTTTTTTGGCTACAGCAAATATCTTGACGTAAATACTTACCTACCTATTTATTTTGTTTTGAAGGGTGATGGAAACAACTGGGCCAACATTTTTTTTACCTCAAAAGTTACCTATAAGTATTTTTTCCGTGATCTTTAACAATGGGTTTAGATAAATACCTAGGTCCCTGCTGACATAGCTCTGCGACTATGGTAAATTTTTACCCGACTCCCCAAAAGAAGTGTTGTGTTTTCAGGGTTAATATACCTATGTACCTGTTTAATTATTCCACTTAAACTCCTTACTACGTGTACCTACAACTTTGAATAAATGAGGTACCTATCGTTAATAACCCTGCATTATTTCGAGTTAAGTACATCTATGTATACTTACTTGATATCCAAATGCTTTATAATTACTTACTTAATGTTTATTTAAAGAAACTTATTGAAAAAGAGCCCTAAACAATTAATCTAGGGAAAGATCTACTAAAATTCATAAATTTTTGTAAACTAAAATAGGAGTTTCTCAGGGTACTTGCTCTCGGGCGTCTAGTATTTATTTTTTGTACAAAATTTTTGTCATTATGGAAACCCAGATTTACTAATAGATCGGAATATTCACCGATTCATTTTTATTATATAGATTATAATATATGAATATGAAAACTCGTATCGAAATCTTATTAAACAGTTATAGCTACTGACATAATAATTCTTGTATGTTCCAGATGTATATGTGAAAGTGTACTTGCTGGTGAATGGGAAACGTGTGAAGAAGAAGAAGACTAACAGGAAAGAGATAAATAACCCGGTGTGGAATGAGGCGCTGTCCTTCAGTCTCCCGTCCGGAAACCTTCAGGAAGCTTCCATCGAGGTATTTATGAGATACTTTTCTACGAAGGAATATTTAATGTACCTTTTATCTTACATGTCTCACTAATAATCGATCTCACGATAAACACCATCACGGTGATTCCCGAATAAGGATTCATCATCAGTTCGACTGACATGTCAGGTCAGTCGACCATGCACACCCTGATGTCAGAGTTCTTTGGAACCGCCTCTCGGCCTCTGACGTGGTTCCTTTAACGACTACCAGATGTCAGCCGGGACCAACGGCTTAACGTTCCTTCCGAAGCACGGAATCATCTTTCTTATCAGACAATCAGGTGATTCATGCCTGCAATGTCCTAACCAAACTGGAAACAACTTACGAAAGTATGCTTCCCGTGGGAATCGAACCCCCGGGTCAGTAAAGCAAACGCCTTAACCACTGGACCACAGAGGCAGTTAATAAGGATTGCATGAGTTTCAGAATATCACCTGGTCTTGGTACGTATTGCCTGTAGTCCTCTAGATAAGGATACGCGGATCCGACACTTATAGGTACCAGCCAAAGCATCACAGTAACACAAGATGTGTCTCATTGTCTCCTCCGATTCCTCATTTACCCTACGTAGAGGGCTTTCGACTGTTTTTTTCGAAATGTCCAGTCAATGCTCCCATTAGAAATGACATGTTTTCTGTTATAGGTACTAATTATTTAGAAAATTGGGTTGCTAGCCGCATCGCTTATTGACATGATTCCTAACGCCCATTCCCTTAATCGGCTTTTACGATTAAAAGAAGCAGCTGGTACATTCTACTTTTTTCTTTTCTCCCAGACCAGCGTGGAAGAAATATCCAATTTTAACATTTTAAGTAGCATTCTCACAACACCCGCCCCCATTATCGAATCTTAATTTGGCACTTCCAAGTCGACTAAGTATAAAATAAGTATGTTATTAAAACCATATCCGACCCTTTAAGGGCTAAACTCAGCCCGTCAACATATGAACAACTTTTTCTATTTTGACATTCAAATGTGTTCAGCCGGTCGGACAATTTGAATGGATTTTTTTTTCCGTAATTTTAACATTACCTACCCATAGGCAAAATTATTTATTGTTTATATTGACGGGCTGAGTCGCCCCTTCAAAGGCCGGGCTGAATTTTATTAACATATTGAAAGTTCGTCTAACTCAAGTCCAACTTAAATTTATATTAACCGTCGGTGATTTTGCAGGTGTGCGTGGTCACTGGTGGCAGTAACAACCTCGTGGTCGGCTGGTGCTGCGTGGGGGCAGCTGAGCCCGCCGCGGAGGGCCGCCACTGGGCCCAGATGGCCCAAGAGACCCGCAAAGCTGTGGCCATGTGGCACACCCTCAGATAGACGAGACTACGCTTAGCATAACTTGAGTAACACCTCGCCTCTTCACTATTATATGTAGATATCTATGTGTAAAAGTTGACTTTGAAGTGCGGCAACAACGGTTATTCGGCGACTGCGCCCGCGTAAATTGTAGCCTACAAGCTGTTAACCGCGGCTTCGCCCGCGTGATAAATAGCCCATGTCCATCTCAGTACCCTTACCTATGTGAATGCCAAATTTCATGATGATCTGTTCAATAAATAGAACGTAATAAACAAACAATAGAACTCACTTTTGCATTTATAATATTACCAAGTTGGGATTGAGATTTCACCCGCAGATAAATTAGCTTTCTATCGGTGAAAGAATTTTGAAAATCAGTCCCATAGTTTCGAAGCCTATTAATAAATGCCAACAAACAATCAATCACAAGGGATAAGGGTCGCAGGAAGGCGCTGGATGCAGGCCGCTTCCAACCGGTCGTATTGGAAACCCTTGGTAGGCCTATGTCCAGCAGTGGACTTCTTGCGGCTGAAATGATGATGATGAATCAATCAAATGTTTCCTCTTTAATATTAGTAGGTACAAATAAGAAGCGCGACCACAGTTTCAAAGGCAAAGGTTTGACTTAGACTGCCGAATAATCCCCAAATTACTACGAACTACCATGGCATGGACTAGGTACTGCATTTATGAGAAGAAGATACTTATACTTAGATACGTATTTGAATCCGCTCCAGAATAAATAAATAAATATATACGGACAAATCACACAGATTGAGCTAGCCCCAAAGTAAGTTCTTATGAAAGACTTGTGTTATGGGATACTAACTCAACGATAGAATATTTTATAACAAATACATATATAGATAAACATCCAAGACCCAGGTCAATCTGAAAAAGATCGTTTTCCATCTTGACCTGACCGGGAATCGAACCCGGGACCATCCGTGTCGCAGGCAGGCGTGATGACCGCTGCGCCACGGAGCTCGACAGAATCAGTCAGAATAGACTGAAGAATATTGTATACAGTTTGCAAATAGACCCTCGACATACTCTTAACTCAGATTTACTCAGACCGTCAATATATATGAACATTTCCTATAGGGCCAATGCTGAGAACTCGTATTTTTTTTTTTCGACTTTCTCATACATATTGCTTGGGCGGCTTAACAGTTTTGTATCGAAATGACATAATTTTTTGAGTTCCCAGGGTTGAACCCATATAGGAAAATTCGTTCATATTGACGGGCTGAGCCACTGAGTCACCACTACAAGGGTATGTCGAGGGCAATTTACAGTTTATGTAACAAAAATATACATACGTGCTTAGTTCATACAAAGAAATGTACCTACCTAAGTGGGTAGGTATTTTTTTCTGTCAAATATGTTTTACTTTTCCTTGAATAGAATCTGAATAAAACGGTGCATAATGCACAAATATTAAACACTACACCCCGTTGGGAAACTCCGTCATGTTGGATATACTCATATATTGACGAATACACACAGTTGGAATTAAAGATGTGTTAATAACTGAATAGCGTACAAATAAAAATAAATAAAATTATTACATTACATAACATACCCACGACGATTTTTTTACGATATTTTTTTATTGCTGGATAACATTAAGGCCGCCCACTAGGCACAGTAGCGACGCCAATCATTTTATTCCTAATATTTTACAAATAGAAAGAAACTCAAGAATGTAAATCATATAAGCACTAGTAAATAACCTGAAGTATTTTTGGAATCATGTTTAATATTATCAGAATCAGTGAGAATTATAAGAATCAGATTACCGCCAAAAACGCACATTTTCTCTTAATGACTGATTCTCATAATATTAAAACATGATTCCAAAAATACTTCAAGTTATTTGCTTATATGATTTACATTCTTGAATTTCTTTCTATTTGTAAAGTATTAGGAATAAAATGATTGGCATCGCTACTGTGCCTAGGGTGCCCCCCAATTTTATATATTTTTAGTCATCGAAAACAAAAAGGTCAAGAAGTTCGAAATTTACATAGTAAAAATATATTTTTTAAGTCTTTACAAGCAAGGAATTAAACAAGTATTAATCATATCCTGTATTTAGATAAATTTCGGAAACAAAAAGGTCAGAAGTCCGTAATTTACATAGTAAAAATATTTTTGTTAGGTGGTCTTTATATTTTCAAGAAATTAAAGTATTTACTTATATCTTGTATTTGGAGAAGTTTTAAATAGATAAGTACATATATACCTAAGTACCTATTTATGTATCTCTATTAAATTTCAATGATGTCAACAGATTACACTGAACGCCGTGTGGGTATCACTTGATAGATAAGATTAAGAACACAGTTCGAGAATATCGTCACTAAAATAAAGAATAGGTATGTACGAACTAATCTCTCGCTCTATCTCGACTACTACAATATAAATCCATCCCTCACTTTTGAGCGAGGGTTAATAGGGGAGAAACGATCATCTTTACATGTAGGTATTAACTATTTATCACTGTGAATCAGTTGATATAAAATAAAAATAAAAAATTATCAAAGATCCAATTCTATATATATATCGGCTACCTATAGCAAAAATAAAAGCTATTCCAACTAATATTATAAATGCGAAACAAAAAATTGTTTATTTGTTACGCTTTCACGCCGTATATATAATCTACTGAACCGATCATCATGAAATTTTGCATACACTTAGGTTAGGGTACCGAAAGGACATAGGCTATATACTACGCGGGCGAAACCGTGGGTAACAGCTAGTTTATTATAAATGTGGGAGGTGCTGAGCTGATGTTCATTATCAATACTAATATTATAAAGATGAAAGATTTAATTGTTTGTTTGTTTGTTTGCATTAAATAGGCTCCGAAACTATTGGACGGATTTCAAGAAATACATTTTATATTTACTAATTAAGTGAGTGCTTATATAAAACAGGAGTACCCAAGTTTTTTGGGAGTTGGAGCCTGCACCAGGTGTAACCTGTATTAAAAGTCTTTACTCAATACGGTAGTTGCCTAATGTTAAGATTACATAAAATTTGTTTCTAATGAGACTAATTTCTATCTAAAAAAACACTATAAAGAACACTTTTAATTTGATATCGATTCGTTAAGTGATCTTAAAGCTTCTTTAAATTTGGGTGAATAGGACCATTTTTTAAAGTATGAAAATCTTTAATTACAATTATACTGTATTTTAGTCTGCAAAATTTATAGCAACTTTTATTATGAAACCATTACCATAAACGAAATATTTCGTATAAGTAGTTACCAAACAAAGTTCTCACGCCACCCATACAAAATACAAGCTTGTGACGTCACAAATATGTAGGCATTTCAGCGGCGCGTTTTCACGTCTAAAAACATGTGTCTTTAAAACTTTTATAACTGAAAGAGTTTTTTGTTTAGAAATGTATTTCTGTCACTATTGTGTTTATTTTTGGCAGGTCTTTACATAGCAACATGAAAAAAATTTTAGTCAACATGCCCATTCTTTCACCGTTGGATAGATACGTTATCCCCGAGTGACAGGCCATACCACGGGCGAAGCCAGGGCGGACTACTAGTATACTAATATTTTATGACTAAATATGGTATGATGATTCGAATTTGTCCTTGCACACGAATTATTGCTTGTCAACTTAGAAACAATGTCTGCAATTTATTTAAATAAATAAACCAAGATGTACTGAACAGACGAGGTGTTATTTGAGCAGATGCCATGTTATTTGTATAAAAGTCACCACTAAATTATATTAAGTATTGCCTTTATAGGCTGTTCTACAATAGCTTGTCTATATACCTAAGTCCCCGCTGTTTCCAGTGTTAACTGTGGGCTTTTGCTATAGGCACATATGGTCAATTGCCTCATAGTTCAGTCAAATATGGATTCAAATTTTTCAATTGGCAAAGTTTTAATATTACTACTTACGGCAATCCAAACTGGTCACTTTTTTAAATACAAAATGCAGGATATGGACACAGGTATGACGCTTCATAAAAGCGGAACGATGTTAATGCCTAAAACTACTACAAACGATACATTACATGCGTGCTCACGTCTGTATGTGAGTTAACTATCACGGTCGACACCGCAATAGGTATGAACTTTAGTACTTTACTTCGTGGTGTGCAGCTGAGAACAGTGCTGCTTTAACCTGTTCTTTGAAACCTTAAGAACTTCTTGCACGGGAGAGAGGTGCGGAGACGCCATATTGCATGGGACGCTGAGTTTCCGCTGTGTACCTACGTCAGTATACTATTATTTATTCTATGATAGGGCTAGTTTACCATAGCAGGATTTTCGGTGGGAAGGAACCTGCCTAAATTTTAGTTTATTACACTGCATGTTTAACATGATACTTGAGGTAATAGACTGTATACATCTGACTTCTCGTCCATACTCCGTCGTTATGAAAACTTTCTACTCGTTACTCGATAGCTCTATTTGTATAGTTATATTAATATATGGAGATAATATATTCAAATATAGATTATATAAAAGTCATGGATGTTCCAAAGTATATTCCACGGTATATTCAAAATGATAAGGGACAAATGTAAAATTGTGTGGCAATATTTTGATGTTTGGAGTGAATATTAGAAATAACATTAAAGGAGCTTGTGGAACACCAAAAAATCTTATGAAATTGTAGTTTTGTAATAACAAAAATAATTTTTGTATCGTTATTTTGTGTCCAATCTATGCCCACAGTTACTATCGTCGATGATGTACCTAATGTACCTATTAGTCATTGCATGGTGTGATCTCCCTTCCGTCAAGGGTTTATGAATAAATTTTATCGAATTTTATTCCAGAATATACGTACATATTTTTATCTAAGTGTATGTATTGGTGTGGAGGAAAATTTTACTTTGTATTTTCTTTACTATGTCTAAATAAAATGTCTATTTGTAAGATAATCTCTGGTTTTATTTATTCCCATTCCTAACCGTTGGATTCTACTGGAGTTTAAATAAAACAAAACTTTTACAATAATATAATCACCATTTATTTTCATCTATTTATAACTTTTTTACATAATGTACAATATTTTATATGAACTTTATGTATATTGCCTTAAGGGTTATTTCCGTACCAAAGTTCCTGAGCGCCGCAGTCCCGATGTATATTTAAAATCACACGTTGTACATAACACTACAAACTCACTAATAACTTTAGTCGCAACTTACCACTGCCGATGCCCTGCCGCGGAGATTCTGACACGACCAGCGCCAACTAAAATTGCACATATAGGTTAAAATCGCAGAAACAATAAATTAAAGATCGAATCCTACACTCAAAACAGCCCTGCATGTTATGGAAATAAACCAACAAACTATAGATAACAAAGTGACAAAGAGGTGCTGTTAAATCTACAGTGGAGATAATGCAATGTGACTTTCAATCAAGTAAAACTTGTTTGTAAATTAATCACAAGAAAGACGTTTAAGAAGCATAATATAATATGTAGTAGGCAATAGAGTAAAAGAGATCCACCTTCACCTATTTGTTTACTCGATAAAAATAATTGAAATAAATTTATCGCGAGGGATTCTCTAATAGTAGGTACATATGATGCAAGTATGGTAAGCTGGATATCATAGTCGAAAAGCCGAGTGCTTATAACAAACCGATGACTGTAACAGCCAGCTTACTGAGTGCGAGTATCATACGTTTTACAATACATTTGCGATTACCATAAAATAAGTGATCACTTGTGGTTGGTGAAAGGGCCTAGTCTGTAAATACAAAATTACGAACTAAGTTTCGCTGTCGTAAGGATCGTATTCAAAGGTATTGAAAAAAAAAACATATCATGAATATGTATGATTAATAAAAACAAACTTAAAAATATTTATAATCTTCTGATGTTGTCTCAGAAAATTATATTATAAATATTTTTAAGTTTATAATGTGTGTGCAAAAAAATATCAAAGGTTATAAGATCATTGAGTAAACATGACATCGAATAGTTGAGGGTAAAAACAAACAAATTACACGTTTGTATATTCTATAAACTTTACGATTGGTATAGTGTTTGACAAATAATTGCAATTTTAACAAATGTCCTTCTTAGTATTTTTGTTTAAGTCAATCGTAATATAAGTAGGTATTTTTTAACATATTTGATTTAAAATAAAATAATTTTCGTCGAATAAACAGATGGGTGTAGGTCTTGCTCTTTTCGGATCTTAAACAAATACAGCACGAAAGTAGATAAAATGTGGTTATATACCAGAACTGTCATACAATTATTTATGAACCAAGGGACCATAGTGTGTATTATAAAAAGTGATTGGTAGATATTGCATTGATACATGGCTGTTGTAAAACTTAAGTCTCCACTGCAGGAGCACGACCTTCTCTGTACTGCCAGAGCCATATATTAGACAGAGCATTCAGAAGATTTGGCCTACGCTCCCCACGCTGGCCAGACGGGTTGGAGAGCTCTTTGATGTTTTAGCTTGTGTTTCCTAAGTCGCCTTCTACGACATTCACGGGAAGACTTTGAGTCATCCTATTCTACTCTGCCGGAAACCATTCGGTAAATCTAACCATATGTGTTGCTGTAATTATATGTATATTCGTTATACATATGTAGCCTGCAAACTGCAATAACCTCGAACGTTTTTTTTTTACTTTCTAGCACACGACCTAGCAGGCTACGAGGCTGGAGGCTTCAACGACCCCTACGTCCGAGTCAGCCTCCTTCCCGAAGTGGACACAAGAGTCCGACAGACCCCAGTGCACAGGAACGAGGCGAACCCGTTCTTTGATCAGCACTTCAAGTTCCCTGTCTCTCATGATGAACTTGGGGATAAGACGCTGTTGCTGCAGGTTTTCGATTACGACCGGTAAATAATGACAGAAAAAGCTACTACTTACCCCCTACTTTTCTGCTTTCGATCCAGATGCCAGTAAAAACTCGTAATATCAGCCATCGATAAATTTTAAATAAAATTACTCTCTCGGACTCGGACTCGGAACATCGCGTGAGTCGATGCGCAGTACACAATTCAGCGGGGAGGCGGGGCGCGTATTGCGCTGCCCGCAGCTTAGTACTCGTAATAACAGCTAAGTACTCGTAATATCCGAGCCGCCATAAAGTTTGATCCGGACTGTACTATATTACTTACTTAACCACAAAATGTGTTATTTTTACTAAATATCAGATCTAGCTACTTATCTGTTTTCCCTGGATCTGAGTAATAATTTATTAGCATCTTTAAGATTTTTATTATGGCAATGTACCGCTTGTATACCTACTTCCGCCTATGCACAACAATCTATAAGTATTTTAGTCCTCATTTAATAGTAATGTAGATAGAGATAATGCATACCTAAGCATGACTCAAAAGAGTCCTAACTGATAGATAATTGTTTGATCAATGTTTCAAGAAAACTTAAAATCTGCTGATAAAGTTTCAACTATTTCTATAGTGCGAAGGTAAGAAATTTACGCATAAACGTATGTTTTAATGATTTCCAGGTTCTCTCGCAACGAAGTCATGGGCTCTGCAAAAGTGCCTCTATCCCGAGTGGAAGTCGCTGGCGGTGCCGAAGTGTGGGCCGAGTTGTCACGGGAGAGACGTCCGCCAGAGGAGCTGCAGGAACTGTTGCTGTCTCTCTCTTACCTGCCGTCTGCTGAGCGGCTGACTGTCGTGGTGCTGAAAGCGAGGAATTTGCTGCCACCTCAGGAGGGGAAAGATGCTTTAGGTAAGGTCCTCACTTTAATTTTCTTTTTTTTTTTTTGGCTACAGCAAATATCTTGACGTAAATACTTACCTACCTATTTATTTTGTTTTGAAGGGTGATGGAAACAACTGGGCCAACATTTTTTTTACCTCAAAAGTTACCTATAAGTATTTTTTCCGTGATCTTTAACAATGGGTTAAGATAAATACCTAGGTCCCTGCTGACATAGCTCTGCGACTGTAGTAAATTTTTACCCGACTCCCCAAAAGAAGTGTTGTGTTTTCAGGGTTAATGTACCTATGTACCTGTTTATTTATTCCACTTAAACTCCTTACTATGTGTACCTACAACTTTGAATAAATGAGGTACCTATCGTTAATAACCCTGCATTATTTCGAGTTAAGTATACATCTACATATGTATACTTACTTGATATCCAAATGCTTTATAATTACTTACTTAATGTTTGTTTAAAGAAACTTATTGAAAAAGAGCCCTAAACAATTAATCTGCTAAAATTCATAAATTTCTGTAAACTAAAATGGCAGTTTCTTAGGGTACTGCTCTCGGGCGTCTATAGTATTTATTTTTTGTACAAAATTTTTGTCATTATGGAAACGCAGATTTACTAATAGATCGGAATATTCACCGATTCATTTTTATAATATATGAATATGAAAACTCGTATATAAATGTTATTAAACAGTTATCGCTACTGACATAATAATTCTTGTATGTTCCAGATGTATATGTGAAAGTGTACTTGCTGGTGAACGGGAAACGTGTGAAGAAGAAGAAGACTAACAGGAAAGAGATAAATAACCCGGTGTGGAATGAGGCGCTGTCCTTCAGTCTCCCGTCCGGAAACCTTCAGGAAGCTTCCATCGAGGTATTTATGACATACTTTTCTACGAAGGAATATTTAATGTACCTTTTATCTTACATGTTTCACTAATAATCCATCTCACGATAAACACCATCACGGTGATTCCCGAATAAGGATTCATCATCATTTCGAGTAGGTGACACGGTCAGTCGACCATGCACACCCTGATGTCAGAGTTCTTTGGAACCGCCTCTCGGCCTCTGACGTGGTTCCTTTAACGACTACCAGATGGCAGCCGGGACCAACGGCTTAACGTGCCTTCCGAAGCACGGAATCATCTTTCTTATCATACAATCAGGTGATTCATGCCTGCAATGTCCTAACCAAACTGGAAACAACTTACCAAAGTATGCTTCCCGTGGGAATCGAACCCACGACCCCCGGGTCAGTAAAGCAAACGCCTTAACCACTGGACCACAGAGGCTGTTAATAAGGATTGCATGAGTTTCAGAATATCACCTGGCCTTGGTACGTATTGCCTGTAGTCCTCTAGATAAGGATACGCGGATCCGACACTTATACCAGCCAAAGCATCACAGTAACACAAGCGATGTGTCTCATTGTCTCCTCCGATTCCTCATTTACCCTCCATAGAGGGCTTTCGACTGTTTTTTTTTTCGAAATGTCCAGTCAAGGCTCCCATTAGAAATGACGTGTTTTCTGTTATAGGTACTTATTTAGAAAATTGGGTTGCTAGCCGCATCGCTTATTGACATGATTCCTCACGCCCATTCCCTCAATCGGCTTTTACGATTAAGAGAAGCAGCTGGTACATTCTACTTTTTTCTTTTCTCCCAGACCAGCGTGGAAGATATATCCAATTTTAACATTATAGCATTCTCACAACACCCGCCTCCATTATCGAATCTTACTTTGGCACTTCCAAGTCGACTAAGTATAAAATAAGTATGTTATTAAAACCATATCCGACCCTTGAAGGGCTAAACTCAGCCCGTCAACATATGAACAACGTTTTCTATTTTGACATTCAAATGTCTTCAGCCGGTCGGACAATTTGTATGAATTTTTATTCCGTAATTTTAGTATTACCTACCTACCCATTAGCAAAGTTGTTTATATGAGTCGCCCCTTCAAAGGCCGGGCTGAATTTTATTAACATATTGAAAGTTCGTCTAACTCAAGTCCAACTTAAATTTATATTAACCGTCGGTAATTTTGCAGGTGTGCGTGGTCACTGGTGGCAGTAACAACCTCGTGGTCGGCTGGTGCTGCGTGGGGGCAGCTGAGCCCGCCGCGGAGGGCCGCCACTGGGCCCAGATGGCCCAAGAGACCCGCAAAGCTGTGGCCATGTGGCACACCCTCAGATAGACGAGACTACGCTTAGCATAACTTGAGTAACACCTCGCCTCTTCACTTCTTCTTCTATCGAGTCGTAGAATGGCAATATTTGTACATATTAAATATGTTTTAACCAGCGCTTTGCAACTATGATTGCCCGTTCGTTTGCCTCATTGAGATCCTGCCTCTTCACTATTATATGTAGATATCTATGTGTAAAAGTTGACTTTGAAGTTCGGCGACAACGGTTATTCAGCGACTTCGCCCGCGTAAATTATAGCATACAAGCTGTTAACCGCGGCTTCGCCCGCGTGATAAATAGCCCATGTCCATCTCAGAACCCTTACCTATGTGAATGCCGAATTTCATGATGATCTGTTCAATAAATAGAACGTAATAAACAAACAATAGAACTCACTTTTGCATTTATAATATTACCAAGTTGGGATTGAGATTTCACCCGCAGATAAATTAGTTTTCTATTGGTGAAAGAATTTTAAAAATTAGTCCCATAGTTTCGAAGCACATTAATAAATGCCAACAAACAATCAATCACAAGGGATAGCGCAGGGTCGCAGGAAGGCGCTGGATGCAGGCCGCTTCCAACCGGTCGTATTGGAAGCCCTTGGTAGGCCTATGTCCAGCAGTGGACTTCTTGTGGCTGAAATGATGATGATGAATCAATCAAATGTTTCCTCTTTATTAGTACAGATAAGAAGCGCGACCACAGCTTCAAAGGCAAAGGTTTGACCCAGACTCGGCCGAATAATCCCCAAATTACTACGAACTACCATGGCATGGACTAGGTACTGCATTTATGAGAAGATACTTATACTTAGATACGTGTTTGAATCCGCTTCAGAATAGACTGAAGAATATTGTATACAGTTTGCAAATAGACCCTCGACATACTCAGAGTTACTCAGACCGCCAATATGTATAAACATTTCCTATAGGACTATACTTTTTTTCGACTTTCTTATACATATTGCTTGGGCGGCTGAACAGTTTTGTATGGAAATGACATAATTTTTTGAGTTCCCAGCGTTGAACCCATAGGAAAATTCGTTCATATTGACGGGCTGAGTCACTGAGTCACCACTACAAGGGTATGTCGAGGGCAATTTACAGTTTATGTAACAAACATATACATACGTGCTTAGTTCATACAAAGAAATGGTGTGCATGCGCTGTGAGGGCCCGCACTTAATAATCGTTGCAAATGATACTTAATATTTAGTAAATGTTCTAAAAGAATTGTACAACTTGGAATTAGAATTTGTAACAGCCTATTATGGGAGTTATCAGGTAAAATGTTGGGCCCTCAGACCTAACCTATAAAATTTTCAGCCTTTAATATTTAAATAACTGAGCATGTTTCAGAAAATATCTTTATTTTACGATTTAAGTCTAGCCAAAGCAAGTTTTATGACACTAAGATATTTTACCAATACGCTTTCTTATTTTCTAAATCTGAGTTCAAAATGGGCCCTCATACGGCATACTTACAAATTTTATTTCATCAATAACAAAATATCTAGACCATATTGTTGTTCTGAGCTTATGTAATCTTGCTAAGTTGAATTTGTGAAAATTTGTAAAAACAAAACATCCTACACATTCGTTGTTGTTTAAAAGTTATAGCGTTATCAAAATTCGGGCTCTCAGACGGCCACTTTTCTAACGTTTTTTGACTATCACACAAAAACTACGCAATATGTAACGTGTCTGATATGTTCAGTAATAGTGAAAAAATGATTTTGATGAAGTGTTTGTATTGCATTATCTGTAAATATGATAAATCAATAGAAATTTAAAAAATGACAAAAATATTTAAGTCTACATAATTTTTTGTAGGTAGGGTGACCATATTTTTTTTCTGTCTTTGGACTTTCCCTAGTAGAACGTAGCTTTAATATGTACCTATATATTTTTTTGTTAACAAATATGTTATAAAACCCAATACTAAAATGAAAGAAAATAATGGTACAAAACAAAATAAATTTGAGAAAAAAATGGTAGGCCATATAAAAGTTGGTTAGCTACAAGGTTAGGGTTCCGTAGTAAACAAGGAACCCTTATTGTTTCGCCTTTAACTTTGTCATTAATACAAACATTACGAAAAACGACGTCATTTTTGGTGGCGAAAAATTATAGAGGTTTTTGGCTAATCTACCCTTCATGGGCGAGCCCGACTCGCACTTGGCCCATTTTTTTCCTTTTACGCTAAATGTAGTATTGTTCAATGTTGACGATAGAACCGTCTCTGTGAATACTGCTATTATGATAGTTACAGTCGCAAACCTAAAGGCATAGAAATGTACATGTTGGTGCTGTTAACCGCAGAGGTGTTCCGTCATTTAGAGCGAACCTTGGTCGCAGCGGCATAGTCACGATGACCATACAAACGGACTATCCCAGCTGAATGCATATATAAAATTTCGTTTAGGTGCTGTTAACCAGTGAGGAGTTCCCTCATCTGGAGCGACCCCTGGTCAGTACGGCATAGTCACGATGATCTTACAAACGGATCATCCCAGCTGAATGGACATATAAAAAATAACTGGAATATTTCAAAAAATAAATAACCCCCTACTGCAGTTAACATCTACTGTATTGATTTTTTGCTATCGTTACATACCATATGAAACTCCGAGGAAACATACGAATGTAATGACACCTTACACTTCAAATCTAGCCGTTTAAGCTACAGAGAGCAACAATGGAACAGACATACATACATGGCGAAATTTTGATCGTTCCGGACCATTAAAGGGGTGATTCAGCCTGTCAATATAAACAACTTTTCCTATGGGACAAATGCTGTAAACTCGAAAAAAATTTCGACATTCCTATACAAATTGCCCAGGCGGCTGAACACTTTTGTATGAAAATGTCGAAATAAAATTTGAGTTTCCAGCATTGGTCCCATAGGAAAAATGGTTCATAACTGGAATATTTCAAAAAATAAATAACCCCCTACTGCAGTTAACATCTACTGTATTGATTTTTTGCTATCGTTACATACCATATGAACTCCGAGGAAACATACGAATGTAATGACACCTTACACTTCAAATCTAGCCGTTTAAGCTACAGAGAGCAACAATGGAACAGACATACATATGTATATTTATATATATTTTTCACGCGTATGTATATATATATACGCGTGAAAAACAATCCTTCTGGGTGCACCCAGAAATCACAGTCGGGTAAAATATCATTAAATGTTGGTATTGCTAAACTGAGTTATCAGTGAGGATCATAGGCTATATTCTATTTTTTTTAAATAGGGAACTCTTTAGAATTGCATTATTTGACCTACCTAATTGTCACCTAAGTGCGTTCTTGGTTACATCCTCATCTAGGTGATTCGGAACCTGGAATTGGCAGGCCGGGGGCCAGGATAGCCTGTGTGATAAAACTGTAACTTTCACGGATTTAATACCTTATGATTTTTGATTTAAATAATGGGTATTTTATGCATGTGACACTTATAAATATGTAGTACTGTTTCGCTTGTATTGTTACAATTTTCCTATTTAATTCCTAAATAAGATGAGAAGGCGTGGTTACCCTACTCATAATAATTTTGTGAGAAATAAACATAAATGATTGTTATCAAAAATAAAGGAGCCTTTTATTTTATACATAGTGTTAGTTTATGACAACATTTTTTCACAATTACTGAACATATCAGACACGTTACATGTTGCGTAGTTTTTGTGTAATAGTCAAAAAACGATAAAAAAGTGGCCGTCTGAGAGCCCGAATTTTGATAACGCTATAACTTTTAAACAACAACGAATGTGTAGGATGTTTTGTTTTTACAAATTTTCACAAATTCAACTAAGCAAGATTACATAAGCTCAGAACAACAATATGTTCTAGATATTTTTTTATTGATGAAATAAAATTTGGAAGTATGCCGTATGAGGGCCCATTTTGAACTCAGATTTAGGAAATAAGAAAGCGTATTGGTAAAATATCTTAGTGTCATAAAACTTGCTTTGGCTAGACTTAAATCGTAAAATAAAGATATTTTCTGAAACATGCTCAATTATTTAAATATTAAAGGCTGAAAATTTTATAGGTTAGGTCTGAGGGCCCAACATTTTACCTGATAACTCCCATAATAGGCTGTTACAAATTCTAATTCCAAGTTGTACAATTCTTTTAGAACATTTACTAAATATTAAGTATCATTTGCAACGATTATTAAGTGCGGGCCCTCACAGCGCATGCACACAAGAAATGTACCTACCTAAGTAGGTAGGTATTTTTAGGGTTCCGTACAAAAGTTGAAAAACGGAACCCTTATAGGATCACTCGAGCGTCTGTCTGTCCGTCCGTCCGTCTGTCACAGCCGATTTTCTCTGAATCTACTGAACCAAATTAGATGAAATTTGGTAAGATAGTGTAATTCTATGACCCAAACACGGATGTGCAAAGTAAATAAAGATTTTTTTGAAATAAGGGTCATTTTGGGGGGCCCAATTACAAAATTAAAAAAAAAAAGTTTTGCAAACCTTACTGTGTCATATATCAAATGAAAAGGCTCATTATGAGGATCTCAAAAATATTTTTTTTTGTTCGGGTAAAATCAATACTTTTGATTTTATTCACGAAAGAAGGCAAAAATTGACCATTCCCCCCCCCTGATCTCCGAAACTACTGAGCCGAAAATTTCGAAAAAATTACAAAACATAGTTCATTCCTTGAAGATTACAGGAAAAATAATAAGAATTCTATCACTTGAAAATTAAGTGGTAAACTCACAATAATAAGATCATCTAGGGAAATAGTTCACTAAAACACCACTAGATGGCGCTAGTCAATTGAATAAAACATTTTTTGCACATAGTGTGTGTGTTCACGAAGAATATTGTACGGGACCCTCATTGCGCGAGTTTGACTCACACTTGGCCGGTTTTTTTCTGTCAAATGTGTTTTACTTTTCCTTGAATATAGAATCTGAATTAAACGGTGCAAAATGCACAAATATTAAACACTACACCCCGTTGGGAAACTCCGTCATGTTGGATATACTCATATATTGACGAATATACACAGTTGGAATTAAAGATGTGTTAATAACTGAATAGCGTACAAACAAAATAAATAAAATTATTACATTACGTAACATACCCACGACGTTTTTTTACGATATTTTTTTATTGCTGGATAACATTAAGGCCGCACACTAGGCACAGTAGCGACGCCAATCATTTTTTTCCTAATACTTTACAAATAGAAAGAAATTCAAGAATGTAAATCATATAAGCATTAGTAAATAACCTGAAGTATTTTTGGAATCATGTTTAATATTATTAGAATCAGTGAGAATTATAAGAATCAGATGATTTTCTCTTAATGACTGATTCTCATTATATTAAAACATGATTCCAAAAATACTTCAAGTTATTTGCTTATATGATTTACATTCTTGAATTTCTTTCTATTTGTAAAGTATTAGGAATAAAATGATTGGCGTCTTACTCATCGAAAACAAAAAGGTCAAGAAGTTCGAAATTTACATAGTAAAAATATATTTTTTAAGTCTTTACAAGCAAGGAATTAAACAAGTATTAATCATATCCTGTATTTAGATAAATTTCGGAAACAAAAAGGTCAGAAGTCCGTAATTTACATAGTAAAAATATTTTTGTTAGGTGGTCTTTATATTTTCAAGAAATTAAAGTATTTACTTATATCTTGTATTTGGAGAAGTTTTAAATAGATAAGTACATATATACCTAAGTACCTATTTATGTATCTCTATTAAATTTCAATGATGTCAAAAGATACACTGAACGCCGTGTAGGTATCACTTGATAGATAAGATTAAGAACACAGTTCGAGAATATCGTCACTAAAATAAGGAATAGGTATGTACGAACTAATCTCTCGCTCTATCTCGACTACTACAATATAAATCCATCCCTCACTTTTGAGCTAGGGTTAATAGGGGAGAAACGATCATCTTTACATGTAGGTATTAACTATTTATCACTGTGATCAGTTGATGTAAAATAAAAAATTATCAAAGATCCAATTCTATATAGGTCGGCTACCTATAGCAAAAATAAAAGCTATCCCAACTAATATTATAAATGCGAAACAAAAAATTGTTTATTTGTTTGTTTGTTTGTTACGCTTTCACGCCGTATAATCTACTGAACCGATCATCATGAAATTTTGCATACACTTAGGTTAGGGTACCGAGAAGGACAAAGGCTATATACTACGCGGGCGAAACTTCGGGTAACAGCTAGTTTATTATAAATGTGGGAGGTGCTGAGCTGATGTTCATTATCAATACTAATATTATAAAGATGAAAGATTTAATTGTTTGTTTGTTTGCATTAAATAGGCTCCGAAACTATTGGACGGATTTCAAGAAATACATTTTATATTTACTAATTAAGTGAGTGCTTATATAAAACAGGAGTACACAAGTTTTGTGGGAGCTGGAGTCTGCACTAGGTGTAACCTGTATTACAAGTCTTTACTCAATACGATAGTTGCCTAATGTTAAGATTACATAAAATTTGTTTCTAATGAGACTAATTTCTATCTAAAAAACACTATAAAGAACACTTTTAATTTGATATCGATTCGTTAAGTGATCTTAAAGCTTCTTTAAAGTTGGGTGAATAGGATCATTTTTTAAAGTATGAAAATCTTTAATTACAATTATACTGTATTTTAGTCTGCAAAATTTATAGCAACTTTTATTATGAAACCATTACCATAAACGAAATATTTCGTATTGCTACCAAACAAAGTTCTCACGTCACCCATACAAAATACAAGCTTGTGACGTCACAAATATGTAGGCATTTCAGCGACGCGTTTTCACGTCTAAAAACATGTGTCTTTAAAACTTTTATAACTGAAAGAGTTTTTTGTTTAGAAATGTATTTCTGCCACTATTGTGTTTATTTTTGGCAGGTCTTTACACAGCAACATGAAAAAAATTTTAGTCAACATGCCCAATGCCCATTCTTTCACCGTTGGATAGATACGTTATCCCTGAGTGACAGGCCATACCACGGGCGAAGCCGGGCGGACTACTAGTATACTAATATTTTATGACTAAATATGGTATGATTTTGAATTTGTCCTTGCACACGAATTATTGCTTGTCAACTTAGAAACAATGTCTGCAATTTATTTAAATAAAGAAACCAAGATGTACTGAACAGACGAGGTGTTATTTGAGCAGATGCCATGTTATTTGTATAAGTCACCACTAAATTATATTAAGTATTGCCTTTATAGGCTGTTCTACAATAGCTTGTCTATATAAGTCCCTGCCGTTTCCAGTGTTAACTGTGGGCTTTTGCTATAGGCACATATATGGTCAATTGCCTCATAGTTCGGATAAATATGGATGCATATTTTTCAATTAGCTAAGTTTTAATATTACTACTTACAGCAATCCAAACTGGTCACTTTTTTAAATACAAAATGCAGGATAGGGACACAGGTATGACGCTTCATAAAAGCGGAGTGATGTTAATTCCTAAAACTACTACAAACGAAACATTAAATGCGTGCACACGTCTGTATGTGAGTTAACTATCACGGTCGACACCGCAGTATGAATAAAGTTACTACTTTACTTCGTGGTGTGCAGCTGAGAACAGTGCTGCTTTAACCTGTTCTTTGAAACCTTAAGAACTTCTTGCACGGGAGAGAGGTGCGGAGACGCCATATTGCATGGGACGCTGAGTTTCCGCTGTGTACCTACGTCAGTATACTATTATTTATTCTATGATAAGGCTAGTTTACCATAGCAGGATTGTCGGTGGGAAGGAACCTGCCTAAATTTTAGTTTATTACACTGCATGTTTAACATGATACTTGAGGTAATAGACTGTATACATCTGACTTCTCGTCCATACTCCGTCGTTATGAAAACTTTCTACTCGTTACTCGATAGCTCTATTTGTATAGTTATATTAATATATGGAGATAATATATTCAAATATAGATTATATAAAAGTCATGGATGTTCCAAAGTATATTCCACGGTATATTCAAAATGATAAGGGACAAATGTAAAATTGTGTGGCAATATTTTGATGTTTGGAGTGAATATTAGAAATAACATTAAAGGAGCTTGTGGAACACCAAAAAATCTTATGAAATTGTAGTTTTGTAATAACAAAAATAATTTTTGTATCGTTATTTTGTGTCCAATCTATGCCCACAGTTACTATCGTCGATGATGTACCTAATGTACCTATTAGTCATTGCATGGTGTGATCTCCCTTCCGTCAAGGGTTTATGAATAAATTTTATCGAATTTTATTCCAGAATATACGTACATATTTTTATCTAAGTGTATGTATTGGTGTGGAGGAAAATTTTACTTTGTATTTTCTTTACTATGTCTAAATAAAATGTCTATTTGTAAGATCATCTCTGGTTTTATTTATTCCCATTCCTAACCGTTGGATTCTACTGGAGTTTAAATAAAACAAAACTTTTACAATAATATAATCACCATTTATTTTCATCTATTTATAACTTTTTTACATAATGTACAATATTTTATATGAACTTTATGTATATTGCCTTAAGGGTTATTTCCGTACCAAAGTTCCTGAGCGCCGCAGTCCCGATGTATATTTAAAATCACACGTTGTACATAACACTACAAACTCACTAATAACTTTAGTCGCAACTTACCACTGCCGATGCCCTGCCGCGGAGATTCTGACACGACCAGCGCCAACTAAAATTGCACATATAGGTTAAAATCGCAGAAACAATAAATTAAAGATCGAATCCTACACTCAAAACAGCCCTGCATGTTATGGAAATAAACCAACAAACTATAGATAACAAAGTGACAAAGAGGTGCTGTTAAATCTACAGTGGAGATAATGCAATGTGACTTTCAATCAAGTAAAACTTGTTTGTAAATTAATCACAAGAAAGACGTTTAAGAAGCATAATATAATATGTAGTAGGCAATAGAGTAAAAGAGATCCACCTTCACCTATTTGTTTACTCGATAAAAATAATTGAAATAAATTTATCGCGAGGGATTCTCTAATAGTAGGTACATATGATGCAAGTATGGTAAGCTGGATATCATAGTCGAAAAGCCGAGTGCTTATAACAAACCGATGACTGTAACAGCCAGCTTACTGAGTGCGAGTATCATACGTTTTACAATACATTTGCGATTACCATAAAATAAGTGATCACTTGTGGTTGGTGAAAGGGCCTAGTCTGTAAATACAAAATTACGAACTAAGTTTCGCTGTCGTAAGGATCGTATTCAAAGGTATTGAAAAAAAAAAACATATCATGAATATGTATGATTAACAAAAACAAACTTAAAAATATTTATAATCTTCTGATGTTGTCTCAGAAAATTATATTATAAATATTTTTAAGTTTATAATGTGTGTGCAAAAAAATATCAAAGGTTATAAGATCATTGAGTAAACATGACATCGAATAGTTGAGGGTAAAAACAAACAAATTACACGTTTGTATATTCTATAAACTTTACGATTGGTATAGTGTTTGACAAATAATTGCAATTTTAACAAATGTCCTTCTTAGTATTTTTGTTTAAGTCAATCGTAATATAAGTAGGTATTTTTTAACATATTTGATTTAAAATAAAATAATTTTCGTCGAATAAACAGATGGGTGTAGGTCTTGCTCTTTTCGGATCTTAAACGAATACAGCACGAAAGTAGATAAAATGTGGTTATATACCAGAACTGTCATACAATTATTTATGAACCAAGGGACCATAGTGTGTATTATAAAAAGTGATTGGTAGATATTGCATTGATACATGGCTGTTGTAAAAAGACGAATGAAGTGGTAATAAATATAAATAAGCTAGTTTGCTGATAACATTTTATACAACATTTATTTAAACATGATATAGTTATGTATAAGTCATTATCACTTATCATAACCTCTATTGATATGAAATAATCACCATCGACCAAATTACTTTGAAACAATAACTACACAAACGGCATGCATGAATCTGAACTAAAATGAATATTGGTAAAAATGAAAAAATATGTATGATTGATAATACATTACATAATACTGTGATTCCAGTCGTAGTTCATAGGAAGGGAAGTGGCGGGAGGGGAAAGTTGAGGAGTTTAGTCTATTTGTATGTGTTATGTATGTATATGATCGGGTATGAGTGTACTTGTTCTGTGTCATTATGTTGAGGGAGTCTTTGGGTGAAAGTATTTGCAGTCGGGGTCCTTGCAACTGCCCTCGACTTCGAATGGGCAGAAGAATGCGTTGAGGCCCTCTTCCCAGCTGAAAATACATCAATTTAATATATTACTCGACTGACGCGCGCGACGACTGTGGACAGATCTCAATGCATACTTACATCGCACAGCTGAACGATGTGCGTACGCATTCCCATCCACGTGTCATGGAAAGTGACGTAATGGATAATGGAAACATGCACATTTTCTTGGTTTTCTATGAATACACCTAACGACAAGCATCAATATTATTAAATTCACCCAAAAAAGCGAGTTACTTTATAAGAAGCAAAATTGCACCAATAGTGGTGATAGCAGGAGGAACGACTAAATGATCTTACTCATGTGTGTCTAAAGCTTGAAGGGGAGATTCGTAATCGTCAGCTTCATTGATCTTCGGTTTATCCCCTTTATTTGGTAGGTCATGACTATTCCGTCTTTTGCTACCCTCTTTTTCTACTATCTCAACAGATTGGGTTATTTCGGGCTCATTGATTTTGTTATCAGCCTCTTTCCTTTCAAGTTCAGGATATATTACTGCTTCATCGATATGTTTGTCCTTCATTGGGCTCTTTGGTAGCTTGACAACTTTTTTATTATTTGTAACATCTACTTGAATTGACAGCATTGTGTTAGGAGCAGTACTATCATTTAAATCATTTACAACACTAACTTTCATTGACTTTAAAATCTGAGGATTTTTATGTTCTTCCTTTCTAGGATTATTCTCTTTTTGTAATTTTGTTGTAGTAATTATTTTGTTGGTAGTTCGGTTTAAAGACGGCAAGAAACCATTAGTTTGGGAATGTGAAAAAGTGGAACTGAAAAACATAATAATTACACCAGAATCATTACGGTCTAAAGAGCAGCGAAAATTAATGTTAGTAAATATGCACAAGGCATCTATCACATGTTAACAAGAAACAAAAAAGCAAATATTTTTGACAGCAGTACCTCTTCAATAGCATTTGATGTTGTGTCCTAATTTTGGATAACCGAATTTGCGCAGACTTTTGTTGCTTTTTATTTAAAGCTATGGCAGTAGCAATATTTTTCAACTCTGTAGCAACTATTTTATATTTCTGAGATAGTTTTGTAGCTTCATCCCTTAATCTTATCATGTTTGCTGATTCTTCTGCTATTTTTTTCCTAAAAGGAAGAAAGGTAAAAAAAATTAAAATAAAATTTTGCATTAAAGCTTGTTTCTTTTTAGCAACACATGTAGAAATGTACCTGGATAGTGCAATTTGTTCATCTGCATTACTATTTGATATTTTTGAGTCAACTGTAACATTCCTTGGCTTCAATGTATCTTTTGGCTGTACAGGTTTGCTCAATGTATTCATGGCAGATTGTCTAGCTTGCTTCATCTTCTCTAATTCTGCCATTCTCTTCACCAAACTCTTGTATTCAATCTGCTCAGACTTTGGCAAGTGTTTTACAGACTAAAATAGAAGATATTAAATAAAATTCGGTTACTTTACAAAACATAAACACATCAAATAAATATATAATAACCTCATTACCTTCGGAACAAATTTTTCTGGCGTTTTTAATGGTGTTTCTAAGATATTGGGTATTTGCTGGTTTTCTACTTTCTTTCGTGTACTCTTCAAAAACATATCTAATTGCTGTTCAAAATCTGTCTGCTGTTGTTTTATGTGCATTTTTGTCAAGTTCTTTGTTGCTTCATGCTCACCTTCCGAATCTGACTCACCCAGTTGAATTATAAACTTCTTTGGTTCAGGAACTTTACTACTCTGTTTATTTTTTTCATTTTGTTGGATTTTATTTGTATTTTCTGAAGCAGTAATAGTATCGGTAGTAATGACTTCTTCTATTCCAGCTAGAATACTAGTATCCATTAAATTAGGCAAATTTTTACTCAAAGACGTAAGTAATTTTGCTCGGAGTAAGTCCTCATCTTCCTCCAATTCATCTTCTTTACATTTTTCTAAACAAATATTATTATTAACTAAATTCATTGCAACATCTTCAACTATAGCATTGTTCTTTATGGAATCATTACCAAATTCTTTCAACTTTTCATCTCCATCAGACCCTATATCCATGTCTACAGATTCTATGTCAGTATTATTTTGAGAATCTAATTTATTTGACAAAGCATCCTGATCAATAATAAAGTCATCTGGCATAATGGAAGACTGAGAAAGCCTTTTTCTTAATTTTTGTTTCCTTTTAATCTCAAAAGCTTTCTTAAGGTATGCTGATTTAAGACATATCAACCTAAGTTCTGCGGTGTAATTATCATCATCTTCTGGTACCATAAAGTTATTGTTTTCTGTTTCTTTATTTTCAATCATAACTTCTTTATCTTGGGATTTTGCTTTGGAAGACTTAGTTTCTAATGCATGTTTTCTAAGTAATTCTAAATCTTCGTCTGAATCCAAATTGATTCTTTTATCACATTCTTCTTTTCTTTTGGCTGAATCAACCATGTCATGACCTTGTTCAATATTTTCAGAACTATTTCCATCATCACACAAATCAATTAATTCACAATTACTTTCAGGTTTATGAGTACGCTCAGTTAAAGCTTGATTCAGGTCATTGCTAAGATTTGAATTTTCATTAGAAATAGGAGATCCAATAGGAGAAGTGAACACAATTGGTAATGGCTCTTTTTCTATTTCAGGTGGTTGGTTATCTTTTACATTTACTTTAGGCCGTTCAATGATTTGAGGTCCATTAAGCATTTTCTTTAATCTAGCACTTAACGAAGATGTATCATTTTTGTCTTTATGGACCACAACTGCATTTTCTAGTTTTCTTCTTTTATTCCTGTATTCATCATCAGACTCTTCACTAGATTCACTCACAACTTTTACTTGTAATTTGTTCTTTCGATGCAACTTTTTCCTGTCTTTATTTTTGGTTGTTATTTTTATAGATAAGAGGTCATTTTTTTTCCTGCGTTTTTGTAGTTTAACACTTCTATTGTTCCGTGATAGTCCATCATCAAAATCTGATGCTGATATGTCAGATAGATCCCGTGACAAAGAATCAATTTTTGGTTTTTTACCTGAAATATGTGTGCAAAAATACTTACTCATGACAATTTTAAATATTTATTTCAAAAAGCCTTTTTTTTTAAATGAATTAATAAAATACACAAATGCCTTGCCAAAATTTACAGTACACTCAAATCACGAAAAAAGTAACAAAAAAATGTGATTTAAAGAATTATTTTTTACCAATGCAGCAGTAGTAGCCTATAAAAGGCAGCTGACATAACACGACAACTTCCATTTTATGGTAAAATATGGTAAAATGGCATTCCTGGTCACCTAGTGGGGACCACACCCTGGTCAGCAATCTATACTTAGTAGGTATAAATGTATAGGTATGTATTAATTAATTTAATATACATACTATTATAGTGCCAAAACATTAGATTGATGAAATCACATCAACATGATTTATCACAGATCCGAGTTTATATGTATAAGTATATTACAAGCATTACAAGCTGACCCATTTTGTATTGTTTCTAATAGGTATGTTTTTAACCATCCGAAAAATTAGTTCAGCCATTCTTAAGTTATAATGGTGTTAGTACGCCAACATTGTTTTGATAAAAATTGCTGTCAAAAAAATTATTTAGTACCTACTTATTGCATTTTTAAGACAAATATCTGTGGCGCATAGGTCAACATGCCTGCCTCCGATGTTCCTAGGTTCGATCCCAAATCAAAATCCCAGGGTCAAATCGAGATGGAAAATGTTCTTTTTCAGGTTGTGTTCTTCTTCTTCTTATATATACATATAAACTTACTTTGGGGCTAGCTCATATATATATTTATTTATTTAATTGATTATTATTTATTTACTTTTACTTATAGATTTGTTTTTATCTAATCCATGGAAGATAACCCAAATCCCTTCAAAGTGTGAATACCAAATTGAAAGATGACTAGGTTGAGCATGTAAGAAGAAATAGTAAATCAAAAACGAAACTCATATTATATGAAAAAAATGGAAGTAACAAATTTGTGTAATCGGTATCAGTATTCAGAAAATAAGTATATAAATTAACATGATTTCCATTTTTGTTTTTTATAAAAAGTAAAAGCTACTATGTATTTACCCACGTCTAATATTTTATTCATGACACACAGATCAACTAACCTGGAGGTGTGGAGAAATCTTTCGCTTTCTTCCTCTCAAGGACATTGTTATAGGTTTCGAGAATATGCAACCTTTGACGTAAGAGCAATTCTTCGTCCGACGAAATATCATCATACTCGTCCACTATTTCCCCTTCCTCCATTTCAGAATCTGGGTTCGCTGGTGGAATATTCTCTACGCAAGCCATTTTGAGCAAAGCAAACACTAAAAATGCAAAGTAAGTAGAATTTGTAACTGCTTGACAACTGAATGGAATGTATGGAAACTGAAAATTTACCAAAAATGGCACAGTTATTTCTTGATTATTAGTTAATCTAGAATGACGAAATAAACCACTATCTAAAACCCTGTTAAATCTTTCTTGCCTTTCTTCTCGGAATTGGAATGAAATAAAAAAATTACAAACGAACGATAGACCGATTAGCTTTGACTTGACAAATGACATTACAATGACTTTTTTTTTCTTTTGTATGGTACCTCGGTAGGTACCTACCTATAGGTACAGATAAAATCACTTAAGCTATGGGTTCCCCGAGCAAACGCTCGTGCACTGCACGATCGTGCGGTGCCGCCGCTATCCGATGGGTGGACTGTAGACGACGGACGTCAATCATTAGTGTTGCTAGTCTAGCCATTTGTTAAATCGATATCACAGACGATAAATTTACTGGGGTACTATTTTTGAACGTGTGACACTCGTCTTCGAACGATTTTTGTATGAAATACGTTCGCAGACGAGTGTCACGCGTTCAAAAATTAGCTGTTCAGTATTTTACGATATAGTCTCTCTAATCTATGGGTAGTATGAGATGAGCACGAGATGAGTCATTCGCAAAGCTTAGCACCTGAATGCATTATTTAAACCTCTGTTCACTAACTAGCACGATAACAAATACATAACTATATATAACTTACTTACGTGGATTCAAAAGTATCTTAACTCTTTGATGTGGATACGTGTTGTTCCTTTGGAACCTGTCCTGTCTGTCTTAGATAACTATTTTGTGAAAATTAAGGCGAAGTGGTATATGCGATTTTAGTGCCAGTGCCACCCAGAATTAAATTATTTTACCCCTAAAAGAAGTCATGGTGGCGCTAGTTTCGCATAACACCTACTGCGCCTTAAATTTTATGCTGAAAATCATTTAAGTGTTTAGTATGACAATGTGTGTAGGAGATATTGGCGATAATTTTTAGGAATAAGGGTTTTTCAAGTGCTCACACAGTGGGCCGTATGGTTCCCATAGAGTAGTATGTATGCCCACTAACATGCTAAACGTGGTCTTTGGGTTTTATGACTGTGCTATGTTTACCTGGCAAGTAAATGTAGCAAGGCCACTAACATGAAAAAGAAGTTTTTTTGCTCATGGCGGACAGCAACCACTCGAAAATGAATAATGTAAACTATTTAAACAAAGTTTAAAAAGGAGATTAATTCGACCTACCCGTACCGTAATATTGTTCGTGCATATCTCAAAAATTAAAAATGGGATTGCAAAAGGTAGGTAAATTAGGTATATAGACTTAGTTATGGAACAGTTTTAACGAAAGTGTTTTGAAGTTGGATTATTTTCAATTGTTCTTGTTGTCTTTATGTTAATTATACCATAAATACATCAGCACCCGTAGCATGGCACCCGCGACGCCGTTTATATCGTGCGATAAACTTTTTACATCTCCATCTTTAATATAAATAAGATGGCGATATTCGATAAACGTTATCTCGTGTGCCATTCTACAGGCGCAGAAACAATTGAAAGTGAAGCATATAATTTTTATGTGCCCCAAATTGTCCGTCCGCTTTCGTGACGTACTTCCCCGTAATTTATCTTACGAAAGTTTGAATATTAACTCCCTTCTAAACTTAGTCCATACCCGTTACTATTTTGTTTTGGCTAAATTTCTATCTAAAAATTCCCTGAAACTGTAAATCTTTTTTTTCTAGAATACTCAATTATCATTGCTCAAAATACTTAAGCTATGGGTTCCCCGACTGCACGATCGTGATCGCACGCTCGTCAGCAAAACGTTGAATGACGTCACCCATACATTTTCTATGGAAACAAGTTTGAGTGGTTTCCCCGGACGGCGTTGTCTACGGTCGTGCACGGCGGCGGTGGTCAAAGTTCACCGCAACAGTGTTCCCAATTGAAAAAAATTGCGAGTTTCCAAATTAATCTTTATATTTTTATGTTATCGATTGTCGATTTAGATGACATCTGAATTAAAAAACAATGATGAAAAATATATACTACATGACAAACTGACTGTATTTCTTGAATTTTGGCTAGATCTAATAATAGTTTTAAAGTAAGTATAGCCATTCGATTTAGAAGTTTGCCTGATTAAATATTACTTCATGTTGAAACGTATCATTTTATTAAACGAAGTTCTGTGATATTTTCTTCAACTTGGAATGTTTTTGAAACAATTAAATATTTTGCAGAATGTGTCTGTAGTAATAAGACTAAATTAAATAAAATTATTGTACTCGTTAAGTTGTCACTTTAAGATGAGCAAGAAGATTATTTTAAAATTGTATCTGCGCCTGTAGAATGGCACACGAGATAACGTTTATCGGCTATCGCAATCTTGTTTACCGTAATATTAAAGAGGGAGATGTAAATAGTTTATCGCGCGATATAAACGGCGTCGCGGGTGCCATGCTACGGGTGCTGATGTATTTATGGCATAATTAACATAAATACAACAAGAACAATTTACCTACCTTTTGCAATCCCATTATTAATTTTTGAGATATGCACGAACAAGACAAACATAATATTCATACATAATTACACTTTTGGATTTCGGTACACATGTTAAGAGGCTGCTGGAATAGACTGACGTATTGAAAAGAACTAAATAATTTTGACAATATTATATTTTGGTGGGCTACAGTACGGGTAGGTCGAATTAATCTCCTTTTTTAAACTTTGTTTAAATAGTTTATATTATTCATTTTCGAGCGGTTGCTGTCCGCCATGAGCAAAAAAAACTTCTTATTCATGTTAGTGGCCTTGCCACATTTACTTGCCGGGTAAACATAGCACAGTCATAAAACCCAAAGACCACGTTTAGCATTTTAGTGGGCATACATACTACTCTATGGGAACCATACGGCCCACACCACGGTGTGAGCACCTAAAAACCCTTATTCCTAAAAATTATCGCCAATATCTCGTACACACATTGTCATACCAAACACTTAAATGATTTTCAGCATAAAATTTAAGGCGCAGTAGGTGTTATGCGAAACTAGCGCCACCATGAATTCTTTTAGGAGTAAAATAATTTAATTCTGGGTGGCACTGGCACTAGAATCGCATATACCACTTCGCCTTAATTTTCACAAAATAGTTATCTAAGACAGACAGGACAGGTTCCAAAGGAACAACACGTATCCACATCAAAGAGTTAAGATACTTTTGAATCCAGGTAAGTAAGTTATATATGTATTATCGTGCTAGTTAGTGAACAGAGGTTTAAATAATGCATTCAGGTGCTTAGCTTTGCGAATGACTCATCTCGTGCTCATCTCATACTACCCATAGATAAGAGAGACTATATCGTAAAATACTGAACAGGGGTTCTATTTTTAAACGCGTGACACTCGTCTGCGAACGAATTTCATACAAAAATCATTCGAAGACGAGTGTCATACGTTCAAAAATAGTACCCCCAGTAAATTTATCGTCTATGATATCGATTTAACAAATGGCTAGACTAGCAACACTAATGATGGACGTCCGTCGTCTACAGTCCACCCATCGGATAGCGGCGGCACTGCACGATCGTGCAGTGCACGAGCGTTTGCTCGGGGAACCCATAGCTTTAGCATCAATTCATTTAAATAATTATATGAGTAGGTTCATCCATATTAACAACTCATTCTTGTACTAACTATTGTGTATGTTTCAATCCTGTGTTTGTAATAACATCTGTCTTTAACCCTTTCCTTTCAGCTTACAATCAAATACCGAGCATTTTTTTTTTCTGTGTCTCTTCTAACCATGACGTTGGCAGAATCACCGAAGCCTCGGTGGAAGCCATAATACAAAGCAGAAGAAGAAGAAGAAGAAGGAAGTGACTTTGACATAAAAGCGTTTTTCGCCTGCGGAAACGAGCGGTCTCAACCGCTCGTTGCAATCACTCGTCGACTAACGATTCAAAAATGCGGCCTTTTGGAAACACTCGCGTCAATCACTCGTTTAGTGAGTCACGCGTTCAAAAATAGCACTCCACGGCTTGGCTCCGGCAATGTGTGAACAGTGCTTACTGCTTGGAAGAAAAGAAGAAGTTTAAAATGTCAAAGTGCAGTCAGTGTCACGTCGTGTAATTCCTAATTCGCTAATTCGATAAATATTAATCCATAAAATTTCTTCTGCAGATAATTTCAATATTATTTGTGTGGAATAAATTACTATAGAATTGTTTGTGGATGATATTCATAAAAAAAATCTAAATGCCGAACTTAGTTCTTTCTTTGTTTTATAAAGTTTAATTGAATTAATTCTTGTACGCCCCCTTGAAGTCGTCAAGTACATAGCTTTTTTTTTGTAAACAAACAATGGGTGACGATAACGAAGAAGATTACAAGTTTGCCGCATGTACATATTTTGCAAAGAACCACCCAGGAGAATCCTGTGGAAGCAATGGTCTGCCGCTCACACCAAGTTCTGTGACTATTCTAGGGCGGGCTCAGCGCCTCTTGACCATAGAGCATCCAAATTTGTGTACTTATTTGGATATTATTCGGGGTAAACATGGTAAGTTTGGCAGACAAGATTTTACTTGCAGAGCGAGTAAGTGCTTAAGAAATAATGAATATACATAAATTTATTTACTATATATGTTTTTGCTATAACATATAGTTGAGTTAGTATCCCAGTACACAAGTATGTAACTTACTTTAGGACTGGATCAATCTGTGTGATTCATTTAAAAAATTATTTTGCTACATTTCCAGAGAGGATTATAGTTGTAGCAGAAGTTTTAGGCAGATCACTCAAAGAAACAAGTTCAAAGTTTTCATACAAGGAGATCATAAATATTGGAAGACAAGTCGCCAATGGTCTGAAGTTCTTACACAACCAGGACATCACTCACAGGACTTTAGCTGATGATAACATACTCATAGACAGCAATGGAAGAGTCAAGTTGTTTAATTACGGCATGTATTATATGACTGGAGGGGGAGAAGAGGTGTCCTTTCCGCTTGGGTAAGTTTAGTTCTACTTTTTGTTTTAACTTTCTCCTAATGTATGCAAAAAATGCAGATAAGTGATTTGTTATTTTCTGTGATTGGTTTGTCTGGCTGTATTGAGGCCAGAAAGAATTTGAACAAGTGGGTCATTCCATGTAACGGGTGTAACAGGTTGAACACTTTCGACTGCTGATTTATCTTTTTACCTCGCACTTCTGAATGGCGTGACATTTTTGCAAAACTCTGCGAATTGCACTAGTTTTATAAATAAAAATTGACGTTGAGCTGTAGCCAAATAAACAACGCACCATTTAATATATTTATTTATTAACAATATAAAACAAGTGGTGATTTAAAATTTAAGTGTTTTTCTGCATAAGGGGCGTAACAGGCTTTTGTTACGGGCGTAACAAGTACGAATGAGGATCAAAATTATATGAATTATCTTCAGTTTCTTAAACATTTTGATACATAAACATATTAAGGAACTCAATTAAATGTTAGTTTTTGACAGTATATATAAAATATCAACATATTGATCAAGTTACAGAATGTGCGGATACCCATATCTTTATTGGATCCAGTATAACTTTGATAATATTTCTTATCCTGTATTATCTTATCACAAACATATTCTTACTTCAGGCTCCCAAGATACTTCAGTCCGGAGACCATTCTAAATGGAGGAGGACCTGCAGCAGACGTGTGGATCTTCGGCATAGTTCTCTTGGAGTTGTGTATCGGGAAGCTATGGCACAACCTGAAGCCAGGGCCCACTCTCCGGAGAATCCTTACTTTGGTCCATGCCAACAACCCTGCGGAGAGGATAGCTAGGGAGCATGACTGTCTCGAAACTTATAAGGCAAGCTAATTTCAACCTTATTGTTGATAGCCATTTCCTGTGACTTCACTCACCACCCACTCATAATGATGCTTTCTTTCGAAAATATATTTTTTATGTGGACAAACATTTTTGAGTTTCCCTATTACAAAGAAACACAAAAAAATACAAACACAATCAATTGTTTCCTCTTCATAATATTAGTAAGTAAAGTACGGTAAAGTAAGGTAAAGCAGCACTCGCGACGCCGTTTATATCACGCGATAAACTATCCACATCTCGCTCTTAAATATTACAGAAACTGAGATGGCGATAGTCGATAAACGTTATCTCGCGTGCTATTGGGGCTGAAGTTATACTTTAACCTGCATTTATAAAAATATACCTATTTTTAATTGAACTAACTTTAGTAGGCCGTTGCAAGGATAACCTTGCCCGATGGGGAATGATTGACTCTTCGCAAAATGTCTGCCGGTGTGGTTCCTCTCCTCAAACTATGGCGCACCTACTCACATGCCCCGAGTGCCCAAACACCTGCACGAGGGACGATCTACTTGTGGCAAACGATAGGGCTACTCAGGTAGCCCTTTATTGGAGCGACAAAATTTAATTTAAAAATAAACGTACCATCGACACGCTAAGAAGAAGAAGACAGGAATAAAATAGATATATGAACTAATATTACAGGCATTTCAATGAAAAACTGTGCTGTATTATAATATGTTACATGCTTGGTTGCAGCAAGTTCCTGAAAACCTAAGGAACATAATAGAGAAATGTCTGAAAATTTACCCCAGTGAGAGAGCCACATTTACAGAATTAGTAGAAGAGCTGACCGAGATAGACAACACAGAGATGGCCGAGAGCAAACGTCTGAGAGGTTTGAATGGATGCAAGCTGCAGTACCTGTACTACTGGTGGCAGCTAGCTGGTGGAGATATTCAGGCTGAGCTGAAAAAGAATTGCCTGATCAAGAATAGCCCGCCAATATTGTCTATGCCTATGTAAGTTTTTTAAATTGCTTGCAAATGTGTCAATAATGGGGATGGCAACTGTCACGTTACAGTTTAGTAGGGTTGTTCCGATAAAACTGTCAAATGTATGGAATTTTACACTAATCAATATTTTTCTTCATAATCAGACCAAATCTCATGAAATAAACTATTAAATTGTTTATACTAGTTAGTTTCCCACAAATTGGCATATATATTTTATTGTTACTATAACAAAAAATATTATTGTAGGTTATGTTTGCAAAATACTTAAAAATCTTTTGATAAGGGAACATATATGCGTTTTATACATTTTTTTACGAAAGGTTTAATGTTTTGTCACTATTCTTATTGCATCAAAATCTAAAAATAAAGATATTTATATTTTTGTTAAGGATGAAAGTACGCAGCGACATCTACAATTAGCTTTGCGCTGCCACCCCTGTTTCTTTGCTACTTTTATTTGTTTTCTTAATCAGCATGTTTGGTGAAAGCAATAATCTTATTGATACTTTAAGAAATTAACCGCTATTCACGCTGAGTTCCAACTCAGCAATTTGATTGATATCTGCAAAAACCACTACCCACTAACACTAGTTTTCATTTTTAATTTAATTAGTGACTCACACTAATTTCAAATTTTTCCAAGCCGCCTGAATGTAAAACAGCATCACAACTGCTTTTGAACAAAAACGAGTTAGATCAATTGCTTTGTAGTCTACCTGTAGAATTACGGTGAGGGAATAGTCGTGCTATTCTGTTAGAATGTTACCTTGTGAATCCTTGTCCTTCCGTATCCACTCGAAAACCCTGGGATTCCGCTATGATATAGGAAAATTTGGAGAGGAGAAAAAATAGCGACGTTCCTGTCACAATCCTTTATTGCGTCTACTTTATCATTACAATAGGATGGTATCATGACCTATCAAAAAGGCGACATCTGTATGAACTAAACTAAACAATTTACTGCTATGAGAAGATGTTACAACAGAGCGCACACGCCGCTGTCTACTTAGTGTATGACTAGCCGCCATAGATGGCGCTGTAGACATTTTGTGCCTGTGTGTAAACATCCTCCCAAGCGCAGATTGTAGTGGGCCACTAATCAACTGTACTGATACATTTGATTTGTGGCCAACTGTCCAGTCCACGAAGCCATCATGCCGATTATGTTTCAACAGAATGGCCGCGCACCAGACAGTCCCATAAACCTATGTAGATAGGTTCATGGCACTATGCGAAACAAATAGATATCTGGTTTATTAAATAGGTAGCTAAAGAGACAAAGGTACATATGTAATGATAATATGAATGACAAATTCAAACAAACTAAGTGAAAGTAAACTGACTAGGGTTCCCAGATATCTAGTTTCGCGTAAAAAGAAAAAACATGGTAGTAAATTGGTTTATTATGGATTTACAACAACAAATAACTTAGGTATTTGAACACTTAAGTATCTAAATATGTGTATTTATCAATCTATGCCGTTTATAGGTAGTGGACAAATATTGTTGAAAGCGCGTTTGATGACTCCCTTGTTGGTTTGTATTTCTGCAACTCTGGTAACTTCGTCTCTCCCTTGGCAGCATTTTACGATGCGGCCGAGTCTCCATTGGTTCGGTGGTAGTCGATCTTCCTTTACCAGCACTATGGCACCCTCGCGCAAACCCTGGCCCTTTGAGCTTCTCCACTTCGAGCGCGTTTGTAGGAGGCTTATGTAATCTCTTGACCATCGTCGCCAGAAGTCCTGCTGAAGTTGCTGCAGCTGCTGGTAGTGTGTGAGCCGATTCATCGGTATATCTGTATAGTCATAATCAGGCATCGAAATGGGAGTCCTACCTATCAAGAAGTGAGCTGGTGTTAGGCAAAATATTTCATCATTAGTTGCATTAGGAATAGGGCATAAAGGGCGAGAATTTAGTATGGCTTCAATTTGTGAAAGAACAGTCGAGAATTCCTCATATGTTAATAAAGCGTTACCCAAGACTCTTTTCAAGTGATATTTGCAAGATTTGACTGCAGCCTCATGCAAACCACCCATATGAGGGCTAAAGGCGGGCAAGAACTTCCACGTCACACCTTCATCAGCACCAGCTGTTATAATTTCAGTGGAGCTATCCCTTAGAAAACTATACAACTCTGATATTTCATTATTGGCCCCGTGGAAATTTGTACCATTATCACTTAATATTTCTTTAGGTTTTCCACGGCGGGATATAAATCGTTTGAATGCGGCAAGAAAGTTAGCAGTTTCCAAGCTCGAGACCAGCTCTAGGTGAACTGCTTTGGTTGATTGACATACAAAAACAGCAATATAGCATTTACTAGCCTTATAACCACGTCCTCTCCTATCTCTGACATTGAAGAACCCACTGTAATCAACACTCGTATTAAGGAAGGCTGGTGTGGGACTCACTCTCGAAGGGCTCAGGTTTCCCATGATCGGAGAGTCCACCTTAGGTTTGGCTCTGAAACATGTCACACATTTGTGCACTATTTTATTTACTATTTGTTTGCCATGGATGGGCCAATACTGTTCGCGCAATGTTGATAACAACAACTGTGGACCTGCATGTAATAATTTAATATGCATATCATGAACTATTAATTCAGTAAGAGGATGGTCACGTGGCAGAATTATAGGGTGTTTTTTATCAAAGGAGTATTTAGATTGGCCTAAGCGTCCTCCCACGCGCATGAGGTCGCCGTCTAAGAAGGGGTTTAAACACAGCAAGTTAGACGTTCTTGGTAATTCTTTTTTATTTTTAAGTAAATTATATTCTTTAGAATATGACTGAATCTGTGAATATTTAATCAGTATATTTCTTGATTCATTGAGTTCATGTACAGATATAGAATTTAAAAGTTTATTTTTTGGATTTTTACAATTATGATAGAATCTGAGGACTAATGATAACACTCTATTTAGTTTTTTAAAACTTGACCACCGTTTAAATAGTGATATCATGAACTCATTTATAGGTATATCACTAGAAATATTACAATAAGTTTCGTTGGAAATTATGTTTACATTTTCTTGTAAGATTTTATTTTGATATGGCCACTCAAACGTGGGTTTTGACAACCAAGTAGGCCCTTGCCACCAGAGGGCGCAAGAGGACAGCTTATCTGCGTGTAATCCTCTTGAAAGCAAGTCTGCAGGGTTTTCGCTAGAAGGAACCCAGTACCAGTTTTTAATGTCGGTTAATTTTTTTATGTCTGTTATTTTATTTTTAACAAATATTGGTAATTTATTTGATTGTGAATTTATCCAAGCCAATGCCACTTGCGAGTCTGACCAAAAATAATTGCCATTTATTTGACTCTTAAGGCCCGTTACTACCTTGTTGTATAGTTCAGCTAGTAGTAAACAAGCTCGTAATTCTAACTTAGGTATTGTTTCATTTCTTGCGACTCTGGATTTCGCACAGAGTATTCGTACTAGTAAATTGCCATAGCTGTCTATAGAACGTACATAAATTACTGCTCCATAAGCGGTTAGTGAGCTGTCACAAAATCCATGAAGCTCAGCAGTCGTGTAATTACTTATGAAGACATTTCGTGGAATAATTATAGAATTTATTAAGTGTAACTTGTTATAGAAAGATGTCCATTCCTGGCACAGCTGACTGGGAAGTTTTTCATCCCAGTCAATTTTCAATTTCCACAAACCTTGAATAAAACATTTAGCTATAATGATTATTGGATTTATTAACCCTAATGGATCGAAAATGGCAGAGGCAATGGACAAAATTTTTCTTTTGGTTAGGTTAGTGTTTATCTGTTCTAATTGAATAGTATATTGGATTGTGTCTTTGTCGTTGTCCCAAGCAAGACCAAGCACTTTATGAGTGCTTGCTCCAAGCATAATTAATGAGGTATCGCTAGTTGGTGCTACGGTTTCAGTATGCTCTTTAATCTTGCTTAGTATAAATGCTGAATTAGATTTCCACTTCCGTAAGTGGAAATCTGCTTTTCGTAAAATTGCGTCCACCTCAAGCGCAGTTTTTACTACTAAAATTTCATCACATTCTCCGTAAAGAAAATCATCGATATAGAATTCTGTAGATATAGCGGTAGCTGCAGTAGGGAATAAATTTTTGTTGTCTTCTGCTAGCTGTTGTAAACACCTAGTTGCTAGGTATGGAGCAGACTTTAAGCCAAAACTAAGAGTTGTTAATTTGTACGTTAGGATAGGTTGGCTTGGATCGTCACGCCATAAAATGCATTGCAAATGTTGTTGAGATGGGTCTATATATATTTTTTTAAACATAGATTTAATATCAGCACTAACTATAAATTTGTGTTTTCTAAATCGAAGCAAGATATTTTCCAAACTGTCCTGATTGATTACACCCTTGTACTGAATGTCATTAAGTGACAGTCCTGTGCTTGTTTTTGAGGAAGCATCTATGACAACCCTAACAGGGGTGGTGACCTTTTGAGGGTTGATGACAGCGTGATGTGGCAAGTAATTACAGGGCTCAGAGGTGGTTTTCTCAATCATATGCCCTGAATTCTTTAAATCATTGATAATTTCTATATATTTGAGTTTAAATTCGGGTTTCTTTTCAAATTTGGATTCTAAAGCTTTAAATCGTTTAAATGCAATTGGTCGTGATGACCCCAGGGATGTGACAGGTAATTGCAAAGGAAGTGTGACAACAAAATTACCATCAGATGTTCTTGTGTGCGCTGCAAAGGCCTTTTCACACTGTATGATATCATCATTTGGAAATTTTGTCACCGGTTGGCTGTCACCATTATTAAAAATATTATTAAAATTCAAGGTGAAATTGCAATAACTTATTGGTAGTGAATTATTTGCCACAGGCACGGGACCTGACACAACCCATCCCAGTCGAGTTCTTTGTAGAGTAGGTAGCCCTTCACCTAAGCGGTGTTGACCTATACAAAGAATGTGGTAGAAGAGCTCGGCTCCAATAATAATATCTATTTCACCCCCATCATAAAATGAAGTGTCTGCTAAGTTAAATCTCTTTGGTATATTTAGGTGCTGTGCAGTTAATCGATATGAAGGTAATGTACAAATGCTAGGTACAATAAAACAGGACAATTTTGTGGAAAACATGTTGTCCATTGAGCAAACTTGTAGGTTACACGATTGGGTAATTTTAGTTATGTTTTCATTAAACCCAATAACGTTCATATCCAACCGTTGTGTCGGTAAGTTCAATTTATCAAATGCTCCATGGGTAATATAATTTGATTGCGAACCTGAGTCCAGGAGGGCCTTCATTTTATGTAATTTGTTAGAACTATCAAGGACATTTATTTGTGCAGTTGATAAAACAACAGTCTTTGATTGTATTGGTAATAAATTATTGTCTTCTGTACCCATAGTTGTATTTACCACTTGATTTGCCAAAAGATTAACGGACTGTGTCTCAACTACAGTACGGGTAGGTTCTGGATTGGGCAGAGTAGACAACGTAGGTTGTGGTGGATTATTAGAAGGGTTTGGAGTGATATGCAAAAGCGTATGATGCTTACGCTTGCATGTCCTGCAGAGTGAGGCCTTACAATTAGGTAAAATATGATTGGATCCTAAACAATTTTGGCATAGGCCTAGTTTATTGACTACACGAATGCGTGACTGTGTATTCAGAGCCAAAAACCTTTGACATTGGTTGATATAGTGCCCTTCCTTGCAATGAGGGCATTGACCACGGCGGTTATCAACACCAGTAGGTACCTTTGGTTGAGAACTTTGAGAGGACGTGGCCAGCAAGACTTTACGCGATGCTGCTGTTGCTGGCTGCACCCCAGAGCTGGTCCCCGCTTGGCTCAGCGTCTCCTGCAGGTCCGCTTGAGCCCGCAGAAACGTTTTGAATTCCTGTAAAGTGGCAAGTTCTCGAGTTTTACACCTTTCTTCCCATTTTCTTTGAATGTATGAGTCTAGTTTTGCAGATAGGAAAAAAATTATAAGCAGATCCCAGCCTTGAATAGGGACATTCAATGATTTTAAAATTCTCACGTCGGGGTCACCAAAATGAATCCTTGTCCTCCCGTATCCACTCGAAAACCCTGGGATTCCGCTATGATATAGGAAAATTTGGAGAGGAGAAAAAATAGCGACGTTCCTGACACAATCCTTTATTGCGTCTACTTTATCATTACAATAGGATGGTATCATGACCTATCAAAAAGGCGACATCTGTATGAACTAAACTAAACAATTTACTGCTATGAGAAGATGTTACAACAGAGCGCACACGCCGCTGTCTACTTAGTGTATGACTAGCCGCCATAGATGGCGCTGTAGACATTTTGTGCCTGTGTGTAAACATCTTGCTTACCGCTCCGCCAGCCAGCCCCTCTCCGGTCGACAGGCAGCCTTAAGGAGATGCATGAATATTTCGGGGTCCAGTGGTCCCGGTTGAAAGAAATCGGAGATATCCCTTGATCGAAGGATATTCTTCAAAGTTTTGTATTGCGAGGCCTATATAATCCTAAACAAACTACTTTATGAACTATTGTTTACAGTTTAAAGTGAGAACGTGAAGCTTTTCTTAGCATTTATGCTGAAAGTGGCTGCCCTAGCGTGCTTTCTGAAGTACAGAGGAGTGTTCCTGACGGAAAATCATTTGTTTAATATCTTTTTTCAGAGCAATACTCCTCGATGGTTGTACCATAGGAGGCAAAAAAGGCCAGCTATACGACCGCAGAATCGCTAAATACAGCATAGATTTACTAAAGATCAGGCTGAACCACATCCCACCGCAGGACTTCTATCCTCTGATGCACGAGCGTAAGAAGGAGTATGACGCGGTGGCGTTGCCCAAAATCATCAGGGAGAGGGACACTGAGTACCAGTTTTACAGGCTCTTGTGGTTCGAGAGATTGTTACATGTAAGTTTCAAGCAATCAATTTAAATTGTTAGACACTTGCATCTGACGCCCGAATAGTAAAAGGCATCTTAGAGCATCTTAACTTAGAACTTTCTCAAATGTCGTGCTGTCACTATCTAGATTAACTAGCAAGGTAAACACAACCTGAGACTTTAGAATGTCATTAGATAGGATTATTTTGAATTCTGGGGAGAAGCAATGTCACGATAAATATAGCACTTCTACTTTAGTATATATATCATTAATTGCAATAACGATAAACAAAAATATAGCGGCTTTTATGTTGAAGTTGCAGTAGCAGAGCTATGGTTCTCTATCTGTCCTAGCCTTGTCTAACTTTAGGAACTGAGAAATAAAAGAAATGAACTATATCGATAGGTATAATGCTGGTAAAATATATATGAACAGAGTCTATGGGACACGCCCGGTGCCTAGCTTGTCGATCAACTCAGTGAAGGCGGCGGGTGGCGGCGGCCGGCAGTTGTCACGGCCCCGTGCCCCGCACCTCTCGTGTTGCATTCCCGCAGCGACACTCAGCTATAACATATCATAGCTGAGTAGAGGGATTTGGCCCATATAATTTCACAAAAAGAATATTTTTTACGACTTCTTGCGCAGTGGTCTTGCAGTGTTGCCCAATAAGTTTGACCAATCCTTACAAATTTGTAAAGGCTGCTTTCAATAGCGATTGTCATCGCGTCGGATGCTATATTTAAACCTCAGAATAATAAGTTATTATTCTGAGATTTAAACTGCCATGTTATTTTCAGGGTTACCCCTACACAGCACATTATATACGCGCTGAAGCGGCCATAGACATCCCGCCACTTGTACGTGGTGACGTTTGGGCCGCGTTGCTTGGGGTGGTCGGTGACATAGAGGCGCAGTACGAAAGGATAGACAAGGAGACCCCCACGCCTACGGATAGACAGGTTTGTATTCTGGGTGACCTGTACATACTAGTTTCGGAGGTATTCCTCGAAGCGCAACCATTTTGAAACGCACCTCATGAAGCGCAAGTAAATTATTTCTCGGGCACACCTTTTAGTTGCGCTCACGATAGCAATTTTAGATATTATACTTTTAAATAAAATTATTTGAATACGGTTTTTATCGCGTTTATTACATTACTAGCTGTTACCCGCGGCTTCGCCCGCGTGATTTATAGCCTATGTCCTTTTTAGTACCCTAACCTATGTGTATGCAAAATTTCATGATGATCTGTTCAGTAGACACGGCGTGAAAGGGTAACAAACAAACAAACTCACTTTCGCATTTATAATATTAGTTGGGAAGTTGGGATTTATACACCTAACGTTTCAGTGTTCGTGGTCGCAGATAGACTTAGTTGACATTTGTCTAATATTTTATAAGAACTGCAAAATCTACCGCCTTATAAAATATTAGACAAATGTCAACTTAGTCTACCTGCGACCACGGACACTGAAAAGTGTTCGAAACGTTAGGTGTATAAATCCCAATCCCAACTAATATTATAAATGCGAAAGTGAGTTTGTTTGTTTGTTTATTTGTTTGTTTGGTACGCTATCCCCAAGGTCCTCATTTTGGTCCAGCCTTTTTATTCTGTACTGACATATCGTGAACTTATTAAAAAAATTCTTTGGACAGATAGACGTAGACATACCGCGTTGCCATCAGTACTGTTGGCTGCTGAGCGGCTCAGCCGGCCATCGCGCGCTCAAACGGTTACTGAAGGCATGGCTTCTGACAAACCCGCAATACGTGTATTGGCAGGGATTGGACTCGCTCACTGCACCTTTCCTGTACCTTAACTTTTGTAATGAAGGTAAGATAGAAAACATTTTGTATGATTATTAGCTTTCTAAACAAATTGCAGATTTACGTTAAAATAATATGAATGTTATGTGTAATGGTAACGGTTACTGAAGGCTTGCCTGCGGACCAATCCGCAATATGTGTACTGGCAGGGTTTGGACTTGCTCGCTGCACCTTTCCTGTGTCTTAACTTTTGTAATGAAGGTAAGATTACAATTTGTATGAGTATGTAGGTACTCCCCTCTTCGCTCTGGGAGGGAAAAATACAAGGCCGGCAACTCCATTGTCGCACCCCTGGTGTTGCAGTTGTCTATGGGCAGCGGTGATCACTTTCCATCAGGTGACCCGCGCGGTCGTTTACCGTCCTATGACATAAAAAAAATAATATGTGTAAATGTAACGGTTACTAAAGGCTTGGTTGCTGACCAAGCCGCAGTATGTGCACTGGCAGGGTTTGGACTCGCTCACTGCACCTTTCCTGTATCTCAACTTTTGTAATGAAGGTAAGGTTACAATTTGATAGATAAAAAAATTGCAGATTTACGTTAAAATAATTATGAATGCGATATTATGTGTAATGGTAATTAAGGGATACCTAATTATCTATTCCTAGGCTAGCTTATGGCTATTGGAGACCGGAGCAGTGGTCCAACTAGTTGGAAATGGGATTCGCATAGGGGGAGAACTTTAAAAATAGTTGACCCACAGAACCTTTTAAGAGCTCCGAGGTCCAATTAATTAAAAAATACATTACCGCTATTTGAATAATTCAATATAGGTAGGATGATTGGTCACTTGATACGACATGATGCCTTCTTTAAAAACATACTGGAGGGTAAGGTAAAAGGAAAGAAAGGTCCAGGGAGAAAAAGGAAAAGTTTTGTTGACCAACTAAAGAAGAAGGCTGGTGTCATGTCGTATCAAGAACTAAAGTCTAAAGCAGAAGATAGAGAAGTTTGGCGCATACTCCATCGACAAGAGCTATAAGACTCTTAAATAAGAAGAAGAAGAATAATTCAATGAATACGCTTTCAGAAACCTTTCTTTTGATTGGATGTAGTATACGGAGTTCTTTTACCATGTATGTTGTATTTTTTACTGACTTCAAAAAAGGTAGTTCTCAGTTTGACCCGTAAGTTTGTATGTTGTCCGCGGTTATCTCGCATTTGGCTAAACCGATTTTGATGCGGTTTTTGTTACATTCTGGAGAAGGTTTTAGTATATGTACAACAAATTGGTGTTTTTAAGGGGTTCCTTTTTTTATAAAAGAAATTATTTTGTCTAGTGATATTCAATAGGTAACTAGTAAAATTGAATTATTTCTCTCCCTTTTAGCGCGGGCTTTCGCGTGTCTCTCAGCATTCGTGCCCAAATTCCTGCACAAGTTCTTCTTGAAGGATAACAGTGCCGTCATCAAGGAGTATCTGGCTAAGTTCTGGCAGATGACGGCCTTCCATGAGCCAGAACTTGCAACGCATCTCCACGAAATCAACTTCGTGCCAGAACTATTCGCTATTCCGTGGTTCCTCACCATGTTTTCACGTAAGTACGGTTACTTCTACCTATTTTTCTCCTGGGCATAAACTACCATGGCTGACCTGGAAGTCTTTATTTAGACTTCGGACACAGGTCGGTCGGAGCAAGGAAAATATGTCCAGATGGAGGTTTCTGATGGCACAGTTTTGAGCTGTTTGTGTGGTGCGTTGCAAACAATGGCCCACCTGACTTCGTGCTCTGTGTACCCGAACAACTGCACGCAGCAGGACCTAAAGAATGCCACTGAGACCGCGATTGGGGTGGCTAATTTCTAGGCCGCAACAATTTAAATGTTTTTGCCATCAAAAAGCTAAGAAGATGACCTATGGTCAGAGGTGTCATTCACAACTACCTGTCCGGTGGTTGAGGGTATGGCATTGGGTACGGATCCCTGGCCTCCCGAGCTGCTACTTTCTCATCCCTAAGTAAACTCTCTCTTATTCTGAGTTAGTAACATACCTTTATCCCGTTCCCCCAGTCGAACAAACTCCTACCGTCCCTCGTTTAAAAAACCTTTCGATGGGCAACAGCGTTGCAACAGATAACTATATTTTATTACAAATACATATATAGATTAACATCCAAGATTCAGCTCAATCTGAAAAAGATCATTTTTCATCTTGCCCTGACCAGGGATCGAACCCGGGACCATCCGTGTCGGCCGGCGTGTTGACCGCTGCGCGACGGAGCTCGTCAAAGAATAGTAGAATAGAATAGAATATTTATTTATTTGCTTTTGTACGTAACAGTTGGTAAGAAAATTTCACAATGTAATCCTTAATTACTTCTTGTTTTTTTTTTGTAGATGTGTTCCCCCTCCACAAAATAGTCCACTTATGGGACGCGTTGCTTGTGGAAGGGCAGTCGCTGCCCCTGTTCATGGGGGTGGGCATTCTGCGACAACTACGCGACACACTGCTGGAGTCTGGCTTCAACGAATGTATTCTGTTGTTCTCTGACTTGCCGGAGATAGATATTGGCGAATGTGTTAAGGTATGAAAAACACATTAAAATGATAAGAAACTAGCTGTTACCCGTGGCTTCGCCTGCGTGATCTATGTCCTTCCCAGTACCCTAACCTATGTGTATGCAAATTTCATGATGATCGGTTCAGTAGATAGGGCTGGAAAGCGTAACAAACAAACTCACTTTCGCATTTATTATAATATTACTTAGTATAGGATTAGGATACGGAAAAAAAACCTATTCTTTTTTAAACTTTCGTGCTGTACACACATAATTATTATTTTTAACTGGACTCAGCAAAAACCTTTTTATTTCATTATTTCTGCTGATGTTTTTATGGAGCTACATCCATCGTGGTCGCAGCGAGACTCGCTTTAGAAGAGATAGAAAGAGACGGAAATACTTAAACAAGGTTCTTTCTAAGTCCCGTTGATTGTAATTAATAAGAGAAATCTATACTTTGACATCAAATATAACTAAATAGATACATGAGAGACTTCGCTACCAATGGTCAGTGGTTAATTTTTGATTTATTTTTAGGAATCAATAGAAATGTGTCGTAGCTCACCAAGAAGTATAAGCTACAGGAGGTTTACGAATGAAGCAGAAACGAAGGATCCTATGGTAAATTACTTTGGATTATTATCTTTATGCTGTGTGGTTCCCGGCAGAGTAGAATAGGACCACTACAAGTCTTCCCGTGGATGTCGTAGAAGGCGATTTAGGAAACACAAGCTAAACAAAGCTTATAAAAACATCATAGAGACCTCTCCAACCCGTCTGGCCGGCGTGGAGAGTGTAGGCCAAATCCTTTGACTGCTCTAGCTAGTATATGGCTCTAGTAGTGCAGAGAGGGTCGTGCTCCAGCAGTGGAGACTAAAAAAGACCTGATGATGATGATGATGATTATCTAACTGTAATGCACGGTAAATCTCATATGAAATTGTGTTACATTGTTTATAAAACTACCATTTCTATTGTATCCTTTTTGTACTGATTAATAATAAATAATATTCTTTCCTCAGGGACAGTATTTTTTTCCGGAATGAAATACCTTTTATCCCGGAAAAAAAGCCGAAAACACGCCATTCTATGTCCTTCTCCGTATTCCAGATAATAAGGGCCTATGCAGATTTTGTTTTTCTTTCAACATCGCATGTCCGTGATAGGGCGGACAAACTGCTATTTAGCCTCCTACGCTAGTATGCTTACGTTTTGCGAAAACCGGCAAATTACATAGGGAACAAATGTTCCCGCCGGGCCCCGGCAGAAGGGGGAAATCCAAGAAATTCTGGCTTGATGTCGTTAGGGAGGATATGCGTGCCAATGGTCACAACCAAAGATGCCGAAGACCGTGCGAAGTGGAGAAAAAAAACCCGGAAAGTGGATCCAGGGCTCCAAAGCACTTCAGCTGAGGTTGCAACAGTTTGGTATTTCAATTTTGTTTGCGGAAAAAGTGGTACAAAAACAACAGCTATTGGCACAAGAATACTAAGTATCTCACCTTTAACCTATCTAGGTATGCAAATATTATTGATATATATTTTTGATTACATACAGGATGTAGCAGAAATACCTATGGAAGTTTTGTTTGCTGAGATCAGTCCCAGAATCAGCATGTCAGACTTTTTCTCTTTGATATGCCAAGAGAAGTGCTTAGTCATCGACATAAGATCTAATTTACTGTGAGTACGATTTTATACTTTTAATTCTTCATTATTTCTAGTCTTTTGTATGCATGATTTCATCTCATTATTTATTTTAACACAGTAGTGTATTATTTGTTTGAACTTTGACTTTTTGAAAAATATTTGTTATCCAAATGGGCTAAACGGTCTTATTTCTTTTTAAAATTTTTGAACGAATGTTTTTAAAAATAATGGTTGTCTATGGAAAATTAGAAATTGTCCAGTTACTTACAATGACTTATCCAAAAATAGATACAAACCTAGAACCGCTCAGAAAACCAGAGAGAGTCTATTGCTTGATATACTCCTTCGGGGTTATTCCATTTTTTACGATCCCGACAGCGGTTTATTCCCAAAGTACCCTAAAAAATTGCCCAAACTAGCCTGACAGCCAACAGCCTGAACATTCCAGAATATTCGAGTCTGTGTGTGAGCAAGATAGAATATAAATGTGTGAGCAGGATGGAAGATGTTTGTAAGCAGAACTAATTCTAGGACATTCCATTTTCCAACAGTTACATTCTTAAATTATCTATCAATTTTCTTTTAGGTACGAGAAGAGTTGCATAGATGGCAGTATAAACATACCCTACAGCGGGGTTCATCTCGGCCAACACGAGTTGCGTGCTCTCGGCTTGCAGCCTCAGAAAGTGCTTCAGGACGCCATGAGAATGAAAAAAGTCATCGTTGTCGCTTCGGCCGAGGACGAGACTGCTCAGTTGGTGAGTTACCTAGTAAACCCTAAAGGCCCTAAGTATATATAAAGCCGTGTGTTTCCCAGCAAAGAAGAATAGGACCACTCCAATTACGAGATTGCTCAGTTGGTGAGTTACTAACTAAACCCTTTATTTATAAGGCAGTAATTGTATTACAGGCCTTTATTTATTAGGCAGTAGTTGTGAAGAGTCCATCTGGGAAAACACGAGTTGCGTGCTCTCGGCCTGCAGCCTCAGAAAGTGCTTCAGGACGCCATGAGGATGAAAAAGGTCATCGTTGTCGCTTCGGCTGAGGTCGAGACTGCTCAGTTGGTGAGTTACCTAGTAAACCCTAAAGGCCCTAGGTATATATAAAGCCGTGTGTTTCCCAGCAAAGAAGAATAGGACCACTCCAATTCTTCCCATGGATATCGTAGAAAGCAACTTCTGCAACCTCAAAAAGTGCTTCAGAATGCCATGAGGATGAAAAAGGTCATCGTTGTCGCTTCGGCCGAAGACGAGATTGCTCAGTTGGTGAGTTACTAACTAAACCCTTTATTTATAAGGCAGTAATTGTATTACAGGCCTTTATTAGGCAGTAGTTGTGAAGAGTCCATTTGGGATAACACGAGTTGCGTGCTCTCGACCTGCAGCCTCAAAAAGTGCTTCAGAATGCCATGAGGATGAAAAAGGTCATCGTTGTCGCTTCGGTCGAAGACGAGATTGCTCAGTTGGTGAGTTACTAACTAAACCCTTTATTTATAAGGCAGTAATTGTATAACAGGCCTTTATTAGGCAGTAGTTGTGAAGAGTCCATCTGGGATAACACGAGTTGCGTGCTCTCGACCTGCAGCCTCAGAAAGTGCTTCAGGACGCCATGAGGATGAAAAAGGTCATCGTTGTCGCTTCGGCTGAGGTCGAGACTGCTCAGTTGGTGAGATACTAACTGAACCCTTATTTTTAATCTGTACACAAACTTTAAGAGGTGACTCAGCCAATCAACATGAACAACTTTTGATATGGGACTAAAGCTGGAAACTCAAAAAAAAATTAAATATCCATTCAAAAGTGTCCAACTGATCGGACAAAATGTATGGAAAAGGTAAAAATAACATTGAATTTTCAACTTTGGTCCCATAATAAAAGTTGTTCATTGCGGACTCACCTCTTAAAGTGTATGTTTTGAATTTTAAAGAAGGGTGTCCAAGTCACTAGGTATATTAAATACGGTGTGGTGTCCAGCAAAGTAGCATAGGACCACTCCAATTGTTCCCATGGATATCGTAGAAGGCGACTTAGGAAATACAAGCTAAAGAAAGCTTATAAACATCAAAGAGGTCTCCAACACGTCTCAATATTTGATAAAAATTCTTGGCGCTGCGTAACGAACGTCACAAAGAAAAATTAAAACTGGCTAATCTTGTTTTTTTTTTTTAAATCCCGCCGTTCCCATGCGGGATCGTGTTCATTTTACGATTAGGGTTAGTCCCGCGCATAGCATGTGGGATCCCGGTATTTCGGGTTCCTGGTATCGTATTGCATTCCCTATTCCACTCGACTGTAATATTTGCTGGGTTCGAACTAGGCTTTATTCGTATTTTTGTTACAGTTCAGCGACTACCTAGTGAAATGCTGCGTGCCGAGGGTGTGCATCCTGCACGGAGGGATCGCCTCCCTCAACTCGCACATCCCTTCGCTGTTCACGGTGCCGCCGCCGCCGTCCAAGAAGAACGGACAAAAGTCCTAGTAGTACCAGTATACTAACATTCTTCAATTTAGTGTAATTTCGTATTCTCTTTAGACAAGACTGTCGACGAATCGATCGAATCGACTTCGTATCTAGCTCCAAGTGAGCTTTTGCTACTTCACCGTACTTTTGAGGTGTGAGCAGAGTCTCCTCAACCTGTAAGGCGAGCATCACCAAAGGGCCCCCAGGAGGAAAGGATCTAAGCTTTGGGCCTTTTTAGTTTCCAGGGTATCCCTAGGAAAAGTAGCTCATTTTTTTGGGCTGGTTTGAGGAATTGAGTGTTAAGAATGTTCATAATAACACTTTGTATATATGTGTACATAATCACTCAGCGGTAGATTGAAACTATATAGAGTTCCCTGAACAAGCGCATGTCTTCTCTGTTGCCGCCGCCCGAAAAGAACGGACACAAAGCCTAATAATCAAACATCAAATAAAAACACTCCCAAACATTGTGTAATTCTATATATTTTTAGGGTCCCGTACCCAAAGGGCGACAACGTGACCTTACTGGGCGTCTGATGTCCGTCTGTCACGGGGCAGTATCTATTGAACCGTAAAAGGTAGAGACATTTATATTTATTATATAAATGTGGTTCGGATCCCATAGTGTGCGATTCAGACTCGCACTTGGCCGGTTTATTAATTAGGTATTCAATTATATTTCGATGTGATAAGTTTTATAATTTTAGTTGTAAGCGATGTTTTACATTTTATCAGTTATATCATGGTGGTACGATCTTTAAAATTTCCACAAGTGTTGTACTGCAACTATACGTAAAAGGCGTCACGTGCTATTTAACAAATATTGTATTAGATAAAATATAGTAATGTATTAGATAAAACTAACAATAACAAACATATTCGATTATCAAATTTATTCAGATTACATTTTTGTCATTAAAATTAATGCGTCATTATCTATTTTTACACTTTATTAAACTCTTAATAGCCTAGTTGCCTAGCAGTGGACCTACTGTAACCTAATGATGACTTTTGGAACTAAGCTTGCAGGAGCGCGTGCCGCCGGATGAGTTGTGTTATCGATACCTGTAATATTATAATGTCTATGGTTATATTTTTATTATACGTGTTAAATAAACAGATTTATATTGAATCATATAGGTTTATATGTACAATATAGCTTATTTCTACATTATATAATGTGTATTTATGATTGTAATTTTTATGTTTTATTCCAAGATATAGAATAAGACATGTATTTCAATGTTACAAATGCACCAAGTTTTCTTTATGACAACCCCTCCCGCCTTCGTAGGCCGCAACCCGCGCTCTCCTAATTACTGGCAATCGCTATGGCTCGATTGCTTTATTATCGTTACAAGGCGCCACTTTCTACATTTATAAAATCGGTGTAGATGATCAATTCCGGAATACGGTAGGTTCTATACCCAGTAGCATCATAGTCTGTCCAATAATACCAAAAGCTTTGTCTATCTAAAAAAAACTGGAAAACTAGTAAGAAAAAGTACGAAAAAAGTATAGAAGCCGCCTCCAACTGCGGTAAAGATCATATGATACTAACTTATAGTGCCAACCTCATACCAAAGATTGGAGCCTGCTAACTGCTACGGCAGAATTTTGGGACGCGGCGGTGTTCTAAAAAAAAAAAATAGTACTGAGGGCGGCTCAGCATAAATGTCCTATCTATAATGATGTGATAAAAAGATGGCCCGATATCGGTTCGTTAGGACTTGAACGGTGCTGTATACTGAATTTAAATAAGTCGTCACTTTTTTAGGATTCCGTAGTAAACTAGGAACCCTGTCTGTCTGTCTGTGTCCGCCTGTCAGTCCGTCCGCGGTTTTACTCAGAGACTATAAGTACTAGAAAGCTGTAATTTGGTATGGGTATATTATATTGATTATACCAAAAAAGTGGTAGAAAAAAATCTTGAAAAAAAAATTTTTTTTTAATTTAGCTCCCATACAGGTAAAGAGAGAGTAATTTTTTTTTCTATACAAACCCATCGTGTTGGGTATTGTTTAATAGGTCATTAAAAAATATTGTGAGGTTGAGAACACCATTTTTCGATTTAGGGATCCGTTTCCGAAATATTTGGTTTTAAAATGCAAATTTTTGTTAGCGGTAAGTGTCCCCCCCCTCTATCTGCTAAACGGTTATATATGGATACGTATAAAATGTAGTCGAAAATGTAAAATTTTATAGAATTTTCATTGTTAGATGTTTTTGGTCGTTAAAATGTGAGGTGCGAGTGTGAACAGTGTGAACTCAAAGTTGTCATTCGCAACTACGGAACCCTACACTGTGCGTGGCCCGACACGCACTTGGCCGGTTTTTAGTTGTTTACTCCGTCAAAAGCTGTCATGTTGCGTGTGTCAAAAATTACAAGATTTAGTATGGGAGGCGGCTTCTATGTGTTTTTTCATTATCTGCAACTGCGTTTCAGTATATGCAATACAATAAATAAATAATAATGTAAGTCTATAACATTTTTATATAATGGTCCAAAGGAACAAATTTGTATTTGATTTGAATAAATGCAGTTATTTATATAAGTGCATATTTATTTATAAGGTTGCCTTAACTATTTCTGGAAAGCTCAGTATTGCGCCATATTTTTTTGATTAAATTAAGATTTAATTATGTAAAAAATGTAAAAATATACGCGGTACCTGTTTTCTTAGAAGTTTTAAGAAATACACTAAAAAGAGCTTATTGAAGTTAGCACTTGAGTAGATACTATAGATATGAACTTGGTTTAAAAAAATCTTGACATTAATCTATGAGTACTAATATTATAAACTGAAAAAATTTGATTTTTTGTTTGTTTGCATTGTAAAGGCGCCGAAACTACTTGACTGGTTTTCAAAATTCTTTCATCAAAAGAAAGCTATTTTTTCTGCGGGTGTCATAAGCTGTAATTTACGCGGACGAAATTACGGGAACATTGGTAGTAATAAATAAAGAAAACTAGCAAACAGCGATGCTTTATGAGGCCTCGCAATTTTATGACAGGCTAGCAATTTTCACGCGGCTTCGTCTGTGTTAATTATAGCCTATGTCACCCGCAGATAAATTAGCTTACTACAGATGGAAGAATTTTGATTGAATTAGCTTTTTATAATTAGATGAAAGAATTTTGAAAATCGTTCCAGTAGTTTCGGAGCCTTTTCATTGCAAACAAACAAATTAATTTTTCATCTGTATAATATTTAAATAGATAACACAAAATAGGCATGAATTTAAATTACTATGTACCCCTCCATACACGGAGGAGTCTCGAAGAAATTTCATGTCATAAACCGGGTCTTGGAGGGTCCAAATCTAAAGGTGTGATAGTTTCTCAGTAAAGTTAAGAGGCTTAACTTTACTGAGTCTAACTCAGTAAAGTTAAGCCTCTTAACTTTACTGAGTAACTACCACACCACCGAAACTAGCGACACCTGTTATTTAATTCTTGTTCTCCGAAATAAGAACAAATTAAAAAAATCTACGAAGTACTTCCTTAGTAAATTACTTGTAGTATTTTTAGTAGAACTTTTCATCGACATCGGCATTTCAGATTAAGAGAACTATATTCATTACCGCCAAAAGTGGCCGCTTTCGGCGGTAATGCGTAGTTCTCTTGAATAACCGAATGCAAAATAATGAAAAGCAATACAAAAAATACTACAAGTCATTTACTAGTGAAGTACTTACGTCGATTTTGTCAATTTGATCTTATTTAGTAATAAAAGAAAAAAAAAAACAACCAAAAGGCGGTAGTTGGCTGGTGTAAGCGCCTTAAGCACAAAAATACGTAGGTTGTGGGGTAGTGTTAGGACTCGCTTCGCTTGTCCTGATATAAGCGAGCCCGGGGGCTTAGTATTTTTTTAATTCTGTTCCCGGGTTCCGACACATCAGAGCTGAGGACGCAACTGGAAACAACGGCTGATGATGATGATGAAGTGAAGTAAAGTTAAGATAGATAGCATTTTGGAACCAATTCTTCATTTTGAACTATTTAGCCATTGAACTCTGTCATTGAAGTTAAGAGATAATTTGGTGGTTGTAAGTATAAGTTTTACTGTACAGGGTGACTTGTTTAGTAGATGTTAGGCAATTCAGAAGGCTTACTTTACAATGTCCTGATTACAAGGTTCTAGTGAACATAATAACTTCAAATGTCCTCTGTATCTCTGTACTCGTACTTGCCCTACTTTTGCCATTGAGTGGAAGACATGAAAGTACCCACATAATTAGTGGCGTATTGTAATGTGGGCAGCCCCCGGGGACGTGACGTTTTTACCCCCTTGTTATGAATGAGAGGCGCTGCCGGGCCGGTGGGGGGCGCGTGCGGGGCCGGCGTTGGCGGGGAGCGCCAGACGCCGCGGCCGCATTCGCCGGCCGTCCTCCGCCGCGATAGTAACCGACGTTGTTCCCGCGCCAATCACTTTCATAGTTTCATCGCGTGCAGAGAAAACTTCATAAAAATATTTTATTGCAAAAAAACAAATGGGCATCGATAGTGAAACTTAAACTTGTGATGATGCACAGTGTTCTGTGAGTTTGTTACTGACTGCGAAGTTTGTGTTGCATTCCAAGTTTCACATCGAGAAAAGAAAGGACCGCAGTGACAGTTTGGTGTTTTGTGCGAGTTTTTCTCGAGGGATTTTCTTGCCGACGGGACTGCTCGGTGGAGCCGCTCCGACATGGAGGGCTACTTCGACAACGACGACCTGAAGGACGTCTGGGAGACGGACATTGACCCGGTGAGTCGACCTTGCATGATATGTGTTATCGTCTAGAGGAGATACCAACTAGAATCTAGCGTCCGGATGCTGGTCAGTGGGCAGTTCATAGAAACCGTCGATTGGTTGATTGGTCGTGCACACAAGCGTATAATGTGTTTTCCATGTCCGCCAGCGGGTTTTCCTTGTAGCATATTTGCAATGTTTTGCATTCTAAACAATTCGTGAAAGTACCGAGGGCGGATTGTGCCTGCTTGTTGATAAGAGCGATAACAACAAACAACATCGTTACCCACGACTTTGCTCGCATTCCGTTTATGCAAATCGAAGTCTGTGTTTTGAAAAGTATTTCTTGTTGTTAGTTAAATCACTGTTTTGTTAACTACCGGCATAAGAAGATTTACATCAACAAATCCACTTGTTTGTGTAGGTAGGTCATATTTCCAATTGTCAATGCCGACGAATTCAAACATTATCTTCGACGGCGTTTTAGATTTGACAAAAAATGAATCCACCGTTATCACGACAACCTCGATTATATACCTATATCCAGGCATTTCTAATATACTTATAAATATTAATAATCTTGCGATAACTTTCCACGATAACTCGCTCTACCGTAGCAAACCGTAGGTAGGTAGATATAGCGCGTGACAATTAATATTTAATTCCCTTGTAATCTCCTTGCAAGACCTGGAATAACTTATCTTGGCTGAAACAGATTGAAAGGATATACTGATGCCACATGTGCCTCAGGCTCCTAGGAGTTGTCTGTACTAATTGCCTACTTAGGCCCTCGCCTATTGTTTTAATGACTTGGTAACTTTATAACTAGTTGCCATGTTAAATTACTTTCCAAAAAATTTAACAATACCTGCCTGCAACCAAATTATTGAATAATTACTCTACTAAAAATTTATGGCTTATACTTATTTTTATCAATTGGATCATAAAAAGTCTGTAGCGTAACTAGAGAGTAGCTGGTAGATCTAAATTAAGGGCTCAAAAATATGATTGCGCCCTTGTTTCCGAAATTTGTTTAAAATATTTTTATAATTTTTTTGCGCTTTGGTTATGAATAGAAATTACAATAACACACGTTGGTAGATTAGTGACCAAAAAAAAAACTGCTCAACGATTTGAATGATATCCTACATACCTACCTATAACGTACAAAAAACTTGATGAAGGTATTAAAAAAATATAACGGGATCTTAGCCCTACCGAGACGCTTACAAAAAATATCTTGAGGGGTCTGTATTTATAATTATAACCATACTCTATGGGTGCAACGGACGCGTCGATACAAACAATTTTTTGCGGCATCATTGCGCATCAAGTCGTGCATTTTAAGTAGATGTTCTTCATTTGCCAATGATAAACAAGTGATTTTTTATAGTTATATATAAAGTATAGTTATATATATAGTTATATTTAAAGTTTTATATATATTCAAAGGATAACCATTGTATGATGCAAAACATTTTGCAAAAATAACAATACTTATTTTTTTAAGGAAAAATTCTTAGAGGCCATGTGATTGCGAAAAACATTTATTGTCTTGTGATTATTGCAATTCATTACTATAATTTGCTAACTTTCCTTCCTGTTCATTTATGTTTTTTTTCCTATATCAACAAAAATATATCACACAATCAAAGCACGTTGCCTTGAATTTTCCACAGCAAAAAAAATTTTTTCATGTCTGTGGAATTTTCGATAATCACAAAACTTCATATAATCCTCAAAAATTAAGTTTTATTTACTCGTATCTAATTATTTTACTAATGGTGTTGTTAAGTTAATGAAAAGAATACAGTCTAAAGACTTGCAATCTTTAGTGATTTTTTTGTTAAATAAAATCCTCCGTTGATTGTTTCGGCATAGCGGTACATTTTCCCTGTTAGTTATGAGGAAGGAAAAAAGCAGTAATGAGTATCTGTGAACTTTAGATAAAATTTTGATGAAAAGCAAAAATATCAACAGCATTTAGGCTATTTTATGTCCCACTTTGGAACAAAAATCTTTTATCTGCTTCCACATTCAACACATCTCAATTTTTTGTCATATAGAGAGCTACTTTTTTAGCTTTATTCTTCATAGTTTGTGAGCTAAATTAACGCAAATCACATTAGGCAATTTAAGTAAATCAGTAATTATGTTATCATTTCTACAGCTTGATTTTGATATCCGGTTCTACGCCTAACAAACTGCCAAGTCCTCTCGTCCAAACAAGTGCTAAGAATTCGGGAGAGGTCATTGAGACCCCATTAGGACTGGCACCTGTAACTTGTTCTCTGCTATGCGGTGACGTCACATGATGGCCGGCAACCCGGCCAATTTGCGGAGGCGATTTGCATGCTGTGATTTGTAACGTCCGCGGTTGCCACCATGTTTGGTCATGTAAGATACGGGCGTACCGGCAACGCGTGTTTTCTTATGGTCGCGTCGTACGGTAACATGGAGCGTCGACCTAGTGCGTTGAACTAAAGGGGCCCGACGGCGCCGCACGCTTTTTTACTAACTCATATTAACGTGTTCTTTACCTAATGTTTAGCAAAAGGAAACTATAAAAAATAGGTAAATATCAAAAGGTTGTATCAACAAATCCGAAATGGAAATTTGTGACAGGTTGATGTACTATATAAATTAAATACCAATAAAATAGAAAATCAGAAAACAACATTGAGTAACTACACTTTTAAGAAATAATTTCTAATTAAACCAGAGCTCAATAAAAAAATCATATAATAAAATTTTATTATAAGGTCAGAATAATCAATATTACAAGTGCCATGGCAAGAGCCACTGTCTCGCATAGGTATAATGAATTCAAATTAAATGCAAATTAAACTCACTTGTTTTAATTTTATTCCTCGTTTCTACTAGTACCAAGAGCTAAGACTTTTCTGAACAGGTTAATTAGTATATTATTATGAAGCATATCAAACAATTTGTATTTGAACGGAATTTGAGAAGTAAGTTTTTTATGATGAGCAGGCATTATAAAAAACTTATGAGCATGCATTATAAAAAACTTACTTGCATAGAGTAAGTATCTACAAGGGTAGCCTACTAGACTAGTCATTGACGAAAAAAGTCCACACAAGTACTTTCTTCTATCACTAAATATCCATCTCAGATCATATAAAGGACTAGTTATATGTTCTGAGATATCCATCCACTTCCTCTTCCAAAAACGTCCTGTCCATTTAAGTCCGGTTTCTATCGGTGCGTCATTTTTAGTAGGGTTGACAACATTGCTTATTTAAAAAACGATAACAAAATTTACATCACAGTATGCGACCTATAAACTTTTATCTCTAGCGCTGTCATTCATAACCAATGTGAATTCCATAGGTCACCATAGTATTTACTTTATTTAAAAAAGATCTAGAGATTTTAAGTCTTTGCACGACTAATGTCCAAAAAGAGAAATAACTTAAATTAACGCAGACAAATAAATGGAGAAACCTACGTCCACTTCATGCATTGGTTAATAAACAACTTTAACAAATTTTGAGGCTCTCATTATCAATTGGCTTTATAAAATACATATAATTATGTTGAACAAACAATGTACAGAGTCATAGCATAATCCCTTAGATTATTGACGTCAGCCTAGTACGCATAGATACCCTTCTAATATCCTATAAGTAGAATAAGCAGGGTTTGACTCTCCATATCAATTCGAGAGGCTTTTAGTCGCCTCACTAAGTTATAATCGGCATGCTTTTAGTTTGAGTGGTAGGCAACCCTATCAGAAACTATTACTATAGCATTGGCACAAAACGAGGAAAATACAGAAAGGAGGCTCTTACATGTATTAAGTTACACATTAGCTACAGACCAAATTCAAAACTCGCATTGATGTTTGAAAAAAACTTATTTTTTTATAGAAGTGTATAAGAAACAGTTTTGTTTTTTTTTAGATTACCATTAATTCTTATTTTTTAGCATAGAGTGTAAGTAGTTAGTAGATCCCTATTTTTTTTTGATTAGATATAACAGTCTTTATGATGAATCAATAGTTTCAATCACATTTGTATACTAGAATTAAATATATTAAGGAATTTTAGGATTCTGCAATTGCATATGAGTCACATAGATTAATAAAATTAGGTTCTTATTTTCGCATGAATGGATGAAAGGGAAGATCAGAAGAGACGGATCAAATCTATGAAAGTTAGATCAGTCAGAGTAACTTCTGTGCTCTTCTTAATTTGAGAGCATCGGCTGGCCGCATTATAATGGTAATTGAATTTCCTTTCCGGGTACGGCAGTCGTCACTGCTCCAAGAAGACAATAACACGTACTTTAAATACGTGCAAAGGAAAAAGAATACGTGTATAGGAATAATAACAATATTCCTAATGTGATATGCCTTCGAAATCCGAAAGAAAGCGGACTTTCTTGGGGTGTGCTTTAGAAAAGCTTGGTAAGATTCTTGATTTCTGAGGATTGAATCTAATAAAACTTGTTATGCTCTCCATCACAATATGATTTTATAGCGCAGAGAAACGGATTTGTCGTTTAACACCAAAATAACATTTTTTAACAAGAAACATGGCGTTTCTTGACATTAGTCATTATCTTTTGTTGGAACTTAGCTGTTTTTAACCGATTTCTTAGATAGAGATTATCAATTTGACCCGAATATTGTCAAAATTTAACAGCTTTTGTAAATTTAAGTATAATAGGTACATATTTTATTCCATATTCTAAACACAGGTCTTTAAAAAAGTTAATATGTGTATGCATAGTCGTAAATATTTTTTGCAATCCAAATAGGTATTGGGCTGCCCCTTTTCATTTTTGTATTCATTATCTTCCTACTAATTGACCCACCCGACATATTGCAAACAAGATGTTTGAGACATATGAAATAAAGAAAAATAAATAAATACAAACCAAAACAAAATAAAATTGTAGGTAACGTACCTGGAGATAAATGTATGATATAGTAATTCTCGCCATAAAAAGTAACGTAAGAATAATTAAAAAATGACATAACTCTGCGTTTTCAAAACGGTGTCACAAATTAGAGGAAAGTGAGTTTAGTATATCGAGTTCAAACCGCAGAATATTTATATTAATGCTAAGCTATTTTATATGCTACCCATTTCTTGAGTTATGCTTGATAAATACATGGCACACGTTTATCAGTAAAAATGTATCAGTCAATCTTAAATGGTATGATTGGCTGATACCATTTTAAGTATTTATGGCTATTAGGTCTGCCCAGATACCCTGGAAAACTTGTTAGTATTTTCTATTCTATTCTCTGTGTTTCTTCACCAAATTGTATATATATTAGCTTCTAATTGATTCCAATGAGATAATACAGAATACAGATTATTGATTAAACTAAATGAACTGTTATTTACGCGGTTTCATGAAATAACTTGTTCATACACCTTATGGTTGAAACCCTAATTCTTATTTCAAATAATTGTATAAATTTATACTTATGCTATCTGAAATTTAAATATAATTAACACAATCGTAGTTGAATTTAAACGCCTTTCTCGACTTTCATATCCGCCAATTTTGTTCGCATTCACTGAATCGATTCTACTCGATCATTCCGTTCTCATGTACCTTTCTTTACACTTCACGCCTTTTTAAAGCAAATTAATCTTGATAAAGCTACATTTCTTAACACTATGCACACTTATTTAATACCTACTATTTATTTACTTACTTACGAAACATTTATAAAATCTTTGAATAAACCCTTCCCGCATATAAAAATATGAATTAATATAAATGATAATGTGTATTCAATCATACAGGAGTCACTCACTTGCTATGAATTACATGTCTAAATTTATTCTCAATTCAACTAGTGCCCCTATTTACAATGCCCGGTACCCGCGTGGTTGATAGGTACGCCCTGGAATAAAAATATAATACTGTCAAATTCTTTATTATTGGTTTTCGAAATTCGAAGGGAATATAAATTCTCTATTTGATAGAGCCGATGATAGAATCAAACATTATACTTGTATGCTTAATACAGCGCAAAAAACCGAGGGTGATTTTTATAGAGAAATTATCTTTACAGATAGAAGTGGCCTTAATTTAAAAAGAAAGTATAATATGTAAGTACTGAAGAACGAGAGAAACAAGCTGTTGATTGATTCACTATATCACTATAACTATAGCATTAGGATTGTCTCCATAAATTACCATTAGCAGATAATAAACCGTACCAGTCGTTTGTTGACGAAGCCGGGACAATGGCGTATTGCGTAAATATACGAGTTTCGTTGCGTCACTCAGCGCACGATGTATCGAATGGTATCGGTTCGAAAACAAGGTGTTGACACAAGTGCCGCGGTGACATTGTGGTGCTTGCAGTACTTGCCAAAGTATATGGTTCAAGTCCAATAACACGGTTTTCTATAAACCACACAAACTTAAAGACCAACAGAATTGGTATTTATATCGATGATTCATTAATTCCATAATTTCTTAGGAAACACAAGTTGAGCTAAGCTTTTATACATCAAAGAGACCTCTCGTCTGGCCACGGAAGTGTATACCAAATCCTCTGACTGTTTTGGCTCTGGTGGTACAGAGAGGGTCGTCGTGTTCCTGCAAAAAAGACCTGATGATGACGATTATGATTCGTTCGATATTGGTAGTTACAATATTCCCTTTTTGGTTTTTATATCAGACCCCATAAAAGGAGGAGGTTCTATGTTAATTAAATTAAGTAAGTACCTACCTCCTTATAAAAATCCTTGCATGTCTAACACAAGGTAATACCTGTAGGTACTGATCAAAGATTCTGCCTAAGTATTTAATATTTTTAAGAATATCTATTGAGTCGTTAATAAATAATTAAGGTACTGAAGCGCTTAACAAGTTCAAATGTTAATTAATTTAAGTGTAGGTAATGTTAAACAGGTTCCATGTTACATTCAAGTGAAAATTGTCACCTAATTGTTTTAGCATGTAAGTATACGTACATATTTCAATAAATAAACCGTGTGTTTTACGTTTGTTTATTTTTATAAGGTATAATGAAAAAATTTCAATGGTTGAGGCATTGAAACCCACATAAAAGATGACTAGTAGATAAGATAGGTAGGTAGTTACGTGTTTTTCAAAGTTTATGTTCTTGTGAGTTTGATCGTGTAAAGGGCTGTGGGTTAGGTACTATCTACTTGGGAGAAAATAACGACGGATGTACAAATCCAACGGGGCCCAAGGCTGAGTCGAAGAAACCCTTGTGTAGATCCACCCTTGTATATTTGAACGTAAATATGTATGTAAACAAGTTCAATTATTACTTCTAAACACCTGAACCGATTTACTTTTAATCAGAGCACTGAGCATCGCTATCCTTGCTTAATCCCGAATTACTAATGCTATAAATTTATTGCCAGGGTAGCCATTAATATTGATATACTTCCCGAGAAAAATGTTGTTCATAAGATAAATTGCAGTAACCCGGATAGCCAAAGAGAACGTTAGTTCGGAGCATCGAATCAGAAATCAAGATGCACATGGCACGCCGACTCGCGCGTGAAAGGCGCGCGTTTGCATTCCTCTCACTGAACGCACCACGAATTTAGAGAGTAGCTCTGAAACAATTGTCATTCCTCATTTGCAACGTCTAGGCATTTCGACACTTAATTCCCACCAACCCTGCCTGTTAATGACCTAGATTTGGCGAATAACCTAACCGTTTCGTAGAGAATCGGTAACGGTATTTGTAGTTTCGCTTTATCTTAAATTTCTAAGTAATCCTGTGATTCTGGAATTAGCACTGATAAGAGAGAGAAAGAGTCAGTATTTAATCGAATACAAAAAGTTTTTGGAAAGTAATGTTTTGCTTTACCTACTAGGTATACAGATTTCTATTACTCAGGTCAAGAATTAATTAGGAAGGTATGTGCGGCATCTAAATTGTTAGTTGTAACTTTTCTAGAATTCTAGAAAGAATTTTCACTTCGTTAGAATATTTTTTTCAATTTTAATTAGTGTCCCATGCTGGTGGCGCGTTTTGGTGACACAGCGAGTCCCGCCAACGGCGACATCCTAATTTGGAGGTCTCGGTCATGTTATGTATGAGTAACGGTTCCGTTGCCTTCCTGTATTTCTGAATGCAGACTCTTTGTCTGTATTGTTCTCTTCATTGGAATTTTAAAGATTCGTCAAATTGAATATGTTCTCGTATATTGTTATTTCAAATGAGTATTTCGGACAATATAGTCAAAATGAATCTTCTAAATTAAATCGTTGGCAATCATTTTAAGTCTATCATTAAATGCAATAATGCAATTTAGGGTTATCACTTCACCGTTTATTTTAATAAAGACGTGACTGAATGTGTGAGTAATAGGACGCAAATTGGATGTAATTTAAGACTTTCGAATGTAATTGAATCGTAGACACGGCGGAAATAGTCTGTTTAATTTTCTAGTTGTTCAATTCAGCATGTCTCCGTGGTTTGTCTCTGTGCAGCTATTGCGCACCCAAGGCTGCACGTGACAGGCTGTACGGAAAATAAAAACATTGGAAAATCAGCAATCTCCGATCATAATCACCGTCACGTACATATAAAATACCAGTTGGTGGCCGGGGATTTTATTTCATTTCAATGTCTACCTGATTTCAATTCCAGTAACTTTAGCCTAAGCTTAATTTTTTAAGTGAAAACAGGAGTCCTCTTCCAATAAATAAATATAGCTGCTCGAAATAGGCTATAGCTGTAACTATTACAAGTATAATACATCTAAATATGTTAATGACATAAGACTTTATGGTGAAATGAGACTTACAAATACTACTTACAAAGGATATAAATTTAAAACAAAGCTCTTTTTTGAGCAATAGTAGTAAGTAAAAAATGATTTGATGATTGTCACTCAATCATCCACATTTTTGATGATGCATTTGAGTGAAAATCAAAACAATGTCAGAGCAATAAAATATTTTTTTTTACTGCTGAAACTAACTCGATTTTATTTGATAAACGACTACATGGTTCAGAAGTTTATTTCTTAACTTGGTCTCAATTTATAGATTGCTGCAAACAAGGTACTAAATACTAGTTTCTTGTTCATGAAAACCTTGAGATGTTTTCCATGTACTACCTAATATCCAAGAGCATTTCTCTATCACCTTACGTAAAACTAGCAATTTTCCCGCAACTTCGTCCGCGTTAATTGTAGCCTATATGTATACGATTATAATCTTATAATCTTTTGCGGTCACTATATCACTATTATGAGATTTTATCATTTTCCACTGATTGACATCCAGTACTTAAATAAAAAAAATATATTAAATTAATTTATGAGCACAAAAAATATTTGTGATTTTAATGGATTCAGTCATTTAATGTAATAACTAATTAAGGCTCCATTAGGTCAGAGTAACGATCTTTCAATGGAAACATTAATGTGGGTTTACGCGAGCTCATTTCTTATTATTAAGCCAACCATGTGTTTATTGCCAGTCAGCTCGGTTAACCGCTAATGTAGCTAATTTTCGCTGGTGGAAAATAGTTTTCAATTAGGAAACCTATAGGTTATGTTTTCACGAATTTCCATGATTGCAGAACGAATCAATCTTTATAGCGGCTTGGTACGTCGCGCGAGTCGATGCGCAGTCACAATATGTTTAGCGGGGCGCATGCTGGGACGCGGGGCGCGTATACTGCGCAGCTCGCAACTAATATCCTAGCCGCCTTAAATGTACCTAGATAGGCCTTATTACATACAATGAATAGGCTTATTTCGTGGGTCAAAATAATTATATTAAAATTAGTAAGTCAGTTAGATAATCAAAAAATATTGGACACGTATTTTTTCTTTTGTCATTTAAACAACAAATGATAGAGATAAAGCGCGTCAAAGTTCATGGAAGTGACATCATAGTTTGTGAAAAAGGATTCACGGAATTTTCGTTATCATTTTTTTGTTTAATCGACAAAATACGTTTTCAATAAGTATTTCTGGATAATCTAAATCTTTCATGGGAAACTAGCCTTTGAGTAGCGAGAAGTAAGTAGACATGTTAGGAGCGAGAGCATAGCGACGAAATTTTGTTTGTCATTCGCGCATGAAAGTGACCGTTCCAGTCAATTTATTAATCTGCCCAATGACTACTGACAAAGAATATCGACTTCTATGTAATGACAGCCGGAACGTTAAGCCGTTGTAACATGCCTGGGTGACTTAGTAGAGTACGTCTGCGGCACCATTGGCGAAATTTTATCAGTTTACTTGCCTAAGTAACATATTTCCAAAGACATGTCGGTCCAAGCCCTCAAATAGAAATAATTCGTCAAAAGGTACCAGGTTATCATGTAGGAACCCTATGACTACTTATTATAAAGTATGCATAGTCCGCGTCAAACAATATTGATGCCTCACCTTCATGGTTTATTGCTGCATTCCAGTCCGCCATCTCGAAGTTCTGGGTTCGATTTCCACTGCAAATACCTTTGCCACACTATAACTCACTAATACAGGTTTTTCTCTGCCTTTCTTTGCATAGCTTGATTCCTAAGTTGCCTTCTACGACATCCTCGGGAAGAAGAAGACCTGTCTGGCCAGCGTAGAGAGTGTAGGCCAAATCCTCTGACTGCTAAGATGCGAGGGAATAAATCCACGCGGGAGGATTGTTTACCCATATCTTATTTCATTTAATAAGAGTGCATCAATAGCACTATTAATGTATTTATAAAAATATTTTTTACTGTCCGATAGGACATGCATGACATTGTTTGTCGAAATCATCCGGTGTTGGTTGGTGAAGGTTTAAAAATATCTATTCCTACTTGTTGTTTTTCAAATGAAAGTTTTTTTGCATAGATTTAAAAAGTTGGCTTGTCCGGTGAGGTCAGTGATATTGATAATATAGGTACTTATTATCTTTACTCTCGCTACCAACACGTAACCTTCACATTGACACTGTATTATCTTTATCATCCAGATATTTTGGTCATAAAAGGTGAATTTAAATGAGTTCATGAGAAATGTTTATGCTTGACGTTGTTAAATCAAGTTCTCGGTAGGAAATGTATGATTAGAGGAACTTATGGATCGATTAGAAATAATCTGTTTTTCTCTTTTCGTGGAAAGTCTGACAGACTAGACCGTATTTTTTTCTCTTGTACCGCTTTATCCACACAACTTTTTATATAGTTAACTGATTCTAAACTTGTCTTATTATCTTGTATTAAGACAACAGAAGTTGTGCTGTGAAGGTGTGTACTTAATATTTTTATAAATATTAAAAGAGATTTTTCTGCATTAAATTTTTATTATTCCTTTTGTAAGCAATAATTTTAAGACTAATTTTTTATCATAACAAGTTGGTTGTAAACAACTTATTTGTATTCTAATCATATAAAAACGTCCAAACTTACTCGTAATCTTATAGGTCCAGGTCATAACCTACCAGTATATTAAACAACACCGATATGACCTAGTCGGGGTGCTAGGTACTATCAGTGCATGTCAACTTACTTGACAATACCATTACGTAACGCGGCTCGAACCGATAACTGCCACCTAGTGTTGTGACAAACTCGAGGGAAAACGATAAAATAATCTCGTACAGACTATCCAAGTTGCATTTACAATTTTTGGAAGGCTTTAAATAGCCTTTACTTGACTCTTTTTGCAAGATCTCCAGGTAAATGTGAGGGTAACTGCCGTGGCTGCATTTGCACAAAATTCAATAAGAAATGGAGAAGGTAAAGACTAATTTTGCAACGCCCGTAGAACCAACACTCAGATTGCCTGAACAACTCTCGGTGCCTGAATCAAAGTTGCCGGACTTCCAAAGAAAGAGAGACTGCGGAGAGTCCTATCCTATGCAAGTCATTGCAGCATAAACTAGAGTCTAAAAAATCTCTATCCATCTGAGACTCTTCAAGCTAATAGTTTGACCAAGTTTGACACATATTTTCATACTTCGTCATGAGTCTAAAGACGTTTCTAATACCGATTTGAATGAAGGTTAAATCGATTTGAGAAAATTAGACTAGCTACCAAATAAGTAGCTACCCAAAAGAATCTTAATTAATAGAAATCGTAAGTCTTGTTCTGTCTTTTTTCTCATCAATCTTAAACTAAAACATTCATAAAGTGAATTTCAACCGTTTTAGTTACCTACGCTACGTTGGAGTTCGGATGGTAGACAGGAGTTTTTCGCAACACTAGTGCCGCCTCTGATAGCCACTTACCTCACAGCGTTCTCTACTAACCTCAATTACTCTTATTGAGATCATTTATTTTCCGATCACGTGTGATATTGGTTCGATTATAGGGTTGTATGTGAAAAATTGACTATATTTAGTTAATTGACTATACTTAAGTATGTTCTTCTGTATCGCTCACTTTATTTAAACAGTTGACTTGGTCAAATAAACATTTATGTAAATAAACAACTTGAACATAAATAAACAAGAATCGATGTGTTCAATGTACGTTATTAAATGATCTTCAATCATGGGATGTTGTTATTTTTCTGAAAGAAATATTGAAACAATTATTATTATTATTATATATCGTGTAAATTTGTAACTTTGCCATATTCTCCAACGAACATAATGTTATTGATCATACTGAATAAGTTTCCGTAAGGAATATGGGTCGAAATATGAAAAAATATGAGTTCCTAGAACAAAATCGCTAATCTGCTTATTGATTTATTATGAAAAGCGCATTTCATTTATTCATATTTTCCTTGGTGAACGTTGTTCAGTATAGATGTGTCAGAGAATATGACAAAATTACAGATTTACAACGCAAATTATTATTTACCAAAATGTGATCAAGTTCTCAAAAGCGAATAGCGGATGTGAAACCGCACCACATTCGAAAACTTGTTATTTATAATGACGCCGTTCCAAAACAGGATCAATATCGGTCTCCACTTTACGTAATCGTAATTATTATATGGTCCGATTACAAAACGACGATTTATCGCTTTGTATGGGAACCATATAAAGGGTAAGGGCCCTACCCTTACCCCTTACCTCAATTTCCGACGGAATGCTACAAACTAAGCCTTGTCTACCTCTGTTCATCTGCCACACAAGGCTCTGTCCTCTAAAGGGCGACTCAGCCTGTTATCGATAAAAAGATTTTCTCATGGCACTATTGCTGAAAATTAAAAAAAAGACAATTCCATTCCCACAATAGTGTTCAGCCGGCAGGGAAATTTGTATGGAAAATTGTTTTTTATTTTTTTAATTTTCATTCGCTTACGCAAAGTTGCTTATATTGACGGGCTGATGAAATCAGGTAGGGCATAATATATTGTACTCAGTACTAAAATTTTCAGTGTACCTAGTATATATATTTATAGTGAGGTGTAATATTGTTCCAATATCGAATCCAAACCTTTCGGGGCGGTTTGAACCCTCCAAACACTCCCGTCCTCCTTAACCCAAAGATACCTATGCAAAATTTCATGACGATTGCTTTAATGGCTTAAATGTCAAAAGACAAAGTTACTTTCACATTTATTACCAAAAAAAAAAGATATTTAATTTATTTAAGTAAACTTTGTTGCTACAGAACTGGATTCGGTCGAGCGGAAATTCACTTCGGTTTTGCATATCGGCTGACCATTTATGTAATTCATTTATTTGTCAATAAGACAAATGGGCGACAGGAGTCGGTTTTAGCAGAAATATTTTTATTGGTTTAAATATTTAATCTTTGTTGTACAAATGCAATGTTAAGACACAATAGGTGGTTTTAATGCTAAAATCATAAATCTAACAGTCAACCTTTTGGTAATAATGGCCTATAAGGAATGTAACGAACACACCGTTTTTTCTGGCTGAAACGTCTGGATAAAAAATATATTAAATGTTTTTAAAATAAGGTGTGCAGCCTGCGCCATAGAGGCTTTTATAAATACGCCATAAGCTTATCTGCCGAAATTTCGGGTGATTTAGCCCGTCGATAGGAACAACATTCCCACGGGACCAATGATGAAAATTCAAAAATTTACATGTCCATGTAATATATTCAGCCGTCCAATCCGGTCAATTTGTATGGTATCATACGTTTAAGGGTCTAAGGCGATCAAAATTTTGCCATGTATAGTAAGTATATTAGGGACCTACGATCGAAAACATGATCGTCGTATCACACATAGTGGGAGTATAAATTATAATCGGGATGTAACTTTGCGTGGGTTTATCATAAGCAGCATCGTTCAGTTATCAGTTTCGAGAGTAAACAAGAATTTTTGATAATACCCATAGAAACAGAACAGTCCTGTTAGTATTAGTATATATTTCTGTATGGCGGGTCTACGAAGACGTTATATCAACATAGTGCCTTAGAAACTTGATGATGCTTTATTTAATATCAAATAAATTAAAGTATCGTAAATACATGTAACATAAACATCCAAGAACCAGATCAATTTGAAAAAGATCATTTTCCATCTCGACCTGGCCGGGGATCGAACTTGGGACCTGCGGTGTGGCATTCTAGGCCACACAGGTCGACAATATGCAGAACTTTAAAAAGGTACCTAATAATGTAGGTATGTAATATTGTCAAAATTGGTTAGTTTTTGTAAATGTGCTTAACAATTTCATAAATGTATGTATATTCATCGGCGCATATCTCAAAAACTATAAGTCAGATTTATTTTTTAGAATACGTAGGGTCCAAATCGGTTCAGTAGTTTTGGAGATCGAGTTGGAATTCTAATTTATAAAGGTATTTGTTTTTGTTATTGTTCTTATTGAATATCTGGTGGTGAGGTGTTCCAAAACTTTTGCTGAAAAAAATATAATATTGACGTCTGTTGATAATTATATAATTTATTTTAAAAGCTAAAGAGTTCCGGTTTTTTTTAACACATTCATTATATCAACATCTTCAAAATACGTATAACAAGTAATGTTTACGGGCGTGCTTGTAAATATCAAACTACGCGGCATAGGTATTTCCCTCGGTACCAACTTATCAGAGTCTTACGCAACAGCAATTGTATGGAAAGCCATTACAGCCGCTTTCAAGGGCTTCTGCCTCGTTTGATTTCTCGCTTACTGTTTCTCTAAACAATACAGTCAATTTTTTCTCTGGAAAATTTGAGAATTTGTTCTGATGTGACTTTTTGCAATGGATGCTTGCACGTGTTCTTTGTATTTTTGCAAGTTGTTATTTTATTTATTGCTCTGTTTATTTATGAACTAGACGAGATGTAGAGCAACTCTGGGGGTTCTCTATCAGTCAGCGTTGTCCAGACTAAAATTGTTGCTTGTTTGTTTTTGTTTTCACATCCACAAAATAGTTTCGCCTATTGAATTTTCTTCCGGAGATTTTGTATTGTTAGTATATTTGTAATGAAAGACAATTGTTGTCATCATGTCAGATGATATTTGCTAACTTTTGACAGCTACGGTGTACATCATTTTCATGGTAACTTCAATATTCATTAGGGCTTCGGTATGAATGACTATTTTTATTTAAGATATGAAAACCGTAATGGAAGCTAAAGTGACAATCAAATCGTTGTACACCGAGTTAGCAAATCGGCCTGCAGGTAGTCCCACCAGTCATCCAGGGTTCCATGCCCTGTCAGGTGTATATGACAATGATCAGATCGATCTAGGTCTTGGATGCTCATCTGTTTATACTTACTTATACTAATGGTTGAGTTAGCAAATTCGACCAGCAGCCGATAAACAGTCCAGAGCATGGATACTACTTTTATTAGCTAGCAAAAGAGATATAAAAATATCTCATATACTCTGTACTTTGAATGGCATGTCGAGGCAAGACAAGACACTGAGTAGGCTATGAAAAACAAATAACAATTTAAGTAATTAAATGACGTATCTATCTATGCAGTTATGTATTTGGTTATCAATTATCTTCTTTACACACACAATAAGTCATAAAAACTATTTTAGACGTCTAGCGCATAACCTGGGAACTGAAAGACCTTGCTTCAGTCTTCGACATGTAATTATCTGGCCGAGGAGCAGTAGAGTACCAATTGTTGGCAGTAACCTGTAATATTAAGGTGTAGTTCTGAATAGGACTGCAACTTGAGATTTGTGTAGACTTCGATATTGTTGACATTATGAGTAGTTTGTTTTTAAGATACGCTCGTATATTTCAGTCTTTAATTATAGGTACATAATAATTCGAAAATTTTATGTAACCTGTGGTTCAATGGGTTTTAATGATTTTTATTTCAGTTTTCATCGTATATAAATACCCTATGATCTAGATTTGAATGTGTGTGGTGTGTATGATACTAGGCACAGAGCATGTGACTGTCACTCGCGCGCGTGCGTGCTTTGATACTAGGGTACTATTTTTGAACGTGTGACTATTTGACCAGTCGTCTTCGAATTTGGAATTTTTTGTATAGAAAAACCACTCGTTTGCGAACGGCGAAATTTCGTCGTACCCCTGAGCAAAGACAGCCAAGCAAAATTCAAAACAAATAAGTTATTTTCTACTCTACGAACTATACACATAACTATTCTTATGAAGTGGTGGCGCCCGTCATAGTTTTATCTTTGTATTCGTCGTCGTCAAACTCCTTAATGCGGTTATCATTATCACTGTTCGAGGATTATTCGCGGATATATTTTATCGCTCGATAACGTTAACTTACCGTTCCGATATTATGTAAGGTGCTTTCGCCAGTACCAAAACTGTTCGGCAGGGTTTCGGGATATTTACAAAATAACTAACATTAACGCCATAACGATATCCAACAATTATTGTGTTTTGTGCTAATAAAAGCACATATTGTCGTCATAAGAAAAATTTAAAATATGAGATTTATAAACATTTCATTTAAATTCTTACAGTTTTCTTGAATTTTGCTCCTTAATCATTAAGATCACATTTATTATCTTGCCTGATCTATTATTGTTGATTAATATACTAAAATTCTAGAAAATACCTATTAAAAATCCAGCCACTTTATACTGCTTACGAAATATTTAACCTGTCGATTGGCATGATTTAGCGTGATAGAATTTTATAAATACTTGCAATTAAATTAAAAATATTCTTCCTTTCAGTAAAAAAATATAAATTAATTAATTTATAACTATAATAGCTTTGGTTGACGCTCATATTTAGTTTTTTTGTCTATCCTCACATGAAGGGTAAATATATAAATAGATAACCGTACAGAGTGATATACGACGATTCCATTTGCAGCTTTAAAACTTGCTCTGTGACAATTCTGTCACGCAACGGTACCTTGGAATATCACGGGTTTCTTTTCGGTTTTTTCCTACTAATTTTGTTCGTACTGCAACGCCCTTCACTTACTTTGAAGTACAGAGCTATTGTTTGAAAGGTTACCTAAGCTATCTCAAAACTGTTTTGATAAATCACGACGTTAACAACTGCAACACCTGCGTTCGACCATTGTATTAGTTAAATATTGAAAAGTATATTTCTATCTATAGAAACTAAAAAGTTAAATACACACTAATACTTTATCTAAGCATTTTTAGCTCGTGAGACCTATTTGCTAACTTTTGACAACTACGCTTTAAAACCTATTGATGGTCACTTCAACATCATCATCAGGTCTTTTTTTTAGTCTCCACTGCAGGAGTACAGCTTATTCTGTACCACCAGAGCCATATATTAGCCATAGCAGTCAGAGGATTTCGCCTACACTCTCCAAGCTGGCCAGACGGGTTGAAGAGGTCTTATTGATGTTTATAAGCTTTTTTCGCTTGTGTTTTCTAAGTCGCCTTCTGAGACATCCAAGGGAACACTTGGAGTGGTCCTATTCTACTCTGCCGGGAACCACACGGCGAAATAGCTGATCAATCTCTTAGCTACTCTATAAAATGAAAATTACGTCAGTCCCAGCCGCAGTAATAAAAATCAGAAACGCTATCAAGAATATTTTAACAATTAGATATAGGTATCTTATATTCAAATAAATTAATATTGTATATTCTTCTCGTAATCTTAGAAAACCAGTTTGTGAACTTCGTCTGAACTACATATATTTTACTTTGAGTATCGTGTTTAAAATTAGCATATTATATTGTAAAAGTCATCAATATGCTGATTGCTGATCCGGTTAGTTAAGGTATCAGATATAACGTATTATTAAAACATTTGGATCATTTAATCGTGGAGCCATCAAAATGAATAGGTTTCGAATCTTTCGAAATGATTTGAATTAAACTAGACGGAAGAAAGGAGGGTAATGTTTTTTACGGAGTTTTTGGCGGGAATTTTAGCGGACTACACGGTGTCTGTTTTGGATTGTTTCGCAATTGATTCTAGTGGACTTTATAATATAAAATTGGTGTTATTTTGTGTTAAAATTGCCCATATTTAAGAACAATGTGTAGATTAACTAACATAGACTGTCATTGTGCGGCTATAGTGAGATTTACATAGCGGGCTGGTGGTTGTCCGCCTTGCTGCGTCGTCAATGATGAAACCAGTGGATTCGCGAAGAGTTGTCGCCAGGGGCTCCGTGAAAACAACGAAATTAATTACACCAGTCACCATCATTTCGTTGACAACAATCAAGAATAATTCGCCAACTCGCGAAATAAATGAAGAAAGGCTCAAAACGACTTGTATCCAGGGCCGTAAAACTATTTAAAAAAATGTTTTTTACGCGTATATCTGTTCCATTGTCGACTTCTTTCGCCTAAACGGCTTGACCTATTTTGAAATGTGAGATGTCATTCGATATTCTTTCCCAGAGTGTGGATATTATCGTCAGCATCAATATGGCAGATGTAAACAAGCAGTTAGTATTTTTATTTTTTTGAAATAGTGCTACATGCGCGCGCATCACGAAGTTATTTTGTATAAATGTTATCTACTCGTGTATAACTACTATATTTCCATAGTATTTTCCTTTCTGCGAGATCTTAGCATATTGTAGTCTATTTCAATGTAAGGTGAAGGTGCCCGCGACCTCCACCGGTCCGTCTGTCACATTGACCTCAGCAAAGTTATCTTTGCGTTTCGGTTACATAACATGGGGCTAGAGTTCATACGAATTACGTCGAGAGTCGATTAGCAAGGTGGTAACGTAACTATGTACCTGAGACTTTATGATAGCGCATCAGTGGTTTAATCGCTTAAAATTAAAATGTATGCGAAACTATAAGCTATGTCTCAACTATCGTCGATACCGGGTATGTATGTTTATGTATGGACTTGTCTATTTCGCAAAATGTACCTAAGTATTTCACGCAACAATGTTTATCAGTCAATTAATTTTAATTGTAGGAATGCTCTGTAGGTCATTTTTAAAGTCTCGACAGACTTCAATCCCCAGCGCTTAAAAATGAAAAGCATAAAACTGGTATATAATTTTAACAGGTGGTCTCCTGAGTGTGGTACCTATATTTTAGGAGGAGGTGGTAATTGAATTGATAATTTTTTAAATGCTTGAGAACTTCGTCCTCTATGAACGAAAATTTTATTTAATCAAATCTATTTTAAGAGATATTTTATTTGAAATTCTAAACCTGTGTGTTAATTATGGATGAGATAGGTATTTATGTAAATGTAGGTGGGTAGGGTTCAAATAAAATGAATATAAATACAAATGTTACCCAAACAATTAAATTCATAAAATGTACACCTACTTGCCTATTATGAAAGAAAAGAATCATCAAGAAATTAATTGTAAATTGCTGATGATAAAAACTCGTCAATAATGTAGAAACACTTCGTCAACAATTCCTATAAATGGTCTCATTAAATTATATCAAAATGGGTGTAAGTAGATTGATTGAAATCTTTTTTATTATTTTCCAACATCATACTTATCTCAATCTAAATGGGTGTGTGACTTTATTGGTAGTAACATACCCACATGGAAAACTTTCTTAGGTTCCACATCTTTTTCTTATTAACCTGGGCCATGACTTAAATGTTTATCTATATAAGTAGTCTACTCGCATTATAAATATCTTTTTTTTACTCCTGTACTTTTACCTGTCATTTATGTGATCAAGAACACAAACATAAGAACATCCATAATAAGTCTATACTCTATTCTCCATAACAGTACGGCACAGCCGTACTATAATGTCGCTATTACGATACGGCTAGCAGCCACAGACTATTAAACCTAGATTTCGTGATGCAAAAGAAGTTTTAAGAGTCAAGCGAACATCAATTAAAAAAAAGAAGGTAAGCATATACATAAAATTTTGTCATATTTATTTACATTTCCCGCGAGTAAGTTGTCAAACTCAAAATTGATGTTTTACTAGTTTTGCATTTTTTGAAAGTCGTAGAAAAAATATTGTATGCAACGGTTTATAATTAAGTCTTAAAAGGCTCGTGGCGCCTATATTAGCGATATGAGCGAGTGAAGCGAGCCACTCACCTTTTAAGACCCCTATTATAAAACCGTTGCATAAAATACTATTATTGTTGATTTAATACACCTACTATGACACAAGTTCACAACTTACGGTATGTCAGTGTTTAAATGTTTCTAGTTTTCGACCAACTTCTTTCCTATTAACGAACAACTACTGGAGATCTTCTCAATGGTTGGTCACCATATTTAAACACGAAATTTCTAAAAATATCTTGTTTACTTCAAACGCGCATGATATGAACATTATGGACATACGTCTGATTATTTTTATTCGCTTTGAAGCACAAGTTAAAATATCTGTAGTTGGTTGAGGAAAACCTTTGTTTTCCTGTTTAAGAACTCCTCTTATATACAAAACCATAAGATCAGTATGTGATTCGCTAATAACTGTATTTTATAAAGGTTTTTTTAAATTAATATCTACTGTAGTATAAAAAAATAGAAGAAGGTATTAATAGGACTCTTATTGCGACACGACGAGTTTCTAAAACAATCATAGAAGGCAGAAGGGTAAGAAAAACCCCAGACACAGCTATTTCAAACAAAGTAAAAAGTAAAAATGGTGTCGTACCGAGATCTCGTAGCAAATCCTCTGACTGCTCTGACTGAATGTATGGTTTTGATAGTACAGAGAGGGCCGTGCTCCTGTAGCGGAGACTAAAAGAGACCTGACGATGATGATGATCATGACCAAGATCTCAAAAGGCTGGAGGAGGGGAGATAAAGATGGAGAGAGCTCCACCGACAAGAGCGTCGCTCTGTGATTTTGATGATGGCTATTATAAATGATGATTTTCGTAGACATATTGACTAAATGGTAATTTATTCTAACTACTTTAAGTTGTTCTGAAGTAGTATTAACCAGTGTAGCAGTTGTTAATCGTAAGTCGTAACTACATTATAGCCTACGGTTCTATTCTTTCAAATAAAATAACCTTCATACAGTTAAACCACCTGGCTTCGATACAATAATTCTCAACACTTTGTCTTCATAAATCATGAAAATGCGCATTAAGTATTTAGGTATTCTTTTATATCTATAGACAACCTTGGCATAAATCGCGTGTGTATATATTTTTTGTTGGCTTAAATACTAAATATACCGTCTGATTCGATTTTGTGGAAAGCCTATTTTATTTTATTTCTAATACATTTTAGAATGTTCTCCGGTACCATGGTCTTCGAAAATCTTACCCTTAGTACATGAACTAGGTATTTACCTCATTATCATTTCGAGTAGGTGACACGGTCAGTCGACCATGCACACCCTGGTGTCAGAGTTCTTCGGAACCGCCTCTCGGCCTCTGACGTGGATCCTTTAACGACTACCAGATGGCAGCCGGGACCACCGGCTTAACGTGCCTTCCGAAGCACGGAATCATCTTTCTTATCAGACAATCAGGTGATTCATGCCTGCAATGTCTTAGCCAAACTACTCGTAAGTATGCTTCCCGTGGGAATCGAACCCACGACCCCCGGGTCAACAAGGCAAACGCCTTAACCACTGGACCACGGATTTACCTAGGCACCCATTACACACTATACACTCAATATACATATTAAACACCCATCGTTTAGGTACAGTCGGGGGCAGTTAAACTTGGTCCCTTTTTAAACAGATTTTAAATTGTTTGTAGGGTTATCTGCCCCGGACTAAACGCAGTTAACGATAATTTCACTATCCGTGTTAAGGGTTGTAAGAAGAGTTTTTATTGAATAAAATGAAATGAAATGAAATGAGCTTTATTGCTTTAAACATGGTAACAAATATTTAACAGTATTTTCCAAAGAATCTCGCTTCGCAACAATAACATTGTTACATAACGTCAAGATTTTCATTTAAATTAATATTATCGGAGTGTATGCATATTTCACGTCCTTCCTACGTTAACCGTAACAAATTTGACAATGCTGAGTTTACACTGGAAAAACTACTCAATTGCAACCAACGTATTTACGTTAAATATTATTTTTGCAACGCAAAATCATTTGTAATGTTCTTTTTACATGTGTTGCGATGAAAAAATAAATTCCTTGTTAGAAAATAATACTGTCTAAAGTCACAAGCTACAACATTTATTGTTTTATTTTCAATCTTCGGAAAACATCAAAAGAATAACATTTTTGTTTCTGTAATAGAAAATTATGTTATTGCACATTCATAATATTGCCGCCTAATATCTTATTGTCCCATAAGTCTTTAAGCAACTGTGCTCTACCAAACTATTGTTAGTTTTACCCTAAAACTAACAATAGTTTTATATGGTACAGTCTGATCGTTTAGAAGTGATTCCTTCGTTTATCCGAAACGTCTTCAGTTTGGATGCAAATATTCTATAGGCCGAATGCATTGCAACGGCAAATCCAAGTTAACGACAGGCCCACGTGCGCCTTATCGGCGGCCGTGTGATCGTTTCGATACGAATGAATGTATGTATGTACGTAGAGTATCGCTACCTACCGAACGCGACGCGCGAAATCGAAGGTAACGATAGAAAGCAACTTCTAACGTTCTAACACACAGGAAATGTCAAAGTTCGTACAATTTTTACTAGTTTGAAGAATCTTCGTTTCTCTTTGTCAAGTATTGAATTTCAACTACTTTTACATTCACTTAAAAATATAAAGAGCTGCAGCATACCGTGCTTATTATTTGTTGTTTACTTTATTAGGGACTAGAAGCCCTCCCCGGCTGCGCCCGGGCATGAATTATACCTATAAACCTACCTCATGAATCACTTTATCTATTGGTGAAAACCACATGAAAATCCGTGCCTACTGCACGGATTTTTGAGTTTATCGCGAACAGACGCGGCGGAAGACTTTGTTTTATAAAATGTAGTGATGGAGTGTTTTATAATGTCTTTTTGCTCAATTGCCTAATACCATCCCAAAGTTATTTCTTACCTCCTTAGGCATTTGCATGCAAATTACGTCATGTCATGCATGCAAAATCTTGAACTATTAAGTTTTTAAGCAAGAATCGTGTTGTTTTGGTTTCATTATACCGTTATAATGGATAGACGGAGTAATGAAGGCGGTCTCAGATGGCAACGCAATGTGAAAGTTAAACTTTGTATGTAAGAACGCGCGGAAAACTTACTTGGTCATGAAATAATTATAAAACGTGCGACAGAAACCATATAGGTACGATTCTATTCGTTTGCTTTTCGTTGTGTAGGTAAAAATACAAACTATTGGATAAAACAATGAATTGGTTAGGGTTTACCGGCTAGCACAATAATGACCAATTTGCCAACGAACGAATGAACAACCTGCGCATATTACCTCATCCATACTTTCCTTCCTATGCCGGAAGAATGTGATGGTTGATGAAAATAACCGTACAGATTTGGCATATTAGACCCTATGTACATCTAGTTTTAAGCCAAGCCACTGGACCATCATCTCACCAATATATAAGCAATGTCATTGCACAAACAGTAAATATAATGAGAATATCAATTTCTCCAAAAGGTCAAATAAATTTCATTTACAGCCCATAGATTGAATAAGAAATGATTTCCTATATACAACGCATATGTTTGACATTTAATGGAAACTTTCTCTCGATTATGTAAAATACAAATACATAAATGAACCTACGCTCCTGATGTTCTTATCTTATCTTCTTTGGGGCCGATTATAAATCGGAAGCACGTCTAACCTTCGGGTTATTTTGTACTTACCCCATACCTTACTCACCCACACGGTGGTTCCCGAAGAAGGACTGCACGAGCTTCAGGATATCACCTGATGGATCAGGATACGCCGATCCGAAGAGGGTTTTGATGTTAGTAGTGGGCATGAAGACTGCCGAGGGAAGTAGGAGATTCTCACGCGATTTCCATTCTCCTGCTGGCTGGCTGTGCTGCCAAGTGTATCTCTTAATCAGATATGCAGCTATTTCCTCCTCCACTTCCAACGGACTTCAGCTTTCTTTTTGGTAAGACCATTGTTGTGCATATCATTTCTGTGTCAAAATCAATCTAGCATTTCTCTGGTTATCTCTCTACTCAAGTCTGGGAAAGGCGGCGTGGCCAGACATTTGTACCTGGACGGGTTTCCCTAAAACGAGACCGTACTAGCGAAGGCGGATCCTCAGCGGCTAGCTTGCTATGACACGGACAAGAATTCCACATTGAGATACTCTGCTCATCTAATGCAGCAATGTTATCAACGTGAGGCGCATTTCCTGATGTGGATACATTCGGCCGACTAGTAGCAACTCTTCCACTAATAATGTAGTAAGTGGTCAGTCATGATTGTGTGAGCGTGTGCCCCAGTCCTCATTGCCGACATCCGGCGTGGCCGATACCTATTCATTCATTTAGTGAGTGCACTTGGCTTGGACATTTCCACTCATATAACTGAGCTCGTTGGTTATCCCAAAGGAATTGAAGTGGGAGAACCTAAGGGATATTTTTGTGTCTTATCGTCTTATCTGTGAGAACAACCTACCCACCTTATTCACAAAGTCGAGACAAAATGGAAAAATAAATGTACCTACGGGGATAAAACAGGATATTTTATCTTAGTATGATTGCTATGAATCCTGCAGCAGTATGCTACGAAATCGAGTGCAGGGTCCAACATTCAATAATACCTAGCAAAAAATTATAAAATTCTATCATTTAAAAACTTCTTGATTCTACATATAGGTATGATTTAACCATTCGCTTGCAATTCTTGTAGTAAATAACAAATCAATATGAAATGCGGTACATTCCTTTATAGATATGCCCTTCAAAGGAACTTACTAGTAATATGCAGTTTGGATCGTATCCAGTTGGAGGTAGTAGTAGGAAGTAGGTAAAGGAGTCGCCACCGGTCACGGCTGGCATAAGTTACAAGGAAACGATAATGCTTATAGCAATCATAGTATTAACTCGTTTACAGCGTAATGGGTCGTCCGCCCTTGCTGTTCACGATTGTCATCTTTTAAACACTATTTTATTTCGAGATTTTAAAAGAAATATGCTATACCCATATCTTCGCTCGGGCTAACTTTTCCGATTCCTTACATGAATATGACCAAGAGCCGGTGGCTAGCAGGTTAACTTTTGACAACTAAGTTGAAAGAAGTTTTGATCGTTCTTCAAAATACATTGCGGCTTCCATATGATTGATGATTTTTACTTAATATATATAAACCGTCATGGATGTTGAAGTAAACATAAAAAGGTAGTAGGTACATCGTAGTTTTATTAGTATTTTTGCTAGTACTTTCGCATGTTAAGAGTATATAGGATATGAAAGATATTATTTGTATTGATTGATTTTTTAGACTTTTACAAAAGATTTATGTGTAGTAAGTACCTATGTGTTAGGTAACTGTAACTAAGAATTCATATCATCGACACGTGGTAGAAAATACAAGTATAATTCGATACAGTGAATAGTTTACTCTACGTGCCAACAGCGTGAGAAATCGGAATGCCATAAATTTAAAGGAATTCATGGTTAAACAACACTATAATAAAATAAGGTCGCCCTTAGATTCTCGTCAAGAGGTCATATATATCATGGCTCGGTTTTTTTTATACTAGTAGTAGTATAAAAAACTGCCTAAAATGCATTATTACCAAACGGGCATACAGCCCACCTGATGGAAAGCAGTTAGGTAGTTAGTTATATAAAAAAGGCCAAGTGCGTGTCGGGTCACGCGCAGTGTAGGGTTCCGTAGTTGCGAATAACAACTTTGAGTTCACACTGTTCACACTCGCACCTCACAGTTTAACGACCAAAAACATCTTACAATGAAAATTGTATGTAATTTTACATTTTCGAGTACATTTTATAAGTTGGTTGCCTATAACTTTTTAGTTTGTCCTATATACTTAGCTCTGATAGTTTTCCTTTCAACTTCAGTATATATACTACTGCTGTAATTTTTATCACGTATCCATATATAACCGTTTAGCAGATAGAGGGGACACTTACCTTTAACAAAAATTTGCGCTTTAAAACCAAATATTTCAGAAACGGATCCCTAAATCGATGGTGTTCTTAACCTCACAATATTTTTCAAAGACCTATTTAACAACCCTACACGATGGGTTTGAATAGAAAAAAAAATATTACTCCCTCTTTACTTGTATGGGAGCTACCCTAAAAAAAATTTTTTTTCATTTTTCCTACCACTTTTTTGGCATGATTAATATACATACCCATACCAAATTACAGCTTTCTAGTACTTATAGTCTCTGAGTAAAACCGCGGATGGACAGACAGACAAACATGGCGAAACTATAAAGGTTCTAGTTTACTACGGAACCCTAAAAAAGGGTTCTTCATACAAAGCTGCAAATCCGCTGATCAATTTAGTATGTGAAGTTGTTTCTTTTTATATTTCGACCTATGTTCCTTGAGGAAAGTTGTTCAGTATGATCAGAAAAGTACGTTGGAGAATATGACCGTATATCGCCGCTAGTGGACCAAGCGTCCATGAATCATTGGTTCACGCCCCTACACTACAACAGGACGTTATATCTTATGTTTTTTTTCTATTTTTTGGGACTGTTAACATATGTATTCTTACTACATTTCTTAAAAAAGATGCCATTGCAGCATGCGTGTTCCGTACAGTTGCGCATGAGTGGCCGTATATCGCCGCTAGTGGATCAAGCGTCCATGAATTATAGGTTCACCCCCCTACAACGGGACCGAATGATTGTCCAGCGCGAATGATCATCTGATTATATAGCTTGTTTTATTGACAGATACACCATTTGTAGGATCTATTTATTTATTACTAGCAGTTTTTTCGCGTCTACATCCGCATAAATCCTACACCCGCAGATAAATGAGCTTTCTATTGGTAACACTGCCGTCCGTCCCACACACTGCACTGCATCGAGGAAATGGGACAGATGCGCGGCTAACCCGACTCGAAGAACATTAATTATGTATTCGGAGCAAAAGTAGTTAACCGACGAAGCAGGACTTCATTTTTAACCGACTTCAAAAAAGGAGGAGGTTCTCAATTCATCTGTATGTTTGTACGCGATTACTCAGTCAGTTATGGATCGATTTAAGTGATTCTTTTTTTTTTCGATAGTTAATGCTGCAGAGCTTGTCCCATAACATTTACGTTTAGGGTTGAAGTCGGTTTTACTTTTTTGTTAAAAATAATTATCATGTCATTAGTAGAAAATGGCCGTGTTCGCTAAAGGAATGTAAAACAAAATACATTCCAGTACAAACATTTCCGTAGACGAGTGTAGTTTCAGTAATTATAAAATGGTCGTGCAGTGTCGTGTCCTTACACCAATTGTCCCGAGCGTCCGAGCGTCTATCCCACACAATGCACTGCATCGAGGAAAAGGGGACAGATGCGCGGCTAACCCGACTCGAAGTACATTCATTATGTATTCGGGACAAAAGTTGCTAACTAACGTCGCGGGATTTCATTTTCTTGTTATGTTTTTTTTTCTCTATGTAGCGTTATTTGTTGAATATTTTTTTACAAAAGAACATTTGTATAGTTTAAACGTTCCTATTTTAAGAAAAATCTAAAGCAAAAGGAATTTGAACAGAATACATTGGTTACCCAAATCGGCATATTTTGAATAAGTATTGTATTCGGGACATAAGATGCATAGTTTGACATTGACTTTACAGACTCAGTACGAAAAAGAAACTAATACTAACGTACCTTTTGGAAAATGGGACAGAACGAATTTTTTTTAAAATCTATGGGACAGAATGTGCAGTTAATCAAACTCGTCATACATAATTTAAAGGTTTGCTAACTGACGTTGAATTCTCTATAAGATTATTTATTCATTTTAAATATTCAGGGTTCTGCACCAGTTCTGCTAACAGTCTCTAAATAACGGGGCAATGATTTTTTCTTCGGATAGGTATCATGAGTGTCCCTGAATGACTTAGAGGGATAAATGGGGCACTATGCACGATACGATAGATAGCTAACTTGAGTCGCCAACTGCAGTTCAATTATGTATTCGGGACAAAATTGGAATAGATCATGTAAATGTTTCCATATAGGGTTTTCCATTTCATCAAAAGAATTTGAACCAAGAGGAAAATTGAATACATATACGGGTGCCATGACAACACAACGCTATAATTTACTTTTTCTGGTATATTAAATAAATAAATATATACTTAGTGACAAATCACACAAATTAAGCTAGCCCGACAGTAAGTTCTGAATTTTTTAAACGTGATTACAATAATGTTATCTTATGTTTTCGCGATTGTTACACATGTTAATATTTTAATACGGTTTTTATCGCGTTTATTACCTCCCAAAAACACATCAGAGAAGCCGCTCAAAGCCTCACACAGTTGATCGCTTTCCTGCCATCTTACCATATGTAAAGGGAGTCACGGACAAAATTGGTAATATACTTAAGCGTGCTTCAATCAAGACCTTTTACAAGCCGCACAAGAAAATAAACCAACTTTTAAGACCTGTCAAATCTAATATCCTGTTACAAGATGTTGGAGTTTATAAAATTGACTGTGAGTGTGGTTTATCATACATTGGGCAAACAAAGAGAAGCATCGGTACCCGTATAAAAGAACATATTTCTGACATGAAGCATAGGCGCTCAACGAAGTCTGCTGTCTGTGAACATGCCCTAGACAAACCCAATCATTATATGCGTTTTGATAATCCTCAAGTCCTTGCAAAAGAAAACAGATACATTCCAAGAATGCTTCGTGAGGCTATTGAAAATAAAAAACATCCTAATTTCAATAGAGAGGATGGTTGGCAGTTACCACCAGCTTGGGATCCAGTCATCCATTTAATCAAATCTCAAGCTAAGCAGAAGACTTCAAGACCTTCAGACACCGTGAGCCAATACTGCGTACATCCGGAACGTTATCAATAAATAATTTAGGTGGTAGATTTTGCAGTTCTTATAAAATACTAGACAAATGTAAACTTAGTCTACCTGCGACCACGAACACTGTAAAGTGCTCGAAACGTTAGGTGTATAAATAATGTAATAAACGCGATAAAAACCGTATTAAAATAATTTTATTTAAATATGAGTACAATATTTTTGCATGAGTTTCCTCTCTATGTAATGCTACTAACGTTTACAAAAAATGTACCTAGTGAATATGAGATTAGTTAGTAAATATAAGAGTGATTAAGCTGTTTATTATTTTCATTACGTTTATGTTAGTTATTTCAAAGTGGGCACACAAAAATCTATTTTTTCGGCAGCTATTCCGGTTGTAACGTTAGACCATAAATAATCTAAAGTTGTAACATTATTGAGTGCACAATGTGCCCGTTCTTGCAAATTTTATTTTATGCTGGTTTAGTCTTTAACATGATTTCAGATTGAACATGATTACTTCAGTCAATAAAAAATCATAATCATTTTGATCTTTGACCCTACGAGGTAATTTTTATAATTGCAAGATTATATCGTTATAATTCGATAATCACCGTACTTCAAGCTAACGCTAAGGGAAGTAGCGTGATCTTAAATGACAGATCGATAGATCATAATTATTTTCCAATTAAATCATATTTATTTATGCTAAAATTAGATCATATTGATGTAAACAAACGAAAAAGAAAACTAAGTACCAGAGAAGTGGTATCAAATGGCAAAAAGTTGGTTTAGTATATTGGTTCTATATAAAAAATGTTCAGACGACCTGTCAATTTGTATGGAAATGTAATTTTTTGAGTTTACAGTAGTGGTCCTATAGGAATAGTTGTTCATATCGACGGGCTGAATCACAAAATCCATTCACTATGTTGTTCGTATGATTGAGTAACACCATCCACTTTCAACCTAGTTTATGTATGTAAACGCTTAATTTTGTTAAAAATGTTAATGGTATAACAGGTAGGTATTTCGAAATTCTAGATTCAGATCGTTTGTGAAAGTTTGATTTAACTACAAAAATACGAATCAGATAGTAAACGGATATACTTACTATAGAATAGTATGTTAAAATTATTTTTAAAAAGTCAGAAAGGCTTGTTTTTTATTAGAGATTTTGATTTTAGATCATTCGTTTACTCTAAAAGGATGCTGGAACGTTCGGTACCCAAAGGGTAACCTTTGGGTACGGAAAGCTTTAAGCCAGGGCGAGCTCGCCGATGACCAGGAACAACTTTTCAGTTTTTACAAACTGACCCTATTCACGACTCTTTACTGTTGTCCGTCCGCTGTGTGTCACCAAGCTTTATCTCATGAACCGTTACCTATACCCAGCTAGATAGTTTTACTTTTAAATTTTCACAGAAGATGTATTTCTATTGCCGCTATAACAGCAAATACTAACCGATTAATATTAAAGGGATCTTCCATTAGAAAAACGGAAATTTTGCTCGAAAAAACTGCTGTTATTAATGACAGCAATTTTTTTTGCTTGATAGTCTAATGTTCTATACTTATATAATTGACGGACTCGCACTTGGCCGATTTTTTATTTAAGAAAGAAGAAAAATCAATTTCAGCTTGATCGCGTATAGTATAACATGACCAAAAGCATTCAATAATGCGTTATTATTGCGAGAATTTCATAAATCAGTGTTATAATAGCGCATGATTCGCCCGCGTGCTCTAATGGCAGGAATGCATAAACGTCGCGGACTGCAGTCGGCGGCATGCGATACTCTGTCCAATCAATTTGTACGCCAACTGTTTTCACATGGTTAAATCAAATCCAATTGGACTATTCAAATACCAAGTAAAAATCTCAATGCATTTAAGAAATCAAAATAATAAAAATATTTAGGGATGTATCACACAAATTGAGCTAGCCCCACAGTAAGTTGTGAACTTGTGTCGCAGGATACTAACTCAGCAATATTATATATTTTATCATCATCATCATCATCAGGTCTTCTTTGGTCTCCAATCCAGGGGCAAGAGCCAGCACGACTCTCTCTGTACAGAGCTATATATTAGCCAGAACAGTCAGAGGACTCTTCACGTCTTCACTTTAAGATTCAAACGCTGGCCAGATGGGTTGGAAAGGTTCTATGATGTCTCTAAGCTTTGTTTAGCTTTCTACGCCAGTTAAGTCTTCTTCTACGACATCCACGGGAAGACTGGGAGTGGTCCTATTCTACTCTTCCTGGAACCACACGACCAAACTATATTTTATAATAAATACATATTTATGTAGATAAACAAAATCAGCTAAAAATATCAAAACAAATTACCTTGTGGGCAATTTATCACGTAAATTTTCTCGCGTCGAAATTTGTTACCACATCCATTTCCAATTGCAAAATTAGATTGATTGAATACTAGATTTTGCCGTGGCTTCGTCGGCGTGGAATATAAATGCAAGGGGGACGTTTACGTTTGACTGTATTAGATGTCGAAGACAATTTTTATTTCAATTCTATAAAATTCTTTTGCAAGTGGAAAAGGGCTACACTTTATATATCACACTGAAATTTTCACTTATGGTTGCAATGAGATCCCACGTAAAAGTAAATAATCCTAAATTTTAAAACAGCTGTATTCTCCGTTAAAATACGTTAGCGGTTTGGCCTGCGCTTCGCAAAGTTATTATTTATTACAAGAGAGACAGAAATGAGTTAGGAGTTATTCTACTAACGGTGCAGATGTAGTTACCGAAACAATAGCTTATAGTCGCAATTGAGAGCCCGCGTCGCTGTTATTGGCACATTTACCACGCGTCCGTAACAGCTTAACTGTATTGTTGTTCACACATCTAATGATACAGAATCCAAATACTTTTGTCTATCCGAATTGGTGTGAGAAAAAAAATCCACATATCTACTATAAGCGTACTTAGATTGAGACTAACACTGAAATCGTTAAGTAATACATTTGACCCATACGTTTTGTTGCGGTACTTAAATTACCCTTCTAAGATCACCCTTCATCGAAGTAAAACTCAATGGCCCGTACCTACATTATAAGCGTTTTGCAACCCCGGGTATAGTCTCTTCTAGGATGATTTATCTCAAGTAGCATAAAAATATCTCGAGTTCCTCCTTGCTTCGGAATGCATTAGGTTACACCGGCTTCATATTTTCATTCCAAAAGCTTATAGGTTTGATAATGGTTTTAAGTTATCTTACGCTCTTACCTCTATGGGTTTTAAACTGAGTCGTATTTATAGATTAAAAAATGTCATATAAACGTAGTATTTACTAAATTACTAATTCAATAAAGAAATGTTAAAGAGTGGAATGAAAAGGCTCACCAAAGACACAAAAATCATCATCATGATTCACATTCATCACTGTTTCATAATTTACCTCAAACTCGATCCTTTCCAGAATTGCATTGCATTAAAAATGTACAAGTCAATTTAGGAAAAGAAAAGCATTGAATTTGTGAGTAAATGTAAATAGTAAAGTAAGGGTTGTAATTAAGAATTATCTTAATTACTGCTCTTACTTAACCTTTACATTTACTCACTAACAAACTTATTCAAATTAAAAAAAAAACTTGGGTGAACTTTGATCAAAACAGCAACAATATAAAAGGTATCCCCTAAATGAAAATATAAACGAAGGCATTTAACTAGGAAAATTTCAAATGTTAATGTAATTGGGATAAAAGAAACTTGTGTACTTAGAAATGTAAATAAAATATACCGCGGTATAAATCTGATCTGAAGTTCACTTAAATTTTGTTAATTATACGGACATTTATTTTATTCAAAACGATCCAAGAAAGTCAAATACTTATTTCAAGTTAATCGCCTCTTAAGTACTGTGTAATGGACGATTGCTGTAAAGCTGGTATTAATCACTTTCATCATTTTGAGAAAATGTTTTCGTAAAGCTCTTGTGGAAGACATGACGCCGTGTCACAAAGAAATACGTTTCACGTTTTTAATTTCACAAAGAAATACGGGATCTTTCATTTCCTATTATTATTTTTATACTCAGATAAAATAAAATTAGGTCACTAAGTCGTTTGTGAAATCATATTACGCAACTTATCCGTTATTTAATGTGACAACTGAAATATAAATGATATAAACCTTTATCATTATATCACAATCCGTCCTCCAGCCCGTCATGTCCACTCGAGTGCCTCAATGCCGCCGGTATCCGTAGACATGACATAATTCTGCTAAAGGCACGCTAAACTGTGTCGCGATCGCTTCGCCACCGATCTGGGCCACGCTGAAGTAGGCACCTCCGCGTTCTTTTTACAATACTCCTAAAGGTCACTTTTGAATGACAAAGCAACCGGTCCAGTTGACCGTATGAAACTAGTCCAGTGGAATGCACCGGTTCATTATATTGCAACATTCTTGGACGACAGTGACCATAACACGCCACTTGACAGTCCTGCTGAGGTGTTTTGTTTGGTCCCAATATCTTGTTAAGTAGGGCTTTACCGCGTTATTGTCACAGTGTAGTAATATATCACTATTACTCCGAAGACAAATGTCAGTAGGCTGAAAAAGCGTTTTGCTTGAAGCGTGTCGAACGACCGATGGATAATCAGGCTGCCTAACAGAGTTTTGTAACGTTACATGCCGTGACGCACAGGTTATGATAAATTAGTTATCTAAGACCCCAGGCAATGTTGAATGGGGAATTATAAATCATGCTATATTCAATGGGGAATTAATTTTTTTTTAGGGTTCCGTACAAAAGTTGAAAAACGGAACCCTTATAGGATCACTCGAGCGTCTGTTTGTCCGTCCGTCCGTCTGTCACAGCCGATTTTCTCCGAATCTACTGAACCAAATTAGATAAAATTTGGTAAGATACTGTAATCCTATGACCCAAACACGGTTGTGCAAAGTAAATAAAGATTTTTTTGAAATAAGGGTAATTTTGAGGGGCCCAATTACAAAATTAAAAAAAAAAGTTTTGCAAACCTTACTGTGTCATATATCAAATGAAAGGGCTCATTATGAGGATCTCAAAAATATTTTTTTTTGTTCGGGTAAAATCAATACTTTTGATTTTATTCACGAAAGAAGGCAAAAATTGACCATTCCCCCCCCCTGATCTCCGAAACTACTGGGCCGAAAATTTTATAAAAATTACAAAATATAGTTCATTCCTTGAAGATTACAGGAAAAATAATAAGAATTCTATCACTTGAAAATTAAGTGGTAAACTCACAATAATAAGTTCATCTAGGGAAATAGTTCACTAAAACACCACTAGATGGCGCTAGTCAATTGAATAAAACATTTTTTGCACATTGTGTGTGTGTTCACGAAGCATATTGTACGGAACCCTCATTGCGCGAGTTTGACTCACACTTGGCCGGTTTTTTTTGATGAAGCGAGCGCGCGACCCTAACTTAGAGTGAAACCCCCATTAAAGTATTTAGAGGCTAAGATAGCATTTTTTAGACGCGCATTGATAGAGGTTTACTTAGTAATTGTACTTAGTAAAATAATGCTTTTAAATCGAAGTCTCAATAATTAGCACCCATC